>OX421479.1:1638930-2838930 GCA_949126895.1 Eilema caniola
ACTGACGGCACAGAAACTCTTTATTCTTACCGGGTCGGCTGCATGACTGTGATTCTCCGGTGTTGCACACGTTTATAGGCCACGGAAACCGCTTTCCATCACTTGGGCCGTGTGCTTGTCTGCCATAAAATAAAACCTCAAATACATCGGACCTCTAATATATCATCGGAATTAATATATTGTTTACACAATAACTTCAGCAATCGTTTTAATAGTAAGATATGTGCGCAAAACAGGTGCTTAACCAATTTAAATAATTAACGAGCAAAGGTTACATCTGCAGTCTCGAGTATCATCACCCACGATATGTCGAAAGGGGGTCAAGCCAAGCTGCGAGTAATATTAAAACGATATTACTAACAATTTTGTTGATTGAAAGTGTGATTTGGTCATGTACGAAATGAAACGTTTCCTACCATTTTTATGTTATTGCAGGATTTCCAGATTGAAAATGAGGCTTTCTTCTCGATTCAGGATTCACTTACTCCTTTACCTCCTACAGATCTAGATATTAGCTAATGCGGCTTTAATGGAGGCGATTGCCATATTGACTTAACAAATTTTAAAAGAATTTTTGTATCTTCCATCTCTTTTCAGCTGAAACGTGTGAAACAACTTAGGATAATACTGCTTCCATTCGATAGTAAATACGGTAAATTGACGATAACGGGTCCTAGAAGTAAAAAAAGACAGCAATGTAAGTGCTAACACATCCCTACCTACCCTTCGCAGGGAATACAGGTGTGAATGTAATAGTACGGAGGTTTCGGTTTCTTAACCGCGCTGACCACTTGATCTGCGAAACCACCACTGCGTAATAACAAATAAACACACAAGTATTTATTACTGTGTGTACGTTACCTAATACGAACTTTACCAACTTGTTGAACCCTGTGTCATGTACGCAGATTTAGAGTAGAATAGAATAGCAATGAATAGCATTTTTTTTTCAATACCATTACAGAATTTCACAGTATTAATATTTTTTAAATATTGAAGTTCAGCCAAATCCGCATTTAGACTGATATAGCGGGCCCGATACTCCCAGTAGAAAGCTTTGGATTTGACTGGGATTAACGATAAGATGGAGAAGAATATATTTTCGCGTATGTTATTACGTAATTTTCTTTGCACTGATACCATGTAAGTATTACTGTTTAATGGAAAGAAGACTAAACTAGAACTAGACTAGATTAGGGCTAGAACGGGATGTATTACCCCCATTGAGTCTCAAACGTGCTCTTTTTTCAATTTATCCCGTTCCGTAATAGTAAAATACTTCTACTATCTCCCGACTATTGCCTGTCCATCCCATTCCATCTCAAGCCATCTATTTATCCATCCAAAACTTCCATATTTCTAATACTATTAACATTATATTAACACTAAATAGCTGGAGCGATGTCATGAATGATGGCAAAATATTGCTCTTGATTTTCATACAATTTAATGCATGTGCCAGATCTGGTGTGCTCTATGTCTATGGTCACGTAGACCCGTGTTCAGAATATCTTCGTATAAAGTGGTTAGTCAATATTGCATCTTCAATTAATGTGGTACTTAAGTACCGTGGGTGACTATAATTATATTAGGTGTGACTTTTATACATGAGACGATAAATAGATAGATATCTTTCATAATACAGTGTGGAGTTTGGAGTGTTAAAAAATCTCATCAAAATCGCACTGTAACCGTAGAATGATAACAAAAGCGAATGAAGTGCTATTCAGATCTTCGGGACCCTAGCTAAAATTTGTAAATTTTAATTTCATATTTAGTCTCGATCTCAATCGTTACTTCATTGTGCTTGACATTTATAATCTTTACTTTAACACCTAAATACCTTTCATTTAAGCTTTGTTTTCGAATTTGTTTGTAAATAGACATAAAATGAGTTTCTTGCCGAATTCTTCTCAGGTTGCCTTTCATTTTGACTTTGATTCCGAATTTAACTTTAACGAACATCACTGAAAATGTCGTAGTCGTGTCGTACAATATAAAAGGTACTTTCCCAAATTATTGGTCGGTTGTTTCTTTGATGTGGACCACATTGTTCGTTAAGTTCAAAGTTCACGGATGTTTGGGGCTCCATTATCAGCTGATTGCATAATGAAGATTATCATGTAACTCACGTCTAATGTAAACACTCTGTATACAGTGATGTAAGTTATATTTCTTTCTAAAATTACGGTTTTGAGTTGTCATTTTGATAGTTATAATAAGGTCTCATCATTATCATCACAGCATTGTTCCTGATTGAATCTGATACTTTCGCTTCACTGTCGTATGACCTTTGAACCCCAAGACGAAAGGCTGTATCTAAGACGATACCGAGTAGCAGTCGATAGCGAGATCAGTGCCCATACCAACTTCAACTTCAAGCGGGTGTGCCTGCAGGTGACGTTGATATAGGCACCGAAGATTTTGATGTGACAAATGCCTGGCAATGGCGCCCCCGCCGGGTTCAGGTAGAAGGAGTAGGCCCAAAAAGTCCTGGCTTGGCGTCGTGCAGGGTGACATGCGTGCAAATGGTCTCACTACCATGGACGCCCAAAATCGTGCGAAGTGGAGGAGGAAGAGTCGGCAGGTGGACCCCGAGCTCCGAGGGCATCTCGGCCTCGGATGCAATCGGGACAACGTCTAAATGTCGATGATGATGATGAGGATCTTGGTGTGACTCAAAACCCTGATATTGCACACGTCCATAGGTCACGGTAACACCTTTCCATCAGGTGTGTGCTTTTCGACCATTTTTTTACATGCTTCTATACCTCCCTCCTCCCCCCCTCCAGAACTGGAGGGAGAGGTTAAGTCAGACGAGTTAGAGAGTGTGAGTCCTTGTGCAAACTCGAAGGTGAGATTGGCTACGCATATCCCTCGCACCCCGGCCGACCCAGAACCATCTCGGCCACCTGAATGGTAAAAAAAATACCTTGAATACCACAGAACAGAAAAAACTATTAGAAGTGTGATAGGACAGATTCAATAGCGGAACCAATGTCGCCAAACTCACACATACAACCAGATAATAATACGTTGCACTACTAGTAAAAAATTGTTCTGATTGGTCGTATATCTTTAACACCAAATTAGCCTAAATTATGCACACTGCAGAACGAAAACATACCTTATTGATTGGCATTAGTGATAATTTTAATATAGATAAAAAAGGAATTTACGACGTTCTGTATCTGAATCAAACTTGCTTCTCACTCTAACTCTATTACGAAAAAGTTCAACTACTCCCCAACAGATGTCCATTTATTTTAAGAATGTTATTTAAAACCGTAATAGTTATGAATACGGTTGATATTACTTTGAAGTATTATCTCTCTCACTCTTACTCTCTTACATTAACGCTAGAACGGCGACACAAAATTTTGGCAACATCAATAAATTTGAAATTTGTTTTCAAAATGTTAAAGGATTCCAAACGCTGTTAGTAATTATAATCTAAGAGTACTAAAAAAAGGGATTTTAAACCTTTACGTACAGAAGTTGAACTGTTTTTTATTAACGATTAAAAAGGTATGAAGACGTGAAACTACGTATGTACCTATTTAATTGAAATAAAACAAGTGTCCGTTTATAGTAGATATTTCATGTAACTGTTGCATAATAAAATCGTTTTCACACTATCCAGCGCATCCGATATCCGATATTAGTGTCGGCTCCGATATCGAAGGAAATAAAATAAAATAGAACTCGATACTATGTTGAAAATATTTTTTAATTTTATTTTACAATATGAGACGGATGTTTTAAGACCATATTACGAGCAGTTTCATACACTACTTTGAAATAATTAATTTAATTTGTATAAAATGAGAAAAACGTAGAGCAAAATCTATTTGCTGATCGCGTATGCATGTTGCGCCGCATCCACAAACTAAAAAATATCCAGCTGGAGTTGTTCAATTCGGAAGTTTATTTTTGTATGTTTGTACGTGCATAGCTTTGTCATGTGTAGACGAATTTGCAAAATTCCTTCTTTGTTCGAAAGAAGACAATTCCAAAATGATACCATTTAATTTTTGTAAAGATCCGATAAAGGGTTTCAGAGAGAGACCACGAAACTCTTCAATAAATACCAGGAAATCAGCAGTATATGCTGCAAACGCATATTATTGCTATGTCTATGCCAATACGTATCATAACATCATGCCCATATCCTTTGAATGAGTATGCAGAAGTGTTCAAAATGTTCCGTGATATAAAAAAAAGAATAGAAACATTTGACAAAAGTTTATAAATGTTTCTAAAAAAGTAGATATCGATAAAGTTTGACTACATCACTAAATGAATAGCAAAGAAAGTTCTGGAATAAATAAGAATGACATGTGTATTGTGTGTGATCAAAAACAAGCTTTATTGATGTGTTATAAGGTTGTTTTTTTTTCTTTTCATTTCAATAACATTTGTTATAAATTCTGCTATATCCTAACTTATTGATGGTATAAAACAACTCCATTTCGAATATTTATGCTCCTACTATCATCTGTGCACTGCAAAATGGCCCAAGTAAGGCATATTTTTATTAAATAGTATTAAATCACGCACGGTGCAATACTGTCAAATCTACGTGATGACAGATACGACTGAAGGTTGGAATTGTAAGGCCTTGCAAATTTCCGCATAAGAATGACACGCGTGCCACGCCTACTTCACACTTCCACCGTTTTTTTCTGTTCCGTGTTGAATACCCTATCAAAATATAATTTCACAGAAAAATTATGTATTGATTGACATAAAACTATTTTTAATAGACGGATTTAACCGTGAGATGACGGATATTAAACTGGCATATATATTCTATTTATGTTGGTTTTCTCTTCATCCGACCGCCTATTCTGGTTGCATCTAAGCACACACCCATGTAGATGAAAATTGTACGAATTTAACAACCAGTATCTTTTTCTAACGACTGTACTTACTTGTGTATATTAATAATGAAGAGGTGTTAGGTGGACGATGTCATGACATTCGCGTCGAATTCGACCACCTGTTAAATGATGCCGTATTGCTGATTGATGCACAATCGCCCATCTATAATGCTGTCAAGTCGATACGTGCAATTGGTCGATGCTCCATTCGGTTTAAGAGCAGATTGACTGATAACGATGATGCAATACATTCAGGGTCGAAAGTAGTTTTACACATTCTATTTCACAGAATTATCAGCTCAACTCAAATATCTACTATATAAAAATAAGTCAGGTTTTCCTTCCTGACGCTATAACTCCAGAACGCACGAACCGATTTCCACGGTTTTGCATTCGTTGGAAAGGACTCGGGCTCCGTGAGGTTTATAGCAAAGAAAATTCAGGAAAAATTTCAACAGAAAAGCGGGAAAGCGATAATCGGCATCCACGCGAGCGGAGCCGCGGGCAACAGCTAGTTTTTCATAAAATAATAAACAAAACATGGAAAACATTATCCAGGTCCATTATTAGCATTAATAATTCAATGTAAACTTATTGTTTTATATTTTACCATAATATATTAACTGTTGCCCGCGGCTGTGCTCTCGAGGTGGGTATATCTACCTACTAACATACTTTTGACCTATAGGCACCTATAACATTCGAGGGATATGCACTATAGCTACCTCACCTTCGGCCTTGAACTGCATCCACAGACGGCGTGCGGCTTAGTCGATTCGAGTCCGACAAAACCTTCCCTCTGGCTCCGGCGGGGGTGGTATCCGCGGGGATTCCCCGCACGTTACGAAAAAGGGCACCTATGACGGGTAACTGGGATAAAAGTACGTGTTTCATATTCAAGACTATACATTTTAAATCTTTGTATCTAATTTCACCTAGATCTGTCCAGTTGTTTTCACGCGATTGTGTCAGTAAATATTTATTAAATCTGCTAGTATTATATGTAAATAGTATTCATACATGCCAGAAAAAACTCAAATAGGTAAGTTATGATAATGAAATCCAGGAGGTGCATTTCTATGGTACTCGCACCTTGCTCGAACTGATTTTTTGTTCAACGTTTCGGCACACTTTCCATATCAAACTGCGTCTGATTATAATCGCCCATGTGATTAGAAGTTATGAATATTCAGATATGGCGGCATTCCGTAATGGTGTTTGCATGGCGCCTTCTATAAATTGCTATTGTAGCGATGTTATAACCTTTGCCTCTTACTTTCCAATGACCTGCCTAGGAGGCAAATAGTGATGCGCGTGTACGTTGAATACGTTATCGAGTGCCGTGACAACAGTATAAACCACGCTTTTACTAAGGGGAGGCATAAGGAAATGGATGAAGTGGTCCCCGTTTGAAATGAGTATGAATCGATAATTTTGTGGTGAAATTTCATGATGAATTTTTAGCAACCGATATTATCGAAATTACTAATATTCCCTCTAACCCCTCCAACTAAGCTAAATGGCTTGTGCTAGGAGTGGGTTTACGTCGGTAGTGTAATGGCGAGGATTCGAACCCGGGACCTCTTGAGCGTAAGGCCGACTCCTTAAGCACAAAGCTACCGATGCTATGTTACCTCAAACGCTATTTGATACCTGCGTAAAGACGATAAAATGTGTTAAAAGTAAAGAAGGTTACGGTTTAGGTAATTTTTACTTTATACTTTGTCATAAATCTTTGGATGATGTGACTAAAGGTAGGTCAATAAAATATAAACGCGAGTCCATTAGACTATTAATGGCAAGGATCATGTGTCTTAATAGAATTAACAAGTTTTTAAACAATAAAATATAATGATTAACCTTGCTCTAAAATGTCATATCAGCCTGTGCCATTACATTTTGTCACAAAAGGCTGTAAGTGTTACAAAAGTTGATAAAGTTAAATTTAGACTGTGTTCTGTAAAATTTAGAGGTTACACTAGCATAATCGTACCTTCAAATTTCTTTATTCCAATTTATTGATTTAAAATTGACCATTGCAATGAGAAATCCTTAAAAAATCTATTTTGGTAGCAAAAGGAAAAAAAAAACAGGATAAAAAAAGCAAGCTTTATAAATTCTGCATACTATATTTAATGTTAGGTGGCTCCTGCGTTGGAGGGCGCAGAACGATTTCCACCCCCCAAGAGCGCGGGCCTGAGGGTGACGGGTGGAGCCGCCCGTCATCCGAGCAGAAGCAGGCTACGGCAGCGGCGCGCATCGCCGAACAATGCGCGTCTCCCCACACCGGGGGTGAGTCGGGGACCGCGTGGGATGGGAAGGGATGGCCCTGGGTCAAAAGGGGGGCGAGGGATATATCGCCTGACAACCTCACCTCCGGCCACACATCGACCCACAGACGGCGTGCGGCTTAGTCGGTTCGAGTCCGACATAACCTCCTCCTCCGGCTCCGAAGGGCAGGCCCCCCCCCGCCCTTCGGGCGGTTGGAAGGGGTATATCCGGTGGAATTTCCCGCACGTAAAAAAAACTTTATTTAATGTTAACAACGTGTTGCTATTTGTATTTAGTTATCACTATCTTGTTTTAAATTATTGGACTACTTACTTTTAAAGAACGTACGGTAATCTTATGTCGAAATAATACCCTGTCAAAGGAATCCCTGACCTAAGCCCTCCATGCTTAGCTGGAATTGAACCAATACACATCTCGGGCATACTAATGTTAGGAGACTAATATGTCAGGCTAAAAAGCATATCGATGCTTTAATATAGTAAAAACATAAATTTCATCGATATCAATAACTGTAGTCTAGTCTAGTGTCTATTCCCATCACTAGTAATTCACAATAACTATTATTATGTCACTTTGCGCATCGCAAAACGAAATATAATAATTATACGGTCAACCTGTGTTGCATGATTTGGGAAAAAATACTTCGTTTTATTGTCCCAGTAACATTACTATGAAATATGTGGTGCAATAGGTATTTAAGACTGCGATTGCAAAGATAACGTTACGTTTTTCACAGGAATCTGCCTAAATAGGTAGGGGATTATTTATACGTTTGAAATATCACAATTGAACTAGGTAGGCACGAGTATTACCGAGGATCATTACTCAACCTCAATCAATAGCAACTAGCAACACAATAATATTTAATTCGATCATTTATTTCAGTATTTTCTATACATTGTATATTTGGAGTATTTATTGCTTTCGGACGAAATACAATGCTACTAATATTTTGTATCTTGGTTTAGATTTCATCCTATCATAGTGAATCAAACAAAAACTAACATTATACTAAATTCATTAGTCTAACTATTGATATTTACGGTAATGCACGACACTTCACTTATGTTTATTTCAGTGCGCGAGCGGGCAATATAAAAAATTTGTGCTCGATTAAAATGACATTTTGGTCTTTATGCAAATTATATCTCTTTTATCCTAATTACTTTCTTCAGATCTACTGTCTACAAGAACGCATCCTGAATTCCGTTTTCCGATCCCTGGTCTCCATTTTAGGACTGGTTCTTTTTAAACAGCAAGCCATATCGTTCATTTTTGCTATGTAATGACATGTACGCATGGATTTCCCATCCGATGAAGTGTCAGATGTGATTGTGTTTCGTCATATTTGTATAGAATTACAGACTGCATTGAAACTGGTTATACTGCGTAGAAGACATTCAAGTTATGTAGAATTAAAGGGTTAGAGTTGTATCGAATAATATACGGTTGCACAATTCTTTGAGGTTATTTGTCTGTGAGGTGAGCGCCTGGGGTCCGATTTAACGAAAATGTTTCTAAAACGTGTGGCTTCAAGATTTATGAAAACTAACAAAATTATAATTTTAAAATTGAAAGAAACAGCATGTCAGAATCATTCCACGATACCAGTGGCCCTAAACTAGGGCTGCCATCCATCCAGGCTACCCCAGATTTGTCCTAGAATCCGTCCGGGGAGCGTCCGGGCCAGACTCTAATTGTTTTCCGGACAAAACCCGCAATGATTCTTTCAAAGAGCTTGCACACCTCAGTCGGGGCTCAAGATCGCTCACGGAGTTGATTACCGTCAGGTCCCGAGGAGAGCTTCGAATGGTCAAGGTGTGGTCTGTAGTTCAGTGGTCAGAGCATTCCCCCTGGAAGGAATTGGTCGCGGGTTCAGGTGCCACCTGAACATTCATTTGTTCTAATTTAATTCGATTAGACTGTTTATACTGGCGATTGATGGCCATTGGTCTTTGCTTCCGGAGCAATAACCAAGTGCCATGGTGGTGCCAAGGACCAGGTGCCTTCATGTATGATCGCCTTTGATAATGCCGTGAGGCAAAACCGGTTAGGTCAAAAATAAAAATGTGGAAAAGTACGATTAAAGTTTTTATTCAATATCTAAGTCAATTAAGTATTCCAACCTCATACAATACTCATCACGTTTAAGTATGTACAAATAATAATTATAGTATACATTTGAACATTAATACGCTGGTCTAGAACCTCGCTGTTATTCAAATTATATCTACTTATGATACCGAAATTGAAATACTTTCAGCGTTATAGCCTTCAACTCTGTTATGTAGGTATTACATGATGTAGGTAGTATGTAATTAAACATAATTACAGTCCGTCAAATCTAAGAAGTACCGTTTGACAGTTCTGACAATTGAATTATAGGGATGGGATGAAAAAATCGATTACTATAATATCCGAACTTTAAGAGATCGATTACTATAATATCCGAATTTTAAGAAATCAATTGTTATAATTAAATAAAAGAAATGTTTAGGATATTTTTTTATTCACTACTAGTACTAGTATCGTCGTCTTCGTCATCATCGTCATTTAAATTAATGACCAGTTGATTGTCCATTACATTATCAAAGTGTACGTCTCTTTCGAAGTCGTCCATTATTATTTTCTTTGTTTTTTGTACTACTTTACTCCAATCTTCCTGTGTAACTTGGGCACATGCTTCCTTTAATAAACCTTCCATTTTCTTGACACTGAAGGGTGGTTTTGTGTTGTGTCTTGCTGCATAACCTGTAAAACAATAATGTAACTATTTGATAGCAGACGAAAACCATTGTTTAAATTATAAATGTTAGAAGTACTCGTGTTATTATTATAATATTATAAAATATTACCTTTAACTTGGGCCCAAATCAGTTCAATGGCATTATATTGGCAATGGTACGGAGGAAGTCGTATGACTTTGTGCCCGTGCTCTTCGGCCAATTGGTCAATTACATACTCGTATGTCGGTTTTGGTGGTTTATGCAATTTCACTAACTGTAATAATTCAGCTTTTAATAGTGACATGTCGGCATCCACTCCTTTTCTTTGCAGCCATGCCACCAAATCTGCTTTCTTATTGGCTGACGTAGGTGCTTTATCAATTTGCACAGAGTGGTATGGGGCATTATCCATTATAATTGTGCTGTTAGGAGGGATATTCTGTAATAAATTTAAGAACCACTCTCGGAACCTTACTGCGTCCATTTCTTCATGATACTCTTTAGTGCTTTTGGATTGGAAAGCTAATAAAGAGTTTTCCACGAAGCCTGTAGACGCTGACCCAGCATGGCATATTATGAGGCGTCCACCTTTTCCTATCGGCACCTTCGAGCACGAAGCTTCAGAATCATCAGTCCATGTTTTCGGCACAGAATGGTTGGAATTTAGCCAAGTTTCGTCCAAAAATATTACATTATCCCAGTTTATAATTTGTTTAACTTCGCGCAGGAATGTTAGTCGCTGCATAATTATGTCATGTCGCTCCATAACAATTTTTCGTTTGTCAACTTTTTTGTATCTGAAGCCAATTCCTGTTATTACCGTTCTCAACGACTCTATGCTTCCCTTATACAGCCCGGCATCTTTTAAAGTTGCACATAACTTTGCCAATGTTGGAAATTCGCCTCTTGTAAAATACCCGTATATATGGTTTCTAATAGCATGACTATCGAATTCATCGATGCCTGTCACAGGTTTATTTCTTTTTCGTTTTTTCGGTGTGTGAAGTACGTTACTGTCACTCCCCGAAGGCCAATATTTTTCACTTAATATTTTGCCAACGGTGCGGCTACCAATACCGAGAGCTTCACCGACGCGATCCCGAACTTGTGTAACTGGCAGTAGAAGTCCACCATTTTGAGATTCACGCTCAAAATACTCGTGTAATTTCACCACCAATTCACGAGCCTGGCTGTTCAAAGTACGTCCTCTTTTCGACATTATTAATAAACACTTGCTTAGTTCGGAGTCCAGTATAAATATTGCCAAGGTAAACGGATAAAGAATGATCAGTCCAGAAAAGTAATAGCCAAGTCACAAATTGTAAAACACAAACGAGAAAGCAAGTACGCGCACAGTCAGCTTCCAAGATGGCGAGAGACTGCTGACGCCGAACCGACCGAGCGGACCGCGTGCGCTTGTAGTTGGCAGTGTTGCCAGAAAAAAAAAATTGTAGAGACTTGGACACCTGCGATTTTGCCTATTGACCTAAAAATAATTAAATTAATTTATTTTAGGGTATCTGTGTATTCAGTGCATTATGCGGTCGCGCAGTAACGTCGTTAATTTATAACATCAGGCAACAACATTTTTGTGAATGGGTTCTACATACCTTATTTTTATTAGTTTTAGACGTAGAAATAAGACTTAGAAGAAAAAATTGTAATTGTAAAATCAATGGATGTGCTTGTTAAAAATTTGTTTATTTCTCTGTAATATGCAAACCCATACTATCATACACAAAAATAAATGTAAAAAACACTATCCCTGACTCCATTTTCTATTTCGACAGCGTTAGCGCGAGAAACCCCGACTTATTTGGGCGCGAAAATCAAAAATCGACAAATCGCTTTCGACAACTTTTTAAAGAAGCAAATATATTTGATTTATAAATACGTATTTTTGGTGAATGGGTTTTATCTCATATTTTACGATTACATAACTATTTAGTTATGTAATCGTAATATGTGAGATAAATCCCATTCACATGAAAAAATATTTGTTTGGTTGTCAAGTGTAATTTGTAAATAATACATTCGATTTTTCGTATATGTAAACGATTTTTTTGCATACAAGTGTATCCGAAGAGTCGCAACACTACGTGCAGTGACCTAACTACGTAACTTTGTAATGCGGTCAAGAATATAACTATTAGAAATTATTTACTGTGTAAATATGTGTTATTTTGCTTTGTTTGAAAGTTTTCAATTACATTTAGATATTAAGAATTATACATTTTTAGATACAATAATGAAATCTTTCTAAATTCATGGTTTTATGAAAAAGGTTATCGAAACTGAATAATGTACGTATGAACAAAGTTGTTTCGGTTTGAAAAATATGAAACGTCAAACGGTACCTCTTAGATTTGATGGACTGTAGTTTAACAGATAGCTGTACAAATATAATAGGGGTTAAAGTATGAAATTGCCGTTTCATTGTAATAGGTACTTCGAATTGACATAGAACCTTCATGGTTTGAGATTTTTGAGTGAAACTTTTTCCACATGGTACCTATGTAGTTCTTCATTTAAAAATGTGCAACATTCGATTATCGACTTTTAGTTGTTTTTTTTATTCAGCTTAGACAAGAAAGATGGATACTTCGAAAATTCGAGTGATTTTTGAATACGAGTTCCGACGCGGAACTAACGCGGCAGAAACAGCTCGCAATATCAATGTTGCGTTTGGAGAGGGGACTGCTAATGAACGCACCGTGCGATTTTGGTTTAAACGCTTTCGTGATGGAAACTTTGATTTGAAGAACGAACCACGAGGAAGGCCGTCCACACAGGTGAATAACAATGAATTGAAAGACATGGTGGAAGCCGATCCGAGACAAACTACCCAGGAATTAGCTGCATGGTTTAACGTTACCTTACCAACAATATTGACTCATTTGCGTCAAATCAATAAAATAAAAAAATGTGAAAAATGGGTACCTCATGATTTGACTGATCTGCAGAAAGAAATGCGTGTTGAAAGTAGTAAGGCAGTACAAAATGCTTTCACACAGTTTGTCGAATCTAGATCACCAAGGCATAAATGACCTTCCTACTAGATGGCAGCAATGTATAGATAATAATGGTAATTATTTTGATTAAATAAATACGTTAAATTAAAAAAAAAAAAAAGAATTTCAATTTGTCAGTACAAATCGGCAATTTCATACTTTAACCCCTAATATAAAAATCTACATAATATCGTAGAATGTTTACACGAATATTACATATTAATACCTTACATAACTATACAATAATTTAATACCATATTTAATCAATTAAGTGATCCATTTGACATGATATGAATTTAATTTTCAGTTAATTAAATATGTATTGTACTGTAAAATGTTCTTAAGTAAGCACCCTTTTAACCCTAGAAGACTAATCTATTTCAGAGATACACAAAGCCTTAACATACGTCTCAGAGGCGTACATTTATAAATGACAACCTGTAGGTTAAAATATGCCTACTTATGTTTCCTTTTTCATAGGGAAATCTTATTTGGGGTATAAAGAAATAATAAAACATAAATTTATCAATGAAAATAACAATTATACTTATTTATTTTAACAAATAAGGTCATTATACTTTTTACCAAACAAAAAAATCAACTCTCGAAAAATCTACTGAAACATATCAATTATTCGAAAAAATAAAATACTTTTATGCATTAATAACATATTCTTACATTGTAAATTAAAATTAATCAGACTTTTAGTTAACAACTATACTTTAAATACAATCAAAACAGAGATCAACTTTGTGTTCGCCACACACAGATTTTTTGCACTTGAAGCACACTAACTTAGACATTCTCTTTTTTTTGTAGGAACAAAAGGCACAATATCTACGTTTTTTGGGCTCAGGTTCTTCTGCTTCTAATTCGTTAGTTGAATGTACTGATTCTGACGGTCAAATATATCTCGTACCAGAAAATCAAATAGTTCATCTGTTGAAAGATGATTATCTTTCATTACAGCTGTTAAAGTCAATATTCCAATAAATGCACGAATTTCTACATTTGTAGTACATCTATGAGTTGCTGTAATTTTACCAAGATTTTGACGTTTTTAAATCATTTCAATATTTCAGATTCAACAATTTCAGATATGATCTGTTCAGTTATAAAAAGTTCAAAGATTTTTACCGGTTCAAAAATATTTCTACACATTCGTGCTGGTCCACGAGTAGTGCGGACTATATTCATAGTAGAAGCCCTACCAGATGATTGACCTTTACTAGTTGTCCAGATATGCCCATTCTTACCACGAAAGGTGTTCCCAGGAATATGATATATTCGGTCTGAGTTGACGGAGCTCAATATCTCTGTAATATTCGATTCTGGGTTACCTTCTGCAGGATTGAGATAGCTTCTTCAGTAGGCGCTGGTATTGAAAATACCTCTTCCGTAACGTAGTTATACTCGTCTTCGCTTTGCACGTCGTCCTCCAGCTGGTTATCCTCGTCTTCAGAAGCCGATTCCTCCATTGAAACACTGCCTTCTTCATTTAAAATTGATAAAATATCGTCATTATTTAATCTATTAAACGATGACATATTTAAATCTGAAACAATGCCAAAACAACAACAAAATATAATAAAAACTGATAAAAATAAATTACAAAGTAGGAAGTTAAAACTTACACAAAGCCTAAACATACGTCTGACAGACGTACAACATCGCTATAATTCAAAAATGTGGGTACTTACCTCAACGACACAAGTGCCAGTAGCTAGCGAACGTTGAATACTGAGTTGGTTATGCGGCACAATACGTTTGGTTTACCCGTTAGAGAGAGATAGACAATTTTCGATTCTGTATACGCCTCGGAGGCGTAGATAAGGCTTTTAGGGTTAATAAATAATACCTCAAATGACTTTATTTATAATTTTATATTTTTTATATAGGACACGTCAATTTGACTTCACTTCGCCTGATGGTAAGCTGAAGGCAAAGTCTCAGGAAAGAGGGTCACCATTACATTACGTACGTAATTTATATATAATTGTAACATAAATGTCAAGTAGCCAGCCAAGCTTTTGTCAAATTCAAATTTAAATCAAATTCAAATTTAATTTACTTTCAAGAACATGGTAGGTATAAAGGTGTCACAATATAATAAAGTTCATTCATATTCTGCCACATGATGGCATGCAAAATACATATTATGTCAATTTCAATTTATGTAAATAACCCGCATCGGATCATGTCTGGTGTAAAAGAGCCCTAAACAAACACTAGCCGCATTTCCGCGCTGGATAGCAATGTTACCTTTGCACCAGGTAATTAAATAACTAATTAATTAACTTGTCTACATGATATTTCGAAAGATATCACAAATAATGCATGAAATAATATTAAAAAAATACATTTTTAATAATTAAATTTACATTTTTCTTATAAATTTATGTTCAGTATCCGTGTTTATGGTGATGACGGAAAAAGAATACAATTTATCACCACCCAAGTTTTTCCGAAGTGTATCGTAAGAGGTGACAGACGGAAAAACACGCAGATGAGATCACTGCGAGAGAAGAAAATTTCGAAATAAGAACCTGTACTTACCCGTCTGACCAGCGTGGAAACAGTCGGCTAAAGCATTCCAACATTGGGAGAGCCCTATGCCTATCAATAGACTGCGTTGGGCTAATTGATATACCCTAGGTAGTATTCAGACAAGACATGACAACTTTTTTTAAAAATATGAGCGACCGATTTCACTAATCTTCCATCTAACCCCTCCATATAAACTAAATTGCCTGTGCTAGAAGAGTGTTCTTTTTTTTTATAAATAGGACACGTCAATTTGACTTTACCTCGCCTGATGGTAAGCTGAAGGTAAAGTCTCAAGAAAGCGGGCCACCATTATATACACGTGCCATGTTAACAATGGTGGCACTCAGCTTGACGGCCTCATCAGATGCTTTTTCACGCCCCGCTTAAAGGACCCGGGACTGTAGGAAGAGGGAAACACGTGAGCTGGCAAGGAATTCCAGGTCACGTCGGTAGTGTAATAGCCGGGGTTCGAACCTGGAACCTCTTGATCGTAAGACCGACTTAACCACTAAGCTTCCGTCGCGTCAAATCGGCGTTTAAATTATTACATAAATAGAAGTAAGGTCAAACCTACCCAACTAAACGTCGGTACAAACTGATTGACTATCAAGGATCAGGTGTAGACGTTTTTTTTTGTGGTAGAAAGTCATTTCCATAAAAGCCCTTTTAAGCTTTAAGCCCTTTTAAGCTTTACCAACAGAAGGAGAAGAAAAGCGGGCCCCAGGGTCCGATGTGAAAGCTTCAGACGCCACCGGGAACAATACTAAGATGGCAGATTAATTCTAGAATACCGGGAGACGCAGCCACCAAAACGTTGACATAGGCCTCTGTGAGAGTAGAGCTCTATGTCCAGCAGTGGACTACGAGACGTATGACCATCAGTGTACTATGAGAGGCTAATTTATTGTTACCTTCTAGGAGATATATCTAAACAGTGCCATCTAAAGTAACAGTTAATTGTTTACTAAATTGGTCATTTTTATCCCTTGTATCACGTTTTGTTTGCAGGTGAAGCCGCGGACAATAAACCATTACTGTTTACACGTGTCCTAAATATAAATTACTTATTTATTTAAACCATTTGCAACAAAGTAATATTCCTTACAAATAAAGATATTTAATTCTACTAAAATGACTAGAACAACAACAGAAAGGTAGGTATTTAACAAGTATTTCCGCAATTCATAGAAGTAGATCACCTGTACGATTTTTCAAATTCATTTTTCGCCTTTCGTTTTTCCTATCCTTTCTTCTTAAGACATCTATCTATCCTTGTAGCTTGCAAAGAACAACCACACACACACACACGCAAAAATGATTATCAGTTCATCTGGATAGGGGTGTTCTACCATACGCTTACCATTTCGCAGTCTCCGTCCCTAAGGATGCATTTAGGTGGGCCCAAACAAATTTCATCTGCTAGTTGGTATACACTCTTTCTTGAAATTAGAAAAGAAAAGCCGATATATCAATCAAAACAAAACATGAACCTCAGGCTATATAAAGTGTAATCTTTGGACGCAACAAGGAACTAGGCATGTCTACGGACTTTTTATTTTTATTTTATTTTATTCGGAAAACAAACAGCATCAAAAACTATGTAATATTACAACTTACATTACTAAAAGCCATTTATAAGTTTTCACATATAAGTAAAAATATAATAGACACTACACGGTTTTGTTATTACAATATATGGAATAAAAATATTTGCAACAAGTAAGTAAAACGAAAGAACAATTGAGTACCCCGACAAAGAGCACCTAGAGAGCCAATCTAAACCAGTAATCACCGACAATACTTTTGTATTTAGCAGGACTTGTGTTAAATAAATCTAGTTCCGGATATTCGAACGTTCTGTTCACAAGCTTGGCTGATCTAAGGAAGAAAGAGTTGCTTCTGTAATTCGTGACACTACAGGGTATATGGACTTTCAAATATATCATGGAGAGGAGATATGGAGATTCCACCTTTGATTGTGCTATTTTTAATAGCAGAGCTACATACGCAAGTCTCCGCCTCATGTGAAGGGGCAGTAAGTGGTGTCTCCTACAGCTCGCCTCATAAGTATCCTCACGTGTGCTGCACTTATACCGCAAGAATTTTGCGAATTTATTCTGTATTGATTCCAATCTGTTAATGTGAACATCATACTGCGGATTCCATACCTGAGAGCAATACTCCAGGACGCTACGAACGTACGAGCAATATAAAATTTTGATCACCTTCATATTGGAAAACTGTGAGCATGATCTGATGACAAAACCTAGCATTTTGTATGATCTCTTTGCGATATTGTCTACATGCTTTTCATACGTGAGTTTAGAATCGAGTATTACCCCCAAGTCCCGAACTTCCTGAACTCGAAAGTGTTACACCTTTAAGAGCATAGTTAAAATCGTGTATGTGTGGCTTACGTGTAAAACTGATTACGGAACACTTGGAGGCATTGATATCCAATTTATTTACACGACAATATTCCTCGAATCTCATAAGATCTTGTTGTAATAGGAAACAATCGTCCACAGTGTTTATTACTTTATAAATTTTCATATCATCTGCGTACATCAGAAATTGGGAGTGTACAAAACAGGAAGCAATGTCATTGATAAAAAGATTAAACAGTAAAGGACCTAACAGGGACCCTTGAGGAACGCCAGAGAGCACAGTGTGCCAGCTGGATATGGATCCGTTGAGTGCAACAGCTTGAGACCTATTGTCAATGTAGGACACGAACCACCTAAACAAGCTCCCGTGCACTCCCATTCGCAGTAGCTTCTGATACAGTATTCTGTGATCTATGCGGTCAAAAGCTTTACTGTAATCAGTGTAGATGCTGTCTACTTGCCCCCCTCCCTCCATTTTGGATGACGTAAAATCAACAAAGGTGAGAAGGTTGCTAGTAGTTGACCTATTTTTCCCAAAACCATGTTGATTGGGTAGTATCGAGCTCGATAGTGCATTGTATACCTGGTCATAGACCAGTCGCTCAAGGAGTTTTGCGAAAATACACAGCTTTGAGATAGGCCTATAATTACAAACATCACTTCTGTTACCGCTTTTGTGAATGGGAGTGACAAAAGCTGACTTCCAGACGTTAGGTACATATCCTTCCTTCACAGAACGTTGAAACAGGATGGTTAATGGTTCGGCCAATTGATCTGCGCATCTCACAATAAACCTTGGAACAATATTATCAGGTCCTGGACCTTTACCAAGGTCTACAGATTTAAGCAACTTGTGAACATCGTCAGGTCTTATTTCAATGTCTTTTATCTCATGAGCACAGTCAGAATTACCCGGGTCACTCAGGAGCGTTGATGAGAGCAGCGAGGGAGATATGGGGGAAAGAAAAGTCGACTGAAAGTAAACAGCGAATAAGTTACATGTTTCTTCGTTGCAGGAGGCTGTTGTATTGTTATACGACATCGACGAGGGATAAGTGTTACCGCCCTTTTTATTTGACTTGATGAAGCTCCAGAATAATTTAGCGTCCTTAATGATAGATTGTTCAGCATTTTCAGTATAAGAGCGATAGCAATCCTCTTCAAGGCGCTTTGCTCTTTTACGGAGCAGACTGAATGTGACATAATCATCTGCATTTCTATACATTTTAAATCTCTTGAAGAACTTATATTTTTCTTTATGGATATTTTTTAGGCATGAACTATTGCTTGCTTAAGTATTGTTTGGTTAAAGGATTATTGGTCAGTCATCGTAATTTCAGTTTGTTAATTCTGTCAGGTATATTAGCAACTCCAATCTTTCAACAGCAACGACGAGTAGGTTCTTCAATCCAATTAGTAGGACCCTCAGTCATTATACTTAAGTGGCAATAATTCCGGCAGATTTCTATACAAATTAATACATTTCAGGCATATAATATAATTAGCGTTCATTGGGGGAGGGCTATGTCCAGCAGTGGACTAATATAGCCTGATGATGATGATGATGATGATGATGATCCGCCGTGGCGTAGCGGTGGTGAACACGGCCGCTACGCAGAAGTCACGGGTTCGATCCTCACTCAGTGCAAATATTTGTATAGGTACATGAATATGGGTATTTGCATTGGTCTGGTCGTGCCTCGGAAAGCACGTTAAGCCATCGGTCCCGGTTGCCATACAAACATCTATGGCAGTCGTTACGGGTAGTTGGAACCCTCAAAAATCCAATAACTGGTCTAGCTGCAATGCTTCGATATTGCCTTAGGGTTATGGAGGTCATATGGCAGTCGCTTCACAGAAACTATCGAAGTTTAGCCAAATCCGCAGTTAGACTGGTAAAAAGCAGACCCCAGACTCCCAGTTGAAAAGCTTCGGATGCGACTGGGATTAACTAGGATGAAGAAGAAGAATATAATTAGCGTTAAAGAGATGTGCTAAACACGCAGTTTAATTGAGAAAAGCTGACCCCGGCCTACAAAGTGAGAAATTCGGGTGTGACCAGGATGAACGTGAAGATGAAGAAGTATATGGATTAAAGAGCTGCATTAGTGGGTGCACCGATGAGGATCAGCTGTCTCAGTTAGGCAATTACAGCAATACTAGAACTTCCTTGGTCTCAGTCGAAGAGCACAAGCCAAGATATCGATTTCATGCGGAGATCACATCAGTTCGCGAACAGTGATGCGTGTATTTGGATCATTATGTCAGTCACACTCGTATGCTTCCGTGTGAATTACGCAAATCACTGATGGTCCAATTCATAAGAAATTGCCGGGTCATGTTTTGTTGTTTGTATGAGTATCGTTTATTGTAATTGATGGGTTGTACATACATACATATAATCACGCCTTTATCACCGGAGGGTTAGGCAGAGGTGAATTAACACCCACATTTCACCAATCTGTATTCGGTCCCACGTAATAGGGGGTGAGTCTATTGCCGTATTCCGGGCACTATTGTTGACTCGAGCCATGCATCTGAAGCTGAGTCTGGGCTGTACATACCTGTCTGATGTTAAAGTTAGCCCTATCCCTTAGTCGCCTTGTACGACACCACATGGGAAGAGAAGGGGTGGTCCAAATTCTACTCTGCCGAGGATCTGTTGATGGGTTGTAAAAGGTAATATTACTTTACCTTTTAATCAAGAGACTTTTAATAGTAGTACCTAGTCTGAAAAGACGTCGCTGTTTGTGGCTGTTGGATTGTGAGTGAGCAAGCGCGTTTAAAAGATCTGGATGTTAAGCGTCACTTCGCAAGACTCGTTCAAAGCACACCTACAACCTACAATAAAGCTGGACTGGATATTTGTACCATGCAACCGCCTCTTTAATATTAAGTTTTCTTTAATCCAGGAGCGGTACACCATGCTGGTGTACCGCTCCTGGATTTAATCAAAAATAGGAATTGAGCTTATAGCTTAATGAACTGTGTTAAATGTGAGTCAATGAATATCATTGAATAACATGCTTCAAGTTTTCTGCTACGAAACCAAGTTTCGTTGAAGTAAAAAAACGTGTGTGTACGAAACTGGTATCGTGAAAGGACGAATTATGTTTACTCAGTAACTAGTTACGTAGCTCTGGTTTCGTAGACGGCCGAAGGGGTGAAAACTGTTTAGGCGATCTGCATATTCATAAAAATGACGCAGTTGAACTAAGAACCTGGGCCTTCCTTAAGTCATTTGTAGTTATTGAAGATGGTTGAAAAAAATTGGAAGTAAAAACATTTCTCCCGCTTGCTCACAGGTAACAACTTGTACCATCTCTAGGACGATTTTGTATGTAGTTAGTAGGAAAGCGTGTTTCTCATTAGACAAGCGATGCGTCGCAAACATTCTCTACACAAATAGGAGTTATGTTTTTAAATGTATGAACTTAACTGGTCTTGATGATGCTCACACTCAAACGGATTGCTTAACTAACTATTGTATCTCCTTAGAAACATGCCTTTTCAAATGTCTTTGTTTGATTGTAGTCAATTCTGTACATTTATAATTACATATATACTTAAAATATATAAATATACTAATACATATAAATCCCAGAAGGGGTAGGTAGAGGTGTCTTAACACTTATTTAGCAAACTATGATTTTCGGGCCCACGTAATTGGGGGTGAGCCTATTGCCACTACCGGGTACTTAGTCATGTCTACTACACTGGGAACCAACTATATATAATTACGCGTAACAAAACGTAGCTAATGTAATTCACAGGTTACGAAAAGATCAATCCTTCATCATCATATTAATCACGATGTTGGAGTCTGAGGTCCATGTGTTAATTGGTTTGATTGATAAAAATGAGGCACAGAAATGACTATTTTATTTGTTTAGCTTAATAAATAACCAAAATGTCCTTGTAGAATGTCGCCGGACGTCATATACAATATGTCGCCGGCAACTAGGTCAATCAGCCGTTCAATTAACTGCCTAGGCAGTTAACTAAACGGCGCGATTAAATGAATGGCCTGAATGAGATTCAGCCGTAACGTATATTACGACATTTAATAACCTGGCTGGCTAATGCTTAGGCCATTCGTAAGATGGGGCATCACCCCGAAATAAGACAGAAAATTACATGAATACATACTTATACATACACCTGTAAGGTAGGTAGAGATGTATTCACAGAAAATTTGTGATAGGTTCCTTGAGATTGTTACGCAATCCGACATGGATAGGTTAGATTAGACCACCACCATCTTCAAAGGTTTACATTGATGGTTAAGAACATTTCTAGTCTTGAACACTATGTTACATCTTAAAATCAAAGTACTGTTTAAGTCTAGACTAGACTAAAGCAAGTACCATCAATCAACAGTATAAATAGTCAAGAAAATCACTCACTACTTCACACCATTGCCTCCAAAACTTTTACTTTATAGTCTACACCTTACTAATACTTCGATAATAATAATAATTAATAATTCGATGGAATGGCAACACCTTAAAAGTGATTACAAAAAGTCCTTCATGCGCAGTTTTCGGGAAGTTCACTCAGAGAGACTGCTTGTCCACTGTTTTAATCAAATTTAGTGCACTTATTGTATTTCATATTCATTTAACTTGAAGAAAATAACAATTCCATTACGATATAACTGAACTACCTTTTACAATTTATGACTAAAAGATATAATTTAAGCAAACATTTCAGGCGCGAATTATATATCACTACTAAATATGTACTCGTTCAAGTATTATAAATTTAGAAACTAATCCAATACAACTAACCGGAGAATCAGATCGCGTCATGCTCCCAATCTTCTTCTAATGAAATTCCAACTGCTCTTTTCGATTCTTCCCACAATTCTTCTGTCAACACACTATTATTTACCTCCCACGTACTAAAAAACTCATGACAATCCCTAAAATGCTTACCACTTTCATTTTTAAATTTAGGATCTACTGCCAAATACACTGCCATGGTCGCAACCCGCGGCAACGGCCTACCAAAATTCAATAAAGCACTATTTAACGTATCCCTTAGAAGCTCGTTTTCAAAATGTCTGAAAAACTCCGACTTTCCTAATCCAGGATCCATACTATATACATTCACTTCAGAACTCCTTATTCTCTTTTCCATTTCTACAGTGAAGAGCACTATTGCTAGTTTTGCATTGCAGTAAAATCCAAAGTTGGAGTACTTGCCTATATCATTCCAGTTTTCCAGATCTATCGTACCCAACAGTAAGGCCAATGAAGAAACGTTCACTATCCTGCTTGGTGCAGAAGCTCTCAAAAACGGGAACAAGAGATAGGTAAGAAGAAATGTCCCGAAGTAATTCACTTGCATCATCAATTGTAGCCCATCCGGCGTCAATTTATCTTCCAAACCAATAGCTCCGATATTATTTATTAGAATATCCAAACGAGGTTCCGTTCTAACAGTTAAGTCTACAAAATTTCTGATTGAAGAGAGACTTTCGAAATCCATTTGTCTCGAAACAACATTCTGATTTCCTGTAGTTTCTACAATTTCATTTCTTGCGTTTGATAGTTTGAATGGGTTTCTGCTCGTGATGATGACCTTAGCGCCTCGTTTAGCCAGATTTTTGGCTATTTCTAGTCCAGTCCCGGAAGTAGCACCCGTTACTAGAGCTACTTTCCCGTCTAGACGGATATTGGTGTCACAATCCGTAAAATCGTCTCTTTTAGACATGTTGTCTGTACAGTATAGTTGAAGTCACTGATTGTAAGCGATGCATTTATCAAGGTAGAGTACAAGGTTACATAATTATAAAAGTTATTTATACAGCAAGGCTGATCTAATCTAAGATAAATTTTGAGATATTATTAAATATGACATACTAGCTGTCCTAGCAAACTTCGTTTTGCCTTAAAATCAAGGATGTTAATTGTTATTATTATTGTATGTTAATTATTTTGACAACGGAAAGCATTAAGACATTTTGGTATTTCAATTATCTATAATAATATTATGAAGAGGTAACGTTTGTGAGTTTGTTAAGTTGTAAGGGGTAATCTCTGGATCTACTGAACCGATTTTCAAAATTATTCCACCAATAGAAAGCTACGTTATTGTGGAGTGTCATAGACGATAATAATTTCCAAAATCAATTACGCATCTTTACTTAAACTTGAATAATTTAATCCAAGTTGTAAAAAAATTGCTTTCATCGCGTGCGCTGCGAAAACTATTGAGGATAGAACAAAATAATGTACTACAATATTAAAGAACGTATCAAAATCTGTAAGAAAGTCAGCAATAGCATATGTGCCTATCTCCTATGGATAACTCATAATAACTGCTTTACTGTTAAAATTGTGGATTAAAATATTTAATTTCGTGAAGCTTATTTAGCCCATATGGTTTTTATCTGTATCTTTATAAATATGTTTGTTAGAACGGAAATTTAATGTAGAATATTTGTGCCCTTAACTATACAGATAGAACAAATATCTTTAAAGATATTAGCAAAATAAAAACGTGCGATGCGCGCTGCCCCGGCTGTTGCGTGGCGTGGTGATATAGGCAGTATCTATCCGGTTGCGGCGCGTACAGCGCTGTGGGGGAGCATCACAATTTTTATTTATCCCTAACTTTAACCAGAAGTATTACGCGGAACAAACAGGCCGGAACAAAAATATTTCGAACGCGGAACGGAGTCCGCGGACACTGCTAGTTTGACATAATGGTAAATATAAATTATTCCATGGGTCGCCATGGGATCGATTCCTGCCAATAAAACATATTACAAAATAATGCTGACATTGATAAATACTCGTAAAAAAGATCAATATTGTTGCGATGGAACAATTCCCTCGTCGTGATGGTTCCATGGGACGTATATACCCACTCAGCACACCTAAATTATAGGAGGCAGGATACGACAGTATATCCGTTCCAATTGAGCAGTCTGACTGGGGAAGTGGGGAAGTACCTACGCCCTACAGAATACCGCAGCCATAATAACCTTGTGTTGTGTTCTTGGTTGTGAGTGGGGTAGCGTGAGCTCACTGGAGAGTGAGAAGACTAGGCTTTACCTGCTTAGTCTTGTGTACTAATGGCACAGAAATTCTCTTTTCTTACAGGGTCAGCAGCACGAGTGTGACTCTCCTGGTATTGCACACGTCCATAAGCCACGGTAACCACTTTCCATCAGGTGGACCGTGTGAATGTCTGTCACCAAGTGATATAATTTTTTTTTACCCATAGGCCTATTTTCCCATGTGGTCCATATTCCTATGTGGCTGATACGCTCAAGGGCTCTATATAATAATGGAGTTCATACATTTCATACTACCATGTAGAGCAGTTAATTTGAGGATCTAATTTAAAAAAAGAACCATAGGGCACCACACGCCGGCGGAACCCCCAACACCGACCCTTAAAGATTTTCGCTGCTCAAGCTTCGCTGCAATTCGGTACACATGCTCACTATTCCAAATCGTTTTTAGCTATTCTGTTAAGTGTTAAAACAAACAAACCCAACAAAATAATAATCTTCAAAATCGGTTCAGCCGTTCTCGAGTTCTAAATGGTATAACTAACAAGATTTTCGACTTCCTGTCTGACCAGGTGAAAGATTTTGACCTTACCTGAAGGTAAAGTACACTAAATACTGTAAATAGATAGATAGATTTATAAGTAAAGTTTTAAAGGATTGTCTTTCATTTAATTTACCATCTTCGTTAAAGATATTTATAATTCATACTATCCATTGATGCCATAAAAATACAGGGTGTTAATTTTGCTTATTATATAGGATATGTACCCAAGAAATTTTAATATCTAAGTGCATTGCCCAATATTCTGTTTGAACAACGAAGCGCAGTGACAATGGCTGCGAACTAAACCGTGGAATATGTGCATAGCTTATTACACACCTCATACGTACTTACAGTCTCGTCTAATCTTCTATATTTATTTTATAGTTAAATATTTCGGAGCGAAATATTTTGGCCGCAGTTTCGATAATAAAATCGTCTGGGAGTATTTTTTTAGAAAAAAAAAATTTTTTACTGCCCCTCCCACACATCATTCCTTTTAATTTTGTTAATAATAAAAAAATATGATAATAACTTAAAAAAAATAATATTACAATTCCTTCACCAATTAATTGAAAGGAACTTCGTTCCATCCCTCCCTTGACACCTCTCAATTTTTTATTTGCGGCTTTTGCGGCTTGCGGCATTGCGGCTTTTCGTTTATCTTCATGCTTTTCATCGGCCACCACTGGGGTAGGATGCCAGAGGTGACATTTTCTGAGACTAAGCCGTTGGGAATAAGCATTTTACCGCCATGCCTCACTGGTCATGAAACAAAACACTGGAGTGCTAGTGCTGTGGGAAGACCAAAGACTTGTCCTGCTTTGTCTTCTACACTGATGGCACAGAAACTCTCTATTCTTTTAGGGTCGGCAGCACAAGTGTGACTCCCCTGAGTTGCACATGTCCATAGGCCACCGTAACTACTTTCCAACATAATAAAAAAAAAACAAAGTAGTTCACCGATTTTAATTGTGAATCACTGTGTATACTTAAAATAACGAGTTCTTCGACATTGCTCCAGTTATATGAACTTCAACTGTACTCGTTCAACAAGTAACTTGTTTATACATCTCATGTATTTTATCTGTCAACAACTTTAAATGCTTGTTTCACCTTTTCCAAGAATGTTATGTATTAAGAGCAAAAAAAAAATGGATCGAGATTAAAAATGCTCAAGTGAACTTGAACCTGCAACCAATTCCATAAAGAGGGAATACTCTGGCTAACTGAGCTATATGAACGGAATATTAACATGTTCTGAGAAAAAGAAACAAGCATTTAGTCGCTAACTCTTTAGTCGCAATATTACTGGGATAACAGGGTAATCGCAGCAATGCCACCCGCAATTTTCATGACTTTCTTGACAGTCCATACCAACTTCAACTTCTTCAAAATGGCCTCTGCAGCAAATCACCGCAATTCACCAATGTCAAGTAAAATGTATCATAAAATTATTAATAGCGACACGCCAATGTCGAGTGTACCAGAGCCACGTTAGCCACGCCAGTAAATTTATTTCCGTGTGTCCGCCCCCCACGAGATTCAGGTGGGCGATCAGGATGTGTGGTTGGATTTTAGGGGGCAGTCTATACTAGGATTGACTGGCAACAAACTATTGTAGCCAATGATGACGGCTTTCAAAAATGGCGCAAATACTAAATATAAAAATATAGCTTCTTACTAATAATACGCCAATATTATTAATTAATATGAAAAATATTATTTATATTAATAAATTATTATTATTACAAATTTATTGCGCACTGTCGCTTCGCTGATTGGTGTATAAAATGATGACGAAAGTCATCATATTTTTGTCGCCATTTTATGGTCTGGACAACGCATTTAGAGTTTATAATACGTCATTGACCATTTGTTACCCTTGGTTCAATCTCGGAGATCAATCCTAGTATGTGCTTATTCAAGAAAGTTGCTACAGTGTCGGTGGTCAGTAGCAGTAGTGTGACGTGACGTCTCTGGTGTTGCACATGCCCATAGGCCAGGGTAACTGCTTCCTATTAGGTGGGCCGTGCGCTTGTTTGCCACCATATTTGTACAAGGTGTCTGCGGTTTCCCGTTCTTAATAGAGGAGGTTCATTTTTAGGGCTAAATTCTAAAAGGTCAAACAGTAGTCGCTCAGTAATTTTTTAGGGTTAGTGGGAAATAAAAAGATATCGTTTTAAAAGAGAATATCATAAATTCCGTTGTGCTCTATAACAAAGAGTAAATAATCATACGCTTTGACAGTAAAAAACGAAGAAAAAAGGTGACAAGAAAAAACTGGAAAACACCACAAAAGTTTGGAGAAATACCTATACCTATTCGAAGCATCAGCTTCAAAATAAGCACAAAAAATGATTGTATAAATAGCAATAGTACAAACACAATTCTCAGTAATAGTCAATAAATACAAATATAAATAACAAGAAATAATAATGGACCTTTGTGAGAAACTACTATGTTTATGTTGTTGTTTCCTATGTGCTTGGGTCGTTTGCGCCATTACCCCATTTCTCGTGTAAGTATATTCCACATATTGATTATTCTTATCATCATTTTCCTTGTCCCCATTTCCAAAATCAGTTGCGAGTCGGCCTTTCAATCTGTAACCGAAACCGCTGTGCCGCGCCTTGGATATGTGCGCAGCGAGATGGGGGAGAATCGATTACCAGATCGTCAGATTTGGTCAGTCCGCCGCCAAGGTTCATGGCGGTATCTCGCTCTCGACTCATGTACCTTTTTTCTCTTTCTTTACCATGTCGTCGGCCACGCCGCGCATTCCTAGGGCGCGGTACATTGGTCTCGATCATAGTATAACTACGTCTGATCCCTCAACTCCGGAAAGATAGCATGCGCCAGTGCTTTATTCATTTGAAAGAAAGTAGAAAGAAAATATTTTATTCAAACAGTAAAGAACCGGCTCTCATATAAGTTTGATTTGGGTCTCGAAGAGCCCGCAGGGGCCCGCATATTACATTTGTATTAATATTTTTAAATTAATTTAGTGCCGGCGGCCCTTCTTGAAAATTTCGGCGAATTTGTCCTCGCGTCGCTGTCGTCGTGTGACTTCACGTCGCTGTCGTCTGCGACGTCACTTGTCGTTAGTGCTGCATCCGTAGTAACGTCTTGTAACATCAAGTCAATTTATTTATCATATCCTACAAATAAACAATGATTTATTTGCTATATAAATAAACGTCTATGAACTAATAGGTATGTTTTATTCGGCGGCGGCGTGCGATGCGCGCCTCCCCATACGTGGGGGCGAGATGGGGTTTCCGTGTGATCCTCACATACGAAGAGGGTCAGCTGGGCAGATATGGCCCTGGATCGGCCTAGTTTCGAGAGGTATGTCTCAGACAACCTACGACCCACAAACAGCGTGCGTTTTTAGTCGGTTCGAATGCGATACAAGTCCCGACAAAAGTATCGGCTCCTTGGGGAATTATCCGTGGGGATTTTTCCAACGATAAAAATATTGTTTTATTACAGGTTTACTAGAACCGAATTCAAAGAACGAGGAGGTTCTCAGTTCGTCGCCTTTGGACTGTTTTTATATGTGTTTGTTACGCGATATCTAAGCCAGTTTTGAACGGATTTTTATTATTTTTAAGGCGTTGGATAGGGTCTAGTGTCAGATCGGTCCCATACCCCACAAATCCGGATGTGATGCTAAGATCCTGGAGAAATTGAGGGAAATCCTCAAAATTACATGAAAATTCGCCCACTTTGTCTTAGAAATTATTTATATAATGTCGTTGTTTGTAACAAATTCCCAGGTGCTGTCTATTAAAATTTCAGTGAAAATTTATAAAATACAACCTAGTAATAATATTTTACAGCACAAATGTATTAATCAATATATGTTGTGTTGTTAGTACGTGGTGCATGGTTCAGGCCACCTCAGTGGCGGTATGTTTGGCACTACAAGTCGGCAGACTGGGACGGACTGCGAGAATTCTTCACGTAGTACCCTTGGAGGCGGCTTTGCTTCACTTCAGATGTTCTAAGCTCATGTGCAACAGCAGTCGCTGATGCGACCCTAGCGGCCATGGAATGCTATATTCCCAACCGCTGGATCGCGACAGGAGTGAGCAAACGCCCGTGGTTTAATAGACCGTGCAGAGAAGCTAGAGGCCGCAAGCAATCTGCGTATATGGCTTGGACCATGGCACTTGCCAATTAGGATCCGAACATGAATGCCGCCTCGAGGTCCTGTAAAAATGAAACGGCCAGGTCTAAGTTCGAGTTCATCGGTAGAATTGGCGAGCGGCTTGCACGGTACCCATCTGGCAGCTGTGCATTTTGGTCGCTCGCCAAAGCTGCCGAGGGAAACTTCTGTCAGTATTGCCTCCCGCCGCTGCAAAAACCAAAAAGGAGAAAGCCAATCTCTTGGGTAATCTCTTTGCATCATCTCTTTGCATCAAACGCGACTATGAACCAGGGGAATGCTGAGCCTCCTATTCTTTCCAGCTGTGGTGCTTCTATGACTGAAGTAAAAATCACGCCACTGGTGATCCGGCGAGCACTTAAATCCCGTCGAAGTGAAAGAAGTCGAGTGGGCTGGACGGTATGCCAGCGATGGTGCTCAGGCACTGTGTACCCCTGAGTTGTGCCCAGTACTTACACGCCTTTTCGCGCTCTCTTATTCCGCGAGACAAGTCCCGGTATCAAAGTTGGCATCGACTTCTATCAGATCGGAAATCTCTAAATTCTCTCCGTAAATTCACTTATTTTAAACTTTTTTTACCAATTTGTTTTTAAAGTCGGTTTTTTTTAAATTATTAATTTTAAACTTGAAACCGAAGCTACACTTAATATTCTTGATATTTCCTTTTTATGGATTACTAGCTGATGCCCGCGACTTCGCCCGCGTGGAATTCTGTTCCCGTTCCCGAGACGGCTTAACACTCTTTTATTTTTTCTCTGCGTAAGAACCATCCTCGTACTGCAAGGAATATTCTTAAGAAAGAATTAGCGAAATCGGTCCAGGCGTTGTTGAGTTATGCGCTTACCAACACATTTTGCGATTCATTTTTATAGTATAGAAGATACAGAAGAGGTGGGTCTATGGTGGGCCTATGACGCGCCATACTGATTTTGTTGCAACAGCAACTTATTAAACAAACCTTATTAAACAGACCACGACCAACCCCAACGTTCAACATTCTTGTACCGTAACACTTTATGGGCACCTCCGAGAACTTAATCCAAATAAGGCTTTGAGCACAGCGCTGTGCCAGCCTTTTTAGATTTTGCCATTGGTCGAACTGGGGAACGTTACTGCAGATGGACCAATGGACCAATAACAATTTCTATCAAGGCTTTCACCGCAGTCTGACAGCCTTGGCATCGCGGTAGTGAACGCGGCCGCCAAGCAGTAGGCGCGGGTTCGTTTCCTGCTCAATGCAAATATTTGTATGACTGAATATGGGTATTTGCATTGGTCTGGTCGTGCCTCGGAGAGCACGTTAAGCCGTCGGTCTCGTGCCATACGAACATCTATGGCAGTCGTTACGGCTAGTTGGAGCCCTCAAAAAACCTTGGATATAGCCTTCGGTTTGTGGAAGCCAGATGCCAGTCGCTTCACGGAAAATATAAAGTTCAGCCAAATTTGCAGTTAGACTGGTAAAGCGGCCCCAGACTCCAAGTTGGAAGTTTCGGATGCGATTGAGAGTAACGCTAGGATGATGAAGGAGAAAGCATCGAGCATGGCACTGCAACATTTTTTTAGAAACTGCCATTGGTCGGCCTGGACATCATTCAAGAGCGACCAATGGACCACTAACAATTTCTCTATCGCAGTGCTCGGCTCGACACTATGTTTAGATATTTGCATAGCAGGCACTAGGAAAAAAGAATTTGAGAGTATTTGAGTGCCATCGATTCGAAAGCAGAATTAAAAACCGGGAAAACAACAAAAAAACACCAGGATTAGGAACTGCCTAATCCTGGTGTTGGCAAAATTATTTATATCCAAACCATGGAGTCATAACATTCTTAAAAATGTAAATTGAAGCTGATGGAAGATTGAAGCTGTAACCATTCTGTCATTATTTGCATGACATTCAAACTCAAAAATCCAAAAAATGTAACATTGGTGCTTGGCAATAATTTCTGTACAATTTCATACAAATATTATGTATTTTACTTGACACTGGTGAAATAAAGGCTTCTTGTAACAGAAGCCTTTAAAACAAAAAAGAATAAGACGGTCATAATACGTAAATTTTATATATTCAATATGTTGTATATGATAATGCGAAAACAGGACACAAACCGCAACAAAAATGACAACTTGACTATATGTGAATGGATTATAACAGCCGCTGTGATAGTGTTCTACATTTGGTCGTGTTTCACATTCTGTCCAGTCATTTTTTGAAAATATGTAAGTACTACCTGCTGACGGCTCCAGAGAATATACTGATCCCATTGCTGCGATCCTTAGGTACCTATTTTAGTGGTCTAAAACCGTATTTGTATTTTATTTGCCTTTCTAATGAGACCTGTTTGAGACAAATAGTAAGCTATGAAATAAACTTCATTACGAGTACGCCTAAGCTGTGTAATGATATATCTGCTGTCGTATTTCCAAGCGATTATAATATGGAGTCTTGTAGGAGGTAGGACACGAGGGTATTTCCGTCCAATTTAACAGTCCAACTGGGGAAGTACCTCCGCGCTACAGAATACCGCGGCCATAATAACCTCGTGTTGTATTCCCGACGGTGAGTAGGGTAGCCAGAACTCACTAGAGAGTGTTTATGCTGTTAGTGGGAAGACCTAAGGCTTGACCTGCTTTATGTTCTGCACGGACGGCTCAGAAACTGTTTGTTCTAACAGGGTCGACAGCGCGAGTGTGGCGCCCTTGGTGTTGCACACATCCATAGGCCACGGTAACCACTTCCCATCAGGTGGGCCGTGTGATTGTCTGCCATCTAAGTGGTAAAAAGAACCTGCTTGAGACAAATAGAAAGCTATGAAGGAAGCTTCATTACTCGTACGCTTAAGCTGTGAATGATCTCTCTGCTCTCGTTTCTCCAAGCGACTAAAATATGGAGTTCTTCGAGAAGGGCAAGCAAAAAACTGAAAAATGCCCCTCCTGTCGGTTGGTGGCCCACCGTCGGGGAGTTCACCCTTTGTGTGTTCATCTGGGTACCTTATATAGGGAATAACTGAACCAACTGTCAAACCTACACCAATTAGGTATTTGGTCTGATCTTCAATTTTTAAGCTAATTTGCCTATATATATGTACATATAGGACATCAACCAAATTGGCTGCCGACTTCAGTTTCCAATTTCGGCTGTGGATTTTGGCTGGTACAATGTATTTGCCAATTTCGGCTACGATGCAATTTAGTTGAAAATTTTCATTCCAATTTCAGCCTCAACCAATAACCGTCGGCCACCATTATAACATGAACTATTTGTATCAGCAATGGTAACTTCCTCTTCTGAGACTTCCCCTTTGGTTTACCAGCAGTCGAGGTGAAATCATATTGACGTACCTACGTACCCGACATAAATGAACGGAACGTAGCTGATGGTCTGGTCAACACTCAGATTTAACATTTCAAGATTAGCCTAGGACTTGCTATCATTAATAAAGACGGGATCGCCAGGTGAGTCAGTCTTGCATGGGGTAGGTGGCCATTCCGCTCTACGTTATTCTATTGCCGAAAATAGGTCTGATTTGGAAGCCAGCTTCTTTTGTATATATCTAGAGAATATCTTTTGCATATTCTAGATAAGCTTGCTTGTCTGCACCGATTGAATGAAATCAATTATAAAGGTCCATGAGTGTTACTGTCGGACCTAAGCAACTCTTTTCTTTGCCGCATTATAAACTCTTGGAATTCTTTACCTTTAGGTACACGTGTTCCCGTTCTCTTATAGCCCTGGATCCATTGGCGAGGTAGATGAAGCCGTCATGCTGAGGACCGCCATTGTAATCTTGTTGGTGTATGTAATGGTGACCTACGTTCCTGAGACTTTGCCTTCAGCTTACCAGAGAGGTGAGGCCTATTGACGTATCCTATATAACCAAAATTTACAGGCCCGACTTCGATACCACTAGTAATTTTTAATACAGTTTCATTTCTTTCTGTTACAAGTTTGAAATGCGAATTTTCTACACCCAAACCACGGAGTCAGCATATTTAAAAAAAAATACAAATTGAAGTTGAAACCAATCTGTCACCATCATTGTCATTCAAACTCAAAAAACCGCAAAACCAAACATTATAGTCGCACCATAAATAGTATTAAAAGATATATTATGTATCTTGCTTGACACTGATGAAATTGAAGCAATTTTACTGCGAAAGCAATAAAACAAAAAAAAAAGAAGAATATAATAATCATTCAACAAGATGGTGAACACGTGCAAACCCAAAGTTTTCAAAAATACATGCTGCTACCACGACAATCTTCTAGCAAAAATAAAATCCTACATTCCCTTTATTCCAAAAAAGACTTGCTGTGGCCAAAAGATAACCTGTAACCCTAACATTTCAACGAGTAGACGCTGTCCCTTGACTTTATGCCAAGGGGTGCTTAGTGTCATGGTGGCGATGTTTTACCTTTGGATCTGCTGCACATTCTGTCCATTAGTTTTTTGAAAATAATATGTAAGTTCGGTCCTATCCTTAAAGATGATAATTGAATTGAGCGGTATTGCGAACATCACAGAAAAATAAACGACAGCGTTTTGACGAGCCATTTATCGAGTTTTCGGGCGAGCATTCAAGCGAAAAGACAGTATATTTACATCGACTAGAGTGTTCAATCAAAAGATCACGAAAATGAACGCAGCGATGTTTGGAAATTTAATAAACGGCGATGCTCAAATCCATCAGCGCCTGATAACGTTATTAGATGCAAAATTCAGTTGTCCAAGACAGGCTCAGGTAGCCCGGTGTTTAGAGTTAACATCATCGCATAATTAGTCATACTTGCATACAAAGCTAGTGCTTTGGAGCTTAGGTCTTTCCTAGTCTTTCTCTTGATATGTCTCATATTTATTTTAAGAAAACTTAGGGCTTAAAAATGCTATTGGATAAATATTATGAAATTGGCTGTTACGTAAGAGATTGCTTGAATTCCCAAAACCGTCGTCACCTCGTTCGTTATTCTGTAGGTTTGTACTCGTTTGGTTTAGCAGTTGAAATTGGCTAACACCCTGAGGATCTTAGCGGGCCCCCATCCTGGCCTACTTCCTACTAATCTTCAAATATCAGAAACTATAACACTTAAAAACTTAAATTTGGCAGATTGGTGCCTTAAAGCGTGTGAACATCCGCTATAAACGGATTTTACGAAGCTTCACCTCTAAGAGAGTAAATCAGAGGTTAAAAGTTTGTATAAAAGTCCCATGATTTTAAAGAGATTTGACATTTAAAATGTATTTTCTGTAGATGGTGTGGAGGTGTACTTAATAATGTTTGTTTAGAAATCAACCTTCTGTTTCGGTTAAAATAAGGTATGGTAGTTTATATGAAAGTCTAACTCACTCCATGGAAAGATTGTAAGGATGTTTGGATGGCTGAATGAATCTGGCTGATGTTTGTCACAGGAATAGTTTAAAGTCTGTACAAGCCTATCTCACTTGTAAGCCAACCGGTCGATTGACGGATGTTTTTTTTTTGTTGATTGATGGCAGGCAAAATAAATAATTTTTGGTAGGAAGCATTACGAAGCGTCTTCAAAATTACCCAATTTAGGTTTGTATAAAAGTAGTTTATTTATTGACTATTTTATAGTTAATTCAGGAAATCGTATATCACATAAATTTTTATGCATTAATTAAAAAGCCGTAACCTATTAATTTAATAATAACAAATTATGTCTAACTATGCTATATACCCACTATATTAATACATACAAAAATGAAATAGAAAAGAGGGGGAGACTGCAACTTTAGGCATCGAAAAATTCCTCTCCATCGACCTCTACTGGTAACGTGCCCAGAAGGCTGGCGGCATTACCACGATGAATAGCGATACTAATTCTTTGAGCGAGGAAAGTCCAGCCCTATATGGTCACGGGAAGAGTCGATTAGTCGCTTCATTATTTCTCTAAATAGCGCGCGCGCTTGGACCTCTAGGACCCAGCGTTTCGATTCCAAACGGCTCAAAAACATAGTTACCAATTAAATTGGTATATTTGCGCCGTTTGAGAGTCTCCGCTGATGCAGCAGCAGCGCATGGGCAGTCCATTGTACTTGGAAAGGCAACAACGACATACCGTCCGGTCTCTTGCCATCTCGCGCCACGTTGGCACGCTGTGACAAGGGCCCGACGGATAATGTCGTTAATGTTGGCATGTCGGGGCATGCGGCCTGCGATCCTGCTGCAAGATAATCCGTGATGTCCAAGGCAATCGACTGCTTCTCCACATAGACATCGATACGGCGAGACACACGGTGTCCCCATACGTAGGCAAGTCGCGATGCGGAAGGTCGTGTCGTCCAACATTGTACCGATGTTGGGCAAAGGAAGTACCTGGAGCCAAACACCAGATTCCCATTCCCCCACAGCCAATAGGCGAGCACGCTCAGCAGCAGTGGTAGCTGTACTGGTGTAAAAGCTTTTTAACACTCAAAGCGGCTCATCCCATTGCCTTTGAGAAGATGGGTTGGCGGGCATGACGGTATTTGGGCAGATCATTCTCCAAGCATTTAAATAAATAAATAAATAATACTTTTTTTTCAATTTTTAACACTGAAGTTTAATCCATACTAATATTATAAATGCGAAAGTAACTCTGTCTGTCTGTCTGTCTGTCTGTCTGTATTTTAAGCTTTCACGCTTAAACCACTGAACCGATCTTGATGAAATTTGGTACAGAGGTATATTAGAGCTTGAGAACGGAGATAGACTACCTTTTATCACGAGAAAGGGGGTTTAAGGGGGGGGAAATAGTCGATGAAAGTTTTTATGAAAGTTTGTCATTTCTGTAGATATCTTAATGAAATTTGGTACAGAGGTAGATTAGAGCTTGGGAACGGACACAGGCTACCTTTTATCGCGAAAATGGAGGTATGGGGGGGGGGGGGTTATAAGGAATGAAAGTTTGTCAGTTTTGAAGATATCATGATTAAATTTGGTACAGGGATTAATTAGAGCTTGGTAACGAACATATGCTACCTTTTATCGCGAATAATGTGGTAAAAAGGAGGGGGGGGGAGAATAAGGACTAGATAAGGGGAGGGGAAGTGGAATAGGGCTATGGGATTAAAGTTTCTCATTTTTCAATGGCACAAAAAAGGGGGTGAATATGGCATAAATAGTAAGAATTTCTTTTAAGATGTCCTCATGAGATTTGGTACAAATGTGAATTAGAGCTTCGGAACGGACAAAGTCGAGTAGCGAACCAAATATAGAAGCGAGTGGAGAGGCGAGTAGATTGTTATATGGACGAGTGGATAGGCGTGTAAAGATCGAAAGTCGAGTAGAGTCGACTACACAGGCGAGTAGATATGCGACTAGAGAGCCAGTGGAGAGATGAGTAAAGAATCAAATAGAATGCAGTAAAGGGTTGAGTAGAGAGGCGAATAGGGAGGCGAGTGGAAAGATGAATGTAGTGGCGAGTAGATATCGAATAGAGAGTTGAGTAGAGGTGCGAGTAGATAGGCGAGTGGGAAAAGCCAATTAGAGAGGCGAAATAGAATCGAGTGGATGGGGAAGTAGAGAGGCCAATGGAAAGGCGAGTATAAAGAGTGCAAAATCGAGTAGAGAGGGGAACAGAGAAGTCAGTAGAGAGTCGAGTATAAATTCAAGTATAGAGGCGAGTAGAAAGTCGAGTAGAGAGTCGAATATAGAGGCGAGAACAGAGATGAGTACATAGTCGAGGACAAAGTTGAGTAGAGAGGCGAATTTAATGCCCAATAGCGTCGGATCAACAATAAGCTATAACCGACATCCACGCGGGCGGAGCCGCGGCCAACAGCTAGTAATTAAATACTTTTAACAATTTTTGCAATTCAACATTAAGTAATAAAAATTAGTCTCGGAAGGCCAGACACCCCGATCCTAAACTAGGCCGAAACCTGTACTAAAGGTATCAGAGCACTTGCCACTACCTGCCTGTAATAATAATAAATTTGCATTTAACAGTTTACATTTAACAACATTAATCTTCATGTTCAGTAGTATGCTAATTTTCTTTTAAGAAGAAATTATTATAGTAGTTTATGATACTGTTGCATAATAAGGGTTCTTATAACACGAGTGTGTTTTAAAAAAACGAGCCGTAGGCGAGTTTTTTTATAGTATCACACGAGTGTTATAAGACCAAGTTATGTACAGTGTCATACACTACTTTATCTACTCTCATACTATAATACATAAACTAATTTATTTTACAAACAAAATTTAAATGTAAATGTTCTCGTCAAGGTGCAAACATCGATTGCGCATGCGTGTTTCTTTTTTCTTTTCTTCGAATCTCCGGATTCTTTTTTAAAGTAGTGGTTCAGTCCAGATGGAGGTTGTATAGGTGTATCGTTATGATTAAAAAGTTATTTTATGATATAGGTGTCCATACAAGACCTGTATCGTAATAAAACTTTTTTTTGACCTGTGCGTAATGTTCGTCATAAGAGTTTTGATGTCAATTTTATAATCTTTGTATTATAGTATCAGAGTAGATAAACTACTATAATGATATAGGTGTCCATACAAGACCTGTATCGTAATAAAACATTTTTTTTGGCCTGTGCGTAATGTTTGTCATAAGAGTTTTGTTTTTAATTTTATAATCTTTGTATTATAGCATCAGAGTAGATAAAATAGTATATTAATATTAATGCATACATAATTATGTGCAGTGTGTGGGTGAGCGTGCGCGCGTGTGTGTTCGTAAGTTTCGGCCTTACCTGGAACATTCGAATTAATCAGTGACGGAGAAAGATCTGGAGAACGATTCAAAAACTATTTTTGTTCTTGCATTTATTTTGTTACTAACTGACCCGCCTTGGCTTCGCCCGTGGCATACTTCAACCCCGTAGCACCCCTAAGCCATTATGCGTCACTCAATTGTTTTGCCTTCCCGGAACCTCTCCACTTATACTTGAACTTTATGTTATAGTATTATTGTTCAAATGGACTATTAAGTATTTTTACGAATCTTTTATAGGAGTATCTAATGTTGCTTTTAGACATTTCCAGGCAATTTTTCAATTTTTTCTCTGCGTAAGAACTATCCTTGTACTGCAGCGAATATTTTAAAAAAGAATTAGCGAAATCGGCTTAGTTATTCTCGAGATTATTTTTTATATTATACTAGTACCTACTTATAAATAGTAAATAGTATGTATAGGATTAAAAAAGGTTTATAAGGCAGACGTTCTATCACAAAACATTTACAGCCAGCAATGACGTCATACATGAAAACATAAAAAGCTATAAATGTCACCTCAGCTGCAAAAAAATTCATAGAAGTGACCAAATTTTTTTAGATGTTTTTTTAGTTTCAACATAGTGCATTAATAATAAACCTATCGCGGAACGGCCGTGATAGGTGCAATAGCAGAAAATCCGTTAAATACCGTATCGACCATGTGTGACCTTAGAGACTACGTGGGACAATTTTGTTTTGTTTGTTGGTTCGCGCTGTTTTGCTGGCTTTGTGTGTTCAGAGGAGCTTTTCCTTGAATACTTTTACGAGGTAAGGATCCGGGTTGATGTTGTAGAGCCACAGGCAACCAAATCCGCTGATTTTTATTTAAGTGGGACCACGCAAGCAGCGAATAATTTGCTGTATGCAGGTTGCTTTGTTGTGTGCCTCAAATTTTCTAAACATCCTTTATCGTGCGACAAAGAAAGGTTAGAGGGTGAATAAGACTTCAACTGTTTTAGTGCCGCACTTTTGACAGTTGAGCCTGTTCATCTGTAATTGAAAAGGAAAATAACCTAGGGAGTATCAAAATTGCCTAATTATAAGTCCTATTCTCTAGTATAGCGGTATAAAAAAACCATTTAGCTTTACCACATTTTTATTAGAAATATACGCTAATAGTCACGCCATATTAAATATTTCTTAAATACTAGGTATATCGTTTATAGGCACACTTTTGATTTAATTAGTTGTAATAACTAACTACTCACATTTTTAAGTAATCTATTTTCATCCATATAAAGGTACTTGTACACTTCTTTCCTCCCAATCTTCTTCAAGACTTATTTTAACAGCTTTTTTCGACTCCATCCATAAGCGTTTGGTGAATGTTCTATTACTTGTGCTTAAAGGATTCAAGTATTCGTGACAAAATTTATAATTCCTGCCACTCACTTTTTCCAGCTCCGGTGCAGACGCCAAATAAGCTATCTGTTGACCTACATCCTCCTTTCTTTGTCCAATTATGTTTATAAAAAAACGGGAAACATTTTGCATGATACCTGGTACATTTGTTAGTATGTTGGTGTCGCGAACAACAAATGGATCAAATGTGTTTGCAATGACACAAGTATTCTGTAATCGCCAGTGCAATTCTGTATTGAACAACGATACTGCTAATTTAGAATTAGCCAAACTGGATATTATGTTATAACGTCCGACGTCATTCCAATGATCGAAATCGATCTGACCAACATACATCGATGCGGCTACTCCATTTATTATTCTGCTTGGAGCTGATGCTCTTAACTTAGGCAGCAATAGAAACGTAAGTAAGAAAGCACCAAAGAAATTCACTTGCATTGTGAGATTTAAATCATCTGCTGTTAGTCTATCCGGTAAACCAACTGCGCCGGCGTTATTCACTAAAACATCTAGTGTTTTTTCCATAATAACTTCATTTGCAAAACTCCTCACTGATTTCAAGGAACCCAAATCTAAAATTTTATATGCAACATTTTGATTTCCTGTCACTCCTATAATTTCATCTCTTGCGTTTTTTAATCTAGTTTCGTTTCGGCTTCCAATGATAACCCTGGCACCACGATTGGCGAGGTTCTTTGCAGCTTCTAGTCCCATTCCAGCACTGCCACCAGTTATAACCACCACTTTGCCATCTAGACGCACTTTAGTGTCACACATATTCAAAACAACACAATGCACTGGAGTTGATCGGAGAACTAAAGCTTGTGAGCAAATATAGAATCCTTATTGAAGTTTTATAATTCTGACGTGAAGGCAAAAAGGGTTCTGCGTAACAATGAGATCTCGATTAATTTCCGTAAGCACATTGTGAATAAATTTTCCGTAATGACGTACAATCAAATTCTAATATTATGTGAAGGGATTTTCCTGATTCAGCGAAGATTAACTATAGAGAAGATTAACTATAATTGGTGATTTGAAATACTTTTTTATTAACTGCGTAGTATCTCAGAACTATTTGGATATTTTCAATTCGAATCTAATTAGTACCTTAGAACCCCCGCAAACCGTGAGGATCATCAGGTCTTTGCCATATCTTATATATCTATACCGCGGTAGCCTAGTGGTATGGGTAATGGACTGCTGAGACGAGGTCTCGGGTTCGATCCCAGGTTTTTCATGGCACACACCAATGACTTTTCGATGCTTTTCGAAGTTATGTGTGTATTTATCGCAGTTTTATAAGAACCCGGTTAATGGCAATAGGCCCGCCACATTTTATATATATATTTATTACATTGGTACTAAACATAAACTGGCGAAATGTGGGTGCTAGCACCTCTGCCTACCTCTTCGGGAATAAAGGCGTGAGTTTATGTTATATATCTATAAATCTTTGCCATAATGGGTCTCCAGCCTGACGATTTTTAAGTGTTGTTAAATCGAGTTCGAGAAAAAAGCGAGACACTGTTGTACCCCTGACACTGGGTCCTTTCCAAAAAGTGACCGTAATAAATAATACTTGTATTTCAAGTTCAATATAATTAAAATACTGGAACGGTTCGTTGGATTTTAAACAGTTAACACAATGTATAAAGTTAAGTATTGTAAGAAATATTCTTATGATAAAAATATAATTTTATTATAGAATGCGACAATTGGCATCTCAGTAACAACCTCAATAAAATGACGGTGATGCCTAAGGTGGCTTCGTTGTATGCATTCCTTGAAGTCATTATCACTGTAAATTAATAAGCACTTGGATACCAATTATTGCCTGTTATTACCAGTCATCAGCTATCAATACTACAATAAAAATACCATTACTTTTGGATAATCGTTAAAGATGAGTTTAATTATCTTTACTAGAAAAGAAAAACACAAAAATAAGCACGTAAAACGGGAAAATTTTATTCTTCACAGGCAGCCAAATACTTAAATTACTTTCTCCATGGAGAGGGGAGTACAATTAATAAAATGGGTCGCGTAGGTAACTTGAAATATGTAATGTATTAAATTCTCGTGTCACAATGTTCGTTCCCATACTCCTACGTAACTACTGGACCTATCTATTTTCATGAAATTTCGTATGCATATTCAGTACGTCTGAGAATCGGCTACTATCTATCTTTCAAACCCCTAAATGATTAGGGGTGTCCAACTCGATTTTTTTTTTGGGTAAAATTTTTATTTTTTTATTATGTGTCATTAAAAATACATACAACCCTGAATTTTCACTCTTCTTATCATCAACCCTTGCTTTTTAATAAGTTCCTTTTTCACTCATATACCACATCCTTACACACTTCCAATAAGTTGGTTATTTTTGATCTACACTAGAAATTCTCTAGAAATTATTTACATGGTAAAAAATATTTCAAAAAAAACATAACATAACATAAACTCACACCTTTATCCCCGAAGGGGTAGGCAGAGGTGCTAGCACCCACATTTCGCCAGTTTATGTTTAGGTCCCAATGTAATAGGTGGCGAGCCTATTGCAATTAACCGGGCACTTATAAACCTGCGATCAATACACACATAACTTCGAAAAGCATCGAAAAGTCATTGGTGTGTGCCATGGAAAACCTGGGATAGAACCCGAGACCTCGTCTCAGCAGTCCATTACCCATACCACTAAGGCTACCTTGACAAAATTTGGGTGACATCGGGAACAAACAGTAAACAATAAATCGAACACTGTTCTAAAACTGAAATAGAGCCTAAAGCAATTATAAACTCATAACAAGCTCTAACAAGCAGCTAATGGACCAACTGATGACAAAAGGCTCTAAATTCGTTGCCCATAATATGACTGGTCAGTTTGGCACTAAACGTAATATTGCATGTTTTGTTTAATAAATTTTAGTTTGAGAAAATATGTACCGGATCTGTTTGGGTGTCTATATTATTTCAGTGATAGTGATTATAGGATACTGGTGTTCTGTAAGTATTCCGTTGGAAATAAATCAGAACAAAATTAGAATTAAAAGAAATAACAACAAATGACATTGAAAAATAATGATGGATATAATTGTTGGTAAATTTGAAAATGAACAGTAAAACAACGCCTAGAAAACGTTTCCAAAAATTAATCGCAAAAGTCCTGAATTAGTATATAAAAACCAAAAGTAAAGCATTTATTGCCATATAAAGAACTTCCTTACAACTTATCCGTTATGTTTCTTCATAATGTTGGTTATTTAAAATCACTAGAAGCTAGGTAGGCATAATATGTAAATTCATACTCCTTTTACTTCAAAAATGTCAAACTTACAAATATTCATCGCCTATTTTATAACACCTTTTGTAAATTTTAAGAACTTGGCATCAACTACCAAAATTTCATACCTGTTGTAATGCCAGCGGTCTAGATTCTGAACTGATCACTCTGATCAGTCAGTCTGTTGAGACAAATAATTAATTATAATGTTACTAGCAGTGCCCGCGGACCCCGTTCTGCGTTAGGAATATTTTTATACCGGCCCGTTTGTTCCACGTAACATTTCAGGTTAAAAATTCGGGATAAATCAAAATTATGATGTTGAAGATTTTTTTTGTAATTTCGTTTTTTTTATTGTGAGTTATCCGTAGAAGATAGGCATATGCTATCGCGGACTTTCTGACAGATTTTGATACGTGCTTTAATATTGTAGTACATTGTTTTGTTCTATCCTCAATATTATAGTTTTCGCAGCGTACGCGATGAAAGCAATTTTTTTTCAACTTGGATTACATTATTCAAGTTTAAGTAAAGATGCGTAATTAATTTTGGAAATTATTATAGCTTATGACACTCCACAATAAAGTAGCTTTCAATTGGTGAAATAATTTTGAAAATGGGTTCAGTAGGTCACAACATCACAAACTTACAAACGTTACCTCTTTAAAATATTAGTGTAGATGTATAGATTTAAATTCGTTTCAGGATGTTGAATTCCGTCAAGAGCAAGCCAAGGTGGTGTTGGAAAATCCCAAGTACATCAAAGATGTGGTGGTCTTCACCAGGAGGAAGAGCAGACATGACCCTTACCTCAGCAACATGACTGTGACGCTGCTCGTACCATTCGGGAACAATGTTACAGTGAGTCTTAACTGCCCCGAGCACGTAAAGCTATTGAAATCGTAACGTAAATGTATCGAGGAAAAAGACCATTACGATTGGTCGCCTGCCTACTGTAAACCTGTGTGTGTATGAAGCCTGCCAACCGCAATGCTCCGTTCTCCTGTCCCTCGAGACTAGTGGCATTTCTTTGGTCGGAGCTTGGTAGACTAGAATGACGAATGTACGGGATTTGACGTTTGAAATGCGTTGACGAGGTGCCACTTGTCTACAAGAGGCTGATACGTCTTTACGATACGATTATGCTAGTTTTTCGTGTTAGGTTTAGGTACCTACAGTTTGCTGTAGGTACGAATACCTATTTAATACTTTCCAGTTAGGTTAAGAACAATCGCATCAAATCAGTTAGAAATGAAATTTAGTACTGTTTCGCTTTCTACCCGACTGCTAAGAAGGGTTATGTTTCTCGCGCGTATCTTGTATGTTTTTATGTATGTATGTATGTATGTTTGTGATCCAGCGACCCGATCATCTTAAAATCGGAAATAGCCCTCTCAAGTCACTATTACCCTTTAAATTAATTCTCATGGGTCATTTAGCCTGGCACTGGGTGCCATGTTAAATGATACATGGGTGCATGAGATGAAATAAGGGTAGATTAGACCTTGAGAAAGGACATAGGCTATGTTTAGTCGCGATAACCGACATCCACGCAGCGGGAGCCGCGGGCAAATGCTAGTCATTAATATAATAATTATCATTAGTATCATGTCCACCGGAAGAGGCATTCAAGCTTTCCATATGCCCATTCAAATGATGAACAGTCACTTGCATAATGATCAGTTCGACCTTCACAGGTCATTAGCTTTGTTACAGAATACAATGTTTTGATTTTTACTTGATATCATTCAAATCTGGATGGGTCTTTAGTCGTTTCGGACCGTGAGCGGTTCGGACCGCGGTGTGAATTGCCCAAGAGCTCTTCTTCAATGAGTCGTTTCGCACCGCGGTTCGAATCGCCCAAGAACTTTTGGTAATGGGTTGATTCGGACCACAGTATAGGGAACATTGTTTCTCTTTTTGGATAGGTGAAGTCGGACAGAAAAGACATGCAGTTTTATTGTACATTCCTTACAAGTACAACCAGGCACAAAATAACAAAAAATAATTTATCAATTACATTTGTCATAAGCCCGCTACATAAAATATTGGTGCTATTGCACTGTACATTTTTTTACTGGTAACCTATTGAAATATCGAATTTCTGTTACCCGAATCTTAAAACCCCGAAAACGGTTGGTAGAACTTTTAAAAGACAGATGTAATGAATGACAACTTTCTATAATTCCGTTTTTAATTTCCCAGATGAATCAATTTCCAGGTGCAATAAAACCAAATTTTCAAATAGTATTTTTTTGTTTCCCATATTGTCATAATCCAGATTCTGAGAATTTTTTTTCCCATCGTACCATTTTCCAAATAAACTATAACCAAATTTTCATAATCTTTTTATTTGGTTCCCATACAATCGTGTTCCAGCTAAACTGTATACAGGTATAGTAAAACTCACTAAATTTGTACGATTCATTTATTAGGTACAGTAAGTAATTTAGAAATTTACTTTAATTTTTTAATTTCACTTAAATTTTCTTTTATTTTTATAAGTTTCTGCAGTTTTTCCTCCTTTTGTATATACTTTTTCCTCCCTTTCACTTGTGGTTCACCTAGTATCATTTTGTCTAAATCAATTAATCGAAATTAATTATCGTTAGCACCCCGACTCAGTGCAATCCGACTCGGATAGGTTAGGTTAGAAGACTACGGCGAAGACTAAGGCGGGAGCTCAGTTTCGCTTCGCTCCCGCCTTAGTCTTCGTGGTTATTTTTTTAAACCACTCAGAAGTAGGAGCCCCGCGAAGCGGGGCTCCGTCGACCTTAGTTAGTAGACGCCATATGAGGTTTAGTTTTATGTTTAAAAATCTGTATATTGTTTGTCTGAATATCAATTAACTACATTTCAAAAATTTGTGTTTTAAATATTCGGGTTTCGTGTATATGAATTACGGTCATGTGGATTTTCTGTATTTAGATTTCGTGTGTCTGGAACTCGTTCATCTGGATTATAAAACGTCGTATAAATGAATAAATGGGCAAATGAAATTTGGAGTTGCGATTATATGGCAAATAAAACTTCGAAATTTGAAAAAACGGAATTATGAAAAAATGGCCAAACGTTTTCGGGATTATGATATTCGGGATTAAGATAGGTAACCTTCTTTACTTACTAAATATATTGATTAACTTAAAATATAGTAAACAATGTTAAATAGATGCAAAAAGGTGATGGTATGCACACGCAAGTACATTCCAAGAATTTCTTTAATAGCCTTAATTTTTTCCGGATCCGGCTTCATTCCATTTTTGTCAAACACATGCCCTAAATACTTAACTTCCTCCACAAAAAATCTACGTGTTTCTTTATTGAATTTTAAATTGATTTCTCTCGATCTTTCAAGTAAACGTTTTAACCTCTGATCGTGAATTTCCTTCTAAGAACCCATACAATTATGTTGTCAATATAACTCTCTACTCCTTCGAAGTCTTTCAGAAGTTGTCATATTTTAGCATAAAACATTTCAGAAGCACAGGTTACCCCAAAACAAAACCTTAGGAATTGGAATCTGCCGAATGGAGTAGCGAATGTGCACAGGTCTGCACTCTCATCATCCAGCTGTATAGTCCAAAACCCCGCGTTGGCATCCAGCACCGAGAAGTACCGCGCACCGTGCTGGCGGGTGGCTAGCTCCGCTACAGTGGGTAGTTGGAAGTGCGCGCGCTGTACCGCGTGGTTCAATTCACGTGAATCTAAACACACTCGAATACCATTATTCTTTTTTGCAACTAATACTTACGGATGTACCCAACGAGTGGGGTGACTTACCTTCCTGATGTCTCCATTCTGTTCCATGGCATTCAATTCACTTTGGGGAACTTTGTGAGCACAAATAACAGGTGGAACCGATTTATCGATTACTATATTATGATATTACCCTGGCAGACACCTTAAGCCTTTAAATAGATCACTGTAATCTGAAATCTGAATAGATCTAAGACGTTTAACGAGCCCCATAGTCTCACACGATTCAAAGCCTTCTTTGCCAATCAGGTTCACCAACAAACTAGACTGCACACTCGCCGCCTCCTTGTATACACCTAACGCCTTCAAAAATAATTGAAATTGCATTTTCCACTTTTTCCATACCCCGGCACGGCCAGCCGGTCCTCCGGCGCCATCCAAACCTAATTCTGCGGGAGGTCGGGCGTGCTCCATTGCAATCACAAATATTGCGCATGAAAATGCTAATTATGACAATATTAAACCGAATACCGCTGTCACCATGTTGTAAATTCAATGGAACCACCAAGCACCGGACCACAACTGACATTTATTCAAAGACAACCTCGTTGTCGTTAGATATAATTATCACAACATTATGTAAATCCTAATCTGTGATAACATGTTGATCAAACTGTGATTTTAAACCATTACCGTCTTACTATAAAAATAAAACTAATATTACACTTGTTATACACTTGATATGCACTTACCACTTTTCTCATCGTCTGTACAAATAAATCATTAGACATTATTTCTATGAGTTTAAATCAGGATCTACAATTTCGCTCAGTGGTCCGAATCGACCCATTCCAAAAGATACTTTCGGCTATTCGCACCGCTCCAACCACTGCGGTGTGAATGGTCCTATTCAGAAATAGTACTTGGGCGATTCGAACCGCGGTTCGAAAATGCGTGGTGCGAAACGACTAAAGACCCATCTGGATACCTAAACTGTGCGATAATATTTAATACTAACTTATTTTTTTATACTACGAGGTGACAGACAAGCGCGCCGCTCACCTGATGGAAAGTGGTTACCGTGGCTTCTAGATGTGTGCAACACCAGCCCCTCTAGACAAATGACAATTCGCATTTGATGGAATAGAATGACGAATGTTTGGGATTTGACGTATTTGACATGCGTTAACGACTGTCATATACCTACGTCAAATCGCATAATATTCGTCATTCTATTCCACCAAACGCCAGCTAGCGAATTGCCAGTTGTCTAGAGGGGGTGGGAGTCACGCTCGCGCTGCCGACCTTGTAAACAAGAGAGTTTTTGTGCCGTCAGTGCAGGAGATAAAGCAGAAATACCCTTTGGTCTGCCCGCTGACAGTACAAAAATTCTCCAGTGAGCTCTGGCTACCCTACTCACCGCCTGGAATACAACACGACCTCGAATTATGTTGCTCGCGGCTCCTCCTCGTGAAATTCCGACCACTATTCCGCGACTCACGGATTTCAGTCCGTGAGTCATCTCTGCCTATCCATATGGGAAGAACAGGCGTGATTTTATGTATGTATGTATGTATACCGCGACTCACAGGAACGGCATTAAAAGTAGCTTACTTTTAAATAAATTATAATATAATATATACCCTTTTACATTCTAAATAGCGTTATCTATAGACCCATAGTTTGACTAGATTGTGATATGGGACTTAGAATAAGGATCATCAAGCTTAGATATATTTTTTGTTAATAAATACATAGGTATATATAGAAACACACAAATGTGTTATTAGACACTATAATATATCTGTGTGCCAAAGGAGATGGAAAACGGTGGGCCCAAATGTAATAAGTTGAGATATGATCTAAAAAATTAGTCGTATTTTTGTATCTTAGAATATGAAAAATCACTTCAATACTCACTCTGGAAGCGGAGAAATATGAGAAAATAAACTGCTTATACTGTTGATTGATGGCACTTGGTGGAACTTGCTACACATCTTCAATGAAAACACTTGTACTATTCCACATTATTTATTGAATTCCTGACCGGTTTCACCTTACGGCATTATCAAAGGTTTATTGAATACGAAAAAAACTACCCACATATAAAATAATGCAGTGTTTAGAAATATAATTGCTTACAACCATTATTATGTATTCAATAAACCTTTGATAATGCCGTAAGGTGAAACCGGTCAGGAATTCAATAAATAATGTGGAATAGTACAAGTGTTTTCATTGAAGATATGAGAAAATAGTTTTCGTGAGATTATCGATTGAGTAATCGATTACACAGTTACAAAAATAAAACATTTGCAGTAAATAATTAACTCAAAGTAATTAAATGCAATATATATACTTACACGCAATATAGTGCATATAATTACAGTCATATTATTAAATCAAATATCAATTAATTACTGAAAAACCAATATTAATGATTATCGATTTCATATCGATTCAAATCTCTTTTATATTTTTAGTCTATGTCACTGACATGACAGCTGACTGACATTGACACTAGACAGTTGCCGACTGTTTTTGTTTGCTCACTCGTTTTGTGTTTTCCGATGCGTTTTGAGTGCTTTCCCGATTATTCGTCATTTTTTACGACCACTGCTTTGTATTTTACGGATTCTGACCCTACCTACCTTGTACTACCCTTGCTTTCACCTTGGACACCGAAGATCGCTCACACGTTTGACTTGGAATTGTTATTTTGGATTTTACCGCCGGCTTGTGGATTGGATATTACTGAGACTATGGATCGCTGTGTGAATTGTGGCATATCCACTGGTCACTTATTTTATTTATATTTTAGTCGACGGCTCTCGTAGAGGAAGGGAGGCTATAGTAATGCATTACTGCAACTGTATTGTAGGGAAACGAACTGTAGGCTGTTGCGCTCATATAATGTGCATTATATGGTACCTTAGCTGGGCTAGGTACCAAGATCATATAGTACCACCTGCACAATTTCTAGACGACATTTTAATTATAATAGAAGGCGAATAAAACACTATATTAAATGATTTTTTATTTTATTTTAGACATTCTTTCCCTATCTCCTTACCTGTTACCTACCTATCGCTTGAAGTCATTGACGTTCATTCATATGATTTTTTAAACATTTTTTAGTAAATATAATAACTATTAGTGCAAAAGAACACATTTTGCACTTCAGGAATCAGCTGTTAGTTAAAGATTGTAACATAACCTCACTTTTACATAATCCCTTATATCTCTGTTCTCAGATTGACAAAATCCGCAGAATTTTCAGTGAAAGGTTGAAAATATATATGCTATTAATTGACACCACTTTCATCTTCTTACAACTAGGCCCAAGATTGTATGTAATCATTTCAGTCTCCTTTCACCCAGTTATCATCAGCCATTTTGTGTGATAATAAGAAACAACCAAACTTACACACGCATCCACCCTCACTATCACATTAATGAATAAATTATCAATAATATTTATTCTAGATACTGTGGAGCTTAAAAACATTTATGTTAAATACATTCATATTGAACACAAATAGTTGGAGCCCTCAAAATTCCAACTAGTCTAACTACAGAACTTCGATATCGCCTATTGGTCGTAAAGGTCAAATGGCAGTCGCTTCACGGAAAATATAAATGTTCAGCCGCATCTTAGACTCGAAGGCCGACTCAACTGAGTTTTCAACGACCTAGAGAATGGTGACAAAATTTAAATAAATAGATAATAAATAAATATTCCACAATATATCACACAACGCTATCTAGATCCATAGTAAGCTTAGCTTTATACATAGAAACACCCAGACCAATGCAAATATTATATTCAAGTAGTAGGGTTAGTGAGCGTACAAAAAGGAAGAAATCTAGGTACAAACTATATTGTACCTAAAATGTGCTCAATACGCGCAGTACACGTTTCTTGAATGTATTTGAGGATTGAGGATTGAGGAGGTGCTATGGCGGTGGACGAGCTCAAAAATATACCAAGCTAATCTATTACTACTAATAATCTATTACAAAACAATGTGAGCGTGCCAGGGGCAGCAATGTATACTATAAAACCTATTTATATGACCAATTACCTACGCAATGCACATCGAATTGTACTTGTAATTTGTAAATTGCAGTTTTATGGAACGGGCCCCTGGTCTTCGTTTGTCTAGCGACATAGGTCTAAGATATTTATGTAAACTCCCGACGTATAATTAACAATATAATTTGTGTGTATTTCAGTTTACGGTTGTTCTGGCCATGGCTACGGGTGGTGACTTCCGCATCGAGTCTAAAGTGTGTGACACTGTCAAGTATAAATGGATGCGGGATTTTATGAGCACCTTTACCAACCTATCCCTCGAACACTGCCCCTTTCAGGCTGTTAGTATACTTATTTGTTTTTTCATTTTTATGCCTAGTACAGACACCAGTCTATGTGAGAGAACAATTAAGATCGTGTAAGCAAATTGTTACTATTACTAAATAATAAAGCTGGAAAGTTTGTTATCTCGTTTGAACACGCTTAACTCTGAAATCTGAAACGTATCGTGACAACGAAGTATTGTTCCATGCTCTCGATAATTTTAAATTATGAATTCGAATGATTTTTGTGTTAGGAGCACTGATCTCTTTTGCAAGCTGGTACATTTTCTCAGTGGACGATGACGTGATGGACGAGCCTCTATGGTAAATTATTAATCAAGTCTAGAGGTCAGATGACAGTTAATCCCATAAAAACCGCATAAACCAATGCAAAAGGAGAAAGCTCACCCTGGTGGACCGCAGTCCCAAAATTCGAAGTTAGAATGGGGTTTAAATAACCAACACGCATTCCCAGCGAGAACAAAAATAACTTTATTCACTCAAGCTTATAACATGGTTCCGGAGACTTTCTATATCGCCATCTACAAAATCCGACAAATTGTACAACGCCATCTAGTGAACAACTCAGAACTAAATCATGTAAACGTTTTACTACTTAGCACTCAACACCTGGTTTCCATGTCGAAAGTCTCCGATGTAATCACGAACCACCAGGAGGATGATGATACCTGACCTGCCTTTAGGTCTCTTTCCACCGCATGCTGTACCTCATTTTAAACCTTCTTATTATTTGCAGTGGAACTATCGTGTACACTAAGTATAGCTGATTAATAATGACGTCATTTTTGTCAAGTACCTAGTCAAGTCCCTCAATGTCAAGTATATATATAATTATCGTCAGTAAGTACTGTAGCACAGTGTAGAGAAAGACGAAGATCCAGACAGAAATAGTTTACCTAGTTTTAGAAATAGTACAAAATTCCTACAGGGTCGAGTGAGACGTCTCTAGTATTGCACACGTCCATATGCCACGGTAACCGATACCCATCATTGTCTGCTACTTAAATAGTTTAAAAACCTAGTTGATAAGTTCCCGGTCTTTTAATTAAATATCCCTGCGTGGCTTGCAGTTTAGTCACCAAGTTTTGTCTTCCAAGGTAGTTAAGCAACCAGTTTTGACCCAATCGAATGAGTTTCTGAGGTCCAACCAAAATAATTGCAGACCAGGCTAGCCACATCTGCTAGTCGATATACTTTTTTTTTTTTTGAGTGGGAGGTTATGTCGGACTCGAACCGACTAAACCGCACGCCGTCTCTGGGTCGTAGTGCTAGGCCGAAGGTGAGGTTGTCATGCGACATATCCCTCGCACCCCGGCTGACCCAGGGCCATCCCTCTCGGTCTGGCCCTCCTCGGGGTCGATATACCTGCTCATTATTGGATAAGGTTCTTGGGGTTGGAGGCATGCGAGATGAACCATAAGCGGCACAAGTCTAGCGACGTCTGTACGCGGTTTATAGTAATTCAATTCTGTCTAAATGATCTGAATATGATGATCTACACACGAGTATGTTAATCCGCATTGTAGAACTCCTTAAGCTAACTTTCGTGTGTAGATAGCGTTATGTAGCGTAAAATTTTATTAATATATATATAATTTCCAGGGTAGATACATGTATATGAACATGGAACTCCCCCCGAAGAACATTCCCCTGCCCTCACTAGACGGTGATTACGTCATCAAGTATATGTTGCACGTAACCGCAACAAAGGAACCCATCTTACAGTGCGACACAGTCCTGCATTATGTTAAAACTAATAAGATTAATTCTAAAAGAAACAAAAAAAAAGGGAAAAGTTAATTAAAAGATTACTTTGTATTTATGTTGTTTTATTGAGATTCTGAATTTATTCTGAATTTCCTAATCTGTTAGATTACAAAGTCTGCAGAAGTTCTATTCTCAGTAGTACTACCATCTCGTCTTACCAGTGAGAATATTCATCCTTACTACTGGGAATATTCATCCCATTAGATTAAAGAATTCAGTAGAATTACTGACTAATTTTGACTTACCAGTAAAACTCGACTGAAGACATTCTAACAGAACTAGACGAAATTATAATTTACTAGCTGTCGCCCGCGGCTCCGCCCGCGTGGATGTCGGTTATCGCGAATCGGGGTATGAAAAATAATGTTGGCCGATTCTCAGACCTACCCGATATGCTCACAAAATTTCATGAGAATCGGTCGAGCCGTTTCGGAGGAGTTTGGGAACGAAAACTGACACGAGAATTTTATATATTAGATTTGTATTAATATTATTACTGGTGTATAATGTAATTGTTTTTGAACTACCTCTGTGACGTAGCGGTAGTGAACACGGCCGCTGCGCATGAAGCGCGGGATGATTTATTTCAGTTATTTTCAAAAGTGTGACTACGAGGAAGAAGAGGGGTATTTTGAGCTACGGAATTCTCCTTTGGGGTAATTCCGCGGATTTAACCTGTCAAGTGAGTAAATAATAGACACAATAGGTAAACAATAGACTCGCGGTGCGATCGCACCGCTTGGGATCTTAGACTTTAAACAATATTTATCTTAGAAAAGCGGGCTGTGCGAGCTATTCATAATTTGGGCCCAAGAGTGTCCCTAAAAGTTCTAAAGAAAGACATTCTAACCTTAGTGGCACTATACATTTTCGAGAACCTAATGTATCTAGGGAAAAACATTTCAAAAAATTTTCAAGAGTAGGTATGTGTGCATAACTACTTAATTTGAAAGTTTTTTTTGTCTCATTAAATCTGCAATCAGCCCCAGAGCTATAATCAGATCAGAGAATCAGAAGTACTATAACTGTTGAGATTGCACATCCATTGATATTTAATCTCTCATTTTTAAACTCATCTTTGTGTTTAGATTGACGCCAGTCGTATTCTTTTCAGCCAAAATATGCTGTCATTGGCATTTATTAGTTAATGGCGAATAATTATGTATCTCATAGAAATTACCGAAACAAAAAGTAATGATACAAGTTTCTCTAATTCTTCACAAAGATTAAGAAGTGAAATAATAGTACATTATGGTACAAGTGTGTAAAGTTGGTTATTACCGCAGAGGTGCCATTGTGACCCGAGTCGTTAGATGAGGGTTTTAAGAGGGCTAGGACGGTAATCATCAATACACAAGTGTATGAAAACAGTGTTTTTCATCACTCTTGTGTATAAAATAAAACTGAAATAGATGTAAACTTTAACACCTTTGCAGTTTTCAGGTATTTGGTAAACTTTCCATAGCGTTGAGGGCTTCACATCAATCACATCGTATTTCATACGTTGTATAACATAATTAATTTTCTGCATAACTAGTACTTGTTGATATTTTAGTTAATAAATAACTATAATTTCAGAAGTAAAAACGAGTTCCGAAGTTATTTTTCGCAATTGCAGGAAAATTGTCTTTTCCTATGCACGCATCTTGATCGGCCATAGACTAAAAGGAGTTAATTTTTTATTTGTCGTGAAATAATGGGGATTTTTTTTTTTTAGAGAGAAAACAAATTGATTAGTTAATTGAGTTAAAGTTTTGTTTATTAAAAACTTGTACAGTTGAACTAACTTTTTTGTATTGAAACTTTTTATGAAAAAAGTAACTCAACCAATAAAAAAGTCACAATTTGATCATTATCATTATGTGGCTAACTGCCGTGAAATTATAGCCACTTTATGGGCAGGTGTGTTGAAAAATATTTTATGTACCTAGTGTATGACTTTTTAAGTTTATTCTCTTCCATTTCCTTAGTTCAATCACCGTTCTTACCAATACTTCGATATTCCCAATGAGTAAATATGAAGCTCAGATGGCAGGCGCTTCACGGAAAATATCAAAGATCAGCCAAGCCGCAGTTAGACTGGAAAAAGCGAACCCCAGACTCAGTAAAAGCTGACTTTGCCTCGCTGTGTGTGTTCTACCGCCTATACAATGGTTTGTGCTCAGATGAATTGTTTGACATGATGCCCACCGCTGCATTCTATCATCGCACCACTCGCCATAGGCAGGGAATTCATCCTCACACACTGCGACCGGAAATGGTACGCACCGTGCGTTTTGAAAGGAACTTCATCCCACGCACGCTCAGGTTGTGGAATGAACTTCCTGCCGTGGTTTTCCCAAGCGACTACAATATGGGGTTCTTCAAGAAGGGTATTAGAAGGTATCTACAGGGTCGGTAGCACGATTGTGACGCCCCTGGTGTTGCAAACGTCCATAGGCCACGGTAACCACTTCCCATCAGGTGGGCCGTGTGCTTGTCTGCCGCCTAAGTGGCATAAAAAAAAAAAAAAAAAAAAAAAGCTTCGGATGCGACCGGGATTAACGCCAGAATGAAGGAAATTCTCTTCCAGAAATAAAGAAGAATCAAATGAATTGTTATTGTCTTTATCTAGAGAAAAGTAAACAAAGCTCGATTCAAATCTAGTTGATAGGTTCCAGGTCTGTTGAATAAGACCCCTGTGTGCCAGGCAATCGGGCCACTGATATTACTTTTTTTTACATATGATTAAGGATGCACAATAAAAATCCCGAAATCCCTTCTACGGCTCCCCTACTATACGCTAGTGGCGCTTAGTGGCAATTCTAGAAATTGCCATAACGCACTTCAGTGCTTCTTCACGCGTTCAGATAAAACGCGAAACTAGACGAGAAAGAAGTAATAACCTTCAAATCCCCCTGTAAAATATTCCAAGCCAATGGTCCTAATAAAGTCTAGATTAAATTAACTGATTTAATTCAAATAAAATAGTCTTGGAGAGTATCAAAATACAAGCTACGACGACACTTTACAGGAAAATCACTCTAGTTTACACTGTTTATGAGATGTTTTGAGACTATTTCTCTGCAGCCGTTTTGTCGTTTTATAACTTTTGGCTTTCAATAGTCTACATTAAATAATAAATCGCTCTTTTGTGATCATCAGTCATACATTTAAGAGAATAATTTCAATTTTTATGATTACAATTTCCGTTTCATAAATATAATACAACTATACATGCGATGTGTTTTGAGTTCATATTATTTGACCGCAGTATTCAGCAATATAATGAAGCAATTGATTTATATGTTTTTTGTTTTGATTTTGTACGACATGTATCTTGCAGTAAGTACTGTGTGGTTTATAATGGCCTAATTAGACGAGGATAGTTTCTTCCACGTTCCGTTTAATAATAATCGCCATACCATTATTGTATCAAAATGTTTACATACAGACAATCGCAGAATTCTCACCTACGATTATATCATACGAGATTCGCAAGTGACTTATCGCCAAGGGTTAAACACCCTCGCGCATTGCACTCATTTTAGAAACTGGCACAAAATCTCGAAATATAATTATTGCTTTAAAATTCTGTTTAGACGGATGCTATTTATATTCAAATGCGAGACAACTGTAGCCAAAGCAGAAGAGCGAGCAAGTACCTATTGTTTTTTGCGAATGTTTAGACGAAGCAACTTCTTGTTTTTATTCTTTCGATAATCGTATCTTGCTGTCTATATGATAATAATGATAATTATTGTTTCAACTTGTACTGAAGTAGTACTTCGATCTTTTTACCCGACTGCGAGAGCTAGGGTAATGCTTTTCGCGTTGTATTTATGCATGTTTGTATTTATCTATCTATTTATGTAGTTCTCTTTCTTTCCCTCGACAGGCCTAACGGCTGGGATGAATTTTGATGACTGGGGTCTCAAATTCATCTCCTGAATGGCCGAGTTAAATTAAGGAAATTTTCAAAACAATTAATAAAAAATAAAATAAAAGTTAATGAAAAATTAAAAAACCCGACTGATGTTTTATAAGATCGAAACAAGTTTGATAGCAGGCGGTCGCCATAAACAGCAGTCGGGTTTTTTGATTTTTTTATAGTTATTTTTTGCCGGGACTTTGTGCCTCTTACTGCGGCTATAGAGTTTATATATACTGTCTTAGGTAATCGATGCGCCTTGCTCATTGGATGTTTTAATTTCAGGGGGCATATCGCCAAGAGCGAGCCATTGTAAAAGTCTGTAACCCTAAATACGTGTCTACATGTACAGCGCTAACCAAACGTGTAAGAAGAGGCGAGCCATACCGGACTAATTTGACTGTGATTACATTACAGCCGTTTTATAATAATATCACGGTAAATTGCAACCAATCTAGCATGCGCACTCCAAAAGTAATTCTAAAATAGCACCATTTAGCTCGCACTCTTTGTGTGCACGCACGTCTTCTTGCATTAGTCCCAGTTGCATTCGAAGCTTTGGAGTCTAGGGTCCGCTTAACCAGTCTAACTGCGGATTTGGCTGAACTTGAATATTTTCCGTGAAGCGACTTTCATCTGACATTGCAGTTAGACCAATTGTTGGACTTTTTGGCGTTCCAACTACCTGTAACGGCTGCCATAGATGTACGTATGGCAACCGGGAGACTAATGCAAATACCTGCCCATATTCATGCATACAACCTCCGGGGCGTAGCGGTAGTGAATGATCCCCGCTCAGTGCAAATATTTGTATGCACATTGGTCAAGTCGTGCCTCGGAGAGCACGTTTAGCCGTTGGTCTCGGTTGCCATACAAACATCTATGGCAGTCGTTACGGGTAGTACGATATCGCCTTTGGGTTGTGGAGTTCATATACGGCAGTCGCTTCATGAAAAATATCAAAGCTTAGCCAAATCTGCGGTTGAACTATTAAAAAGCGGACCTCAGATGGGATTGGGATTAACGCTAGGATGAAGAAGATTCATGTATACAAATAATTGCATTGATCGGGGATTGAACCCGCGCCTTCTGCGAAGTGGCCGCGTTCACTACCGCTAGGCTCAGGGGCTGTGTGCACGATTTGGGTAGATTAGGGGAATTGAATGGCACCGTTTAGTTAACTGCCTAGGTAGTTAATTGGACGGCTGGTTAAGCTAATTGGCGGCGACATATATAAAATAAAAAATTGACTTTGTCTTATAACACTCTAAAATAAAAATAAAAATTTTGTCTTCGTAGACCAGCCGTACCAGGGGCTAGATGGGGACTCCGTGATACCCATATTGAAAGAGATGGCCCTGGGTCTGCAAGGCTGAGAGAGAGAATCAACATATTAGTGCGCGTGTGCGAGTGAAATGGGTCTACTTTAGTATTACTTTCGTTCTATACGTTTCGTCTGTTATTTTATTATTCTGAGGTATTTTCATCAACCTTGCGCTAGTCTTGGTAGCATCGGAAGCTTCCACCTCTAGAGTCTGGGGTCTGCCAGCCTGAGTTGCAAATAGTGGCCAACCACTGTAACGATCCATTGCCGAGTTGACATGTCTGCTACGACCCTAAATTTTTTTGAATTTGAATTTAACCAGCAGGTGTACTGGCTTGCAGATCCTAAAGATCTTGGTGAAGCCCCAAATGTACACGTGTAATCAAAGCTTTTTTGCAGGCGCGCATAATTATTGGTACAAAAGGATATACCAAGCTGTTTGACATTAAAGTGAAGACGTGTGAAATAGTACACACAAAATGGTTAAAAGATTATTTTGAGACATTTTCAAATGTACCTCTGACATGTCCTGTACCACCAGTAAGTATGATAAACTTAGTCTGTATGACAATCTTAGACTGTATGACAACCTTGGACTGTGTGACAACCTTGGGCTGTATGACAACATTGGACTGTGTGACAACCTTGGACTGTGTGGCAACCTTAGACTGTGTGACAACCTTGGACTGTGTGACAACCTTGGGCTGTATGGCAACCTTAGACTGTATGACATCCTTAGACTGTGTGACAAGCTTAGACTATGTGACAACCTTGGACTGTGTGACAACCTTAGACTGTGTGACTGTATTATTCGCAATAAAAGACAACAAATCGATATGCAATTCTATATTGTTAATTAGTATTATTCACAAGTTACTACGATCTTAGCACAAGGAAGTGCAGGGTGCGAATGCCTCCTGATTCCCGCACTCTCTCTTGGTCATTTTAGAACGGTCTGTACCCACGCCCAAACGCATGCAATATTTAGGTTAAGGTGTAATGATTGATTTACCACCGTCTGTACTTAATTGGCGTTTAGTTCCCACTAGTAAATATTGTATGCGTTTAGTTTAGTTTTGGTTGATACAATTATATTACAGTGACAACCTTGGACTGTGTGACAACGTAAGACTGTATGACAACCTTAGACTGTGTGACAAGTTTGAACTGTGCGACAACCTTAGACTGTGTGACAACCTTGGATTGCGTGACAACCTTTGACTGTGTGAAAACCCTGGGCTGTATGACAACCTTACACTATATGACAACGTTGGCCTGTATGACCACCTCAGACTGTGTGACAACTATAGACTGTGTGACAAGCTTGGACTGGGAACACCCAAAAATTCTGAATTATTTAATTCCGAATATCAATATTCCGAATCACAAAATTTCTCTCTCTCAAAATTTAGACAGCCTCTGTGGCGTGGCGGTAGTGAACGCCGCCGCTACGCGGGAGGCATGGGTTCGATCCCCGCTCAGTGCAAATATTTGTATGTATGAATATGTATATTTGCATTGGTCTGGGTGTTTCTATGTATAATATGTATGTATTTACAAAAAAAAAGTATCTTAGTATTTTTATCCGCATTCTAGATTCCATAACACAAGCTAGTTACCATGGATCTAGATAGCGTTGTGTGAAATGTTGTGGAATAATTATTATTTATTTATAAAATTCCGAATATTTATAATTCCTAAGAACTATTTAGAAACACGATACTTAGTTTTCTGAAAGTCATAAATCCGAATGTTCACTCTGCCGTTCACTCTGTCATTTAAATGAATAATTAAAAATCCGAAGTGTTATTAGCCTGAAAAACATCATTCCTAATTTCAAATTTCCAAAAATTCATTGCTCATATTTAAATTAGTATCAAAATAGATAAAAGCTTGATTTGCCATGTCACGCCTGAAGAAGCAAGTAATGAATATTTTTTTAAATTAAGTAATTAATAACTCTATGGGATTTTATATGCCCAAACTATTCACCAATGCTTTGGAGAACGTCTTCAAGACTTTGTATTGGACTGGGCGTGGTATCAACATAAACGGTGAGTACATCTCACACCTTCGGTTCGCTGATGACATCGTCGTTGTTACGGAATCGCTGGAACAACTGGGCGAAGTGCTGCACAGCCAAGATGGAGCTTCTCGACGCGTCGGCTTCGGTGTAAACTTGGATGAAACCAGGATCATGTTCAACGAACACGTTGCACCGAGACCGATTGCTATTGAAGGGGCGACGCTCAATGGTGAACAAAAATATGTATACCAGGTTAGGTTATCCAGCTCGGTAAAAACATCTTCGAGCAAGAACTAGCCAGAAGGATTCGGCTGGGCGGGGCAGCATTTCGCAAACTACGTTGAATCTTCTCTTCCCCCCTACCGCAATGCCTGAAATCAAAGGTCTTTGACCAGTGCGTCCTACCTGTTATGACTTACGGTGCCGAAACGTGGACACTGACGGTAGAGCTAGTCCATAAACTAAGAGTTTCTCTGAAGGATAGAATTCGGAACGAGGTCATCCGACAAAGAACCAAAGTTACCGATATAGCTCGCAGAATAAACAAGCTGAAGTGCCAATGGGCTGGCCACGTCTATCGAAGAGCCGATGGCCGTTGGAGCAGATGAGTCCTAGACTGGAGACCGCGAGAAGGCAAACGAAGGGTAGGACGCCTCCTGGCCAGATGGACCGATAACCTCAAAAAGGTGGCTGGGACGGACTGGATTCAGAAGGCGGAGGATCGTACGAAATGTCGCACATTGATGGGAGAGGACTATGTCCAGCAGTGGACTGCAGTGGGCTTATTGATTGATTGACAATTACTTCATTTAAAAATTGCACTAAAAGTGATTTGCCGTGTTTCTGTGGCCGCCAACTAGCTTCAGCAGCCGTTTAATTAACTGTCTAGGCTGTTAACTAAACGGCGCCATTCAATGAACTGCCGGTATGATATTCAGCCGTAATGTTTATTACAACATTTAATAACCTGGCTGGCTAATACTCAGGCCATTTGTAAGATGGGGCACCACCTCGAATTAAGACAGAAATTTAAATACATACATACATATACTCACGCCTGTAAATCCCAGATGGGGTAGGGAGAGATGCATTCACAGAAAATTAGTGATAGGTTTATTAAGAAAGCTGAACAATTCGACTTGGATACGTTAGGAATGTACAGCTTCGTGGTTATTTTTTTTCTAACCATGCAGAATAAATCCTTTATCATAGGTATCTAATTAAATGGCTAGGCAAGTAATTCAAGAACCAAGCGGTTCGGTGACTCTTTCCTTTGTCGCACCATTAAGAACTGGAATTCCTTGCCAGCTCACGTGTTTCTCTCTTCCTACAGTCCCGGGTCCTTTAAGCGGGGCGTGAAAAAGCATCTGATGAGGCCGTCAAGCTGAGTGCCACCATTGTTAACATGGCACGTGTATATAATGGTGGCCCTCTTTCTTGAGACTTTACCTTCAGCTTACCATCAGGCGAGGTAAAGTCAAATTGACGTGTCCTATTTATAAAAAAAAAAAAATAAACATCATCGATCCAAGGCACTTGCCTAACCGTTTAATCAAAGGGCTAAACAGGATTCAGGCCGCTACTTAAACGGCACCGTTCAATAAAGAGCCTAGGCAGTTAATTGAAAAGCTCATTTAGCTAGTTGGCTGCGACATTTCTACTGCCGTGGTACTTGTCTGCCCATTCAATTTTCATGTTTTTTTTCGTGAACCCCGCGAATAGCAACAATTCTTTTTTAAAGCAACAAATAAGTTGCCACGGCGTTTGATTGTCGGGTTTATGTTGTTTCGGTTTATGTTGTTTCGGAATTTTGATAATCGGAATTCGTATTTATAATATTTCTGATTATTATTCATTCGGAAGTGTTATGGTTCGGTATCTTGAAATTCGAAATTCTGACACATTCGTAGTTGTGAACATAAGGATTTTTTTAATTCGGGTTATGACACATCGGATTTCTGACTTTTGGAATTCAAATAATTCGGAATTATGAAATTAGAAATTTTGAAATTCATTTGTGACTTTCGGAATAAAGTTTTTCGTATTTATGTAGTGTACCCCCTTCGACTGTATGACAACAAACCAATTGAACCAATTGAAGAAGTGTATGGCTGCTGATAACCGCAGCACCATCCGCGTTGAAGTCGATTGTCGTTAAAAATAAATAGTCTACCACAACACGCACAGAATTGCGTGTCTTCGTAGACCAACCATACTAGGGGCTATGTGGGTACTCCGTGGTCCCCATATTGAAAGAGATGGCCCTGGGTCGGCCATAGTGCGAGAGAGAGAGATAGAGAATATTAGTAGATATAGATATATTAAAGTTAAAGGGCTAAAAACGGGGATTTTTAATTAAACTTTTTTTTTGAATTCCAGGGTTTATATGGTATGTACAACATGGAGTTCCCACCAAAGAACTTTCCATTGCCGATACCTGATGAGGATATATACCTAACATTTATTACGGAAGTCACCTACACAAAAGAAGTTGTAGTAGAAGTTTCTCTTATTGTTTACAAAAATTAAGAAGTGAAATAAAATATTTTTAAAGTGTGTTTTTTTTATGTTTATCCTCTTCTAGAGTTTTTTTTTTACCATATACATTTTGGCGCCAAAAAACCAACATCTAGATTTGGTTCATATTTTATGTACCCAAGAACACTTGGCTAACAAATACCTTTCATTAGAGATATGAATCATTAAAATCTGTACTGTGGTTCAGAAGATATGAGGTAATAAAGAATATTACAAACATACAAGATACGCGCGAAAAACGTAACCCTTCTTGGCAGTCGGGTAAACAGAAATTAATTCGTATATTAAGGAGGTTTCATGAATTTCTTTGTATAATTCCTATACAATTCCGTCAAGGTAAATTTTATTTCATTATAAAGTATGGTCCAAGTATCGAACCCTGTGGAACGCCCATCGAAATTGCAGATTCCAACGAATGTGTAGCTAAGTACCACTTGCATTTTGGAATGCGAAGTTCACTCTGCTACCCCTTTTTTAGTTTTGATTGTAAATCAATCAAAACTAAAAAAGGGGTAGCAGAGGCCAGCAGGTAGCAGGGTAGCTAGGCCATTGCCATCTGAACTCCCAAATCTAGGAAAAAAACCTGTGTCAGAGGCTCTTTCAACAGAGCTCAAATCAATTTCACTTACAGCTTGCAAGAGAAATTGACTTGACTCTGAAAGTCTTAGTGCAATGGTGATAAATCCCAAATTCAGCCAAAGTAGTGTGGTTTGTTCACCTCCTGAGATATTATTATATTTGACAAGAGTTTCAAACGTAACCGTAAAGTGAGTAGACGGTGGTTTTGAAATGGGAAACATAGAAAATAGAACAGGGGTAAGGTTAGCTATCTTCAGATAAATAATATCCAGATTTTTAAACCTAAAACTAAACCTCATATGGCGTCTACTAACTACAACTGGAGACCTACTGAACAAAACACACGTTGCCTTAAAAAATATATGTATGCATGTAAGCAAACAAGCATGCATGCAGCAAGCTGGCAATCAAACCGGCAAGCATGCAGGCAAGCAGGCAAGCATGCAGGCAAGCAGGCAAACAGTCAAGCAGGCAAGCGTGCAGGCAAGCAGGCAAGCATGCAGGCAAGCAGGCAAGCATGCAGGCAAGCAGGCATTAGTGTTGCTCTTCTCCGGTGCTGCGGGAAGTGCAGTCCTTCCGCCCTTGCGTAACAAAGTTTGGGCACCCATCCCTTCCTTCCTGCCCTCCCTCCGCGCCTCCGGTTCTTAAATAACACTCTAGTGTAGGGCAGACAAGTACCACGGCGAATCGGGTCGGGCGTGGTACGCAGTGTTCACGAGCTCGCTTTCCTGATTCATTGATTATACCTGCATACAAAACTATTCATGCATGACATGGAAAACAATAATTTAAACAAAATTATATTAAGTGAAATTATTTATGTCTCAAGTTAAACGTTAGATTTTTTGTTATAATATCAACCGTTACACACCCTAAATGAATATGAAATGATGAATGAAATTTACTGATTTTTACTATACCTGTATATAGTTTAGCTGGAACACGATTTGTATGGGAACCAAATAAAAAGATTATGAAAATTTGATAATAGTTTATTTGGAAAATGGTACGATGGGCAACAAAAATAAAATATTCTGAGAATCTGGTATAACCATATTTGGATTATGACAATATGGAAAACAAAAAAATACTATTTGAAAATTTGGTTTTAGTGCACCTGGAAATTGATTCATCTGTGAAATGAAAAACGGAATTATAGAAAGTTGTCATTCATTACATCTGTCTTTTAAAAGTTCTACCAACCGTTTTCGGGGTTTTAAGATTCGGGTAACAGAAATTCGATATTTCAATAGGTTACCCAGGGGTAAAGCTAAACCATCTTAAATGTACCTATCAGCTAATACGAACCTATGTAGCTACGGTACGTTTGGTTAAGCCCGATAAGGGCCAATACAGTATAACAATGAAAAAATTCGTAAGACTGTGGTAGTAACAAGTACTTGATAATAGGAGCATACAAGACAAGTCTTTTTTGTCAGGTGTTTTTACTTAAACAGCTCTTGATTGCGCCTAAACTTGTTACTTGATCAAGCAAAGCAGCTGCAGAAGCAAACTACACACATCAAAAAAATTTAAGCAACATGCAAGATATTACAAATTCACCATATATATTAATTAATTTCTAAGTATTTACTCACTCAAAATGCGTAGGTACTTTTTTGTTATTGATGACATACAGGCTGGTTGTAAAAAAAAATCGATTATGCTATGTTTTTTCATTAAATTCAAATGACTGCGTATTGTTTTGAATTTAAGTGCAGTCACAGAATAGATAATAGTACTAGCGTACAGAATGGAAGCTCACCCCCTCCCACCGATTTCATTTCCTCTCCCCGCACGTCAAAATCATGGGCGCTTTCATGGGCGCCTAAAACAAAGGTTGTCGCTAGTAAAATGTGTAGGAACGGCACTTCGGGAAGAAGAGTGAAAAGTTCGGCTGGCTTCGGTTTTTAAGGCGTCCTCTCTTTTACACATGACTATAGTGAAATTTAACCCTCAAATGCATCTTGCCTTTTTGTATAAATAACTAATGAAGTGTTTTCAATATGTGTAACAACAAGTTCCACCAAGGGTCATCAATGAACAGTATAAAAAAAAACTAATAAACTGGATGCCAGGTTCGCCCAGGTGAAAATCTTATAAATTATAATAATTTTCATATATAGTCCGGGTTCTTTAGAAAATAACTTTAGAACTAGCGTGTTAAGTGACATTATGGTGGACCGATATTGATTATAGCTTAATTATTTAGGAACTGCATTTTAGTGGCATTAAATAAATAAATATTAAAATAGTAACATGATTTTTTCTTATTACTTTATTACTATTCGAAAACTATGATTTTATTTATTTATTTAAGTGAGTATTTACTTACATTGGATAGTTGTAAACCGGAATTAAATTTTACCCAGAAGGTGCGCCAAAGGATAGAATACCCAGTTCTTAATTATTATTTTTTTAACATTATAAAGATTATAACTCAAAAGCATATGATGCAGATTTAGATTAGTATACATTCTAGGGTTAAAAAATGGGCGGTACCTGGCAATGACGGAATCCATGATGGACGACATTAATATGGATACATTGAAATCGAAAAAAAGCCACACTTCATAGGCGTGAGCTGTCAAAATTATGATTCTTAAATTTTATAAAGTATAGAGCGGTTAAAACCATTTGTTTCTAAAAAATATAAATAGATATCTTTCCGTGAACTTCCGTTTAGTATTAATTATAATTGATACTTAAATAAATTAAGACTATTAAATTAAAGTGTGCTCAACTGCCATTTTTCTAATTTCCTACTCGCCGTTGACAATTCTAAATAAGTATTAGGATAGTCATTACAAAAACCGGGCATAAAATCCGTGTCAATCAGTTGAGGTTCAAATGTGCCCTATAGACCGAACGGAACGGAGACTATTTATAATTAATGAAAAATTTCACGCGGGCGAAACCGTGAGCAACAGCTAGTTTTTATAAACACAATCGGTTTTAATTACTCTATAAACATATCAAAGTCGTGTTGTAGTATTGTTTTGTTATTTGTGCCAATTCTATTGTTTGACAGGACCAAAATGTATCGCCATATTCTTTTCTTCCGAAGCGAAGAAAAAGATGGAAATACATTTTAATGTCAAAATCATTAATATGACTTTTTGTAACAGCAGGATTGTCGCCTCTGTCGGATGTGACGTAAATCATGACACCAACGGATAGAGTGAGAAAAATCACGCTATCTCATTCGAAAATTAGCTTAAATTTCAAATAGTGCCATCCATGACATTTCTAATTTTCTCACACATCAACACTACCGTGCATGTACACGAGCTATGTTTGTAGTAATTACAACGCGATTGTTTCATACATTTTTCCGAGAGCTTCCGAGGTGTGGTGCAGTTTAATTGCTACTTTTAGTCTTGATTTTATAATTTTACCAATTTTACCAGCTGAAGGATTTGCTACAATTCCATTGGGAGCGAATACCTCAAGATGACATAAACAGTCTCATTCATTCAATGAATAATCGTTGCCGACAAGTTCTAAATAGCACAGGAGGCCATACTTTGTATTAAATTGTCCTATTCGTTCACAATAAATTCATTTTCTTTAGAAATTTCACTTTGTGATAATTTTAAAAATAAAATACAACGTCATAATGTGAAGAACCATCCTAAAATTTAAATTAGTACATGTTGCTTAGACTTTTTTGATGTGTGTAGTTTTTATTAAGTGGCTAATAGAATGATTATTTTGTAAATTTACATACATACATACATACATAAACTCACGCCTTTATTCCCGAAGGGGTAGGCAGAGGTGCTAGCACCCACATTTCGCCGGTTTATGTTTAGGTTCCAATGTAATAGGTGGCGAGCCTATTGCCATTAACTGGGCACTTATAAACCTGCGATAAATACACACATAACTTCGAAAAGCATCGAAAAGTCATTGGTGTGTGCCATGGAAAATCTGGGATCGAACCCGAGACCTCGTCTCAGCAGTCCATTACCTATACCACTAGGCTACCGCGGTTTTTTATATACACGTAGCAAATAATACGTGCTTTAATTTTTTATTCGTTTAAAAACAACCAAATTTTGAGTTTAAGAGACCGATTTTCTTAGCAGTCCATGGATTCTCCGTGTGCCTGGTCCATTGCGTTGCTGAGTTGGGAACTCGGGACAGCACTTGGGACTTGCGACCCAGGTGTAGGTTTAGAAGGGGCCCCTTTTGTTGATGTACATCAACACTCACGTTCACTATCCAAGTTCCTCTCCCTGCCTAATAAAATTTGGTGCGAACCTACTAGTGCCGCTTTAGACATTCGTCCCAGTAATAAGCTTATTACTATACTACTATACTACCCAGAGAGAAATGGAAAGAAGCTGCCTAGGTATTAGATTAAAAGATAAGGTGAAGAACGTTGACATCCGAAGGAAAACAAAAGTATGCGATGCCCTAACTTTTTCGCTGAATGGAAAATGGAAGTGGGCAGGACACTTAGCTCGTTACAAAGACGACAGATGGACCTAAAGGTCAGTGAAGTGGTCGGGACTGAAAGGTACCAGAACAAGAGGTCGACCAAGAGCTAGATGGGCAGACGAATTGGTAGCAAGGGCAGGCGAGAGTTGGATGAATATAGCTAAAGATAGAGAGGCGTGGCATTCCTTGGGGGAGGCTTTTACCCGAACGGGGTCCATACATAATAAATAATTGAAATAAATAATAATATGGAATTGAAATGGATAACAATATAAAACTATAATAAGATTTGAATTAAATAACTTTTATAATAAAAAAATTTGCATGCTTTAATACAATTAAGTAATTTATTAATGTTTATATGGAAATGCACTTAAATTCAACATGTATGGAATTAAATAAAGCTTCATTATTATTATTTACATTGATATTGTTTTTATTCTCGATGTGTTTAGGACACTTCGGTTAATTTAATGAAATCAAGGGCCTAAACCAAGTGAGTTTCATGTTCTGGTAGTACGGGTTTATTATTATTATTATTATTATAAGCTTATTGTAGCTTTCGATTGGCCTAGATCTTTAAGTAGGTTATAGAGAGATTTTGCTGGTATACCTCTCGCTCCCACTTCTTCTGCATACAACTTAACCACGTAAGTGTCTAAGGTAACCGTATTTAATTGATGCGTTTGTGAGATCATGGTATTTTTTTTTTACTTTATTGTGTGGTCTGTGGTGAAATATTCGTTTCCCACGGTACAGTAAGTTCCACAAGGACCACATTATTTTAACGTTTTGGAATAAAGTAATATGTCAGGTCTAGGTGATGAAACCTCTACAACCTTCGAAATTTTATGGTGCTTTTCATACGTGTCCATTAAGAGAGTCCAATCTGGGGCAGTATCTAAGATTGAATAACGTTTGCTCCTGGATTTTATGGATGAACCTTCACACAAAGTTGATATGACGTCTGTTAGTAGTTAATTCTTTTTGGGCTCTAGCTACTGCCAGACTCATTGCTTCACGTATGATGATAAGTACCTTATCGGCGGCGTGTATATTGACCTCTATCGAGAAGTACCCTACATTCTACCAATATATGCCTATTGCTTCGCCACAAATATAACATTGCTTTTACCCACCTTACCACCTTACTAGGTTACTCTAGTCTGGGAGGATGGTATGATAGAATTTTAACAGGGCTGGCGACTACCAATAAATCAAGATGCGCAACTATAAGGCCATCGATATGCAGAACTCTCCCATTGGCAAGTATTCATTTTTGATTTCCAAATTTATCGCGTGCACTCTATGTTTATCATTTTCGTCTTGTTTTAGAAAGGACTTAAGTATGCAGGCACATGGGGTTTACTTCGGGTCTGGGGCCTCTAAGTAGCCCATTGTAAGCTTACACTTACAATCTGCGTGGATTTTACGGGCGAGGAGATAGGACAACCTAATACGCGAATCACCATATTTCAATTACTACACATTTTACAAACACACTCGCGATCTATAACCAAGTGTATTCAACCGAACTAGGAGCGTTCTGCTAGACACGTAGTGCTCGGTCGAGGTTCACAGCGATACTGATCACGATTCTCCGCGCGCCCCACCAAAGTCAATGATCTGTCAAACTGAAATTGACCGAATGAACGAATGACGTCACACTCGACCATAGAGCACTAGAGTCTTGCATTACGCCAGAGTGAATTTCATTCACTCTAATCACACAATAATTATTACGCGCCGTCACGGCCAGACTGACATGTCGCTCGTCCTCGTGCGACCAATGCCAGAGATCCGTCTGTGAACAAATGTACGAGACTTTAATTCTTCTCGCACTGACATGCTCGTCCATCACTGACATCCATCGCCGCACAGGCCTAACATCACTCGTTGGTGTTCTTCGGCCACAAACGAGCAGAACCGGGCAGCCACTCATTGGTGCCCCTACGACTATGAACTAGTCGGACCGGGCGACCACTCATTGGTGCCCCTGCGACCATAAACCAGCCGGAACCTGGGCGACCACTCATTGGTGCCCCTGCGACCATAAACCGGTCGGAACCCGGGCGACCACTCATTGGTACCCCTGCGACCATAAACCGGTCGGAACCCGGGCGACCACTCATTGGTGCCCCTGCGACCATAAACCGGTCGGAACCCGGGCGACCACTCATTGGTGCCCCTCCGACCATAAACAAGTCGGACTCCGGGCAACCACTCATTGCTACCCCTACGACTGCAAACCAGTCGGGCCGGGCAACCATTCGTTGGTGCCCCTACAACCACCTACACTGTCCTCCAAAGCTAGCAACATTACATAGTTCGAACATCGACCCTCGTGGAGCCAGTCCAAACATGAATGTGAGTCTAGACCTGCATACAACCACTCGGTGCCCCTACAAACACCTACACTATCCTGCAAGGCTAGCACAATACATAGTTCGAACATCGACCCTCGAGGAGCCAGTCCGAACATGAATGTGAGTCTGGACCTACCTACTTACAATATGCATCAAGATTTGTGGAAGGTGGACTAGTAGTAATGATGTGAGAATTAATCGCTGAGAATATGTCGTTGTCGTGAATTCTTCCTTCGTTCTGACTATGGACCGCCGTCTCGGCCAGCTCGTTGTCAATTTCTGCTACAGTGGTATGACTAATCTCTCGAGATCGGATTGAGTTCGAAGCTAGGAGATGAAATGTACTGAAGTCTGCCCAAACACGATGTGTCCCAGCTCTGTCCGCCATATTGGAAGCGAGTAGGTAGCGTCTCCATCCTAGCCCAAGCCGCGGCCAGGCTTTATTTGAATAGGTTTCCAAGGTAGTAGTAGTAGTAAGTAAAGCAAGACTGGAAACCAATAAACCAACACTGACTATACTCCATTTAGTGCTCTATCCGCATACACTCGAAACCGATTAATTAGAACAAACTTATGGTTCAGAATTAGTTAGGAGCCAATTTTGTTACACTTCGCTTTCCTGTACCAAACTACCATACGCGCTTCGTTTCAAAAGAATATTAGCAACCGAAATCATCGAAATTACTAATATTCCCTCTAACCCCTCCAACCAAGCCAAACTGCCCGTGCCAGGAGTGGGCTCACGTCGGCTGTGCAACGGCCAGGACTCGAACCAGGGACCCCTCGATCGCAAGGCCGACCCCCCAACCACCAAGCCACCGACGCTTCTCTCGCAGAGGCTCTCGTAACCGCTCCATTACCCTGTCTATTAACGAGGGCACGAATCACGACTACGCTTCCCCGGACCATTGGCGGAGTCGCACGGATTGCAAATCTACGCTGTTACTTTACATCACTCAATCATTAATATGGAGCGAAATTAGACGCATGGAGGAGCACACCGCCCTCCCACAAACTAGAACGGTTTCATTACCACCCTGGCCATCATCCGTGTGTTGATCCACATCGGCTGTGGAGCGAACATATCTATCACACTTACGGGGAAGCTGTCATTTTCATCTAGCTCATTGATTGCCTATTAAACAGAGTAGCCCTATGACACCAATACTACCCTGTAAAGTAAGAGAACTCACCCAAGCACGCGTCTGTTTGAAGTAGTAATCCTCAACCTAGATGTCTCTGCCAATGCTTGTCAGTATCTGGAACTTTAGGTCTTCTCCTGTTCTAAACATATAACATAGATAACCCATATCCATGTAGTATTTCGAAATGGCGCACATTGGGAGAGGCCCACGTCGAGCAGTTGACCACGGTGGCCTAGTTGGTTGATTGATTGATTGATCGATGCCCTACTTTCTCCTCTATGGTAGGTGCATTCCCTTGGAATTGTACTAGAGGGTCGTGGGGTTTTCGGCAACAAAGCGCCTGATCAGATATCTGGGGCTCGAACTCGACGGCCGGTGGGACTTCAAAACACATTTTCAAAGTCTGCGCCTCAGATTGGTGGGTACGTCTGGCGCGACTGCTGCCCAACCTGAGGGGCCCGGAGAATTCCTGCAGGAGACTCTATGCGAGTATCGTGCGGTCCATGGCCCTATACGGGTGCCCTGTATGTGCAGGCACCCTCAAGGAGAGGTATACGCGCCTGCTGCATCTCCCGCAGCAGAAGATGGCCTACAGGGTCATCAGGGGGTACCGCACGATATCTTCCAAAGTGGCGAGTCTCCTTACCAGAACGCCACCATCATGTATCCTGGATGCAAGAGCCCTATCGGAGCTATATCGGTTCTGGAAGGAGGCGCGTGAGTGGGGACACGATCCTGAGCCTAAATAAACATGCATACATACATACATATAATCATGCCTTTATCCCCAGAGGGTTAAGCAGAGGTGAATTAAAACCCACATTTCACCAATCTGCCGTATTCCGGGCACTATTGTTGACTCGAGCTGTGCATCTAAGGCTTAGTCTGGGCTGCACGTATCTGTCTGATGTTAAAGTTAATCAGCCCTATCCCTTAGTCGCCTTGTACGACACCACATGGGAAGAGAAGGGGTGGCCCAAATTATACCGGGATTATGCCGGGAACCACACGCACAAGCCTAAATAAATTCAGGCCGAAAAGTCCTGGCTCCACAGGAACATGGTGGCGGAGTGGGAGCGGCGACTTGAGCAACCACGCGCATGGCTCTATAGCTACCTCACCTTCGGCCTTGCACTGCGACCCACAGACGGAGTGCGGTTTAGTCGGTTCAAGTCCGACATAACCTCCGCCTCCGGCTCCGGCGGGGGTGGTGAAAGTGGGGATTTCCCGCACGATAAAAAAGGGGCGTCGGGTCTTTGGGCTTCCGGTTTATTGTATGGTGTTTTGCATTTAAATATTTAGTACGTGTTTTTGCCATGTTTGTAAATTTGTTCTTTGGTCAATAGAAGTTTACTATTGCTACGCCCGGCGCTTGGCAACTTCAATATATGGCCAAATTGCCATAGGAGTGAGCGAGACGGCACTATAGAAAGAGACAGCATGCCTCGACGTCACTGTTCTAGAAGGAATCGAATGAATAGAACGACACGTCAAGCTAGCAAGAGACACAAGACCCAATAGAACCTTCCAGAACGTTCCTGTCTTTCTCAGAACGTTCCTGTCTTTTCCAGATCTTTCGCCACTCGGCCGCGTCCGATATAAAAGGCGAGCTAACAGCCTCCGCTCAAGTCAGTCTACGACTAGTATTCGAAGCGATCAGCGATAAAGTGTGCGAAGCGATACAGTGCGATTATACAAGTGACTGTGTATTGTGTAAGGAAGAGATTTCGAATTTATACGCGCTTTGCTGTAATTTAAATGCAGCTGAATAAAATCTGTCTTAAACGGTTGTTCTCGCATTTTCTATTTAAACCGACCCCCACGCTCGTAACACTATTTTGGCTTTTGGACTACCTTGTATTAGTTTAAGAATTGATCTTATTGCTCCAGACAGTTGGTGACTAAGATGATAATCGGCCAAGGCTATGGCGTCTCGAAGCAATTTAGTCTTAAAAGATTTTCCTTAATTTTAGGAGCATGGTAATTTGGAGGTGGATAATGCTCACTAAAATACGTATAAAAGAATTCCAAAGTCTTGTATATCGCAACAAGTGCCAAAGTAACAAAAACAACTGGACGTGTCAATTAGTTTATTATAAAAAAGTCAAACATATAAAAATGACAATATAAAAGTAATGTACGATCAATGACAATACATATAAATATAGTAGGAACATAATCATTACGATAGATAGACATTATATATGGACTTACTTCATTAAATAAATTGTATACCATGCATCATTAACTTTGTAGCAAATTGCTGGTTTGATGAAATTTTGTGATAGCACAGGCTGATTATGATTATTGTATTGTGAAATTTTAATATCTTCTTCAGCAACATATTATACCATTATTATTCCGTGTGATAGGAATTATTTTACCTAGTGGCTTACCAGTGATTGTCCAAAATTCTTTGAATTATGTTTCTCAACACAATCTTATCGTTATTTTGTTTCGTTACGATTTCAGTTTTGTTGAATAGCCTTTGTGCAGTGAGTTTCTTACTAATATTATAAATGATAAAATTTGTGATTTGTTTTAATGCTTTTTATACCACTTTGGATGCAGACAAGCAAACGGCCTACTTGATGAAAAGTGGTAACCGTGGCCTATGGACGTGTTAAATACCAAGGACGTCATACTCGTACTGTCCACCCTGAAGGAACCTTGACTTGAAGAACCACATATCGAATTTTCACTTTTTTTTCAGGCAAAATTGCTCCAAGAACGTGCAGTAATAAAGCATTGTAACCCAAAATATTTTTCCTACTGTACCGCAATAACCAAGCGAGTGAGAAGAGGACAACCATACACTACGAATATGACGGCAGAGTTGCTGCAACCCTTTTATAATAACGTTACGGTAAATAATTTGTCTACCTGTAACTACACATTTTCATATTCTCACAAGCCGACTGCAACTACAGACCGCAGCAGTAGAAAAAAATACCGTGAAATAGAATAGAATAGGAATAACGACCAATGGACTATCGGATTTGGTTAGTTCGACGCCAACGCTCACCTCTTAATTATTTATTGCTTCGTCCCCCGCTATGCCGCGCGCACCTAGGGCATAGTGCAGCGGTCGCGTTCAGTCCTATAACAATTTTCGGTGTCTTCTTTTTTCAGTTGACATTAATATGTGATACAAAGGCGCTTCCTAACGTGTGGAAACTACAAGCTAAACTGTGCGACGCTCTGAAAAAGAATTGGGTTAAACAATTCCTTGCTGAATACTCAAATGTACCTCCGGTGTGTCCGTTCAAAGTAAATTCTACTTCCTACTATAATATTATAATCTAGCTGATGTCCGCGACTCCGTTCGCGATGATGTCGGTCACAGCGACTTTTGGTTACTTATATATATCTTCAGTTCTACTTGAGCGATTGTGATCAAATTTACGTGTGAAATTAAGTCTGACCAAGTACATTCTAACGAAAAAGCTACAACAAACAACTGGGTGCTAATTCTGCTAATTTTATGTCATAGCAAAACCATAATCAAAAATGCCATAAAATTTTAGAGTTTATTCATATACACTTAAGTCCAAAAATAAATCAAAAAGAGTTCGTGACATTTTTTACTCAATCACGGTCAAACGACTGAACGAATCCGGATGAATTTTAGTAGTAGGAGAGATCTGAGAGAAACAGCAATTACACATAGTTTTTACCTGGAATAACACATAGGCTACCTTTTACCTGGAATAACCATAGGCTACCTTTTACCTGGAATAACACATAGGCTACCTTTTACCTGGAATAACACATAGGCTACCTTTTATCTGGAATAACACATAGGCTAGCTTTTACCTGCAATAATACATAGGCTACCTTTTACCTGGAAAAACACATAGGCTACCTTTTACCTGGAATAACACATAGGCTACCTTTTACCTGAAATAACACATAGGCTACCTTTTACCTGGAATAACACATAGGCTAGCTTTTACATGGAATAACACATAGGCTTGCTTTAACCTGGTATAACACATAGGCTACCTTTTACTTGGAATAGGATCTCATGGGTTGCGAGAACGAGAACAGAGTCGCGGGCAACAGCTAGTTCTTTATCTATCATTTATATTTTTTTATAATGTATCTTTTATGCCCTTTTTAATAAAAATATTCACAGTGTATATATAATTGTTTGTCACATAATACGTACAAATGCATACAAAATTGTGACATAATAGCTGTATATACACTGTATGATTTTTTTTATCAGTAAGGGCCTTATTTTTTGCTATTTCCAGGGTGTAGTATCTATATTTAACATCGAGCTTCCACCGAAAGATTTTCCGTTGCCAATACTGAAAGGTGATCGGACTTTAAGACTCAGTGCTACGATGACTGACACTAAGGAGCTGATGATAGAGGGCCATATAATCCTGCATAACAATTAATGTTTAATGGAATAAGGATAGCCCAAGAGACAGTAAACGCCAAACTTGCCAGGACTCAGATCCTGCTAAATCAACCACTATATAGAAACTCCAAAAAATGCCATTTAATTTTATATTTTACTGTTATGATGTTAAAGTCTAAAATTAAAGACATTTTTGCAGTGTCAATTCTGTTGACAATTAGCAGAATTGGGGTCCAGGTGTCACCATTGCGGCTACTTCTACCTTTATGTATTTCATTTTAAGTTTGCCACGGTAACGAAAACCTTCTCAGGTGAAAAATTACCAATTTTTACTAACATGTGTGTAGATACATTTGTGGGGTTTCATTTTTATACAATAAATAGATGGTGATGGGAGATAGGTACATGGTATAAATAAAACACTATACTTTGACTGATTAGTTTTTATTTATTAGCAGCATTTCGAATAAGATCCGCAGCCTTTTCAGCAATAGCGATGATCACAGAATTGGGGAAAAGTGACATTGGTGACGGCAGTATACTGGCGTCGACTATCCGTAAGCCCGATATTGACTTGACCCTGTAAAAACAGTGGACCTATTAATAGATCTACCAAGACCGCTGTACCGCGCCCTAGGTGTTCGTGGCGTGGGGGGACGAGGTAAAGACAGAGAAAGAAAGAGCGAGTCGGGGGCGAGCGAGATACCACCATGTTGGCGGGGCAGATCTAAGAGCGTTTTCACATTATCTGATATCCGATATCCGATATCGGAGGATGTCAAATGTATGACATATGCATCTCTCTTTCACATTGTCCGGCCCGATATCGATTATCAGAGCCAACACTACTGTTTTGGCCCGATACCATATCACAAAGAGTCCAAAATAGCGACTGCAAGCAATTTTCAAACATTTTCAGACATTTTCTTAGTTACGTGTCTTTTCGCGTTAATTAATGACGCTGATCAAGAATATAAGAAAAAACACTCATATCATGGCATGTCAATAAGGTCGAAAATTGCTTGCACCCTTTTTCTTTTTTTGTCCCATTTATCGGATAAATGTGAAAGCAGTACAAGGTGACGGCTATAGGATGTTGGCTATCGGCGTCCGTCACCGATATCGGATATCGAATGAATGTGAAAATGCTCTAACGGCCGATTGGTCGATATTTCCCTCGTCTCGCCGCACACATACCTAAAGTGCGATACAGCACAGTTAGAGTCAAATAAATAAACACATATTATTTGAAAGTCCAAAAGGTAGGTACTAAAAGGATCCAATGGGGCATTGATTGTTATATTTTGTAGCAGATTCCAATGGGCTATACATTGCTGCTACTACGGGTGCTTTTGTAATAGGATCCAAACTAGCATGTCCAAAGAGTATGTAAACAAGTTAATAGACCATTTTTTTGTGTTATATCGTTGTTTGTGTTAGTAAGCGTCTATGCTGGTCATACGTACCGTAATTCACTGTCTACGACTTTGCCCCCTGCACATGTGCCTCCAGCGTGATGTCCAGTCACTGCCATTTCTCTTATGATACACTCCAGGTACGCATCTGGAGGGCTTCGGTGAAGGGGTTTCGATCTCGGGCTGGGCTTTGGCTGGTCTTTACTGTAAGAAGAAGATGTGGGAACATAATGTTTGCTGAATTACTGAGGGCCTATCCTCCATTCAAATCAATTAAGATAGGAAAAATATTGATTCGGACCAGGCGGGACTTAGACCCGCGATCTTTGCCTTACGGGGGCACATATAGACAGATATAAACGAGATTGTTGAGCCAGGTACTCAACCAAGTACACCACGGCGGCGACGAGGACCGCGGGGTGCGGGGCGCATCAGCCGGCCGTCGCGAGCGCCGGCGTCTACAAGCAGTCAGCTGACACAAGCCACGACATACGCACGTTACGCGCATTCGAATCCCTTTTAACTTTGTAGATACGATTTACTTTCATAGTACATCTTCTAAATATTCACGTTATTATAAAGTGTTATACAGTCCACTAGTATTTTATTACCAGACTCATCGGAGAACAAACATTGGTCCTTCTACCGTCAAAGTTAACCAGTAGATGAAAAAATACTAGGAGGTGTACCGTGATTTCAAGTCGTCATCACCTGATTTTCCGCTTTGAATGCATTGAATATATTGGCTGATTGGACGTCGAGGAAGTCAACGCCGTGCTCGATAGATAGTATTTACCAAAATATTTAAACCAAAGACCACAAGACATTGAAATATCAGGACTACGGGATAAGAACAGCCCTCATCGGACAACAACAAGCCTTCAGAGTGTCGACGTGCCTTAAGATCATCCAATAATCTCCACGTCACAGTCATCATCAGTGGTTTGCACCGGAAAACCGTGAGATCGTTCCAACTCCTTTTTATCATTTTTTTTTCTCATATCCATTCCAATATTCAAATTCATATCATTCCATAAGCCTAAGCAATATCATTTGATCATCTCATTAAATTCATTTAGACATCATCAATAGTGCAATTCATTTCATTATTGCAAGTCATTAATCATTGTGGTCTTCCATTTTGTCTTTAAACTGTGTTCATCTCTTCATTCACTCATTCATTAAGTAAATAGTTAATCACTCATAGTATCATATTTCATTGCATTTTATGTTTCTATACTGCATTCTATACTATTCATTTCTAGCAATTACAACAACTGACTTAGTTATATGAACAACTGCTTTGCTTCTTGGCCTTTGACAAGATTTTAAATCAGTACCTAACCGTTACTTGCTTTTTCTACTTATTTTTTTTTTCGCCCTTTGATCAATATACCTACCTTTCTTTAACTGTTAGCTACTGTGCTTATAATGGCAGACGCGAAAACTTTAAGCAAAAAACGAGCTTCAATAAAAGGAAAGCTTACGCAATTTGCAACTTATTTAAATGTTTCCAACTCTTGTGAAAAGCTAAGTGATGTTCAAATTATCGAAATTGAATACCGTCTTAATATTTTCGAGAGCTTATATGAGAAATACGATGATTTACAGAGTAGCCTAGAAGAACTGGCGGACGACCCCAGCGAGCAATATACTGAGCGCGAGATATTCGAGCAGCAGTACTGCAGCTTGGTGGCTACTGCGCGCCATCTGATTAGCAGCGCACGTAAGAAGAAAGCGGGAGACTCAATTTCAGAGGTGGAATCTTGTTCTAATCACACGCATACACAAAATTCTATTCGTTTACCTAAGATTGACCTGCCTAAGTTTTCAGGTAGTTATCACGATTGGTTAGAGTTCAGGGATACATTTTCCTCTATCATACACAATAATAACAATATTGATAAGATCAATAAGCTACATTATCTTCGCGCATCCTTGAAAGATAGTGCTGCCCTTGTCGTCGATAATCTTGACTTTAGATCAGAAAATTACGACGCTGCCTGGGGGTTACTCTGTGAAAGGTACGACAATAAAAGACTACTTGTCAACAATCACGTTCAAGCTTTATTCAGTGTGAACTCGATTAATAAAGAGTCTAGTAAGTCATTACGGCACATTATTGACACTACAAATAAAAATCTTAGGGCTTTATCCACACTTGGTCAGCCTGTACAGCATTGGGATACACTCATCATTTACATTATGGCTAATAAGTTGGATCAGGTAACGAATCGTGAGTGGGAGGAGCATAGGAATAATTTATCTGAGCCACCCTCATTAACCATTTTTATTACCTATCTTAGCAACAGAGCTGATCTGTTAGAGACCCTCGAGGAATCCAATTTTTTAAAATTAAAGGGTACAAACCACAGTGGTAATAATAATAAATTAAATAAGACTTTTATGGCATCTACTGAAACCCCTAAAGACCTATCATGCCCCATGTGTCAACAGAATCACTTCGTGTTTTCATGTGAGAAGTTTAGGTCCCTTCCAGTTCAGGATCGTGTTAAAATGGCTCACACCTTCAATGTCTGTCTTAACTGTCTTCGGCCAGGTCATCATGTTGCCAAATGCAAGTTGAGGCACTGTAAGTACTGTAGTGACAAACACAATACCTTACTACACACTGAGAATGATACAGAAAACTTGAAAACCCAAAATATTGCATTGTCAGCCAGTCACTCTGCTACATCTCGAGTAATTTTACTTTCCACAGCGGTTGTGCGGTTGGTGGACGGCAAGGGTGAACATCATTCTGCTCGAATCTTGCTGGACAATGGCAGCACAGCAAACTTCATAACAGAGGACCTAGTTCGTAAGCTTCATATTTCTACCTACAAAACCAAGTCAAGGGTAATAGGTATTAATCATCAATCTTCGAACTGCTCACAAGGTTGCTCGGTTTCCTTAAATTCATTTAATGGTGATTATCAAATGAATATTGAATGTTTTGTATTACCAAAGGTATCTTCATCCATTCCTAATACCCTTGTTGATACTAGCAGCATACATATACCAACGAACATTCGTCTTGCTGACCCTCGGTACTACATTCCGTCTTCGATCGACATCTTAGTCGGCGCGGAAGTATTTTGGGGTATAATAGGCGCGAATCGTATCGCATTAGGTAAAAACATGCCATACCTGTTTGAGTCAAAGCTAGGTTGGCTTATTTCAGGCGTACTTCATCAACCAAGTCCATCTTCTCATTTGTGTATGCACGCTGATACTCGCGATTTAAATACCAACTTATCTCGTTTTTGGGAACTAGAATCCATAGACTCTAAGCACAAATTGACCACGGAAGAGCGGGCTTGTGAACAACTCTTTAAAGACACTACTGTTCGTAATTCTGATGGTCGATTTGTGGTAGATATTCCTCTTAAAGATTCACCTGATGTTTTGGGTGATTCATATATAATGGCTAAACGTAGATTTTTATCTCTAGAACGTCGCTTAGATAGGGATACCAAATTTAAAAAGATGTATATAGATTTCATGACTGACTACATACAGTTGGGACATATGTCTCAAAGCAATTATGCAGCGCATGATTCTATAATTTCTTATTTTTTACCACATCATGGCGTTTTAAAGGAATCAAGTTCTACCACAAAGCTGCGAGTAGTATTTGATGCTTCTGCTACCACTACATCGGGAAAGTCATTTAATGACATACAAATGGTCGGTGCATCTTTACAAGATGATTTATTGTCAATTTTGTTACGTTTCCGTCAACATAAAATTGTCATAAGTGCAGATATTGAGAAGATGTACCGACAAACTCTTGTTAATGAAAAACATCGCCCTTTACAACAGGTGGTTTGGAGAGCGGATAAGACACATCAGTTGAAAACTTATACACTAAATACTGTTACATATGGTACTGCGTCAGGATCTTTCTTGGCGACTAGGTGTTTAATTCAACTGTCTAGAGAGTGTCCTGACCCAACAATACAATTTACAATAGCACATGATTTTTATGTTGATGACTATTTGTCTGGAGATTCATCTGTTACAGAGACTATACACAAGTGTCGTCAAGTCATCGCTGTTTTGCAGTCTGCAAAATTAAATCTGCGTAAATGGCAGTCAAACTCGCGTGAAGTTTTGCAGGCTCTTTGTGATGATTTGAATCATTCAGATCTAGTAGACTTATGCCATCATAGTGAGATGTCGAAAACTCTAGGTCTTAACTGGAGGTGTTCAACTGACACGTTTACCTTTTCCATCAATTTAAATTCCATGGAAAAGGCAACAAAACGTCAAATCTTGTCTACTATAGCTCAAATTTTTGACCCTATGGGCCTAGTTGTACCCTGCATAGTTGAGGCCAAATTAATTATGCAGCGGCTTTGGCTTACAAAATGCTCTTGGGATGAACCTATTCCTGATGAGATTCAGCATACTTGGCGTGCAATTCAAACCACTCTTCCTCTTCTTAATGATTTAGACATACCACGGTGGATATCATGTGATTCACCTTCTTCTGTGCAACTACATGTTTTTACTGACGCATCTGAAAGGGCTTATGGTGCTTGTATATATGTTCGCAGCGTGACGGCTGGTGGAAAGGTTAGCGTTCACCTCCTCACTGCTAAGAGCAAGGTAGCTCCCATTAAACCGGTAACAATACCCCGTCTTGAACTTTGTGCTGCATTGCTTGGTACTCGCCTCTATCTCAAGGTTTGTCAATCACTTACGTTGCATATTGATGAATCAACATTTTGGTGTGACTCTACTATCGTCTTAGGTTGGCTGTCTACACCGCCAACACAGCTGAAGGCCTTTGTTCGTCATCGAGTATCTGAGATTCAAGACTCCGTAGGAAGGTGGCGCTACGTTCCTTCATCTGAAAACCCCGCAGACCTCGTTTCGCGAGGACTGTCAGCTGACAAATTACTGTCTTCTTTTTTGTGGTGGTCGGGCCCACAGTTTCTATACAAGGAATCATCTTCTTGGCCTAAACTTCCTGAGCCTCAGTTAGAAGACACATCCTACTCACTGGAAGCTGTAACTTCTCACCATGTTGACACTGTAGATTCTGTTGAAAATTCATTTTCATTATTAAGTAAAAAATACTCTAGCTTTAATAAACTACAGCGTGTGGTGGCATTTATAATGCGCTTTATCAATAAAAGTAGGAGGTTATCTTTACAGTGTGGTCCACTCACAAACATAGAGTTGACTACTTCATTACACTTTTTACTTAAATTAAGTCAACAGGAGTCATTTCCTGAAGAGTACAATTTGTTAATTTTAAACAAACAGCTACCAATCAAGAATAAACTTTTATCTCTCTCTCCCTTTTTAGATACATCTTCTAACTTGATCCGTGTAGGAGGCAGATTGAGTAATTCATTTTATGACTTTAATGTAAAACACCCAGTTATCTTGGCTAGTTCACACTATATTTGTATACTCATATTCAATATGTATCACCTTCGTCTTATGCATTCTGGACCTCAGCTCTTACTTGCCACTATTCGACACCACTATTACCCTATAGGCGGTAGAAACTTAGCAAAAAAGATTGTCCATCAATGCATTACATGTTGTAGAATTAAGGCTAGCACTATACAACCTGTCATGGGTAATCTCCCAGAGCAACGCTTACATTTGGAGTTCCCTTTTTTGGATGTAGGGGTGGATTACGCGGGCCCTATCATGATTGCTGATCGCAAAGGTAGGGGCTGTAGGTTGATTAAGTGTTTTATATGTGTGTTTGTGTGTTTAGCTACGAGAGCTGTCCACCTCGAACTTGTGTCAGACCTCACGAAGCAGGCTTTTTTAGCTAGCATGAACCGGTTTATTGCTCGCAGGGGAAAGCCACGCAATGTGTTCTCAGACAATGGTACCACATTTGTTGGCGCCTTCAATGAATTGGCTGACCTTCTTTCACAGGAGTTGAATTTCAGTGACATCGACTCAGGTATCAATTTTTCTTTTATACCTGCATACACTCCACACTTTGGTGGATTATGGGAGTCTGCCGTAAAATCTACCAAGCATCATCTCAGACGTATTTTAGGTTTAACAAATTTAACCTATGAAGAAATGGCCACATGTTTAACACAGGTTGAAGCCATATTAAATTCGAGACCGTTAACGCCGTTGTCTAATGATCCTACAGACCTTACTCCATTGACCCCTGCCCATTTCCTCATTGGACGTTCTTTGGTCATGCTGCCGCATCCACAGATTGAGAGCCTCAACATCAGCAGTCTACAACGGTTTCGAAGAATAGAGTGTCTGAAACAACATTTTTGGGCTCGCTTCTCTCATGAATATATTTTGTGGCTTCAGGAGAGAACCAAATGGTGCCGTTCATCAGGTGAACTCAAGGAAGGGATGTTGGTTGTCATCAAGGACAAGACGTCGCCTCCCCTTCTATGGTTGCTAGGACGTATCATCTGCGTTCTGCCGGGAAAGGATGGCATTGCGAGGGTTGCTGACATCCGCACCCGCAAGGGTGTCATTCGACGAGCTTTTAACACAATTTGCCCTCTTCCAGTAGCTGTTGAAGATACTTCAACTGGGGGAGTATGTTGAGCCAGGTACTCAACCAAGTACACCACGGCGGCGACGAGGACCGCGGGGTGCGGGGCGCATCAGCCGGCCGTCGCGAGCGCCGGCGTCTACAAGCAGTCAGCTGACACAAGCCACGACATACGCACGTTACGCGCATTCGAATCCCTTTTAACTTTGTAGATACGATTTACTTTCATAGTACATCTTCTAAATATTCACGTTATTATAAAGTGTTATACAGTCCACTAGTATTTTATTACCAGACTCATCGGAGAACAAACAAGATATTTAAATTGTTTCGGGCGAGGTCTGGTAGCTTAGTGGTCAAAACATTGCCTCTGTAAGGCAAAGTTTGCGGTTTAAAACCCCGCCTAGACCGATTCAATATTTTTCCTATCTTAATCGATGTGAATATTTAGCTAACAAAGTACTTTAAAATTTCATTCACATAGCTTAACTAGCTTGTGTAATGGAAACTAGAATGCGGATAAACATAATCGGATTTTTTCAATGTAACACCCCACGTAAAACCCAGACCAATGAAAATATTCCTACATTTTCATGCAAACAAATATTTGCACTGAGCGGAAATCAATCTCGCACTTCCTGCGTAGCTGTCAAACATGCTACCGCTATTCCACAGAGGCCGACGATAATTTTAATGTTCTTTATTGAAAATTATGAGAACCGACCCCTCAGTTTGTATTTATAAAAAGTTGTACCATGCCCTTCCAATCAAGCACTATCGGAGTCAACTGTTCTGTCTGTTCAAGAGGAGCCTACAGGAAATGCTTATACGGAAATGTTATTATTCTGTATCTGAATTTTTAAATGACAAAACCTTAGATGCTTAATTGTTGAGTCTGTTTTTCTTGATGATCCATTGGACATTGCTATCGGATGGACAGTATGTATTTGACATTATATATTTTGACATTAAGACATTATCTACCTGCTAATATTGACATGAAATGATATATTGACGTTGAATTTCAGATAAATTTTATAATTGCTCTGTGTTTATACTTGAATTTGCATAATTTTGAATTATAAAATTTTCGTTATATTTGTGTACTGAACCTGAATAATAAATATTTGCATGCCATGACTGGTGATAATACAATGTACCGACCACTATTATGTTTTTATGACCATCTGATTCTCACATGTATTATGCAAATAAATAATTTGAATTTGAATTTGAATTTGAATTCATTAAATTTTAGGCTTTACTGTCATTTTGACTCTCATTTTTGCTGTGTTAGTGGCCTCCGCCCTACGGAATATTGCTATCATAATAACCTCGTGTTGTGTTCCCGGCGGTAAGTAGGATAGACAGAGCTCACTGGAGAGTTTTTGTGCTGCCAGTGGGAAGACCAACGGGGGTGCTCGTTGGGTAACCTCCACGTCGGTCTCTCCGTTTCTTCCCCCTTTGGACCACGGTCCTGGGGAGCGGAAGCGGGGGGGCTGGTGCACCCTGGACAACGGCTAACAGACTCCTAACTTGGGAGTTCTGTTGGCCGTTGACAAATAACCCAACGGCTGACCTCACGAGGAGGTCGTGGGATGGCGGGCCTTCAAGGCCCGCGGGAAAGGGTCCGTAGGACACCCTTCCATTCCAACAGCCCTTTTAAGGGCTAGCTGACCCCATTGCACGATGGGGTCGTGGTATGGCGGGCCTGCAAGGCCCGCGGGGAGGGATTCGTAGGGTTCCTCCCACCTCAACAGCCCTTTTTAGGGCTAGCCGTCGCTCCCGGTACCCCTCTGCTTCAGCAGAGGAGACACGGGAGAGGCGATGGAATCCGTTGGATCCGGGGACGGGTCGGCCTACTGCTCGCGCAGGGGCTGACGGGCATTCGTGCCACCGTTGGCGTTGGGAGAGCTGGCTACTCCCCCGCATCGCGTAACCTCCGAGATATCGACAACGACCTGAGTGCTAGCCACACTCGGGAACGCCGATATCCTGGAGGCCGTGGGGCTTGCCTTAATTGGCCGGCCCGCGACAAGGAAAAGTCTGAAAACCCGACAGCGAAGTCGCTTAAAACCTGTGGATACCTGGGGACCTCCACAGTATGTACCCCGCTTCCTGGAATGGCCGTCACCCAGGAAGTGTCTCTAGTACGGTTCTACTCGTGGGACATCATGGAAGATCTTATTAAAAACCCAAAAACCCCCCTACCTAATGAAACAGTCTGCGCGGAGGTCGCGCAGCACCACGACGCGGAGGTCGCGTCCCAAGCGGTGTCAGACCAACTTGACACCGCCACTCAGAGCAGGGCTAACAGCCCGGGTATAACGACCCGGAGCTCAGCCGGAAAGAGGAACAAGGTTCCTCCCCTTCGGCCTTTTGAGCCGGACCCGGAGGTCAGCATGACCGACGGGTCCACGTCCAGCAGCGGACAGGAGGGAGAATATCTTTCTCCCCCGCCCAAGTTTGCGGCGCTCGGTCGCCGAAAGACGCGGGGTGGCAAGAGGGCTGCCCCTCAAAAGCGTGCCCCAGCCCCAGTCCCGAAGGGTGTCATGGCGCCGCCGAGTTCCTCCTCCTCGGCGGTGCCCTTGCCTTGTGCCGGCGACACCACCTCTAACCAGGTGGTGGAGGCCCTTAAAGGCCTGGCTAAGGCCCGAACTGGGGCTATGACGCCGGAGGAGGACCGGCTCATGCGGTCGACGCTCCGCCTTGTGGAGCAATACAATCTGCTCAGGGCGGAGCTGGGCCGGGCGCAGCAGGAGCGGGCTGACCTCGGCAGGCGTCAGGAGGCCCTGCTCGGGGAAACCGAGCGGCAGGCGGCGGAATACCGCGGGGAGATGGCGAGGATGGCGGCTGAGTTGGCGGCGCTCCAAGACCGTGTGTCCCGCACAGAGAGGCGGAGGGTCGGAGCGCAGCCGGAGCCGCCGTCACCGCCATCTAGGTCGAGGTCGCCGGTGCGGCCGGAGACGCCGCCTGCGGCGCAGCCGGGGTCACTGGCCCCACCGCGTCTGCCGCCGCCGCCGCTCCCGCCACGTCTGCCGGTCCCGCCGCCGGTGCAGCCGAAGTTGCCGACGTCGCCGCGAGTGCCGCCGCGTTCGTCGGCAAACTCTATAGAGGCCTGCATGGCGGCAATGGCGGCACAACAGGCGCGGCACGAGGAGTGGACGCGGAGCTGTCTGGAGGCCATTATGGCCTCCATTCACCGTCCACCCTTGGCGCAGCCGAGTGGGGGATACGCCGGAGCGGTCAAGCGGGGCCCCATCCGCACGGTAGCGGCGGGGTCCCCGCAGGAGTCGGCCCGCGGCGCGCCCACTGCGCCGGCTGCCCCGGCCACCATCGCTGCGTCAGCCAGGGGTGCCCAAGCCAAGGGCAAGGGAAAGGGGAAGGGCAAGGGGAAGTCGTCCTCGGTCCCTGCCCCGGCCCCAGCCCGGGCCTCGGCCCTGGCACCGGTTTCGGCCCCGACTACCTCCAGTAGCTCTGCACCGGCAGGGGGCTGGGAGGTGGTCGGTGAGGCCAAAAAGTCGCGGAACGCCCGTAAAAAGGCAGCAAAAAGGGCCAAGAAGGCCCAGGCTGCTGCGAAGGGAGCGCCAGGAAGGCTGCGCGTCCCCCGTACCACCGCTGTCGTCTTAACGATGACACCGGAGGCGACGGAGAGGGGCGTGCAGTACGTGGACCTGGTAAAACAGGCGAGGGGCCTCATTGACATGAGGGCCCTCGATGTGGCGGGGACCCTCCGAGTGACACACACTCGGACGGGTGCCCGGCTCATCCACGTCCCTGGCGCTACAAGCGGTCCCAAGGCCGATGCCATAGCGGCTAGGCTTAGGGAGACGCTGGATGCAGCCGACGTCCGGGTGTCCAGGCCCACCAAGTGCGCAGAACTGCGCATTTCGGACCTGGACGACTCCATCACGGCCGAAGAGATTCGGGTCACCGTGGCGGAGGCCGGGGGTTGTCCCCTGGAGGCGGTTAAGGTCGGAGCGATTCGCTACGGCCGTCGCGGACAGGGGGCAACAGTTGTCGGCTGCCCCATCGCAGCAGCCCAAAAAGCTGCTCGGCAGGCTCGGCCGGACAGGTGCTTCAGGTGCCTGTCGGCCGGCCACGTGGGTGTACAATGCAAGGCGGAGGTGACGGTCGGCGACCGTTGCTTCCGCTGCAGCCAACCCGGTCATAGGGCCGGCAATTGCGAAGCTCCGCCGCACTGTTTCAGGTGTGCGGCGGAGGGCAAGCCGGCCGACCATAGGGTTGGCAGTAAAGCTTGCACCCGCGGGGAGCCGCCGCCGCGAGGCGGGCGTTCCGCCAATGGTTCGGGGCGGGATGCGGAGATGGTTCCATAATGGATCCTCATCTCCGCATCCTGCAGGCGAACCTGGGCCACGGTGTCGATGCTCAGGCACTTCTGCTCCAGAGCATGGCACAGTGGTCCATCGACGTCGCCGCTGTCGCCGATCCATACACTCACCGGCCCCTCGGGCCCGCCTGGGTGGTCGACTTGGATGGATCGGCGGCACTGGTGCATAACGCCGCTGCGGGTGCCCCTCCCCTTGTCGTGATCGCAAGGGAGCATGGCATCGTAGCGGCGCGGGTGGGGGAGATTGCGGTCGTGGCCGTTTACTTCACGCCGAGATCACACCGACTCATAGGGCAGTATCGGCGGTCGCTGGAGCGGCTGACCGACGTCGTCAATGCCTGTACGCCTCGTCCGGTTCTTGTGCTCGGGGACTTCAACGCCTGGTCTCAGGCCTGGGGTTCCCGGCGCACAAACGCGCGGGGCAGGGCTCTGGAGGGCTGGGCCGATTCTCTCGGCTTAGTTCTCCAGAATCGCGGGGCCGAAGCCACGTATATGGCCACGTTTGTGGCGGGGGAGCGCAGTTCGATCGTAGATCTTTCGTTCGCGAGCGCTTCCCTGTCACTCCGCGTGCGGGGCTGGCGTGTCGTCGCGGAGGTGGAGACACTGTCGGATCACCGATACGTTCGGTTTGATGTCTCCCCTCCCCCGAGCGATGCGCCAGTCATTTCGGCCCAACGCGAGCCGCGCTGGGTGTTGGGGCGATTGAATCGCGAGGACCTCCTGGAGGCCGCCATCGTACAGGCCTGGGCCATTGCGCCGGACAGGCCTGTCGACATAGACGATGAAGCGGCGTGGTTCCGGGAGGCCATGACGCGGGTCTGCGATGCGAGTATGCCTAGGGCTCCAGCCTACAATCCGAGGCGTCGGGTCTACTGGTGGAATGCGGAGATCGCGAGGCTGCGTATGGCCTGCGTGATCACGCACCGCCGGTGGGCCCGATTCCGTAGGAGGCGTACTCGTCCCGCAGACTCGGAGCCCCGATTGGCGGAGCTTCATGAGGGATACAGGGAGGCCCGGAATGCCCTCCGAGCGGAGATCAAGCGGTCAAAGGCCGCTTGTTACCGGGAGCTCCTGGAGACGCTGGAGCGGGACCCATGGGGGCGGCCTTACCTTATGGTAAGAGAAAAGCTGCGCCCCCGGGCCCCTCCGCTGACCCAGGTGCTCGAACCGGCTCTGCTCGGAGGAGTGGTGGGATCCCTGTTCCCGGCGCGAGCGGAACATGTTCCGCCGCAGATGGCTCCGCCGCCTCGGTCGCCTACGGCACCCAGGGTGGTGATTGACGACGAAGTGCCCGAGGTCACTTGGGTAGAACTAGAGCTGGCGGTGCGAAGGCTTAGGGCCAAGAAAGGCACCGCCCCGGGACCCGACGGCATTCCAGGCCGCGCGTGGGTCCTAGCTCTAGGGGAAGACGGCCTCGAACCCCGACTGAGAGGGTTCTTCAGCGCATGCTTGGAGCGGGGCCAGTTTCCGAAGATGTGGAGGACGGGGAAACTGGTCCTCATCCGCAAGCAGGGACGCCCGGCGGACGAGCCGTCCGGGTACCGGCCCATAGTGCTGCTCGACGAGGTGGGCAAACTCTTCGAAAGAGTTATTGCCAAGCGCCTCGTCGAGCATCTCTCTAGAGTGGGGCCGGACCTGGCGAACACCCAGTTTGGGTTCCGCCGGTGGCGTTCCACTGTGGATGCCATCATGCGCGTGAGGACTCTGGCAGGGGATGCGGTTGCCCGGGGCGAGGTGATGTTGGCGGTGTCCTTGGACATCTCCAACGCCTTCAACACCTTGCCCTGGACTTGCATCAGGGAGGCACTCGTGTACCACGACGTGCCTCTCTACCTCCGCCGCATAGTCGGGGCGTACCTGACGGAGAGAGCCGTCATCTACCCAAGTTCGACGGGAGTCGGTAGGCGTGAGATGTCGTGCGGTGTTCCACAGGGGTCGGTCCTGGGGCCGCTCCTGTGGAACATCGGTTACGACTGGGTGCTTCGCGGTGACTTCGCGTACGGGGCCACCGTCACGCGTTACGCGGATGACACGCTAGTGACGGTGAGCGGGGCTACGCACCGCGAAGCGACCCTGAGGGCCACGACCGCGGTTGCTCAGGTCGTCGACAGGATCCGGCGGCTGGGTCTCGAGGTGGCTCTGCACAAGTCCGAGGCCATGTTCTTTCATGGTCCTCGGCGCAGGCCAGGCCCGGGAGCCAGCCTAACAGTGGGAGGTACTCCCATCGACATCAAGCCCCGGTTGAAATACCTGGGGCTCGTGCTTGATGGTCGATGGGACTTCGGACAGCATTTCCGAAGTCTGCGCCCCAAGTTGGTGCTCACGGCGAATGCCTTGGGCCGGTTGTTGCCCAACTTGAAGGGCCCAGAGTCCTCCTGCAGGAGACTCTACGCGGGTGTCGTGCGGTCCATGGCCCTGTACGGGTGCCCCGTGTGGGCGGACACCCTGGAGGCCAGATTCCTGCCTCTGCTCCGTACGGCGCAGAGCACGATGGCCTCCAGGGCCATCAGGGGGTACCGCACGATATCCTTCGAAGCGGCGAGTCTCCTGGCCGGATCGCCACCGTGGATCCTGGAAGCGAGGGCCCTTTCGGCACTATATCAGTTCCGAAAGGAGGCGCGGGAGCGGGGATTCGATCCCGAGCCCGAGGATATTCGGGCCGAGAAATCCCGGCTCCACCAGGTCATGGTGGCCGAGTGGGAGCGACGACTTGGGCAACCACGCGCAGGGCACGCCGTCATTGCGGCGGTAAGGCCCATCATGGGGGAGTGGCTAGAGAGGCAACACGGTAGCCTCTCGTACCGTCAGACGCAGATTATCACCGGGCACGGTAGCTTCGGGCGGTATCTGCATCTGATGGGTATAGAGCCAACGCCCGAGTGCCATCACTGCGACGCGAGCGTGGACTCGGGGCTGCACACGCTCACCGAGTGCCCGGCGTTTGAGACGCCGAGGCGGGAGCTTGTGGCGGCCCTGGGGGTGAGAGTGCTCACGCTCTCCACCCTGCTCGCGGCGATGGTCCGCTGCGCGGATGCTTGGGCGGCCAGCGCCTCCTTCTGCGAGCAGGTCATGCTCGCGAAGGAGACAGCAGAGCGGGCGCGGCGCGATGAGCGAGAGAGGCTCGCTGACATCGCTGCACGCGCCCGAAGGCGGCTCGGGCGTCGGAGGGCGCAAACTGACCTCCGCCCCCCATGAGCGCGGGCCTGAGGGTGGCGGGTGGAGCCGCCCGTCATCCTAGCAGAAGCAGGCCACGGCGGCGGCGCGCATCGTAGGACGATGCGCGCCTCCCCACACCGGGGTTGAGTCGGGGACGGCGTGGTCCCCACCTCCCGAGGAGGGCCAGACCGAGAGGGATGGCCCTGGGTCAGCCGGGGTGCGAGGGATATGTCGCATGACAACCTCACCTTCGGCCTAGCACTACGACCCAGAGACGGCGTGCGGTTTAGTCGGTTCGAGTCCGACATAACCTCCCCCTCCGGCTCCGGAGGGGTGGGTATCCGTGGGGATTTCCCGCACGTAAAAAAAAAAAAAAAAAAGCGGGAAGACCAACGGCTAGTCCTGCTTTATCTTCTACACTGATAGCACAGAAACTCTCTGTGTTTACAGTGTTTGCTCACCTGGTGTTGCACATGTCCATAGGCCACGGTAACTAGGTACTTTCCATCAGGTGGGCCGTACACTTGTGTGCCACCTCAGTAGTAAAAAAATAAATAAGACAGTGCTTGACAATTATCAGATTCGGGGTTCGGTCTGTGAAATATTTTACGAAACTTACAATCTTCGGCGTTTCAAAATAGGGCCCTTTTGTTCTTTTCTGGTATACCTCCACAGTGTGAGACAGCGCTCAGGCCGAGGCCAGTGTATCCAGGCTCCAATGGCTTGGAATGGTTTTGAGGATACCAGCTCCTCGGCTCTGCGAATGGCTGTAAGGTAAACACAAGATTAGATGAAAATCACACGTTACCTCATTGAAACAGGTTTCGTTTTGATTTTCTGTAGACAGCTGAAGTTAATTCTCCAGTGTAGTTCCAAAGTGAACAGGAAAATATGGTCTATTGACGGTTTTGTTTTGGTTTAAAAATGATTTTTGCATCACTGAGTTCAGGGTTCAATGGAAATAATTGGTAGGGGCTCACGTTTAATAATATATTTTCTGATGAAGACGAGATACTGGGATCATCTAAAAAAAAACTACAGGAAGGTCTGAAGAATGCAGTTGGATGACAATATAATATACAGGTCTTGAATTAATATTTTTGTCAAATTAGTTTCTTGTCATTAGATGTAAATGTACACGTAGTCGTCATCCATCCAATTTCAGCTGTTATTTCTTCTTCATTGGAACGTCATTTACATCCGAGGCTGGCTTAGGAGTCCAGGGTCTTCTTTTTACTCCTCCTTGCAACAAATGAACCTCCAATTCTGAGAGGTGCAAAGAACTGCATTGACAGACTATTTATTTACTTAGCAGTATTAACTACAGTCAGTTTTCTTTGTGGATGGTTTCAAGGTAAATTCCTTAGAAGATAGACCTTACCTCTGATTATACAGCGTATATCATACGCCTGCTCCAAGTAGTTAGGGTCGACTGTAGGAGGCACTGAAGTGACGGAGTCTGTCAACGTAACTGTTCCTCTACTCCTCGGCTGCACGCAGGTCGTGAGGAACATGAAGCCTTCCTTGTGAGTGATGTTGTAGAATGGGAAGGTGGCGCGAAATGCCTGCAATTCGCATCTTGTTTTTAATGCAACTGATGTAGCAGACAAGCACACGGCCCACCTGATGGAAAGTGGTTACCGTGGCCTTATGGACATGTGCACCAGGGGAGTCATACTCGTGCTGCCGACCCTGTAAACACAGAGGGTTTCTGTGCCATCAGTGTACAAGACAAAGCAGGACTATCCTTTGGTCTTCCCACTAACAGCACAAACACTCCCCAGTGAGCTCTGGCTACCCTACTCACCGCCGGGAACACAACACGAGGTTATTATGGACGCGGTATTCTGTAGGGCGGAGGTACTCCTACAGTCGGACTGCTAAATGGGACGGAAATGCCGTCGTGTCCTACCTTCTGTAGCATCTAGGATTTCCTCCTACTTAGATGTGGGTTAGATATTTTTGTGCGGAACCTCTAATTCTTTATTTAAAATAGAAGTTACTTTGTTACGTCTTTTAACGTGTTGGCTATTTGACAGTGAAACTTCCATTACCTGCATCGCTATCGGTCCAGCCGTTTTAGAAATATATATAATAGGGGTTAAAGTATGAAATTGCCGTTTCATTGTAATAGGTACTTCGAATTGACATAGAACCTTCATGGTTTGAGATTTTTGAGTGAAACTTTTTCCACATGGTACCTATGTAGTTCTTCATTTAAAAAAGTGCAACATTCAATTATTGACTTTCAGTTGTTTTTTTTATTCAGCTTAGACAAGAAAGATGGATACTTCGAAAATTCGAGTGATTTTTGAATACGAGTTCCGACGCGGAACTAACGCGGCAGAAACAGCTCGCAATATCAATGTTGCGTTTGGAGAGGGGACTGCTAATGAACGCACCGTGCGATTTTGGTTTAAACGCTTTCGTGATGGAAACTTTGATTTGAAGAACGAACCACGAGGAAGGCCGTCCACACAGGTGAATAACAATGAATTGAAAGACATGGTGGAAGCCGATCCGAGCCAAACTACCCAGGAATTAGCTGCATGGTTTAACGTTACCTTACCAACAATATTGACTCATTTGCGTCAAATCAATAAAATAAAAAAATGTGAAAAATGGGTACCTCATGATTTGACTGATCTGCAGAAAGAAATGCGTGTTGAAACTTGTGTTGCCTTGTTGAATCGATACAGAAATGAAGGAATATTGGATCGAATTGTGACATGTGATGAAAAGTGGATTCTTTACGATAACCGTAAGCGAAAAATGCAATGGCTGACCCCAGGTGAAACGCCACAACAGTGTCCTAAAGCAAAGCTTACCAATAAAAAGGTAATGGTAACTGTTTGGTGGTCTCAGCTTGGTGTTATTCACTATAGCTTTCTACGATCTGGTCAAGCAATAACGGCAGATGTCTACTGTGCCGAACTCCGAACAATGATAGCAAAACTAGCAGTGAAACAGCCCCGACTCATGAATCGATCTTCACCATTATTGCTCCATGATAACGCGAGACCTCATACAGCACGAGAAACCGTTTTAACTCTACAGGAACTGCAATTAGAAACTATCCGTCACCCTCCGTATTCGCCAGACCTTGCTCCAACAGACTACCATTTTTTTCGTGATTTGGACAATTTTCTATGTGATAAAAAGTTTTCTTCTCAGGAGGCAGTACAAAATGCTTTCACACAGTTTGTCGAATCTAGATCACCAGAGTTCTATCGCAAAGGCATAAATGACCTTCCTACTAGATGGCAGCAATGTATAGATAATAATGGTAATTATTTTGATTAAATAAATACGTTAAATTAAAAAAGAAAAACGAATTTCAATTTGTCAGTACAAATCGGCAATTTCATACTTTAACCCCTAGTATATATAAATATATATACATAATATAACTATAAATGGGTAAGTGTCTGTGTGTGTGTCTGTTTATCCGTCTTTCACGGCTAAACCACTGAACCGATTTCGATGAAAATGTATGAATGAAAATTTGGTATATGGGATAGATTAGACCTTGAGAAAGGACATAGGCTATGTTTGGTCGCGATAACCGACATTCACGCGGCCGGAGTCACGGGCAAAAGCTAGAACTTAATAAAAAGATAGAAAAATCTTCTTTTTGTGTTGTTATAACACTTACAACGAAAAAAAACGTGTGTCTTCGTGCATACGTCCATATAAAATAGGTATTAGGTTCGGAAGTATTTTTATGTACTCTGATACTATAATACAAAGATTATAAAATTGAAATCAAAACTCTTATGACAAACATTACGCACAGGCCAAAAAAAAGTTTTATTACGATACAGGTCTTGTATGGACACCTATATCATTAAATAACATTTTGATTATAACGATACACCTATACAGCCGCTATCTGGACTGAATCTCTACTTTACAAAAAACGGCTGATTCGGCAGAAAAAAAAAGAATCACGCATGCGCTATCGACGCCTTGGCGCCAACTGTTTTATTTTTTCATTTAAATTAAACAAAGTTTGGTTTTGTTTGTAAAATAAATTCGTTAATGTATTATAGTATGAGAGTAGATAAAGTAGTGTATGACACTGTACATAACTTGGTCTTATAACACTCGTGTGATACTATTAGAAAACTCGCCTACAGCTTGTTTTTTTTTTAAACACACTCGTGTTATAAGAACCCTTACAAACAGTCATTTCAATCTTATTTATTTGTATAGAAAGTGTAAAAAACAAACCTGAGGCTTATAATTAGACAAGTCCCTGAGCAGCCTCTCGCTAGCAGTTCCCATTGAGAACAGGACCACGGCAGAATCGTTTTGGTACTCTACGCCGGACAGCGGTGGGAATGATAACAGACCTGGAAACAAGCTGATAGATAGATAAAGAGAACAATATCTGGGGATTTTCTTCCTAGAGTATACCCGGGGCAGTCAGCAATAGGCTCACACGATGAAACACCATGTGGTATTAGTAGGTAAAGCAAAGAATTTATTGTAAGGTATTGGTATCATTTCAAAGACTATATCTAGTACTATTAGAAAAAAGAATGCTTCCAAAAGCTGTAATATATTTCATGTAAAATTCGAATGAAAATAAAAATAAGAAAATTGAACTGATACACTAGTTATATTTATTTAAATAATCTTCTTGCACAAATATAAATGAAATGCACATAGGCGGACTTAATTCCGCGGGCATTTTCTACTAGGTAACCTATAATAGGTACTGCGTTTTCATTGTTTTAATGTACCCGTCGGAACTGAACCGACTAAATTCATCCACCGTCTCGGGTATTTAGATTCCGGGGTGTAAGGTGACCCGGCCCGTAAGGATTAAGTTCCCCTTAACTTATTCCTTACGGGCCCACCTTACACCCTGGTATCTGAAGACCCGAGACCCGATTTAAGCTAGTTTTTTGTTCATATAGGAAACATCGATTGGACTTCACCTCGCCTGATGGTAAGCTGAAAGTAAAGTCTTTGAAAAGAAGGATACTATTACAGACACGTAACACATTACAATGGTGGCACTCAGCTTGACGATCTCATGAGATGTTTTTTAACATTTAGGTAAGCTAATACTCCGTCTTAACCCTCCAACTAAGTTCAATTTCTTGTTGAAGAACCCCATACTGTAGTCGCTTGGTAAAACCACAGCAGGAAGTTCATTCGACAACCTGAGCGTGCATGAAATGAAGTTCCTTTCAAAACGCACGGTGCACACCGTTCCCAGTCGCAATGTGTGAGGATGAATTCCTTGGCTATGGCGAGCGGAGCGTCAATTTGACTTTGCATCGCCTGATGGTAAGCTGAAGGCAAAGTCTCAGGAAAGATTGCCACCATTATATACACGTGCCATGTTAACAATGGTGGCACTCAGCTTAACGGCCCCATCAGATGCTTTTTACGCCCCGCTTAAAGGACCCGGGACTGTAGGAAGAGGGAATGTACCTGTAGGCATCATGTCGATCGTAAGGCTGACTCTTTAAACACTATCTAGATAGCGTTTTTCAGAATGTTGCAGAATATTTATATTATACGTTCTAACATTATATTTATACGTACCAGAATTCTTCCAGAAGTACTCCGCCACAGTACTTAAAGTAAACACCTTCGACAGGGTGACACTGATCGGCCTCTGAATGCTCACGTAGACCGGCATGTTCACGTGGTCGTGTAGGTTCTGACCTACGTGCTCGTTTGATGACACTAGCTTTATCTTTAACCTGAAAAGTAGAACACCGGGATGGATGATTGATTAAGTAACTTACTTTTGAAAGTGCTGAAATGCTTCCGAATACCCCACCGCCGGAGCCAGCAGGAGTTATGTCGTACTCGAACTGACCAATACTATACATGATCAACTCGGGCCATCAGTTGTCGAGGGTGGAGAAGCTTCTGGCATATTCGTCAGTACCCTGGCTGAGGATTAGATAGGCCGTACGGAAGGTGATGGTAAGCAGTCACGTCAAGCCATAAGTAGTACCATTCCATCATGATGATATCCATCGTAGTTTTTTTTATAAATATTTTGCAGGTTGTCTAATTGACTGCGCTCCGCCTGATAATAAGCTGGTGCAGCCTCCAAAATAGAGGGCGACTTTATAGATGGCTATGTTCCTAGTATGGCGGTCCCTATCTTGACGGTTTCGATAGATGTTTTTCAGGGTCTGTGAGTAGAAGCAATAAAAGAAGGAAACAGCGTGTGCCGGTAAAGAATTCCAAGACTTTTTGGTGCAGCAAAGGTAAGAGTCGCTTAACCGCTTGGTTCTTGATGGATTTTTTTTGCACTATATGCAGGTAACTTCTAATCCCCGTGCGTGTTGTCCTATATCTATAGGAAAGGAGAGAGTGGGACTAATTTGAAAAGCTCATCGTACATTCGTCATTGTAGAGACAGTAGAGAACCGCCAAGGAGGCTATGCCTCTACGCAGTTACAGAGGTTCAAGGCAAAGTGACCTCAGAATACATTTTCACTCGTCATCATTCTTTAAGCCTTTTCTCAAATTAGTTGAGGTCGATTTAACGCTGGATCATTATGTTACCTTCGTAATAGCTCTGGTGGTCCGATCCCTGACAGCATCAACAGCTGAGGTGTTTTTATAGCACCAGCGCATATAATTATTTCTCTGTTCACAAATATGTTGTCCAATTGTCGATTGTTCTGCAATATGTACAGAGATGACGCTGTGTTGTTCTCGAAGCGAATCTGAAATGCAATGTGTTAGATACTGTATAACATAACATAACATAAACTCACGCCTTTATCCCCGAAGGGGTAGGCAGTGGTGCTAGCACACACATTTCGCCGTTTATGTTTAGGTCCCAATGTAATAGGTGGCGAGCCTATTGCCATTAACCGGGCACTTATAAACCTGCGATAAATACACACATAACTTCGAAAAGCATTGAAAAGTCATTGGTGTGTGCCATAGTAAAACCTGGGATCGAACCCGAGACCTCGTCTCAGCAGTCCATTACCCATACCACTAGGCTACAGCGGTTTTTTTTAATATCTGTATAGATTAATTAATAATAATTATTTTCAGTTAATTCCGTTTATTCAATTTCCCTACAATGCAATCAATTAGTCTATTGCAGCCCACTGCTGGACATAGGCCTCTCCCAATGTGCGCCATTTTTGCCGATCCTCCGCCTTCCGCATCCAGTCTGTCCCAGCCACCTTTTTCAGGTCGTCAGACCATCTACTGAGGGGCGTCCTACCTTCCTACCTTCTCGCGGTCTCCACTCTGTGTTCTACTTCATCATCATCATCAACAGATCAATCGTTGTCCACTGTTGCACATATGCCTCTCCTATGGACTTCCAGAACGACCAATCTAAAGCAGCCCGCATCCAACACTTCCCGGCGACCTTGACATAGACAATCTACTGCGTCTTCGACTTATTGAAATAAAACTAATTTATGTCATATTTTATCCTTTCAGGGTTGACCCCTGACCTGACCGGACTGGTGAACACTGGTAAGTCACACCTTTAAATGCCAAGATAAACCAAATCTAAAGAAAGAATAAGAGAGTGAATCCCGGGCTCCAAAGTGTGAATATGATGATTAGGTGAAGAATCACATTCCTGCATAGAAGTTTCAGTTCAACATAATACCGTTAAGTCCTGCCATGATTAATATTCACAGTAAGGTATGAAAAGAACTTCATTCCGCGCACATTCATGCTATGGAATCTCCCTGCTATGTTTTTCCCAAATGCATGTGACAGGAATAAGGAATACTTCAAGAAGGGCATTAGAAGATTCTTACTAGTTCGGCAGCGCGAGTGTGTGCGCACGTTATTTGGGTACGGTAACCACTATTTCTTTTCTTTTTTTTAACGTGCGGGATATCTCCACGGATACCACCCTCGCCGGAGCCTTGGGGTTAGTTCATATCCCTCGTATCCCGGCTGACTCAGGGCAATCTCTCTAGATCAGGCCCTCTTCGGGTGGGGGACTACGGGGTCCCCAACTCGTCCCCGTCATGGAGGGAGGGGTGCGCGACGCGCGCCGCCGCGGTGGGCTGCTTCGGCTGGGGTGAAATGGGGCTCCACCTGACACCCCCAGGCCCGCGCTTTTGGAAGACGGATGTCATTCCACCTCCAACGTTCGAGTTGCCTCAGGGCGGGCATCTAGGGCCGCGAGTCTTCTTCGCTCCTGCCCCGCCGCCTCCTTCACGAGCAATACTTGCTCGCAGAAATCACGGTAACCACTTGTCATTTAGTGGGGCATGTTCTTTATCTATCACCTAAGCGATTAAGAAAAGAAATCTTACCATTACAGCCTGTGTTCTAACCAACACATCCAGGTTTTTTCTACTCATCGCTGGCTTGAGATATGCATCATAGGAAGAGAAACGTTCGCCTTCCTTGACCGTTGCTGTTGGTCTTCTGAAGACTGTGTTCCTTCTTTTGAGTTCCGAACCCTGTCGGAATGTGTTCATCAACTCATCAGTTTCTTCTATCAATTTGAGCTGCATTGGTGCCTGCGAAGTGGTGCGAAAACATGTTTACTTAAACGTAGATAATGAGAAAGTATCCTAAACACCACGGATGAGGCAGAACTAATCACCCCCTTAAAAGCTAAATCAGGTTCTCTGACTTTTGAAATTTTAAGGCCTTACCACCCATTGTACTGCTCCCGCAATCATAGATTTCGAATAGGCACATAGTTACTAATTTTTACTTGGTGTAGGTACAAAAAAGTGTATCTAATATATAAAATTCTCGTGGCACAGTTTTCGTTGCCAAACTCCTCCGAAACGGCTCGACCGATTCTCATGAAATTTTGTGGGCATATCGGGTAGGTCTGAGAATCGGCCAACATCTATTTTTCATACCCCGATTCGCGATAACCGACATCCACGCGGGCGGAGCCGCGGGCGTCAGCTAGTCTACTAATATATAAAATTCTCGTGTCACAGTTTTCGTTGCCAAACTCCTCCGAAACGGCTCGACCGATTCTCATGAAATTTTGTGGGCATATCGGGTAGGTCTGAGGATCGGCCAACATCTATTTTTCATACCCCGATTCGCGATAACCGACATCCACGCGGGCGGAGCCGCGGGCGACAGCTATTAATAAATAAATAAATAAAACTTTTCATGTAAATTTAGATCGGCATCGGATCGGATAGTTTTTAAGAATATCGGCAAATCGTTACATTGTCGTCCCAAGACGAATGTATAGTAAATGCGTTGGTCAGTGCAATCCTCCCGGTCACGGGCCCAAGTCACTTTTTAAAATCTAAATCTACTTATATCTATTATTTTCTCTCTTGGCCTAATTATTAGAAAAGAAAAATGAAACGATGATAAACACTATTCATACTTACCTTAGCCCCAGGACATTCTCCATCAAGAGCGCAGTGCCCGGAATCAAACTCACTCCTCGCAGTACCAAACGCCTTTACGAAGTAAGGTCGCAGGTCTTCTTCAGACCACCCTTCCCAACCCTGTTGCGTCCATCTGGCGTAGTCTGCTGGAAGACCGAAGCCGTGGAGGAGAAAATTGATCTGTCCTGAACCACCAAGACCTTTGCCTCGAGGTATGAATTGGGACTGAAATTGTGGAAAATTGTTGTGAAAAACACATATGCTTCAGTTTTTTGTACTACATAGGTATTCAACCTATTTTCTCAAGCCGAGGCTTTATGCTTTATCGTTTGCTTTTTTGCTTGTGGAAATCCCCATAAGGATAGTAGATAGATGAGGATCTCGTGGTTCCCAAACACAAAGAGGCCATCTCCTGACCAGAGGCGGCCCTGGGCCAGGCGAGGTGCGAGAGATATGCCTGTGGCAATCTCCCCTCTGGTAACTAATAACTGTATCTACAATACAACAATGCATTCCGGGTGCTTATGGGACTACCGCGTTTAAGTAGTGCATCTGTCATGAATGTCATGATTGCCGAGGCAAACTAGATCGTTTTTCGGCTAAAAAAGCAACAAAGCGTTGACTGATCGGTGGGACCACTTATTCCTGGGGCGGTGGACAAACTTGCACGTAATAAAGTCTGACTAATTAGTTAATTATAAGATATTTACAACAAAACTATGGAAGAAATTCGTAAATGAATGAGGGGGAGTATACGAGGGGATTACCGAGGCTCTACGAGGCTCGGATCCAACCGACAGTCTCGGTGACACAATGCTAAGTTGGTGATAGTATTGTCACATTATAGTAATGAAAACTCATTACCTGTCCCCACATACCAAAAGACGAATATTTCTGCGCTTTAGTTCTCACGGCCCAGTCGTTAGGACCTTGCTGAGCAGCTGTAGATGTCAGTGGTATTTTAGTGAAGTAACCCATGTGGTCTCCTGCCTCCACCAGCAATACCCTAGTATTCGGGTCTTCTGACAGACGAGTTGCTAGTAAACACCCTGCTGTGCCGGCGCCGACTAAAAGGAATGACAGTTGGCGGGAGAAACAACGTTCTAACATTAATAGTTTTGGCTGCAAGAGCTTTTTAAGTAAGTACTTACCTATTTGCTTATCAATTTAGCGTTATTTTTATTTATAGGTTCAATTTTATAGGTACTACTGTATGTCCTATTAAAATCGCCCTAAGTTAAGGAGTATATTCTTATTAATTTGACGACTACTTCCCTAGTAAGTAGGTACCTACATATTTGCGTGTTAGTGTTACTCACTCACTTTACCGTACCGGTGATTAACTAATTCATTCGCGTAATTCCTTTATTATAAACTAGCTGACCCGGCGAACTTCGTACCGCCAGTATTTTTCCGCCCGCGTGGCGTCAGATTCCGTTCCCGCTACACCCTCTACTATATTAAATAATGTATTAATACATATAAACCTTCCTCTTGAATCACTATATCTATTAAAAAAAAACGCATTAAAATCCGTTGCGTAGTTTTAAAGATTTAAGCATACAAAGGGATATAGGGACAGAGAAAGCGACTTTGTTTTATGTAGTGATGATTATTCTAAATTTCACAGTGAGACAAACTAAATTCTAATTATGTTCCTATTCAGCGAGTTCTAGCAAACAATTTTATTTACCACTTGCTAATAAATTCTATCAGGCGTCATAACAGAAAAATATTTACTTACCAACAATGTAATCGTATCTCTTCTGTGGTTTACTCACAATACTTGTATAAGCGTTAATATATTTGTGATACACTACATAAGACACACAGGCTAGAATTAGTCCAAACAGATACGAATATAGCGCCATTTTCCACTCGTCGTTACACAAAACTTCTTTGACAAAACTAATTTGTTGAGATTTTGTGTGCCTAAGTATTATAGATACAGGGAATTCAAGGATGATACGGAAATCAACTCCGCCAGTCTGATTTGATTTCTATAATGCTATTTAATACTTACGATACAAGTTTACTACTAATTGAATTAGACAGGGGTGGATAACCTTTTATTGAATCCCAGTAATGAACAACACGGTAGTTGTAATTCGTTCTGGTAAGAATAAATGTGCGTCGGTAACTTAGTGGTTAAGAAGTTGGCCTTCAGAGTGGGAGGTGCTACTAGGTTCGAATCCTGAACATCACCCAAGTAATCCCATTCTAACGCCCGGTTCACATTATTTCAGTAGCATTCCTGTCCAGGGAGCGAATTCAGTGCTGGAATGCTACTGGAATAATGATAACTATCACTGGAACGTGCTCGTTCCATTCTAGTGGATTTTTAGCGCATTTAAAACATTGAAATAAATAATTGTTTCAAATGTTTACAACCCCTGGCTACTAAGAGGATTAGTTATCGTACAGTAAATCAATACTTCTTTTATATTAGGTAACACAGGCATTCATATATACTATTAGCTATAGTACTACTGTTAGTGTTAACCTATAGGTAATAGATAAATTATTGCACAAACGTCTCGGCGGTTGTTTCATTCAGAAAAAAGTTACATATACCTAGGTACAAACCTAGTACTTTGTTATTGCAATAATTTTTTTTTTCTCGCTAATAGAAGTCACCAGTAGCAATGAATTATAATCCAGGTTCGATTCAAGATCTAGTTTAAGGCATGTTTGTCAGTTGCACCGATTCAAAGATGGAGAAATAATAAACGAGAATGGGCTCATTTGACAATAAAACAAATGTCTTATTAAAATACATTTAATTATACTGTAACAAGTATTATGATGCCTAATGAAACTTATTAGGTACATCGTTTTGTTCGGTCTTGCAGTTATTTTAAAAAAGTGAGGCGCCGTTGAATTAAACATATTAAGTCAACTGTAATCTCTTGGATTGGTGGATCTATACATTTGATTATTTTTTCATACCACACAGATGACAAACAAGCACATTGGTCCACCTGATGAGAAGTGGTTACCGTGGCTCATGAACGTGTGAAACACCAGGGGTGTTACACTTGTGCTGCTGACCCTACTTGATAACAAAATCCGCAGACATTATGGAACTTGGCACTATCATGCTATACAAACTAGAAATACAGACGACAGTGAAACACAGTCCAATCAGCTTTCTTTTTGACTTTTGAGAAATTTATTTAAATAACATTCTTTTTGACAAAACCTACTCTCAGCGCTCTGCCGTGCCATGGCAATACACTGTATCTTATCCGTAAGATACAGTGTATTGCCGTGGCACGGCAGCGCTTATCGCTAGATTTTCTAGTTACGTTAATCTCGTCATATCTATGCCTCAAGTTCTACATGTTCCTCAAACACGCCTCCGGTACCGGGAACAACTACTGGAGCAGTAATGACCTTGCGGCCTGTTCGATCCGTCACCTCTAGGGTTTCTGGTTCTACAGTCTCAGCTTCAATATCCATTTCTGTTTCTTCTTCTAACTGGCGCTGTTTGAGGCCAGCAGCTGGTGATCTAAAAGAGTAGAGAAGTTGTAAATTAATGTTACATTAAAGTTCACATTATGTATTCATCTCTCATTACTAATGCTACTACTGCCAGTGAGGACACCATTAATTAAGTGCTCAGCTCTTCTATGTCGGGCATTTCTGCTACAACAACTATCATATATGTTTATATGGCAACTGGGACTGACATTCTATCATGCTCTCCAAGGCATATCCAGACCAATGCAAATAAACATACTCATACATACAAATCAAAATAAAAAAAAATCCTGCGTAGCAGCCGCATACATCACAGCCAATAACAGAGGACGTTCTCATCGGCTCTTGTTAATCTCTTTTGAATTTTTTAAGGAATACCATTTCCTGTCTATTTATACAGGGAATGGAGCCTTATGTTAATGTTTTGTTTGAGATGCATAGTAGAGGTAGACCAATATTGTTAGCAATCCATGAATTTTCCGTGCGGGTGCCAAGTCCATCACATTGCTGAATTGGGAACTCGGGACAGTACCTGGGACTTGAGACCCAGGTGTAGGTTTAGAAGGGGTACCCCTTTTGTTCATGTACATCAACACCCACCTTCACTACCCAAATTTGATGCAAACCTACAAGTGCCGCTTTAGACATTTGTCCTAGTAATGAGCTTATTGTAGCTCTTGATAGGCCTAGATCTTTAAGTAGGTTATAGGGAGATTTTGCTGGTATACCTCTCGCTCCTACTTCTACTGCAAACAAAATGCAGCAATTTATGCTTTTTTTTTTCTCCCGTGTATTCAGAGCCAAATCCCACTATCTACTGCTGTGTTGACACACTTTACCAGATTCCTTTACTGTCAATAAACCTAACCTACAAGCCCGCCGGTTTCAAGTGCTTTTAATATAACCAATTTTAAAGTTTCCACTTACTTGATTAGTGAGATATCACGCTGTACTTCTCTAACATCTCTTTGCCACTCCACTTCTCTGCCCTTCCTCAATCTCTGCATTATATAGTTATTACTCCTTCTCTGTCTGATTTCTTCCACTTTCTTCATCGCCTCAATCGTTTTGGTCCACAATTCTCTGCTGTATTTGATGGGAGCATTTCGACGCTTCTCAAACTCAAATGAGGGGTCAATAGTGAGTTCCTTGCCAGCAGTCTTACGGAACGCTTTAGTCCACTTAGTTTTACGTGGGTTCTTCTTCTTTTTAAATGCTGCATGGCATTTTGAACGACAAAATCTGAAAATCTGTCACCATAAATTAGTTTCGACATGTTATGAAAATTGTTTATGGAGTTGGTTATTTTATATGAATTTTACTTACTTGGCAGTCGTTTCTGACGAATTGAATGCCGTGTCCAGGATAAATCCTGGACGAACAGAAATAACAAGTTTCAATACGCATTATTACACGTGCTGTTGTGTTGATAGCACGTCAAAAAGAATTTAAAAAAATACTTCAGTGTTGCCAAATTAAATATAACCAAAACATACCATCTAATCACAGTTTTTGATTTCGTAAATTTTAAGTAAGTACTTGATAATTAATAATTTTGGTGCTCGAATTTTATTATTATATTCAGTGTTTATGTAACAAGAACGGTAATAAATAATGAAAATATTTTTTCTATTATTGCATCCTTCCTCTAAAGTGCCATCTTTGAGATATCTTCTCGAACTACCTAGGTAACTTGTTCAAGACCTGCTTTGTAATTCACTACTGAACACTAGATGTCATTATAAAATTTGTATTAACAAGAACGGTAATAAATAATGAAAATATTTTTTCTATAATTGCATCCTTCCTCTAAAGTGCCATCTTTGAGATATCTTCTCGAACTACCTAGGTACCTTGTTCAAGACCTGCTTTGTATTTCACTACTGAACACTAGATGTCATTATAAAATTTGTATTAACTAGATACCACTAGATGTCGCTACTAGGTTAAAATTTCAACTATAATATTTGATGGAGGACAAATTTCTAAGTTATTCAAAATAAGATCCCTTTCCAACTCTTTAATTTTGTTTTAATACCTGGTTATTTATTTTAATAATTTACACTATAATATTCAATTATTTTTGAAATAAAACTAAAACGTAGAACTAAATATTTACAAGAACATAAAAGAGGTCAAAGAGTTTAGGCGTCCAAGAATTCCTCCCCATCGATGTCGACTGATAAGATAACGTGCCCAAAAGGCTGGCGGCATTGCCCCGCGGTTGGATAGCAATCCAATCCGTTGTGCAAAAAACTTTCCCTTTCATTTTCTGTACAAATATTGGGTTACAGTTTTCATTTATGGCTTATGTATGGCTTAGTAAATTCAGTATCATGTTTTTCATTTTCTCATAGAATAAATTTTCGAAATTGTGGTAACTACCTACATATTCGATTTGTGATTCTTCTCTAGTACCTAGGTACAGTCAGCATCTGATCGATCTTGACGAACTAAGTACTCAAAATGATCTTAATACTTGATATTTCTCCCTTCCTGTTGACTGATTGTTTTGAATCTCTGATACCTATTTGGAATAAACCTTTATAAGTCTTCAGGCTTTCACGGCCGGCGTTGCATGTAGAATATACTGCTTCCGGGCTGTTTGGCCGTGGTCGATGTGAAACTTGCGTTCCAGACGTATTTATAGGCACGGTCGGAGCGGGGAATCGACTCACTCGATTCTGATTGGTCGAGCGCTGTGTTGCGGACGTACTTGATCCTGATTGGTTGTTTGCACTGTGATACCGAGTGGCTCTCAGTGCTGGGTACCAATCTTTTTGGAGCTGAAATCCCTCGTTTTTCGTCTGGAACGCAAGTTTCACATCGACCACGGCCAAACAGCCCGGAAGCAGTATATTCTACAATAAACCTTTAGTTCGGACGATGATAAAATTTAAATCCATGAAACGGTTCAACCAACAAAAAGGTTGTAACGCCCGTCGCCGCGGCTGAGCAAGCCGAAGCTGCTCCTCAGTTCGTGGGCCGCCACACCTCTCCGCGCCTGCACGGGCTTAAAAAACACTCTAGGGTAAGGGCAAACAAGAACACGTGAACTCGGATTTGCAGAGATTCATTTCTGTCACTAACTTTTAACTATTCAAGATAGTAAGTGAAGGATAAAACTTCTTTTGCCAACAAAGATGTTAAGGCATAATGAAATTTTTACAAATAAATATTTTGTCGAATGAGTAGTTTATTAAACCGTAGTTTGTAAATGATAAGGTTATAAACAGTATATTTTTGTCCAACGTTTGTCAAATGAAGATTTGTTTTTCGTTTTTTGTCAAATTATTGGATACCCAATAAAACAGTTTGACTTGCTCCTAATACCGTAATATTAACATCTTATAGTCAAGATAGATCTGATGTTGTCTGCAAGTACTTACTTTTTAATACAATAAACTATTGAAACAGTTACGCTAGCTCATTACCATCCCATAACTCTCTATGGATATAATATTATGTTGGTAATGACACCACGCGCCCTGATGGTGGTCCATTCATGCCACCCGCGTGCGATAATGAGAGGACAGTCGTGAACTGACTCACCATCGCCTCATTACCGAATGCGAATATCATTAAACAAACGTCATTATTCGACATGTGAATTTTTATCGCACGAATTAGACGAAAAAATGTTTTGAACACATTTATTCGAATAATTTGTAGACCATTTAGTGTTTTATGTGTTTTTAATTTAGTTTTTATTGTTGTACGTGGTTGGGGTGACAATATTTTTTATTTAAATTTTAGTTCTGGGTGGCATTAAGTGTTGGTAACTTGTGTGGAATGGGATGATTTCTTTGTGTCCTACAATTTACAGGTTTTTTTTTTGTCTTTTTTGTAGATATCTTTTACATGTTATTTGTATTATTTTACATGTTATGTGTATGTTTACATAAAATATTAAATGGACACTACAAAATCAAAAACTTCAAAGGGTAAAAGGATATTCATGTAAATTAGCCAAGCCTCCATGTAATAGCAACCCTAGAAAACACTTCTTGCCAAATCGCGTAGTGAACCAGGGGAACAAACTACCGGAGTCAGTTATTAGTACACTATCAGTGAACAGTTTCAAAAACAAACTGGATGAACATTTGAAATCTAACATTAAAACACAAGTGCAGCGATATCCACACATCAGCATAAAGAGCTGCTTGTGCATTAATAAATAATAATAATAATGTGTAAATCCATAAAAGAACTAGTTGGTTCGTGGAGTAGAATAAGGCCTTCCTATCTATTCTCGTTGGTATAGTATAGGTAAGTTGACTAAGTCCACCTAACAGTAAACATACAGCTCCTGACGAAGTGCCTGTTTACGGCAATAGGCCCGCCCCCTATTAAGTGCAACTGAAAATCATACTTAATATACCTCTGCCTATCCCTTCGGGGATTTATAGTCATGAATATGTATATTAACCGTTAAGTAGCTGACTGGACAGCATCTGTTTTTTCAGACAGTACTTGTTCTATCGAATCATTTCACAATTTTATCACAGTATCGCCTCGTAAACCAAAAACCCACAATACATTTCGACAACTATGATTTACAGTCTCACATAATAGGGGACGACCCACTGACCTCTATATCTAGCTGGACTGCCGAATGACGAGAGAATGACGAATGTATAGGATTTGACGTATTGAACATGCCGTAACGACTGTCATTTACGTGAAATCCCATACATTCGTCACTCTATTCCACCAAACGCCGGCTAGCGAATTGCCACTTGTCTAGAGGGGCTGGCTATTCCATAGAAAATGACAGCTACTTTTTGTGTCGCCCCCGTAAGTGTACTGAGAACTAATTAGTTTGCAAATGGACGTTGTTCGTTCGTTTACCTACCATAAAAATGTCTGTACCAGCCCATAGTGCTGCTCGACGAGGTGGGCAAGCTCTTTGAGAGAGTCATTGCCAAGCGCCTCGTCGAGCATCTCTCTAGAGTGGGGCCGGACCTGGCGAATACCCAGTTCGGGTTCCGCCGGTGGCGTTCCACTGGGGATGCCATCATGCGTGTGAGGACTCTGGCGGAGGATGAGGTCGCTCGGGGCGACGTGATGTTGGCGGTGTCCTTGGACATCTCCAACGCGTTTAACACCTTGCCCTGGAGTTGCATCAGAGAGGCGCTCGTGTATCACGACGTGCCTCTCTATCTCCGCCGCATAGTCGGGGCGTACCTGACGGGGAGAGCCGTCGTCGTCTACCCGAGTTCAACCGGAGTCGGTAGGCGTGAGATGTCGTGCGGTGTTCCACAGGGATCGGTCCTGGGGCCGCTGCTGTGGAACATCGGTTACGACTGGGTGCTTCGCGGTGACTTCGCGTACGGTGCCACCGTCACGTGTTACGCAAACGACACGCTGGTGACGGTGGGCGGGGCTACATACCGCGAGGCGACCCTGAGGGCCACGACCGCGGTTGCTCAAGTCGTGGAACGGATCCGGCGGCTGGGTCTCGAGGTGGCTCTGCATAAGTCCGAGGCCATGTTCTTTCATGGCCCTCGGCGCAGGCCAGACCCGGGAGCCAGCCTTACAGTGGGAGGCACTCCCATCGACAACAAGCCCCGGTTGAAATACCTGGTGCTGGTGCTTGACGGTCAATGGGACTTCGGAGAACATTTCCGAAGTCTGCGCCCCAAGTTGGTGGCAATGGCGAATGCCTTGGGCAGGCTGTTGCTCAACTTGAGGGGCCCAGAGGACTCCTGCAGGAGACTCTACGCGGGTGTCGTGCGGTCCATGGCCCTATATGGGTGTCCCGTATGGGCGGACACCCTGGGGGCTAGATTCCTTCCTCTGCTCCACGCGGCGCAGAAAACGACGGCCTCCAGGACCATCAGGGGGTACCGCACGATCTCCTTTGAAGCGGCGAGTCTCCTGGCCGGATCGCCACCGTAGATCCTGGAAGCGAGGACCCTTTCGGCACTTTATCGGTTCCGAAGGGAGGCGCGGGGGCGGGGATTCGATCCCGAGCCCGAAGAAATTCGGGCCGAAAAATCCCGACTCCACAGGGCCATGGTGACCGAGTGGGAGCTACGACTTGAGCAACCACGCGCAGGGCACGCCGTGATTGCGGCAGTAAGACCCATCATGGGGGAGTGGCTAGAGAGGGCGCACGGTGGCCTCTCGTACCGTCAGACGCAGGTCATTACCGGACACGGTAACTTCGGGCGGTACCTGCATCTGATGGGCATAGAGCCAACGCCCGAGTGCCATCACTGCGACGCGAGCGTGGACTCGGGGCTGCACACGCTCACCGAGTGTCCGGCGTTTGAAACGCCGAGGCGGGAGCTTGTGACGGCCCTGGGGGTGAGAGTGCTCACGCTCTCCACCCTGCTCGCAGCGATGGTCCGCTGCGCGGATGCGTGGGCGGCCAGCGCCTCCTTCTGCGAGCAGGTCATGCTCGTGAAGGAGACAGCAGAGCGGGCGCGGCGCAGCGAGCGAGAAAGACTCGCGGACATCGCTGGCCGCGTTCGAAGGCGGCTCGGGCGTCGGAGGGCGCAAACCGACCTCCGCCCCCCATGAGCGCGGGCCTGAGGGTGACGGGTGGAGCCGCTCGTCACCCTAGTAGAAGCAGGCCACGGCGGCGGCGCGCATCGAAGGGCGATGCGCGCCCCCCCCATACCGGGGGCGAGTCGGGGACCGCGTGGTCCCCCCTCCCGACGAGGGCCAGACCGAGAGGAATGGCCCTGGGTCAGCCGGGGTGCGAGGGATATGTCAAAAGACAACCTCACCTCCGGCCTAGCATATCGATCCACAGACGGCGTGCGGTTTAGTCGGTTCGAGTCCGACATAACCTCCCCCTTCGGCTCCGAAGGGGGGGGGGGGGTATCCGTGGGGATTTCCCGCACGTAAAAAAAAACCATAAAAATGTCTAAAATGGTCATATTGTTAATTTGATACAAACATAATACCTATCGTTAATATTAAATTATCCATACCAAGACAATTGTTGCCATTAGTATTAGTTCCAAGTACATTCACTACTGCATGCCGCAACTATCAACGCCAATATGGCGATTTTCAATTGGACACAATATATGGGTACCGATCACCAGTCCAGCGAGTACTATTACAGGCCCTCTATTCTGCTAAAGCTAAATTAACTGTCATACCACAGACACTGCAATAAATGGCATTAAATTTTAGACTTTAAAACTATATTAATTATATATTTAATAATATACTGCTGCCGGGCTGTTTGGCCGTGGTCAATGTGAAACTTGCGTTCCAGATGTTTCGGCGATCACTGCAGTCGACAACTTCAGTGGCGCAGGTCCGGGCGACGACGAGTTCGGTGACCTTGACTTGTCGGCGGCTTCGCTGCGACTGATATGGAATCTTGAGTCGCTGGCGTATTTATAGGCGCGGTCGGAGGGGGAATCGACTCACTCGATCCTGATTGGTCGAGAGCTGTGGCATCGACGTACTCGATCCTGATTGGCCCTCGACTCGAGCCTGAAGACTTATATAAACTTAAAAGTCCAAAATTAAATGAAGATTGTCACATTTCACTTTTTCATTCACTCTACAAAAGCCATTTAATATAATAAAAATTAGACTTTAATACCATGACTTTAAAGTTTAAAATGAAATGGATAATTTTTACAGTGTCTGTGGTATGACAATGGTTTTATTCTGGTAGAATCGAGGCCCACGCCCAGGTCAGTGGGGCGAGCCTAATTGTCGTCAAGCACTGGGCACTTTGTCAAGGGCTTAATGTTTACTGACGGATGGAGCACAACCCTATCCCTTAGTCAGCTTTATGACATCCACGGGAAGAGATAAGGCGACTATATTAGGCTGTTAGTTACTAGTTTTTTGAAGTGAAAACTTCATTAGCGGCGTTGGATGGGTAAAAAGTATTAAACTCGCGTCAGGATCGCTTGACCTTTGAGCCGTAACTGACGACTGACGTCATACAACAACAATTTTTTCTTTTTGTAATTTATTACTTTTTGTGATTATTTTTTCTTTTTGAAATTCATTTATTTCTTCCGACAGAAAATTAGTGATAGGTTCTATGATTGGCGCTATATTATAGGTATGGTATGGTATGTTCTTTTTATCGCTTTCTATGTATATAACGAAGAAAGAAAGAAAGAAAAAGTTTTCACTTTTGCCGGCACTCCCAGAGTGCAACCCGTCTTTTTTTTAAATATTATATAGGACACGTCAATTTGACTTCACCTCGCTTGATGGTAAGCTGAATGCAAAGTCTCAGGAAAGAGGACCACCATTATATACATATGGCACATGTATGTTAACAATGGTGGCACTCAGCTTGACGGCATCATCATATGCTTTTTCACGCCCCGCTCAAAGTACCCGGGACTGTAAGAAGAAGGAAACACGTGAGCTTGCAAGAAGTCCCAGGTCATAATGGTGCAACAAAGAAAAGAGTCACCGAATCGCTGGGTTCCTGAAGGAATTTTCTGCATCGTATACGGGTGACATCTAAGCCCTGCTCGTGTTGTCCTGTATAGGAAAGGAGAGGGTGGGATTAATTGGAAGAGCTCATCAGAACATTTACCATGGTAGACACGGTAAAATACTGCTAAGGAAGCAACGTCTCTACGCATCTGTAGAGGCTTATATAGAAGTCATAGGTACTAGTAGACAGGCTGTTTGGTAGTCAGCCTGTGACCACGGCCGGTGTAACCTGGCCGGAACGTCAGGCAATCAAAGATCGTGTTTCCCGTTCTCTTTATTGTAGACCCTATTCTACCTCTGAAATCTTGTAACCACACCTGCCAAGTGTAACCACACTCTTGCCACAGATAATATAATATACCCTTACATATAGTATTCCAAACAGTCAGCCGACAAGTCAATGAATTTCCTTGACAAGTCGTTTCCACATTTAGCTTATGCACAACGTGGAACGTGGACATATTCGTTGGAAGCATGAAGTATGGACCTTAGGGAATGCGCCGTCAATTTCTCATGGCGTTGCTAAATGAATGGTTATTATAATTCGGTACACGTATAATGCAAATACTGTTCGGAACGTGCGATTTTTTTCACTAACAGTGTTCGTGTTTTAAATAGTAGGGTTAGCATGATTTAAAATTATATTGAAAGGTACCTTGCTAAGTTTTTTTTTATTTATTTCTTTTATTTGGAAAACTTACAGCTAGTGTATACAGTGTGCAGTCTTAAATTATAATTAGCTGAAGGCCATTAACAAGTTTTTACAGTTAAACATATTTCTTTGAATAAGGAATAAAAAGAACAGAAGGAAGAATAATATAAATATGTATCTATCCATCGATTAAATCCACTACAGATATAATAAACTCTCGCCAAAGAACCTGTCCGAGTTATATTTTGAAGTGAAAACTTCTTTAGCGGCGTTGGAAGTGTTTAAATTACTTTTTCTTTTTGTAATTTATTACTTTTTGTGATTATTTTTTCTTTTTGTAATTTATTAATTTCTTCTGACAGAAAATTAGTGATAGGTTCTATGATTGGCGCTATATTATAGGTATGGTATGGTATGTTCTTTTTATCGTTTTCTATGTATATAACGAAGAAAGAAAGAAAGAAAATGTTTTCACTTCTGCCAGCACTCCCAGAGTGCAACCTTTCTTTTTTTTAATAAATGTTTCATGTTTGCAATAAACGGTAAGTTTACAATATTTAATTATAAAATTAAACATTTACAGTCTTAATTCTCTTTCTTTGAATCGTATGTATCCTAATCGAACGCACATCGGCCGAAACCCAGATCGAATTATAAATCGAAAATGTCTTAATAAATGTAAAATGTACTTATTTATGTATCTACGCACTAGTAATGTTATTTATTTCACGTATAAGCTAAATTGTAACGGCAGATCGTTCAACTGCTACGTCGAGATCGAGGTTCTATTTGCATTAGATCTTATAATCAATAATTATAATTTCTCTGTAGGTATATTTATTCGCATTTTAAAACCCATAGCACAAGTTAGAGAACCTATATGTTTCCTTCATGCCTAGATAACGCCGTAAGTAGGTAGATAATACCATGGGGTGCCGATACGAAAATATCTTTAGTAATATTCAAATCCGGATAGATGGCACTAGTAGACTCATTAAAAAAAACCATATTAAAATGGTGATTTGCTGATTTAGAATCACGTAAATTACACATAAATTAAAGAACTTAAACACATGATAATGTAAGCATGTAAGCATATAAACTCGTCGGTAATGTGATAAATAAAGATTTCGTGACAATCGTGCTGTTTATTTATTTTTGTGCCATCTAGCGGCATAGTAATTTTTACAATTACTGCAGAATCTGGCAGAATCAATATAGATTAGAATATTTATATTTTTATTCAGTCATACTCAATAAATTGTTTACCTAGTGTATGTTTAATATTTGATAAGTTTGCCAAAACAATGTTCGCCATCTAGTTATAACTCCTGAACTAAAAAACTGCCTGCCTGTCTTGAAGTTACTGATTGTGCATCTGAATATAAGATTTAGACTATAAGAATTATTTAATATTATATTATTTGTGGTAGTACGTATAAATTCAAGAGAAACTCAATAACCAGGACAGAATTCTTTCTTTTACTCTTTTTTTATACTGACGAGGAATATGCTACAACATAATAAAACGTGTGTGGTCACTACTCGCATGCAAAAAACTGCACGTCGCTGTCTGCAGTGATGGACGAGGTGACATGGTGTCACCGTCGCAGTCACGCTACCTATTGTTGCAGCGAGTATTTGTCGCGTTAAGGTGAACTGCTACTGAGATTTATTGCTATACTTAGTTGTAAAAGAAAATACTACAAAGTTCAGAGGAAGTTATAATCTCTTGACGTTAGATAATGTACTCTTCAAGCGTGTTTTTTGAGTGTATTTCAAGGTAGGTACCTACTACGCCAGCGTGACTTGGGGTTAAGATATATGCATGTGATTTTAACATATAGGTACGCGATAATCACGAAATAGTGAAGTGATCATGAATATAGTGATTTTTCAGTTGCATTCAAAGTTTGCGTACAAAGTCTTCGCTAAGATGATTCTCACACTGCCCCGCGTCACGCGGCGGAACGCAGAGAAGCATGGTCTTGCGTCGCCCTATAGAGCTCTTTTTGTATAGAAAACACGCGGGGTCTAACACACTGGAACCCGATCACGCGTGGTGTGGCAGATCACGCGCGTACATGCAGAAAACACGCGTCGCCTTGCGTGATGGCGCTGAAAAACGCGACGTATGGCATACTGAAATCTGCCATCACGCTCGTGATTTTGGAGGGACTTTATCCTGAGAGCTGTTATAAATATCTGTACATGAGGTATCATTATAGAATACCGATGCAACTAGACACAGTTTAGCTAGCCAATGTTTGAAAATCCCTCGCAAATAGTATGACATTTTATGTTCTTCATTATTCAATATTCAATTTTTCTTACACTAAAATATTAGATTACTTCAAACACCTACTAAACATATTTAACAGCTCTCGAACTATACTTAAACCGCCGCCGCCCCGAGCTTGATAGTTGGTGACAGGTGGTTTTTCTGAACGGGGCAGTGTGCCAATCGCTTTACCATCGATTGGTATGTTATCTTCATCGGTAGTGACTGCCGCTGACCTCCTAACCCTGAAGAGAAAGCCTTGTTCGATGTTTAACAGTTGCACCGAATTGCAGCGAATTATGGCTTGAGCCTCAAGGACATTGATTTAGTAGAGCTCTAAGTATTCATTTTTTATCACAAAATGGTAGCGTTTTTGATTTTCTGTAAAAGTTGTGAATTTCTCTGTCCCGGATCCTTTCATCTATCCAAGCAGTCAAAACTCAAAACTAGTGGGAACCATAAATTTCAGTATTGGTCATTGTCGATTTTCATACTTAGTATGAGGCGGGAGAAATTCATATTGAGATGTTCTTACTATTACCAATGAGGTGGGGTAAACTCACGGAGTACAGAATATGAATAAGTAGTTTCCTTCTCTGTGGGTAAACTCAACATGCTTATTCGTAAAAAGCTAGCTACCGTGAATGACTTTGGTAGAATTGCTAAACCACAACAATTGAAGGATCTGCGCGGTCGCTGCTTTATCACAGAGCATTTCGAATATGGTCACCAATCTATGAATATTACCGCGGTTTAATAAAAAAAGAAAAACTACAACATTTGAAGGAACAATGTACAATAGCCATCATTGCTTATGTAAAACCAATAACTTTGTTCACAGTCAATTCATAATTTTATTTATGTAAGTAGAATAAGCAAGCTGAAGTGGCAATGGGCTGGCCACGTCAAAGTCAAAATCAAAGTCAAAGTCAAAAATAATTTATACTGCATAGACCATTAAAACGGCACTTACAAAACGTCAAGTTAAAAAGTCTGTCGAAGGACTGATGGCCTCTGGATCAGACGTTTCCTAAAGTGAAAACCGCAGGCGGAAGGTAGGACGCATCTTAGTAAGATAGACAGACGAACTGAAAAAGGTGGTTGGGCCAGACTGGATGCGGAAGGCGGAGGATCGGACGTATCGAAAAACACAGACTTGACGAAGATAACTGAACAAGAAATGAAAATTAGACAGTGACGGAAAGATTTCATATAGGTAGAATAAGTGCATTTTCACAACTAGGTATCGGTGATTACCTAATGACTTATCTAAATCATGCATCCTTTATGGGCAGGTATGAATGAAATTGTACGTAATTGGCCACAAGATAGCCCTGGGCCAAAGGGATGTCTTAGGCTTCTCAGCAGCCATAGTTACTATCCAGGTAACTCTCATTCTGGATACGGCTGCTGAAGAATAACAAAAAAAACTATCACGACTCAATTATCAGTCAAATATACCGGATGTAAGGGGAACGCTCAAGAAGCCGAAGCCTCTGGTATCTCTGGATACTACATAAGTAAAACCTTTTTTTTTTCTCGATTTGGTGAAAAGATGTTTTCATTTTTTTTATGTCTTTTTTCTAGCATTATTTATTCTCCATCCTATTAGGAAAGCTTAGTGAAACGACCATTTCATAAAAAAAAAACATCACTACAGAAAAAACAAATGGCGCCAAGCGCGTGCTTTTTTGTAGCAATGTTTTTATTACGAAATTGTCGTTTAAAAAAAAAAGTTTCTTTCCATCAAGTCAAAAAAAAAAATCCAATATGTAGTAGGTATAACCGGAGTACTACCGCAAGCCTTTGGCTTCGGGAGCGTTCCTCTCACACCCGGTATGTGTGACAAAGTATCTAATTTATAGGACTTAATAGGTAGAACATGGCAGGCAGGAACGTGATTCGAAATAAATTAAAAATATAACCAGACTGTGGTAGTACACTTCATCTCTGCAATATAGACTACAAGCTTTTGCCCGGGTCTGTGCCCGCGCGGATGTCGTTTATCGCAACCAAACATAACCTATGTCCTTTCTCAAGGTATGGACTATCAGATTTTGATCTAAAACTGGGTTCCTCTTATTTCAAATATAGCAAGTAGCAAAATAGTAGAATAAACTATAAATTATAAACGTAATGCCCGTAAGGCTGACAGTGAGATCTGTCAACCGCGTCGTGAGTTATCGACGCATGTGCATGTCCATTCATAATCTTATTTTTATTATTATTTATGGCAGATACGACATTATTATAACATGTGATATGCAATGAAATGTGTATTTATTTGTGTACTAGCTCGGTTAGGTTCCGCCTGTGTGGATTTCGGTTATCACGACCAAACATAGACTCTGTCCTTTCCCAAGATCTAACCTACCTCTATACCAAAGTTCATTAAAATCGGTATGCGGTTTTGGTGTGAAAGCATAACAGACAGTAAGACAGAGTTAAGACCTAAAGATAAGTGAGCACTGTCAGTACTATTATTTGTTCAAATCAAATTATTTATTTTCAAATTGCAGTTAGACCAGTTGTTGAACTATTGAGGACTCCAACTACCCGTAACGACTGCTATAGATGTTAGTATGGCAATGCAGTTAGACCAGTTGTTGAACTATTGAGGACTCCAACTACCCGTAACGACTGCTATAGATGTTAGTATGGCAACTGGGACTTACGGCTTGGCGTGCTCTCCGAGGCACGACCAGACCAATGCAAATACCCATACTTATATTCATGCATACAATTAGTTGCACTGAGCGGGGATCGAACTAGCGCCTCCTGCGCAGCGGCCGCGTTCACTACCGCTTCGCCACGGAGGCTGTCATTATAATCGTTAGCAATTATCATGTCTATTTTCTGGACGTAATATTTACACAAACATTAAGGTATCTTTGTGTAATGTGTACCTAAAGTACTTAAGTATTACTTTTAAAAGGAGAATTGGAAAAGGGCCTAGACGTGAGTTTATGTACGCCTGCATACCAAACATTGAGTGCTGCGCGGATGCGTGGGCGGCCAGCGCCTCCTTCTGCGAGCAGGTCATGCTCGTGAAGGAGACAGCAGAGCGGGCGCGGCGCAGCGAGCGAGAAAGACTCGCGGACATCGCTCGCCGCGTTCGAAGGCGGCTCGGGCGTCGGAGGGCGCAAACCGACCTCCGCCCCCCATGAGCGCGGGCCTGAGGGTGACGAGTGGAGCCGCTCGTCACCCTAGCAGAAGCAGGCCACGGCGGCGGCGCGCATCGTAGGACGATGCGCGCCCCCCCCCCATACCGGGGGCGAGTCGGGGACCGCGTGGTCCCCCCTCCCGAGGAGGGCCAGACCGAGAGGAATGGCCCTGGGTCAGCCGGGGTGCGAGGGATATGTCAAAAGACAACCTCACCTCCGGCCTAGCACATCGACCCACAGACGGCGTGCGGTTTAGTCGGTTCGAGTCCGACATAACCTACCCCTCCGGCTCCGGAGGGGTGGGTATCCGTGGGGATTTCCCGCACGTAAAGAAAAAAAAAAAAAAAAAAAAAAAAAAAAACCAAACATTGAGTGGAAATCGCTACTTACACTTGAAGGTCCTCAAAATTATAGGCTTTGATATCAAACAGTTTAATACTTAATTTGTACAAGAGAAACCTTCTAACTGATCTTATTTACAACTAGCTGTTGCCCGCGGCTCCGCCCGCGTGGATATCGGTTATCGCTTATTGTTGAGTCAACGCTATTTTTCTTAAATAAAAGTAGCCTAAGTTACTCCTTATTACATCAGCTAGCTACCAATAAAAGTTCCGTCAAAATGGGTCCATTTCAGAGTTTAGCCGGAACATACATTTATATGTATGTATAGATATAGAAGATTATGTTCCTTTTATAACCTTTATATCTAGCTATGAGTTTTTAAAACAATAATAACTGCCTCGTATTAAATACTGCGACACCCGCCTTAAGTGAAAATCAAATTCCCTTTGAAGTGTCGGTGAGCGAAGCTCATGAATGATAAATATACTTTTTGAGGTACTGACAACTAAATAGTTAATTAAACATAAACCTAAACGGTTTTTGCAATTTAGTTAATCATCGCTGATAGTAGCTTGATGGTACCTAGTAACGCAGCTTTGTAATGGCAAAAGAATTTTTGAAATCGGTTCAGTAGTTTTTAGTTTTTTCGTTACATACAAAAATACAAATCTTATCTCTTTATATTATTGGGACAGTCTAATTATTGATACTTCATACTATATAGCTGTTGCCCGCGGCTAAGCCCGCGTGGATGTCGGTTATAGCTTAGTGTTAAGTCCCTGAGTGTATACCTAATGATCATTTTCTAGGCTGACTACCTATGTTATATAATGATGAGGCAGATAGTGAGTGATTGTGATTTGTGAGAGACATTCACTCGTTCTGAATAATAATACAATATCAGGCCTCCATTAACGCTGACCTCCGTCACCTCAGGAGCGCGGGCCTGGGGGGAATGGGTGGAGCCGTCTGTCACCCCAGTAGAAGCCGGCTACGGCGGCGGCGGCGCGCGTTGCTACCAGGGACGAGTTGGGAATCCCGTAGTCCCCACATTCGTAAAGGGCCAGATCGAGAAAGATGGCCCTGGTTATCCGTGGGTATTTCCCGCACGATAAAAAAGAGGCCTCTATTATCGCCCCTCTGTTGGTCAGAATCTATCAGAATTTCTCAAGATTTTCTTCCCAAGGTATACCCAGGGTCGGTGATGAAAACCCACCGTGATCCAGTTCAATCCTGACATAGTAGTCATTGAACTCTTATTTCGTTGACTTCAATGAGGTGAAGATTACTAGCTGAAAAGTCATTCTTCTTCCTGATGTGCTAATTAAAAGCTTCGACTGTAATATCTACCGTATTAAGTGATAACTTTATCATAATCTTTTCAAAATACTTCTCAATATAATATAACATCGTATATCTCAGTATAAAGTCATCCAAATAAAGCCTTCGTTAAAATGAAACTCATGTACCAACACGGCCATTATCTCAGTTGATCGCTCGCATTACCATTTTGCCTGCGCGTGCGCACTTCTTGCGTCCACGACCGGATAGCGACACCTCGAGTTAATAACTTCATCATAGGTATAAAAATAGTTCGTTGAGACTACATTGTGAAGGAAGCTATTTTACTAAGTAACCATCTCAATTTGTCATTCTTTGTACGATAATTTTACTCATTTGTTGTAGGTAAATAAAAATTTGATGCATGTAGCGGGATTTGTGGGACTCCTCTTTCTGTTGTCATAAAACTGTTTTGATGTTTTCTAATGCCACAGTGAAAAACATAATTTTTGAATCACTCCGCTGGGTTTTGGTTAGCAAATCAAAGAGCTTCTTCAAAGAACTGAATCTTAGGTTCTTTAAGCAGGGCATGGAAAAACGTCTTTCGATGCTTTCACGCAACAGAATTTTTTCGAACTACACTTTAGCTTACGTTTAGGCGGGGTCTAATCAATCATTTAAAAAAAAGGCTCATTCACTTCTGGGACAAGTTCATTACATCCTATATTCTCCATCATGTAAAGATGGCTGATCGGATCTGGCTGATCGGATCTGGCTGACATCTGCTACAGGGATAAAATACAGTCTTTATATTCTATCCAGGGAATTGAACCTATTCTTATGGATTCATAAAAATTCCACGGGCGAATCAGCGGGCAACAGCTTTTAACATTTACCAATAAAACCTAATGAGGTTTTATTGGTAAATGTTAGAAGCGGTGGGGCAACGTAATGACGTTGCCCCGACCTAAGTAGCATACAGCCCTTAAATAATCTGGTTCCCTTTAATCAGCACTCCTTCCTGCTTGATTACGCGTAACCATTGTTGAGTACTAGGCGGCCATAACACTGCAGTAGGTCGTTATATCGCACTAAGTAGGTAGGCGCGGTTCAGACGGTCACACTTGAATCACTAAACGTAAACTGTAAGCTTCCTAGTATATTATGCGCTCCTGGTAATTGGAGTAATGTAGTAATGGCTGGAGGTGGAAGCGGAACTTGAAATGTGAACTGGATTATGGAGGTTCAATTTCTCTTTAGAACCTATTAAATTATATAAGTTATATTATAAGTTACTTAACTTAGGTCTGTATTTCAGAATGATACTAAGTAAATGGAGGACAGATGGTATTCTACTCTTAGATGACAGTTCTAATTTCAGTGTGAGAGTCGGTCACAACTGAGCGTTCTTCAGGAAACGGATCTTAGAATTCTTTCGAGTCCATTTGGAAAGTATAGTGGGGACACGGGTGACCAACACGGCGTTCAATATGTTAAGATGTTTCTAATGGCGATTGTATTTTTACTTTCGAAAGAAAAATCTGGCGAAACGAAAATCCGCTGAAACAAAAGTCTGCCAACATGAAAGTCCGACGAAATTTAAAAAGACGAAGTCAAAACAGAAAAAAGACGAAGAGAATAGTGCCTGATGAAAACGGAGAAAAGATTATGGAAATGGAAAAGAAGAAAATGGGCGGGATAATGGAGTAATGAGGACGGATAATAAGGAAACAGGACAGGAGAAGAGGATGGGAGAAGCGTATTTAGAAGAGGAAAAGTGCCAAACAGGCTAAAAAGTCGAAAGAGTTTCTGAGCATGCGTTGCTTCCGCTAATGGAGATCCCTCCCTGCTCAGAGTAAATCAGTGGAGAGTTAGGAGCTCACCACTAACCTCTTTCATCCGGCTGTCAGAGAGTCTTCCCACTGGGCATGACCTTTCATGGATCCCTAAGTCGCTAATTAGACTTTGAATACAGGTTGGCCGAAGCAAGAAGATTCGGTCTCGATGACTCGGACCTGCGGTGTAATTGTGGAGTTGCTTCACAGATCATGACCCACCTGCTAACGCTAGCTGCCTACCAAAAAACAGGTCAACAACAGGTTACAGGTCCAACATATAATATGTCTCGAGGTATATTGTGCCGTATGGCAATGTTAATTCTCTGGACATGATATAGCTATATGAAGGTTTAACCATACTCGCCACGCTTGGCAAACAGGTTGGCGAACGCAGTATTAAATAGGGATGTATCACAAAGAACACCACTGCCCATCCTTTGGTGTTACCTTAGTCGGCTCTTACGACATCCACAAGGAAAGATGGAGTGGTCCTATTCTATGCCGAAACCACACAACCACCAACGACTAACGGCTAGGTGGAAGGACGACCTCATCATGGTCGCCGGGAAGCGCTGGATTCGGGCTGCTTTAGATCGGTCGTTCTGGAAACCTATAGGAGAGGCCTATGTTTAGCAGTGGACTATATGTGGCTGATATGATGATGGTGAATATGGCTACTTTAACATGCTTTATATATGCTGGGAGTAATATCCTTTTAAACGAAAACTTGTTAAGGATGAATATATTCGAAGAACCATCACTGAGATAATAAACCAATTCTATTTTAAAACCAAATCAATTCGAATTTAACCGTCGCGTGTAAGGTGTGGTGCCAGCATCTGACATTTTTACAAGCCCAGCTGAGGTACGGCGTCTAGACGAGGGAACGTGACCACAATCGCATTATCATGTTGTGTGTGGTCAGTGACATTATTGCTCGTTATTGTCCGCAAGTATTTCGTAAAAATGTAAAACTCATTGTGCAGACAAGAATTGGGTTATCTATCTGTTTATATTCATAATAAAACTGTCTGTGTTCAGTTTGTTTGGCGTGTTAATTTTTGAAACGGCCAGCGCAGTTTGCAGAATATCTTTTTGCATTTGATAGCCTAGGTGGTGTTTATCTTATGGGAGAAAATTACGGTTGTATTTAAAGCTAGTACTTTAGAACCCTCGGTCTCCTATAACCTTCTTCTTCAACTCCTAGGACGCCATGCCCTACAGACCCCAGGGTTTTTATGAACTATTTCAATTCATTGCACACTATACGCTATCCACAACAACACGTGCATGTACCAACATCTTGCGGTTTGAAGAATTTCATCAACTTGCTTCAAAAACTTTTATGGCCATACCGTAAAGATGCCAGCAGGAATGGTTATGTCGTACTTGAACCGACTTGGCCGTCTCGAGCCATCCGTTGCCGGAGATGAGCCTCTTGCATTTCCCTTACTCCTGGCTGTCGTACCATAAAGACTCGAAAGTCTTCTTCATAATGATTTTTATTTGCGTTTGTTTGTTAGCCATTGTTCGCCTCCTATTGACATGTAACCTGTATTCAATGTTGTATTATAAACGGTAGATGCGTGGTCCGGACCCAAAAATGGCGACAAAATAATGATGACTTTGGGTATCATTTAATGCGCCAATCTGCGGGGCGTTAGTACGCTACGGAAATAATAAATTCGTAATAAGAATATTATTATTGATATCATCACTACATAGTATAAAACAAAGTCGCTTTCTCTGTCCCTATATCCCTTTGTATGCTTAAATCTATAAAACTACGCAACAGATTTTGATGCGGTTTTTTTTAATAGATAGAGTGATTCAAGAGGATGGTTTATATGTATAATACATGTTTAATATAGTAGAGCGCGCAGCGGGAACGGGATATGACGCCACGCGGGTAGAAAAATATTTGCGGTACGAAGTTCGCCGGGTCAGCTAGTAAATAATATAATTCATATAAATAAATAAAATTGACGTATTATTAGTAAGTAGTTATAATTTTTACGCGCCAGTTTTGAAAGCCGCCATGTTCCTGCATGACGTATCATTAGTTGCCTGTATTAGACTTTTGTAAAGTATTAGTACGGTAATAGTAGTAGTTAGTGAAGTATTAGTACGGTATTTGAATCTTAAGCCAACAATGTACAACGGCAACACTTTATTCTGCACGATTTCCCTGTTTTCGTAATTATGATCAAAAATTTGGCAATGTACCATGTCAATCATGGCTTTGTCTGATCGTGGTTGCCAAAAGCGACATGTTAATCGTGATTACGGTACCGGACTTGACTTGATACAGTTTTTGGAATGTGCACAAAATTTACTTGTTATTAAAATTTTGGTCACTGACTTCTTCGATAATACAGTGGTGCAAATCGGATAAAATTTAATTGGATTAATAATCCATTATGAATTATTTGCAGGAGTAGCATTATTTCTAGTAATGTGTTTTTTTATACCACTGAGGTGGCAGACAAGCACACGGCCCACCTGATGGACAGTGGTTACCGTGGCTTATGGACGTGTACAGCACCAGGGGAGTCACACTTTTGCTGCCGACCCTGTACACTCAGCACCTAACAGGAATACCCAACTTAGCGCCGGGAACACAACACGAGGTTGAAGTTTGTTCTTTCTAACAAGGAGGAGGTTCTTTATTATGTTTATTTTTGTTCATACACCTCTAGTGTCTGTCATGTGTAGAGGTAATCGCCAATTTTTTTTTGTTCGATAGTGGTATTTTCCTGACCGCCTCCGTGGCGTAGCGGCAGTGAACGCGGCAGCTTCGTAGGAGGCGCGGGTTCGATCCCCGCTCAATGGAAATATTTTTATGCATGAATATGGGTATTTGTATTGGTCTGGCCGTACTTCGAAGAGCACGTTAAGCTCTCGGTCCCGGTTGCCCAACGAACATCAATGGCAGTTGTTACGGGTAGTTGGATTCCTCAAAAATCCAACAACTGGTCTAACTGCAATGCGGAGGTCAGATATGGCAGTCGCTTCACGGAAAATATCAAATTTCAGCCAAATCCGCAGTTAGACTTAAAGCGGACCCCATACTCCAAGTAGAAAGCTTCGGATGCAACAGGGATTTACGCTAGGAGGAAGAAGGAGAGAGTGATATTTTCCTGAATGTGGAACCAATGTGGTACCGAATTCAACAAATTTTGTTTCTTGATCTGTAACTAATTTATTAGTTACTTTTTAGTGATGTTTTGTTCTAGAAGTCCCTTTAATTTTTTTGTTAATAATATACTTATGTGGTCCCATATAGAGTCACCGGTTACAGTTTTCAGTACCTATAAGCAAAGGTTATATTTCCCAATGACATATGACATACAATTCAAGATTCCTAAACCATAACAAATGTACTGTTATCATGAATGATTCCTGTGTAACCATCAATATTTTTGTGAACTGTGACAATGTGGTTCCGGTACCAGACATTAGCTCAAACAAAAATGGCTCTTTGTTTTGTATAACAATGTGTTTTAAAAACTTTATCGTCATGTGCCTTTGTTGCAGATGTTTAAACTATTGACTTATGGTTATGAGCTGACTCTGCCTGACTTTATTGCGTGTGTAAATCATTGAGATTAGAGTCTTATGAGTAATATTCTGCCTACCCACAGTTAACCCAATTTTTCAAATTATGGAGATTTTAAAAGTGATTTCCAAAGTGTTTTTCTTAAGCAACAATGACGAAAAGTTGGATCTATATTGATCAATATTTAAAAACACAACAGTCCAATTTCAATTCTCTCTCAAATTATGAAATTAAATATCCTTTATTGGCTGTTGGCTGTTGGGAAGTTGGCTCTATAAAATCGGCTCAAATCGATATTAACCAAACTTTACATCCGGACGAAGTATCAAATTAAAAACCGGGTATAGTCGAATTAATCATTCTATGAACTGAAGGATGTAGAGACATCATCTCTTCAACCTTCTTAAATCCTGGTAGATTGACTGTGATGTGAAATGAAACAGTATGCATTTTGATAGCGACAACCATACTTCCGAATTTAGCCATTATCCGGAATCACCGATTCATTTATAAACTGTACATGACTGTCTATGACTGTACATCAAAATTTAAATTTAATTCCATCTCAAATATATACGTTCGAAATGGAAATGAAAACATTTTAGAGATAGTTTAGTTTAGTGATGTGCAATAGAATAGAGAGCGATATCAGTTAAAATTAACGCGAGTATAATATTCCCACTTCAGAGATACCGCTCTATAATTTATAATCAGTAACTTAAGTCGCAATCTGTTTTATTTAAGTGGTATATGGAGAAGAATGCAATGAACTACTACTACGCTAGGGAAATAGGACTTAAATAACGAGAATTCATTCAGGGTTTTAAATTTTTATGATTCATTTACCGAAATTACGGAGGGATTAGGAATTAGGCAGAGATGACTTTTTTCCACTACCTTTTTTATGACATCATCATTTTAACGTTGTTCACGGTGGTATTCGATGGATTCACTTTGGAGACCAGGGTCCGCCTACTCCTTCACCTTCTGGTTTGGTTTGTACAGCCGTGGTGGTGACTGCCACCTTACCTTCCAACCCTGAGAGAAAAATTCTATGAAATACCTCGACCGTCAATCAGTAGGTGAGTTGTGGGTGTGGTTTATTTGATGATCTGCCGAGTCTGCCTTTTTTAATGTGAAGTCCTTAGACAAGACCTTATAAAATAGTCTAAATTTTTAAAAATAGGTATAAATTGTAATTGCTCTTGAAACACTATATTCATGACCTGATTTTTTTAGACCACTTAGATTTTCCTTAAAACGTTCTTGATCTGATTGACATACATGAGTACTTTTGCCGGGTTTCTCATTCACCTCGCATCTGTTTCATCAATCTGGTTTCATCTATACATGGTAAAGAATATAAATGTTTTACGACTAATAAAATAGAAATGATAATAACCCATTAATTGGAATAGACCGAATCACATTAATATCGAATGGGATATGGAATGCATAAAATCCGAACAGCCCGCGTATCGAATGATATCGATACTGTAATCGATTCTTCGATTGTTGGGTATTCGAAATAAGGCTACAGTTACTTACCATTTGACGGCCTTTCGTAAATGTAGGAAGCGTTGATAAGTAAAAATATTTTTATGTGGATTTATACTCAAAGTAGCGTTTGTTTTTTAAATATGGATGCTTGGGTATCCTTGGATGGGGTAGGCATATATGTTGATAGTGACATTTCCAAGTAAGTTTACCAAAAAATCACTTCATACAACAGTACCTATAATAGGTTTTTTATTTAGATGTTTAGAGATTGGGCATATATTTTTAACAAGGTATGAAATTAAGATATTAAACTACAACATAATTTGTTAGTATGCAATAAACCAATGTTATACTGTAATAATTTTTAGTTAAAGTGTATGATATGAAAAAAGTGAATACCTTTTCTTTTTTTTTTTTTAATTGGGGGTGTATCCGTGGCATTCCCCACGGATACACCCTCCTCCGGAGTCGGAGGGGGAGGTTATATCGGACTCAAACCGACTAAACCGCACGCCGTGTGTGGACGGTTGTACTAGGCTGAAGGTGATATTGTCATTGTCATATCACTCGCACCCCGGCCATCCCTCTCGGTCCTTCTCAGGGAGTAGCAGGCCCCAGACTCCAAAGTGAAAGCCTTGAATGCGATTGGGATTAACGTTAAGACGAAGAATAATTAGATTTTATTATTACAGAAAACTGAAACACTGTATGCAAATACATAAGGTTTTTAATTTCTCTCATGTCCCCTATAACTTGCAATTTAAAAGCATTGTCAGATAACCGACCTGTACAGTCAAAATCAAAAGTAGCTTCCCACATTCCCATTCACATCTTTAGAAACAAAAACCCTTAAAGGATCTTTTAAATATCAATATACAAGCTGACCCGGCGAACTTCGTACCGCCAATATTTTTCCGCCCGCGTGGCGTCAGATCCCGTTCCCGCTACACCCTCTACTATATTAAACATGTTTTATACATATAAACCTTCCTCTTGAATTACATATTCAATCTATTAAAAAACCGCATCAAAATCCGTTGCGTAGTATACCTATATAAAGATTTAAGCATACAAAGGGATATAGGGACAGAGAAAGCGACTTTGTTTAATACTATGAAGTGATAATTATGAAATCAGGTCAGTTTCTTTTTATTAACAAGATTTAAGTTAGAAGTAAACTTCTTTGAAATACTACCTTTATATATATGAAAAAAACACACAATATACAAGTTCCACACAATTATATTTAGTTTTATCACAGTTTAGTACCTACTTAATGACGTATGACAACGAATCTCTTTATTATCATACAATTTACTATCATTTTCAATTTTCAAAAGCGAATAATAAATATTTATTTTGAATAAAGTAAAAACCGTTGATTGCGCCTTAGGAGAGGCCTATGTCCAGCCACAGTGGGCTAATTGAATGATTGATTAAAACACCTTTGATTAAAATATTTCAGGTATTATTACTTTCACCGACGAAGACGTCTGCTGGCTACTTCTTTAATTTTTTCCGGTCTTCTCTAGAGGAGTGCGTGGTTGATGGGTCGACCCAGCTTTCACGGTGTCAAACCTCCTTGTTCCTTTACAGTATCTTACGATCAAAGTTTCAGAGCTATCTCATAGATTGTTGCCTCATAGATTGATCTCATAGATTGTTTCTTAAGATTGTTTATTTGGTGTCAACAATTTTGTCTCTGAATGTACATTTACATGGAGTCGCGAAATGGTTCTCTTGACATTTATTTGCTTCATAGATGATCTCATAGATTGTTTCTAAAGATTGTTTATTTGATATTAACAATTTTGTCGCTGTCTGTACATTTACATGGAGTCGCGAAATGGTTCTCTTGACAGTTATCTTGTAAGTCAGTAAGCTACAACGCAGTCGGTCCGTACTCGCCGGGTATTTAGCATAGTATCAACAATGTGTTCCAAATTGGTCCCACTATAGATCTAGAGTGGGCTAGATGCCGCAAGTCATATACCAGCGTTTTTTCCTCATGGTAAGGGATTACCGTGGTCTATGGACGTGTGCAACACCAGAACGATACAGTCGTGCTGCCGACCCTCTATGAAACATTTTTTATTTTTTATTTATACAACTGAGGTGGCAGTCAATCACACGGCCCACCTGATGGAAAGTGGTTTCCGTAGTCTATGGACGTGTACAACAACAGGGAAGTCACACTCGTGCTGCCGAGTTTCTGCGCCGTTAGTGTAGAAGACAAAGCAAGAATAGCCTTTGGTCTTTCCACTGACAGCACAAAAACTCTTCAGTGAGTTCTGGCTACCCTACTCACCGTCGGAAACAGAACACGAGGTTATTATGGCCGCGGTATTCTGTAGGGCGGAGGTACTTCCCCAGTCGGACTGCTCAATTGGACAGAAATACCGTCGTATCCTATCTCCTTAGATCTATTTGATGCCTTTCTTAAAGAGAAACGTCCGTTTCTTTAAGAAAAGGTTCTTTAATCATAGCCTCCAAATTGGTGCAGTCAATATCTAATAATAAAATGAAGTAGATATTTTATCTTGTTACGTTGCCGATCGATAATAATTAAATTATATAATTAAAACGTGGAATTGTGTCAACGAATGCGTTGTGATTATGACGATTCCTTTAACTGCGTTCATAAAGACCATACTGGTTTGAGATAGTACGGCTTTTATTGAAACGACTGATGTACGATAATCAGCACGTGTACTGGCCCCCGATTCTTTTAAGTTATTGCATAGCTTCTATCGAGGGCCTTGAGCGCGGGGACCGAATCCAGAAATTCCGTAACGAAAAAACCTCACGCTGCCGAAAAGAAACGAGCGCGCTCGTTTCTTTTCGGCAGTCTTCGACACGGTGTTTGTGTGCGTGCATCTAGCCGTATTAAAACGACTCTCTACGAAGCTCGCACGAATCGAGCCGAGCTGCTCCGAAAACAGACGAATACTTAAGCAGCTGTTTATTTTTTATGTCATAGGAGGCAAACAAGCAGACGGTTCGCCTGATGGTAAGCGATCACTGCCACCCAAGAACACCTGAAACACCAGAAGGGTTCTAGGTGCGTTGCCGGCCTTTAAGGTGGGAGTACGCCCTTTTCTGGAAGGTTTAAAGGTCGTATCGGTCCGGAAATACCGCTGGCGACAGTTCATTCCACAGTTTAGCTGTGCGAGGCAGGAAATTTCTGGAGAAACGCACAGTTGAGGACTGCCAACCATCCAAGTGATGAGGATGAAAATGCTGCTGATGATTTTGCTAATTTTATGAAATAATAAAACCACTGTCATACCGCTGGCATTGCATAAAATTTCATTAAATTTTAGACTTTATGACTGAGTCTTACGGTCCAAAATGAAAAGAGAAAGATTTTATAACATTTTTCATTCAATCTTCAAGATTGTTATTTAATTTTAGACTTTAACAATATGACGATAAAGTCTATAGTCATTGGTTACAGAGTCTGTGGTACCGCAGAGCTTTTGCAATGAAAAAAAAGGCAGAATCAGGGTCCTGATCAGTAGATGAGGTTTCCTTGGCCCCAGAAGACTTAATATGGCCTCATACATCCTTATTGTACAACATTATCCATCAATAAATTGCTTGTGTGACGGCATTAGTGGTGATACAGAAACAGCTTTATTTTCCCAAGCACTCAAAAAGTTTGAAGTATCTATCTAATTCTAAATCTGTGTTCCTTCACTAGAATGTAGATTTCATAGAATCGTTTTGAGTAAATTTAAGTATTGTTGGCATATTTAAGTTGAGTTTAACTGAGGCTATTGTTAGAAATGTAGTGTACCTAATGAGAACAGTCTTCCTGTAATCTGTACATTTTACTGTATCTCGAAATATACCCATACAGGTATTTTCATCCAGGTATTTTTATATATTTGTTTATCTCGAATTACTGATTGATTCTTCAACGTATAGAAAAACCGTTGGGGCAATTAATAATGTTATACTTAAATTGATACTGAGGATGGATTTTTGTAAATTTCATCCCTAAATTCGAATTCAAATTTAATTAAAAAAGTAGGCACACCTACCATATTTTTCATTAGGAAAAATATGGTAGGTGTGCCTACTTTTTAGGGGTGAAATTTCCAAAAATAACGTTGGGGTAGGCTACTATGGAAGTTTTTTTTTTTAAAGCGAAGCACGTACCTATGTTCATAGAGCTGCTTCTGATTGGAAATATCAGAATTTTTTAAGTTTTTAGCCCTTACGTACCTAATTTAGAGGTTACATTTTTATTTATTTACGAATTTTAATGTAATCATCGTTCAAAAACGTTTGTTCCTTTTTTCGCAAAACGCACATCATTTGGTACGAGAACAATGGATGAAAATTGAATTTGTGCAATTTAAATATTACAAATAAACTGTATAGGTTCACATATTATTGGTAATTTTGACTTATAAATCTTTTGTCGGCAAACAAAACCACTCATCCAATACATTACCATTAACCCTTATTTCGATAAAATAAGGTTCATAATACTAGTTATCGATGATAGAACTAATTTTGTAAGTTATAATCGCACGTCAGATGTGCGCCTCCGGGTGACAAGTGACTTTTGACTTCTTTTGTTTCGAATCATCCGCAGTAGAAATTGTTCACTGTGTAGTGACGACATCAATTTGCATATGTACAGTCAGTATTAAAAAACAAAGTGCTCATAATGATCTTCATACCTTATTTCCCCCCTCTTCCTGTCGACTGATGTTTCTGATATCTGGTACAGATCTTTAGTTCGAACAATAATACAATTAAAATCAATAAAACAGTTAGTTTGATTTGCTCTTAATACATTGGTTATAGGGTATTTTTAAGACATTGTAGTCAAGATCGTTATGATGCTGATGTACTGTGTACAAAGGAGATACGGTTGCACCTTTACCTACAACTTTATGTAGAAAATAGCTTTTGCCTGCGGCTTCGCCCGGGTGGATGTCGGTTACCGCTTAGTGTTGAGTCAACATAGTATGCAAAGTCTCAGCCCGATCGGTTTAAAATTGACAAAGTTTCATACAAACTTTCTTCCCCTATTTTATCCCCTTGGGGTTAGAATTAATCAAAATCTTTTCTTAGCGGATGCCTCTGTCATAATATCTACCTGCATGCCGAATTTCAGCCCGATCTGTCCAGTAGTTTGGGCTGTGCGTACATAGATCACTATGTCAGTCAGTCAGTCACCTTTGAGTTATATATATTAAAGAAGTGCAACCGTATCTCTTTTGCCGACTGTACATCAATATATTTCAGTATTTCAGTATATTTTCAGTATTTCAGTATATTTATTCAGAAACAATTTATATTGTGTTTGAACATACATATAACATACATATACACATATAACCACGCTGTTCCCCCTTAGGAACATGCAGTGTCACAAGTTTGCTTTTTACTTATCTTTATCTAGCTATTTCAGGTCGCGGGTGTTTGTGACCTGACTTTTTGACGTGACGTTATCAAATTTAACGAATTTGGTTGACCTACAAGACTTGCTTTTTAAAATTGATTTGTTACTAGTAGTTCTGTGGACAGTAGACCTGACGAGCAAATTATATTTCTGGTACCTTTATCTGGTATGAATGAAAATAACTATAAAATTCTTAATTCGCTCATTTACTTACCATGTTTAAAATGTAAGAGTTCGTTGGGCTTATTGTTGTTTTTTTTTTCGGTTTGTTGACTTCTGACTTCATGTCATTGTCAGTTGTGATCTTTGATCTTAACAGCGTCACTGTCGTTAGAACATGTTGACAGATTCCATCGTCACTCTTATGCCTAATGATATTCTGAGTTTTAGTTATGATTAAAGCTGCAGTAGCCTCACAGCTAAGACCGCCGGTTTAACTAATAAGTATTTTTTATATTATACCGGGTGATTTTATATTGTTTCGCAGCGAAAGACTTTGTACTTTTGCAATAGCGAAATCGTCTGGAGGTATTAATTTTGCAAAAACAATTTTTTGCGCCCAATACGCTATTTGACAACATTAAAGAAATACTACAAATAATGGTCATCCTATCAGATAATAGCGTAAAAAGACATTTAAAACTATAAATTTAACTAAAATAAGCATATTTTTTGAGAATTTCGTTTAAAATATATAATAATTTTTCGAATTTTTTTCTGTGACGGAAACGCTCTGTGATCGATCACAGCACTGCTGACGTCACACGCAAGTAAACACGGCTTTGTGACAGAACAGAAACAAACAGTTTTTGTGAATTATTTATAGACGTATTTGTACATTGGGCAACTACACACCATTTATACACCATTTTATTCACAAAGTTTGAAGAAAAACTTTATTATTTACTTTGACTTCACTGCTTTAAGTTTATACAAAATGTTAACTTGCGTGTGACGTCACGTAATCGGCTCCATACAAGGTGACAGCGTTTTTCGCGCATTTTTGAATATTTAAACTTTAACATCGATTTTTTGTTAAAATCCGTTGTTTTTTTTTAAATATCGATGTAGTGTGCATATTATATGCTAAGGAATAATTTAAAATGGTTTTCCAAAATTTGTCAAATACCCTATTATACTGTCAGACGATTTTGATATCGAAACTGTACTTATCCAAAATCTTTCTCTTGCTATAAAATCAGCGTATATATTTCTACTAGCTTTTGCCCGCGGCTTCGCCCTCGTGGATGACTGACGTGAAAGAAATAGACGCATACTTACACCTTCCCATTTATAATATTAAGTATGGATTTCATTTAGGCACTTACATAATTCAGCAATTTTTTTATAAAATTGATTAAAAAGTGACTCATTAGGACTAGCCCATTACGATGGAAATGGCCACTAGACTAGGTACGTAATTATCGCTGCTGTGGCGTGAGATACACGCTTGCTTCATTTCGATGAGGAATGCCGCTGGATGCGTGTGCGACCCGGCTCGGAGGTGCCGAGGTAGCTTACTGGCAGAATCCGTAAGAACTATGTGTTAATTTTTAACACTTTTTTAGTTAAAAAGGTTGGTTACTAACTGCCTATCAAAAATACTGGAGCCCTTCGTAGTTAAATCAGTGGTTTAAAGTCAAATCAGTTAATTTTTATTAAACGTCAAAATAAAAAGTTCTAGGGGGTCTCCATAACAGGATTCCTGTCTTTGCAAATAGGTAAGTACTAGGTATATATTAAGATGCGCGACAAACTAAATCGAGGTAAAACATATTTTTCACAGGCTGCCCTTTTTTGATTTTTTTTTTATCGAGTGGAAACCCCCACGGGCCTCATCCCATCGATGCCGACGCGGCGACGGTGGGGTGGGCGTCTTTCTCAAGTGTCTATTGCCGGGCACCCCGGGTAAGCCCTCGAAAGGCTGCCCTTTTGTAAATTTTCACCCTTCGGCACTGCCAAGTGTTATGCTTATGACTAACAGTGACTGAATAACTTAATGTAACAATAAAGTTTGTAACTCATTCTGTGGTTTATTTAAATTCTGTTATAGAGATAAATATTCGAAGGACTATTGTTGGACGAGCTAAAGGAAGTTTAGCATTAACGGACACTTTACGGCGGCGGCGCGCATCGTAGGACGATGTGCGCCTCCCCACACCGGTGTTGAGTCGGGGACCGCGTGGTGCCCCCCTCCCGAGGAGGGCCAGACCGAGAGGGATGGCCCTGGGTCAGCCGGGGTGCGAGGGATATGTCGCATGACAACCTCACCTTCGGCCTAGCACTACGACCCAGAGACGGCGTGCGGTTTAGTCGGTTTGAGTCCGACATAACCTCCCCCTCCGGCTCCGGAGGGGTGGGTATCCGTGGGGATTTCTCGCACGTAAAAAAAAATGCCACCTCGGACACAATCAATATTAATCTATACGTGATCGTGAGTAGGTACTTAAACATGAGTTCCCACTTACTTACCTCTGCACATTCAGACGAATTTCAATATGTCGTCCAGTTTCTCGCATATTAAATAGTCATGATTATTACATAAATCTGAATAAATAAGTTTATTTATTACTTGATATTAAATATTAGATAGATGCTGGCTATCCCAAATACAGTTTAAGTTTTTCTAAATGAAATATTCGTGACAGTCGAATCGCTTTTTCGGGCGCATTTTTGGCGTGTTTCAACATTGACATTTTAAATCTCCTGCGTAGTGCGCATACCTTATTGAATTCTTTGTTCTATATTTAAATTAGTTCACTAAGACTTTTTTCATATAAGGAGACAATAAAACACTGTTTTATACCGCCAGCCATTATCAAATGCTCCGCAGCCTTTAGGTGCGATTGGTCCATTTAACTTCTATGCCACAATACTATGATTTTTTAATATCTATCACTTAGGTGACAAGCCAGCTAAGTGATATAAAAAACGGCTCTCTTGATGGAAAGTGGTTACCGTTGCATTGGACGAGTGCACGTCGAACGTAAGACCTCAAAATTTGATCCATATCACAAAACCCGTACGACCTTATTTTAATATTTAAATATAGATGAGGTCCAAATTTTAAGGTCGTACGGGCACGTGAGGTTAGCTTGGCTTGAAAGATCTTGATGGAACTCTATACACTCACGGCGGAGATAATATTATCCTAATAGCGCAGAGGAACAGCTGCAAAATGTACAACGCAAATGGCTATTCGGACAGTCCCAATAAAAGCAAATCAAATCACCAATCCATTTTTGGCACACATCTTAAACTCCTTGGAGCAAAAAAAAAAAAAACTGCGGATTATCCCGTCAAAAACTTGACATGCAAGCATCCGAATTAAGGCCCGCGCGGTGGTCGACGCGAAAAACATTCAAGGAGGATCAAAGTAAACCGCACAGCGAGGCGTCAATCTTGTAGATTTTCATTTAAAAAAAACGAAAATAAAAGAAAAAATAACGAGGTGGGTTATTATTGCTGTCTCGTGAGTGTATGGTAGCTCAGTGTGAGATCTGTTCGCTGCGCGCGCGCCCGTTCCTGGCCACGCCATTTCCCTTACACCTCCGTCTTGTCACACGCGCCCCGAAAACAATAAGCAATAATTACATTCATTACAGTTTGATTTTCGAATCCGTTCAGTGTTCAGTGACTGCCTGTGTTGTGGTGTGTTCTTTTTATGAAAAAGTGACTTGTTTATTGTTTTATTCTATTTTATCTGTGCTTGTACTATAAGTGGCCAGCTTTTTCTGAGAATGCGCGGTAATTTAGGTAAGTTTTATGTTAAATTAAGTTTAAATTTATAAAAAATGTAAACAATTGTGTGGTTAAATTAATTTATTAACTAATTTAAATAGGATAACTTATGAATGGAATAGAAACGGTAAAATTACTAGCGGGCGACACATCTATGAATAGAAAGCATTTATCCTCTAATACATTTGATCAACTGAATTAAAAAAAGTTTGCAAAGACAGCTCGGCTAGGTATGCGAATAGCAGGTTATATATTGATCTGTTGTTGTCATTGCTGCTGATTCTGTTGCGCATCTCACTAAGCTACGTCCAAAATGATTTAATTTGAATTTAGCATCGGATTAAATTTGTACTTTAAATTGATGGTTTTAAATACGAATTTTATTGTACTCATACTTTGTGGTTTATATCATTTTGACTGTCCAACGCTTCAATCGTTTTAGTCTAGGTTTAGAGAGTTTTGTAACATAAGAATCGGCACCGATTGTCTATGTGCCAAGGACCCTTCTGATGGCAAGATAGCTATAGCTTTAAATTACATTATGGATTAGAACAGCTGTTAGATCTGTAGAGTTTTACGTCACGCACTCGTTATTCCGCTGTTTTCAATCGCCTCCTTCCAAATGTTCACATGCGCACCAATGTACCCCTATCCACAACCACCGTCACTATATCATCACCATATATGAACCTTGTGCTTCTGATGGTGTCGCACAAAAAGTTTAATACCATTCTGAATTAAGACGGCCCGAGGACAGGCCCTTGGTGTACTCCGACAGTATGAAGGGCTTCGTGTAGCCAACAGCGGTCCTAACTCCGAAATCAAGATGCTGTATGACCACAATAAGTATTGCTTATGGTCCTTAAGGAAGTAGAACCTCCTTATGCATGGGTCCACAGTGCAGGTGCGTCTATCACTTGGTAGATACATGGAGTACTTATGATTGACAGGGCCTAAACGCTCGCCATCACTGTCTGCGGTCAACTGTGATCTCCTTTACTAGAGTTGGTGGAATCCCGAGTCAAAGTACAAATGTTCTGATTGTCTAATTATACTCTGTACACATTACAAATCATTGATTTTAGAAAGTTATAAGTATCGTTTGAATCGGTGTTATTAGACAAGATATTATGTTAATATTTATTGATTCGTCGAGGGTATGAGAATGCTCCACTCTCATTAAGCGTGTCTACGAGTTAAGCTTTCTTTGTAATTAACTACTATGACATAAATTGATTTCGTCTCGAATTCATAATAACATACTACCGGTCTATCTATCTGTATTTTTATCCGACTGCCAAGAATGATTATGATTTCCACGCGTATCTTGTATGTGTGTATGTAATATTCTTTATTACCTTATATCTTCTGATCCACCGTAAGGATTTCAATGATTTATATCTAAAATGAAAAGTTTTTTCCCAAGTGTTTTTGGGTACATAAATTTTCACTCAAATTAATCAAGTGGGGTATCGAAAAGAAGGAAATTAGAAGATGATTACAAAAATATATGTATATCGGAAATAAAAAGCATAAAATAAAATAAATTATTAATATTAAAAAAACCCGATTGATGCTGAAAAGATCGAAACAAGCTTTATAGCAGGCGGTACCCATTTGCAAATCTTAAACCAGATGAAAATTAATACGTACTGCCTGCTATTAAGCTTGTTTTGATCTTTTCAGCATCAGTCGGGTTTTTTATTTTTATTATAGAAATAATTTAAGACTTTTCAGCTTCTACGTGAAGTCCGAATGATTCTAACTATACGCCGTTTGATACGACATTATACTATAGTTGAACAGTTGTGATGTGTCTTTTTACAATACATATCCTAGACACACTCGTGGTATCATTGGGTGGTGCCACGGGCCTCTAACTGCTGCTGCTAAACTAGAGGTCCAAGTTCAGTATTTAGTCACGTTTTATTTTTAAAAAAGGATACATTAATAAACTCAATAACACTTTCCAAAAGTACATTAAGATTGTTATCAGTACCTAACAAATTGGAGTGTAGTATAAAAATCTCGTGTGAAAAAATGCAATGTTAAAATTTATCCTAGATTGCACTGCACATTGCATTGCACTATAACTTTGACACTGTTAACAGTTTAAGAAGCTATGGAAAGTGATGTGCACTTTACAAAGCTTTATAAGCTCTCTAACTTCGCGCATTTCAATTTTGACACTTGTATGAACTTTTTGCCATATGGTCGACAGGAAAAGCGTATTGCCGCTTGAATTGTTATTATCGCTAGTGACAAAGCTTACATTTAACTTTTATTCTGGCATACCTCGGGATCTGAATAGCAGGAAAGACAAAATGTTTTATGCACACATAACAGTAAATAAACATCTTTCATTTTTCTAATATTTCCATTGTTTCATTTCAGTTGGCACATGGTAGGTATGTGTGTTTAAACTGTACATGAATTAATAAATTTCATTTTAGTTAGTATGAAATATGAACTGAAGGTGCACAGATAACCTTCCGCGTATAATGCAAATATAAATGCCATTTTAACCTTTTCATAAATTGTAAAAGTAGAAGAAGCGTTAATGTCTGTCAGAATCGCAGCAAATGAAAACATGCTAACTTGGTCTCTATCAGTCTACATTATAGGCAAAGAGGTGTGACTGTATGTATATATGCATGTATGATTGCCCTTTATCGGTCTGTTGTTTATTGACCAGCAAATGTTTCCAGGGGAGGTCCATTTGGGCTTTGAAGATTTGGAATTGTGTCCGAAATGGATATTTCTACACTCAACAGCATTCCCGTCACCGTAGTGCGTGCGTTGTTCAGGGAATTAGTTCTATATTTGTTCCAGCGAATCTTGAATAAAACTGAAACTCCTGAATAGAAGTTTCCTTAAGAGTTCCCTTAATAGGACTCTTCAAATCTGTGACTACAGTCTGTGCGAGGATTAGTCTATCTATAATCACAGTTTGGGCAGTTCAGGGTTTGAGATGAAGCCGAGACGAGTTGCGAGTAGAAGATGCATAGAAATCATCTAGTCCTAGGATAGTAAGAGTTCCTTAGGGATGGGGTAAAAGTGGGCCCATTCATCAGTAATATCTACCGATCACTAATCAGGTCATCATTTTCTGAGCCGTTTTGCAATTCGGTTAGAGACGACTTTTTTCAACTGTGATGCTGCTGAAGTTCGCTATTTTCCATGAAGTTCTGTGGTAAGACTAGTTGGACTTTTGTGGGCTCCAACTACCCGTAACGACTGCCATAGGTGTTCGAATGGCGGTTGGGAGCGACGGCTTAACATGCTCCCCGAGGCATGGAAATACCCAGACCAATGCAAATAGACATATTCATGAATACAAATGTTTGCGTTGCGAGGAATCGAAACTACACGTCAATTTGACTTCACCTCGTCTGATGCTAGGCTGAAGGCAAAGTCTTAGAAAATTGGGCCACTATTACATACACGTACCATGTTAACAATGGTGGCACTCAGCTTGACGGTCTAATGATGCTTGATGGATGATGCTGTAGGAAGAAGGAAACACGTGAGCTGGCAAGTAGTTCCAGGTCTTAATGGTGCGACAAATAATTGTCACCGAACCGCTTGGTTCTTGAAGGAATGTTCTGCACCGTATGCGGGTGACATCGTTCAATACCGCCACACCATAGAGCCAGTCTGTCTATTATTTTAAGTAAAAAGGACAAGCCTCCCAGCAGGCAATGTTATCTTAAACACGTGGTACTGAGCTGTATAGACGTGACTTAACTGTTTCTACTTACAAATAAAAATGGTAGCGTCTCCATTGTAATTTTAATGACGTCACCTTCCTTATTGCATCACGTGAGCCATTGGATACTTTAATCGCCAATCAGCTACATGAAACCCTTGAAATGTATTAGGCGACTAGCTGACATAACAACACAAACACAAACTACAGGTATGATATTCATCTTACGGCCGGTCTTTATATGCGATCTCTTTCCAAATATGCCAATCCGAAACAGAATTTCGATCGATTCGTTGCTCAAAACTTCCATATATTGAATCGATGAATCGCTTTGACAATCCTTATTCACTATCGATCCCACATATGGACGTTTTGAGCAACGAATCGATCGAAATTCTGGTTTCGGATTGGCATATTTGCATATCATGCCGGCTTTCACCTCGGAGCGGCGGGTCCAGTTTTTTTCTTCTTCTGTTGGTTTTGGCTTATACGGTTTTTATGGGAGCAACTGGGAGTAACAGCCATCTGACTTCTCAATCCCGAGAGGCAAGGCAAGCCTGCACCGCAGTACATGAGTGCGACTGGGAACACTGCACAGGAAAGTAAACGTTGGGCTTCATGTAAACTTGGATGCAACTGGATGAAGTAAATAAATTGTTACAAGCTGGACCTCAGTGTGGAGATAGTATAAAGGGGGCCCACTAAAACGCTTCTAGAACCACGCTAGACTGATGATGGTAGGTTGAACCTCGAGAAACACTACATTTACACCTGGTCATAGAAAGTAAATATGCGTGGCAAGTATCACTACCTCATCTCGTCCGAAGGGAGTCGGAAGAGATGACTAACGGAAAAATACGCAGACGATGATATCACTGCGACAGAAAGAAAACTCGAAATATAATCCTGTACCATCCCAATTGGCCAGGGTGGAAACAGTAGGCCCACCACCTGCCTGCCACCATTGGGAGAGGCCTATGCCCAGTAGTGGACATATCTAAAGTGAACATGTAGTAATAGATTATGTATTTGGTGAATGCTGGTCTGCCGTTCCAATTGGCATTCCGTTGCGTATGTAATCCAATCCTATACCATATTAAACAATGCCATTGATATTTCTATTATTGCTCACATATCTGTTTCTACTCAACCGATTGCGATCAAATAAACTTAAGATTTCAAGTCTGAGCCAGCCCTTTTTAAAACCGCATAAAAATCCGTTCAATAAGTTTCTTGCGTCCATCGCGAACAAACAGAAAAATAGACAATTAGACTGGATTTCTAAAAAATACATTTTCGTGTTCAGTAGGTAGCGTTAATATAACATAACCCAAGTTTTTTTTTTTAATATTTCCAATGTACAGACACGACCACTTTACAATTATACAATAGTATAGATATGACCGCGGAAGTTTATAGGTAATTTTTGAATTGTTAACATTTTCTTATTTTTCTTATAATAGTACTGGTAACTGAAATTACTAGTATTTTCTATGGAATCCCTTTAGTTTAAGCTAAATTGCTTGTGTTACCAGTGGGTTCATGTCAATAGCGTACCCCAGTATTCGAACTCGTGGCCTTTCGATCGCAAAGCCGACAAACAATCGAATGTAAAGACAGTAATAAATATTACCTAAGCAATTTATTTATTTTTAATTCTAATTATTCATACGAATGGCTACTGTATGCAAAAAATATTTGCGTACATAGTTTGTAAATAAATCTTTGTTTGATGTACAATTAGGGCCAAACAAACTGCACATATTTATTTACATATAATAATTTATTGTTCGAATACACATATACAACAGACAATTGTCATATGTCAATTAAAATTAATTGTTTTATTTTATTATTTATTTATTTCTGAGATGGTGATAATGATGAATTCGCTTGCCACTCACGGTAAATATTAATGAGTGATTATGGTGGGACCTGTAATGAAATTTCTATATTACAAAATAGCTCTTCATGTCTTGGAGGGATTGCCCTCTTTATTTTCTTCTTTCTGAGTCTCCTCTTTAGCCTTCTAACTGAAGCAGGTTGTTATCATAAGAATTGCTTCTTTTGTACTTTTAATAATATGTTTTACATATGTTATATGTTTTAAATGTTGTAAAAGTATATCTTCTGTTGACAGAATATTATTATCATTATTTTATTTATTTCCTTGTTATTTCCCGGTGGAATAGAATAAGGCCACCCTGTCTCTTCCTGAGGGTAGGGCTGATCTATCCAACATTAAACATACGGCCCATGACATAGTGCACGCTTGATGGTAAAATGGGACCAAAATTAGTGCAAATGTGGGCGTTTATAGGTACACTGCTGCCTGTCCCTTCGGTATTTTACAGGCGTTAATATACATGTATTTGTTCATGGAACTAAATCACGTTTCCTTAAAATTAGGGAGACGCCACCCATTTTTACTCGACTCCCAAGAAGAGATGCAATTTGCATTAATTTATACCCCTTCCCACATTTAGCATAGTAAAGTTTAGTGCGGTCTCTGAATCTCGTCTTTAATCTTAGCAACAGAGACACTAGCTGATTAGATAGATAAACTGTACAAATATTTATTTGGTTTATTCAAATATTTGTGTGTGTAGTTATTTTGCTTGGTAGTGTACAGTTTATCTGTGCTAGACGGAAAGGTTTACTTTGGAGGAAGTGTAAACAATTAATTTAATATTCAGTCCTTTTTGTCTACATACAAAATATATACATCGCGTGTGTATGGGGCCTTTTCTAGACCTCCATGGTCAAGATTATCTCATTGGCAAACCAGTGCACTTGCTGAGTGCTGGAGGAATCTCTGATGCTGATATTTTGACAAAAGTCACTGTCATGAAAACTGTACCGAAGATATATTATCTAGGCCCTAGTGTATACCCTAGGTCCCCTCATACAAACCGTGTAATTGTAATAGGTTCGATTCCAAAATAACCAAGTCATCGCTAGCCCCAGTGAGGTGGTATCCTTGGGGAATTCCATTTCTAAAAAACCGGTCAAGTGCGAGTCGGGCTCGCGGACTTAAGGTCCTATAGAAAACTGAATTTTTTGTCCGGAAATCACGCCTTTATACCCGAAGGGTAAGGCAGAAGTGAATTAACACCCATATTTCACCAATCATTGTATTCGACCCCACGTAATAGGGGATGAGCCTATTGCCTTATTTTGAGCACTATTGTAAATTACAAACACAATAGTACAAATCATTACAAAGCTTGCCGTGAATTATCTACCAACCAATAAATAATACACTTCTCTATAACAGTATCCCACGAGGTATACTTAACATAATTAGCCTATAAAGGTCTTCGCTCACTAAACAGGTTCATGCAAATAAAGTTCAAGTCTGTTCGATGGCTCGTTTAATTGCTTTTACTAGTTTAACAGTGGTTTTATTTGTAACTATCTGTAACACGCGGATCCGCTCGCGTGTATGTCGGTTACCGCGACGAAAAATAGCATTTCCCATGCTCTATCTATCTGGATACCAAATTTCATCAGGTTATCATTAAAAATTACGAAGTTTTATACAAACTTTCGTCCCGTATTTGAACCCCTTTATCCCCTGTTTCGCGATAAAAGTAGCGATTGTCCTTCCCTAAGCGTTAGGCCATCTCTGTACCAAATTTCATTTAAACCGGTTCAGTAGTATAGGCGTGGAAGCGTGATAAGCGAACAGACAGAGTGACTTTCATATGTTTAACATTGTTTAGCATAGAAGAATGGATTTACAATTTATGTATGTATTTGTATCTTATGTGATTTCGCTTGGTTTTCAAATATATCGGAATTTTGGTTCCATGTTCAATTTTTAATGGTTTTTTAAGGTATTAATTTGAATTCGAAGTAAGTAATTAAAGGTTTATAATGATTTATTGTTATTTGAAACTTAGAACATATTGATTTTACATTAATGTGCGTACCACACGTTCAAGCTAATATAAATATTAATGAACTGATAATTTTAACTTCCGTTGCAATCATAATTTGAAAAGCCCTACTAGCTATTCTCCGCGTCTTCGCCCACGTTTAGCTAATTTTATTCCCCGTCCCCGCAACCTATGGGAACCTATTCCCGGGATAAGCCTATGTGTTATTCGAGACCGTGATCTTTTTTTTTATACCACTGAGGTGGCAGACAAGCACACGGTCCACCTGATGAAAAGTGGTTACCGTGGCCTATGGACGTTTGTAACACCAGGGGAGTCACATTCTTGCTGCCGACCCTGCAAACACAGAGAGTTTATGTGTCGTCAGTGTAGAAGGCAAATCAGGAATAGGCTTCGGTCTTCCCACTGCCAGCACAAAGCTCTCCAGTGAACTGTGGCTACCATACTCACTGCCGGGAACACAACACGAGGTTATTATGACCGTCGTATTCTGTAGGGCGGAGGTACTTCCCCAGTCGGACCGCTCAATTGGACGAAACTACCGTCATGTTCTACCTCCTACAATATGTCCCTGTACCAAATTTCAGTCAGATCCATTCGACCGTTAGGGCGTGATTGAATAACAATCTTCACAAACTTTCACTCTTATAATATTACGTAGGAAGTGGGATAAGGTAGCTAGTCTCTAGACAACCGTATGATACACAGCCCAGAATACTTATTCTCTATTAGAACACAGCCCCTCTACACACGTGGCAATTCGCTAACTGGCGTTTGATGGAATAGAATGACGAATATATGAGATTTGACGTATTTGACATGCGTTAACGACTGTCATATATATACGTCAAATCCCATATATTCGTCATTCTCTTCACCGAACGCCAGCTTGCGAATTGCCACTTGTCTAGAGGGGCAGTTAAGAATAGCTATTTTAGACTGTGTCAACCTAGAGATGTTTTAAACCCGCGAATTGGTGCCTTCGTTTCGTATGGACAGCAGCACCAGGCAGTATATACAGGCGGCGATAAATTTGATATGTAAAACCACTCGTAGTTCGTTTCGTAATTAAAATGGCTATTGAGGGGTGAAATTGGCTTTTAATATCTAAATGAGACGCCTCATTACAGCTTCCTGGCCATAAAAGTAAGTATTTACTCATTGGATACTTATATTTAAATTTAAATATGTCGTAGTATATTGGCAATAAAATGTTTGTATTTCGTTACATGATTACTTATAATAAACTGGTTTTATTTCCGTACATCATATACCTTACCATTCATAACACTTTGAGACCCTTTCGTGCCTCGGAGAGTACGTTATGCCATCGGTTTCATGCCATACCTACTTGGTGCCCAAGATTAATCATTCTCGTTCAAAGCAGGATAAGTAGAGCCAAGACTGCAAAGCACAACTTTGCAGTCCATCCAACCATCCAATCATCCAACCATCCAACCATCCAACCATCCAACCATCCAACCATCCAACCATCCAACCATCCAACCATCCAACCATCCAACCATCCAACCATCCAACCATCCAACCATCCAACCATCCAACCATCCAACCATCCAACCATCCAACCATCCAACCATCCAACCATCCAACCATCCAACCATCCAACCATCCAACCATCCAACCATCCAACCATCCAACCATCCAACCATCCAACCATCCAACCATCCAACCATCCAACCATCCAACCATCCAACCATCCAACCATCCAACCATCCAACCATCCAACCATCCAACCATCCAACCATCCAACCATCCAACCATCCAACCATCCAACCATCCAACCATCCAACCATCCAACCATCCAACCATCCAACCATCCAACCATCCAACCATCCAACCATCCAACCATCCAACCATCCAACCATCCAACCATCCAACCATCCAACCATCCAACCATCCAACCATCCAACCATCCAACCATCCAACCATCCAACCATCCAACCATCCAACCATCCAACCATCCATCCATCCATACTTACAAACTTTCGCGTATATAATGTTAGTATGATGGGTTACGGCAACGGGAACAAAATTCTTATTTACACTGCTAGTTATAATATTTTCACCGTAATTCTAGAGCCTTACTGGTACTTCGTAGATCGTAGCAGACAATAACAGGAAGTTGAAAGGATTATTTTGTAGTAGTTCGTATGCGGCGGTGTGCGCCGACTTTGATGTAACCGCAGATATGGGGCGGCGTGTGATACAAAGCGGGTGCCGCCTGTGCCACTACGGTAATCAAAAGTACTTCGTTAACTTTCGAAGTATATTTGTAACATGATTACCTTATACCTACCAAAAAAGTTTACACGTTTTCGGGGTTAACAGTGTAAATATTAAAAAAAGAAAGAAGAAGAAAGAAGAAAAAAAAATTGATGCCTTACAGCCCTTGGCTACTAATCTACTATTAATAGCCCGGTATCGGGTCGCGACCCGGCAAATGGGAAACGCTGCTTAGTGAATTGTACAGCTTAAGAGCAACTTCTGGTATAGAAGTGGGACACTCGACCACGCCACATGCATACGTCAGATGCAGCAGGAGACTACCCTTCCTTCCTTAATCTGTTAAAGATGGTTAAGCGTAAAACAAAACTGTAATGTACTAAAATCATTTGGTAAACCCTAGGAGGGTGACAGATTTGAACGCAGCAGGAATGTAGGACAATAGTCTACTTATCTACATGGTGTTCTTAATTCTTCGTCGTTTTTTATTATTACGTTGTCGTTTAAATCTTTGTTCTAAACAACTTCTATTTTGTTTAGTGGCGATCTATTATTAATTATAAGAACATATGAATTTCAATTAATGTATAAATGGTTTTTCAGCAGTCTTGCTAATAAAGTAGCAATAATTTCACCGTAATCAGCCACATAATGTTAGCTGTAATCAAATTGTAACTTTTCCATTGCTTTAATTCACAAGCGAGTGACAGTTTTTTCTTTTAATTTTATTGATTTAGTTGCTTTTTTTAATGTTTCGATACAAAAATGGTCGTGTTCAATAGTACCAATAAATTAATATACCTACCTATTACTAACTCATTTCATACAACTTCGTATTTAAATAGATAATTTAAACTTGTACGTGTTTAATTAACAGAACATTCACTCAATTAACTAATAACTTTTGTTTTCTCTGTAAAAACTTGTACATTTAGTCCACGACAAATTAAACAAAGTAACCTCTTGTAGTCTATGGCAGATCGGGATGAGCGCACATAGGATTAGACTATTGCGAAAAAAAAACGGGTTGTGAAATTTTGTTAGTTAAGTTATTTATTAATTTAAATGTCTAGGGTAGCCAGAGCTCACCGGAGAGTTTTTGTGCTGTCAGTGGGAAGACCAAAGGATAGTCCTGCTTTGTTTTCTACGCTGATGGCACCGAAACTCTGTGTCTACTCCCCTGATGTTACACACGTCTATAGGACACGGTAACTACTTTTCATCAGGTCGGCCGTGTGCTTGTCTGCCACCTCAGTGGTATAAAAAAGTAATGGTTATGAAGTAAATAATTAATGGGAAGTGATGGAAAGTTTACTATCTCAAAACTGCAAGGGTAAATATTTATTTTAGTATTATTTTATTCACAAGAGTGAGCCTGAACCTAGCCTGAGCTCACTGGAGAGTTTTTGTGCTGTCAGTGGGAAGACCAAAGGCTATTCCAGCTTTGTCTTCTACGCTGACGGCAAAGAAATTCTCTGTGTTTACAGGGTTGGCAGCACGAGTGTGACTTCCTTGATGTTGCACACATCCATAGGCCACGGTAACCACTTTTTTTTTTTTTTTTTTTACTAGCGCCTTCGACCCCCGTCGAAGCCCTATGCTCACATACATGTTCCCTAGTCTGGATAACTTTTGACCCTCTCGGGGTGCACACATTTACAATTACTCTAGAAAAGGGTAGTCTCGCATTTATTCCGTCCCCTAGTAACATACACTACGGTAACCACTTTCCACCAGGTGGGCCTTGTGCTTGTCTGCAACCTCAGCGGTATAAAAAAATTAAATGATCATAAATTAAGTACCTGTCTAGGGGTAATTCAATAATACAGTAAATTTTGTCATCCATACAGTAGTTTGGATAATACGAGGCGATAAAGCTATTTACAGTTTTCAAAAAACATCATCTTGACTTGTCCGTCGTGTAATAATAATAAACTCATTGTCAATTATATTATTTAAGAGCAGTAATAACATCAGCCTGTATATGAATTCCCGCACTTAATAACACATATTGAAGATATTTGTCCGTCTACTGTCACATAAGGAAGCTGTTTCTATGCTAAAAAACTAAAACTTAATCTCTGTGGATTATACTGCGGGGGTCGAAAGACTATTAAACATTTTAATTTCAACTTTAAAACCGTAGCGTTAAGGTTCAGTTTTAAGTGAATAATAACAATAGCTTATGAACTGTATTCGGCCATTGACACTAGTTTTATAAATAAATCGATTGTAGTTTAAATAAACTAAAAACCAAATGCAATATATGGAAGTCATTGAATTGTAATCGAACCTAATTAATCCAATTCTCATCATCTCTCTCCATTATCCAACCATTAACATTCATGCCTATAAATCCCCGAAGGCATAGGCAGGGGTGTATTAGAACCACGTAGTAAGTGACGTGTCTATGTATGTTTATGGCTTTTCATGCTAATCAGGTGGTAGAAAAACACACGGCCCACCTCATGGAAAGTGGTTACCATGGTCTATGGACGTATGCAATCAATGGCATGCAAAGTGTGAGTATGAATTCCCTGTCTATGGCGACCGGTGCAATGATACAATCTAGCTTTGGGCATCATGTCAAACAATTCATCTGAGCACAGATCATTGTATAGGCGGTAGAACATACACAGCGAGGTAAGTCCGTCCTGAGGCTGAGAGGTTCCATATTGCCAACGAGTATGGGATTGGCGACGAGCTTCAATGCCCATCTTTGTACCGGGTCGAAGCGGTCAAGCTGGTATTCAGGCGCTCCAGCAGAAAGGTGACAAAAGTACTCCATGTAGGGCCGAATCTATGCCTTAAAAGAAAGGAATTGTTTTCCCACGGTGAAGTACTGCTTCACTCTGTTAAGCACTTCAAGTTTCTTCGATGTCAGCTTGACCTTGTCTTCTAAATAACTGTGGTGCTGGACGTCGCTTGAGATGTCGATACCAAGGGTCCCGATACTCTAGAAAATCGTAAGCGGCGTGCCCAGGAATTGCGGCGCTACAATAAAAGAGGATTTCTTTGCGTTGAATGGTCGGCTGTATGTAAATCCCATGGTAAGAGATGGTGTGATGATGGGGCCCTATTTTACTAAACCGGGAATCAACACGACACACAAATAAATTTAGGTACCTATAGTGATTACCTGGATTGAATGAACACACACTTAAAGTATCAATTAATTAACTAGCCATTTTTTTATGCGGCGGCTATCCCCACTTGTACCCTCCCTCCCTGACCTCCGGAGTTAGGTTAGGTTGTCGGACTCAAACAGAGTAAGCCGCACGCCGTCTGTGAATCGCAGTGCAAGGTCGGAAATGAGTTAGCTAGTGCATATTATGTTTATCCATGTATTGACATTACAATTCCATTGTACCATTATTATTCCTCTTTATTTACATTTGTAATCTTATAAAATAAAAAACATATATTTAAAAATATAAAAAATAGAGTCCCACCGGCATCGGGCACAGGAACCAAGCTACCGGTGGCTAGGGCTCCAGAGAAAGGAACCTCCTCACAATACGTGCCGTGTCGAGGAGTAACGCCTTCTGCATCGGGCCTTTGAGCCAACTGCCTAACGAGAGCCTCTTAAGTTAATGTATGCCATTATTATTATTATTATTAGTGCATATAATTAACTAACCTATCACAGTCTACTGCTGGACATAGGCCTCTTCTAATGTTACAGTTTTCACAATGTTCAGACGGGTTAGTACGTAAACTACGAATCATATTGGAGGAATAATCTTTGTGATAGATTGTCTCCAGATCCAAGCAACAGATACAATGTCATGAAGCAATTAGTTACAAATACAAATGACAAATCCACTCTTAACTAGGCGCCGTGTATTTTAGTACCAAAATAAAGCAAATGCAACTAAAGCCATTTGGTGTGTGGCAAGCCGATTCATTTGCTATTTTGAACCACGCTGAATATGGCGTCAAAATCACGGGAACGTTGTGAATATTGTGTTTAACATTTGTCTGATGTACTGTAGCTGAAATTTGCCGACTTTTAACTGCCATCAAACTGACTGATCCCTTTATCGAGAAAAGTTATAGTGACTATAAATCATCACGCTACTATTCAAAGGAGCGGAGCTGTTACCCTTATTGTCAACAAAGCCGTCAAAAACCCACACGTTCTTTGACTAAATAAAAAATTGCGGTCATATAATATGGCAAAAAATACGGGGTATTCGAAGTATTTCACGGGCAGTGCCCGGGGCGGATTAGTTAGTAAAAATACACTAGGTTTACTAGATAGGCAAAAGTTACTAGGTATATGCACCAAATAGGTGTACCACCCAAAATTCTATATTTTCAAATAACACTAACTACGCAGTAGGTTGCTGCATTAGTACCAGACTAAAGAAAATATAACAGACTGAACTTCACCTCGATATGTGGTCAATATTTTTAAACAACAAACTATAAATATTATCTACTAGTTTTGGCTGACGGTTATCGCGACCAAACAAAGCCTATGTCCTTTCTCAAGGTCTAATTTATACCAAATTTCATCAAAATCGGGTCATTGGTTTAGTCGTGAAAGACGGACAAACAAACACACACACGCAGTTTCCCATTTATACTGTGTAATTAGTGTGGATGTATAATAATATCGGCGAGTATGTTAGTGGGCTTCATATTGAAAGTTTATTTTTCTTTTGGAACATTCCTCTGCAAATTTGCTCATCCTGAATGATCTATCTGCGTACTTCATTTAAATCAATACAGTTATATTTTTAATAAATTATTAAGTCACAGCAAAATTAATAAATAGCGTTAAGTCTATTGCGAAACGACTCAGTCTGATATGTTCTTACCAACAAACATTAAAACGAGTCAATATTAAAATATTTGAAACACATATTTTATAACTATATTAAAATATGAAATTGGGCTCACTAACCGTTAAATGCGGTTCACTAGATACGCTATTAAGTTTGTAATTAAAATAAATATCGAAATTAATATGTGAATGGCACTATAGATTAGACGTGGATCATGCTGTGAAAATTATTCAAGTAGCGTGCTGGGTATAGGGTCTAATGTGGAAACTTGTCCTAGCTATGCCAAAGTGCCCACTTTACGTATGACGAATTATTATGGACCGGACGTCCATATTTAGTTAACTAGTTCATTTTTAATGTACAAATTCGATGTCGAGTTTCACTCAAAAGTATAACTTACTTAGTTTATTATTTTGGTATTTTATTTTTTTACACATCACATGGTGTATCCTTAATACCTTATTTAGTTGGAAAATCTTTGGGGTTTATTTATAAAATATTTTTCAAAAAATGTGATTATTTTTATACAAAAGTATGTTTATTTAAACAACGTTATATTTTATGTAAACAAATGAAAAATTGTACTAAAAATAAACATAGTCATAAACAAAAAAAAGCATTGAGGTGAATTAGATCGGTCATCATCATCAGTCATCACGTATTTTTTAACTTAATAAACAATGTAAACAGACGACCGCACATGGCTCTTGATGGTCCGATTCCACAGACTACATAAGGATGCTTCCAGTCCTTTTCGAGCTTTAGTAAACTTATCTCTGTGGTTAGTTAATTACTTACTCTGTGGTTTTACCACGGTAAGTATTGTATTATCTTTGGAATTTAGCATTCATCTTGACCCCAGTGACTTCAGGATAGTGCGGGGAGCTATGCACTCAAAAAATATATTAAACCAATATGCACGCGACAGGGGCTTGTTTCTCTCGGGACTTGAGGTCAAGATATGTGCTGGAAACTATACCGAACCATCAAAATAGTTCGGCAGTAGCCCACACGTTCGTACTGGTTCGGAGTAGACTATAGCAGACCAACTGCGTTTAGTGCATTTCGTGAAACCTGTGGAGTCAAGATATACCGGTAACTATACTTAACCTAGTGGTATGGATAATGGAATGCTGAGACGAGGTCTCGGGTTCGTTCCCAGGTTTTCCATGGCACACACCAATGACTTTTCGATGTTTTTCGAAGTTATGTGTGTATTTATCGCAGGTTTATAAGTGCCCAGTTAATGGCAATAGGCTCGCCACCTATTACATTGGGACCTAAACATAAACCGGCGAAATGTGGGTGCTAGCACCTCTGCTTACCCCTTCGGGGATAAAGGCGTGAGTTTATGTTATGTTATGCTATACTTTCATAGACAAATCAATTAAAAAATTCCAAAGGTAACGCTCGATAACAACTGGAAGTATATTTAGGTAGTATGTGGAACCGGAGTATCCAATCCGGTCTTATGTTGCGCACATTACGGTGGGTACATGATTCGTTACTTCAGGCAATAACAACAAATCCGGTGGTCTATAAGGACTTTAATCATTATGTCCGGTGGATTGCTCTCCAGAAGATCAGATTTGGTTCGGATCATACCAAGTTCGGTGATTCGCTCTGCACCAAATCCGGTGGTCCGTTAGGAGTTTTGTAAGAATGATCGCTGTCAAAGAATATATACAGATATAAGCAAAGTTAGCAAACAACGAATGAGTGACGACTGCTTGGCGTGAACTGCACTACCTACGTCTACGCACATCGCACTTGCTTTTTTGCAGCTTCGTATCCATCGCTTTAATCATATTCGCGTAGACTATATGAAAAGAAAAATATTTTATGCAACTTTTTGTATATCTCCATAGTAAAAACATCTATCCTTCTAGACGCTGTAAAATCTAAACCCCATACATTTCAAGCATGTCGCCATAGTAAAAAATATGTTTCAAATCTGTTGGTGGGTGGAGACGTTTTCATGTAATGTCCTTTGATGGTACAAATTTGTCGGCTAGGACGGTACCACCGTGCGCGATGGCGAAAAACCCTCCATAGTAATCTAATCTCGGTTGGATTGCGATCAGGGGTCAGCAAGTGCATAGCCGGGCAGGGGGGATTGTGGTCGCAGCACTAGTGGGACCGGTGAGTGTCACACGGTGCGCAGACGACAATCGTCTTTTAATGAGGCCGTCAAGGTGATTGCCACCATTGTTAATATGGTACGTGTATGTAATGGTGACTCTCTATCCTGAAACTTTGCCTTCAGCTTACCATTAGGCGAGGTGAAGTCAAATTGACGTGTCCTAAAAAAACAGTATAAGCAATAAAATCAAAATTTCAAGGTATTTAATTTACTTTTAAAGCAATTAGCACCTACGCTGACTATACAAATTAAGCGCCCCAAGATGATTGTGTAGTAGAATTTCGAATGCTCAAGGTATAGCTCAGTACCTCAGTGGCAAGAACATTATCTGCATTCCCCCTATAAGGGACCGGTCGTGGGTTCATATCCCGTTTAAATCGATGTCAGAGTTAATATACTCTGACGGAAGAAAATTTCATTCCTTTAAAATCTATGTCAGAATTGTTATGTCATATTAGGTATCCATACTAATATTATAAATGCGCAAGTAACTCTGTCTGTCTGTCTGTCTGTCTGTATGTTACGCTTTCACGCCTAAACCACGGAACCGATTTTGATGAAATTTGGTATAGGGGTAGATTAGACCTTGAGAAAGGACATAGGCTATGTTTGGTCGCGATAACCGACATTCACGCGGGCGGAGCCGCGGGCAAAAGCTTAGGAGTAGGACATAAAAACTGATGCAATATTATGTGTGTTGGAGTTGATGATTAGTTGTTGCCCGTGGTTTCACCCACTTGAAAAAATAAACCATTTTATAGACCTGTTCCCAGGATAAAGAGCCAGTTACACTTTTAATACTAGTTCACAGCTAATACTGAATAATTCAGGCCACCATTGACACATACAGATTACACAGCCGACGCTATCATTTACTGCCGATAAAATAAACAATAATGGATATAAGATTGACGCGGTTTTAACAAGACAGCCCTTATGAAATATGCATGCGAAACGTCTCGGAGGATGCGTGTAATCACGATACAACATAACCGGCATAATTTAGATAGGGTTCACACTTTCAGTAGTCGTACCATTTTCCTCCTTCGGTTTTTTTTTGACTGAGTTTCGATTTCATTAATTTTAGGTATGTAGTTATGAAACTAATTAAATATAAAAAAAAAAATGTATTTTAAAGAATAAAAAAGAGGGATAAAGGTAGAGGCAAAACGTTAGTTTCATAATAAATAGATTTTTTATTTGACCTTGGATTTTTTTTTTCTAAAATACTCGCTTGTGAATTTTCTGATTTTTTTAATTTATTATATAATTTATTAACAAAAAATTACAATATCAATAATAATAGCACAAAAAGTCACTAAGGTTTATACCTGTTAAATTTTATGTGAACGCCTTTTAGACGTTATCACTGCACAATTGGCCATTTTATAATATCTACGGAAGGTCTGAATAGCGATTCGCGGATGAGTCGACTATTTTTATTTACTGAGATTTTTGAACTGAAAACTTCTTTAGCGGCGTTGGATGGGTAAAAAGTGTCAAAGTCGCGTCAGGATCACGTGGTTAAACTCGCGTCAGGATCACGTGACCTTTGACCCGTAACCGACGACTTTGTAGGGCGACATGACGTCATACAATATTTCTAGCTACAGAGTGTTTATTTTGCTAGGTAGGCTAAGAAGCTTCGTAGTTTTAGTTAGTACCGGGTTCAAACCTAGGCTTCTGACACTTTTTGTGATTATTTTTTCTTTTTGTAATGTATTATTTTTTGTGATAATGTATCTTTTTGTAAAATATTAATTTTCTGACAGAAAATTAGTGATAGGTTCTATGATTGGCGCTATATTAAAGGTGTGGTATGGTATGGCATGGTGTGTTCTTTTTATCTTTTCTCTGTAACGAAGAAAGAAAGAAAGAAAATGTTTTCACTTCTGCCGGCACTCCCGGCATGCAACCCGTCTTTTTTTAAATTATTTTTTTTTTACCATTTTTTATGCCGAATATTCAAATCGATTTAAATTGAAAAAGTTTTCGATTGAAAATGAAAATTCATTCATTGGTTCCGATAATTCGTAAGAATATTATAAGACATATTCCACTGTCGTCTCAAAGACAGATATAGGGGGAAAAGTGTGAATTGGTTAGGGCGGTGGTCTGGTAGCTTAGTGGTTAAAGGCAAAGATCGTGGGTTCGATCCCCGCCTAGACCAATTCAACTTTTTCAATTTGAATCGAGATAATTTGAATCAGAAATTTGGAGGGAAAGAAACGCATTTTCCAGGTCAAATACATAAAAAGGGTCAATGTGATAAAATGACGCGAGTTATTATCAGTTGAGTTCAACGTTCGTGCCTCATCGTTTGGCTTCAGTAAGGTGAGGTCCTCTCGCAAAAAAACACCATTATAAATGCCTACATTATCAAAATAGTGGTCACCAGTTCGACGGCCTCGATACGAGTACAAGCATTAACACGCCCCCATGACGTTTAAAGAACCAAATATCTGACAGAATGGCAAAACAGATAAGCACTACCCATCTTCTGAATCATACGTCATGTTGTATTGATGGGTATTCATCATAAGCCGCACACAAAGGCCATGAGTCAATAAATATGTATCTTGCGACAAATCCGTTTATTATAATTGACAGCATTTGCTGCATATTTGAGTTCTGTTACGAATATCAATAAATGCCGTTTCATCGTTGTTGCAGATTCAATATAACTAAGCGTATTTATCAAATAAAGGTGATAATAAACTTGAATATCCTTGCGAATGTTACATTACAGAAGAATATACGAGATCGCTTTAATGAGCATTATGGAAAGAAAGAAAGAAAGAAAGAAAGAAAGAAAGAAAGAAAGAAAGAAAGAAAGAAAGAAAGAAAGAAAGAAAGAAAGAAAGAAAGAAAGAAAGAAAGAAAGAAAGAAAGAAAGAAAGAAAGAAAGAAAGAAAGAAATTTAGCAACTCACAAACTTAAAATTAAACTAGTGAATTAGAGTAACTTAAAACTAAACATTTGCGTCAGTGCCAAATAGGTCACCATCTCAGCATAAAGCTGCACAACTAAAAGTCCATTCTCGCAACAGAACGGTATGCATCGACTACAGCGGTTGCTAGAAAAATCATGAAAATTTAACGAAACAAGCATAGCGTCAAAAATTGCCAATGTTTGACACTATGTCTCGCGGACATTGCTGGCCGCGTTCGAAGGCGGCTCGGGCGTCGGAGGGCGCCAATCGAACTCCGCCCCCCATGAGCGTGGGCCTGAGGGTGACGGGTGGAGTCGCTCGTCACCTTAGCAGAAGCGCCCCCCTATGGGGGGGGGGAGTCGGGGACCGCGTGGTCCCCCCTCGCGAGGAGGGCCAGACCGAGAGGAATGGCCCTAGGTCAGCCGGGGTGCGAGGGATATGTCACGAGACAACCTCACCTTCGGCCTAGCACATCGACCCACAGACGGCGTGCGGTTTAGTCGGTTCGAGCCCGACATAACCTCCTCCTTCGCCTTCGAAGGGGCGGGATGTATCCGAGGGGATTTCCCGCACGTAAAAAAAAGCACTATGTTTGGTTCATTTGTTCAGTTCGAATAATTAAAAAATAGCGAATGCTCGATGTTCTGTTACAAGAGAATAGGTACTCAAGTCTACCAGAACCTTTGCAATTTATATTTCACCGATGGCTCATTTTTTTTTAAATATAATTCCTAACAATAGATGTAATAATGCATACATCTCTGAAATCTATCCTACTAATATTACGCGAAAACAGAGATGGATGGATGTTTGTTACTCTTTCACGTAAAAACTGCTGAATGAAACTTTGCAATAGCACATAGGCTACAATTAATAACAGTAACCGGGCACGCGGAATGCGGGCAGAGCCGCGGGCAAAAGCTAGTATTCAATAATTTGAGTGTTAAAGTAAGTAAGGAATCAGAATTATGAAAGTAGAAGATACGGTCTCTGCCTACTCCATTGGGAAAGATTTAGATATGAAATCAGAAAATATATTTCATTATTTAATAATTGCTTTCAATTTAATTAGATTAAATGAATTATATAGCACTAATATAGCTACAAATACAACCCTATCGATTATTTATTGGATAGTTGCTGCAAACTTGAATAAATAGTATCATTAGTCGTAAATGAATCCAGTTTACTAAATACTATTTTCCGACCTCAATTAGAGCGTGTAATTTACATGTGCAGTTTATTTCTTAGACTAAACTCACGATAATGTTGTCAATATGAGATTTAAATGAAACCAGTTTTATCGGATTCTAAAGGTTTTTTTTATATTACTTAGGTGACACACAATCACACGGCCTACTTGATGGAAAGTGGTTACCGTGACCTATGAACGTGTGCAACACCAGAGGAGTTACACTCGTGCTGTCGACCCTGTTAGAACAGAGAGTTTCTATGCCGCCAGTGTAGAAGTACAAAACTCTCCAGTAAGCTTTGGCTTCCCTACTCACCGCCACATACAACACGAGGTTATTTTGGCCGCGGTATTCAGTAGGGCAGAAGTACTTCCTAAGTCGGACTGCTCATTTGGGACGCAAATACAGTCGTGTACTACCTTCTCCGGAAAGGTGCTGAAGCATCAAGCAATCACCGTTTTTAAATTTGTCGAATTGCACAACGAATCGAGCAAAACATAGACCGAAATATCACAACGAATATTATCTTGATCTTTCTAGCGAAAGTTCTAGTCGAGGCACTGTCGTTTTGCAAGAATGCTCACCCGAAAGCTAGATAAAATGCTCGCTAAAACGTTCTCTTTTATTTTTCTGTAATGTATGTAACATTTGCAAAATTCTCAGGTAATTATCAGCCTCTTTCGATATTCGACATTTGTGTATTGCCAGAATTAACTAAGTTTGACTAATGACTATGAAAGCTTCTTAAACCAGTTTAATTGAAAACTATGCATAGAAATCAATTAGGTATAGGAATCTACTCTACTGGTGATTACGTCCGACAAACCTGACATATTTACAAATCTTGTCCTGTTCGTCGACGGGTCTTAATAAGAAATTCTTGAGCTTTGACATGTTTCGCAAATTTGAAGTAGCTTACGTAAGGAATTTGGGTTAGGTGATTGAACCTATTTGTATGCAGGAATATGGGTAATTGCATAGGTCTGGTCGTGCCTCGGAGACCACGTTAAGCCGTTGGTCCCGGTTGCCATACTCACATCTATGGCGTCACGGGTAATCGGAGCCCTAAAAATTCAACAACTTTTAGAGGTCATATGGCAGTCGCTTCACAGAAAATGTCAAAGTTCAGCCAAATCCGCAGTTAGACTGGCAGAAGCGGACCCCAGACTCCAAATTGCGGCATCTCACGTGATTATATTTGGTCCCAAGAAGACGATAAAGAGCTAAATAAAGAATTTAATAGATATATTTTCTTCATACTTTAATTTTCTATCTTTACAGGGCGTCATTTATGTGTCCACCATTATATATTTGATTAGTATATGTCCATTAATCATTATGAAGTTGGTTTGGGTCCCGAAGACCTTAAGGCTCCATATTTCAAATATGTCGGACCAGATATCACTATCACTACATAGTATAAAACAAAGGCGCTTTCTCTGTCCCTATATCCCTTTGTATGCTTAAATCTTTAAAACTACGCAATGGATTTTGATACGGGTTTTTTCAATAGATAGAGTGATTCAAGAGGCAGGTTTATATTATGTATAATACATGTTTAATATAGTAAAGGATGCAGCGGGAACGGGATCTGACGCCACGCGGGCGGAAAAATATTGGCGGTACGAAGTTCGCTGGGTCAGCTAGTTAATTATAATTATGTTGGTAAGCTAGGTTAAAGGTATAATTCGGATGGTGACTGTGAAGTATACAACACCTGCAGACGCACGCAGCAGATATGCGTAATTCAATATGGCTTCTCAATGGCCCCCGTTACGCGATGGTAAGTATAGAATGTATGCGCAAGCGTCTGCAGTTGTCGGTTTCGGAATCATACCTTAATGAGTATCTACGGGCATTAGAAGATGAAACATCCACTGTCACGTTGGGTATTAAAATGCCATTAAATCAGAAGAATGACGTGTAACTGTGAACTAGACAGCTTTGAAGTATTTAAACGGTTATGCGACTCATTTACAGTTTGCCTATATTTCATAGATCACCCGATGAGGGCCAGACCGAGAGGGATGGCCCTGGGTCAGCCGGGGTGCGAGGGATATGTCGCATGACAACCTCACCTTCGACCTAGCACTACGACCCAGAGACGGCGTGCGGTTTAGTCGGTTCGAGTCCGACATAACATCCCCCTCCGGCTCCGAAGGGGTGGGTATCCGTGGGGACTTCCCGCAAGTAAAAAAAAGGTCTAAAATGGCCACATTGCATATTTATGTACATTTGCAGATCTATATACCAATAGTTCATGATTCCCATCTAATAAACCTAAATAAAGCGAAAACTACAAAAACGTTTTCTATTTTCTTGTTTATTGCAGTGTAGCAATTTAGTCAGATATGATTTTAAAAACACAGTTGTCAGTGTAATTTGTTAAGTTTGTTTGAATGTTTTTGTAGGTTATGGCACGAAGGCTTAATATTATAACAATGACAATGAAAACATCAAAATGAACGCCAAATGTAAGTCCATACGAATAGCTCATAAATTGAAACCATAATTTCAAATGATGATGTACTCAAATGAAGCTTCATTTTATGATAGTCAAAAAGTGACCATTTTACAATTATTAGTGAAATAGTACACAAACATGATGATCAGTAAATGAACAAACAATATGGCCTTTTTAGACCTACAGACTGGTGCGGATAGGGAACCAGCCTGATTCCCTATCATCTGAAATATGTTGATGCGAAAGCAATGATAAATTTTACTATAAGTATTCCAGAAATCATAAAAAAAATTCTTAATTAGATCCTTAGTTGGTACTTTTCGTTTAGCGACTATCTATTAATATTGCCTATGTTTATCCTAATGTTAGGTTAGGTGTATCTAATGCATCTGATATTTATCACTAAAATCTTGAAAGTCACATCAAGATCTTGAGCACTGGTCAAATTTATTTTCTAGATTTATTCGTTCCTTATTAGCTGCGAAAGCTAAATATTCTCCTTAGTACTAACTGGACAATATTACCGCCAGTTAAACAGAATGTTGATTAAATAATTGTAATTAGGACTTTAGTTTATTGGGAAGCATTTCCCATTTTATTGCAGTCTGGGAGACAGAGCAATTCAGGTCAAAGAACTTTGTTTTATTGATTTGCGATTTTATCTATATGTATTTAAAGTTAACTGCTAAATGATTCAGAGCGAATTAATTAACGATATCAACCGCGATCAAATCACGGTAATTAAATTCATTGAGTTAATTATTAGAACTCAGTTAAGTTTACCTTTATCACAATTATTTACACTGGTGCACCTACATCGTTAGCCTTCTTCTTCATACGAATACCAATCCAAGTTGCATATAAGCTTCCTGTTTGGATGGTCTAAACACTTAGAAAATAATTGCACACTACACACTATCCTACGAATCTGACTCTAAATTTGAATCATCTTTACAGCTGCCTCGTTGCTTACCAACAAAATTGAGCATTCTAAAACCAAAATTCATAACACTTCGACATTAATTGCACATCTATGATTACGAATCTAACTGTAAATTTGAATCATCCTTACAGCTGCATTTGTTACTTATCAACAGAATAGAGCATTCTAAACCCAAGGTCCGCTTTATGACTTCTTCTTTCATAGAAGTTTACATGAGAAAGAGAGAGAGAAAGAGAGATAAAAACCAGCGATGATCAGTTCTGGCTTAACATCATCGTCATACCGTTGCTTCTGGTTGCATTCATGGCGGTTCACCTCAGAACCCGGAAAGTTTCGCCTAAAGTAAGTCATTAAATGGTGTATCGGTCGCTAAGTACAGTAACCAATCAAACAATCAATTAGCTCACTGCAGTTTACTGCTGGGCATAGGCCTCTCCCAATTTGCGCCTTCAGCGTCCAGTCCCTCCCAGCCACCTTTTTCAGGTCATCGGTCCATCTGGCTAGGGGACATCCTACCCTCTGTTTGCCTTCTCGCGGTCTCCACTCCAGGACACTCTACCGCCAAATATGGTAAATCTGTCCGCAGAATGTGACACTATATTTTAAAGTCTGATCTATTATTTTACTGACACAATTTATTATTTTGGCGACAGATGAATCACACCCTAAAATATATACTCACACTTATCCAATGACTCCCTCAACTCACCCTTTAAATTTATTCCAAACGAATGATTCATCAGAAATTTGCATTACAAAATGAAACCTACATAGCTTTCCTATTTTCGCAATAGTCAATGGACATTGTATAATGTCGACTTTATCCGAATACGTCCAACTGCTGTCGCCGCTGCCTTTGCGCAAATCATATTTCATACCACATTAATTTATGCCGTCTGAATTTTACATTATGCTTGACATCAACCTTAATCCTTTGGAATAATAAATGTATGTGTATGTTATTTAATTTTTGGTTAAGAATACTCTATTCTGTTGATAAGTAACAAAGGCAGCTGTAAAGATGATTCAAATTTACAGTTAGATTCGTAAGCATAGATTTGCAATTAATTTCGAAGTGTTTTGAATTTTGATTTTAGAATGCTCTATTTGTTTCTAAGTAACGAGATAGCTGTAAAGATGATTCAAATTTCGAGCCAGATTCGTAGGATAAAGTGTGCAATTATTTTCTAAGTGTTTTGAGCAAAGATGAATGAGTGTCGCATGTTTGCATGACAAAGATATTTATGATGCAGCATTAAAGTAAATTGATGACGATTTCAAGGAGGAGTTATGAATTTAGTCGTCAGATAGATAAAACGGTAGCTTTGATAGATTGGTTGCCATAATTTATTAGTCTGGTGTATTTATTTGGGAAATTATTCAATTTCTTCATGGTGATTCGCTAAGTTATGAATCAATCGATTACTATTTTCTGTAATATATTAGTTTATTTGTAAGTCATTGTCGGATTAGTATAAATAAGATTGGAGTTTGGAATAAAGCAGTCGCTTCTGTTGTTCCAGTTGAGTGAGCATGCTGTAGGTTTTCTTCAATGAGGTTCTAGGTGTCTACCTTCGTTAGTGTCTCCATTTTACAACTTAAGAGCAATAAAAGAAAAAGAAAATTTAAGTGGAACAGATTACTTTCTTAAGAATATCAGTTTTCTCTAAGGAGCACTAGCTACCTTTCCCTCAGCCATTTGCATTGCTTGGGTAAAGGCATCTTTTGCACTTACTTCTTATTTTATAACATTAGTGTTTTGATGAATTACATTTTCTAAGTACCGGTTCTAATAATATCAACTGGACGAATTCACAAAGGCTGCTTATTCTGAATTAACGTAGATATGTTATGGATTAGGGTGTTAATTTTGAGTTACGGCACTATCGTATTAGGCCTACCTGTAAAGATAGTTGTCAGTGTATGTAAATAAATAAATAAATAAATAAAAAACTTAAAGCTATATAATCTTTTCTTCTTCTAATTATTATTATAAGTCATCATTATCGACATTTAGACGTTATCCTGATTGCATCTGAGGCTGAGGTGCCCTCGGAGCTCAGGGTCCGCCTTCCGGCTCTTCCTCCTCCACTATATATACATACATACCATACATTATAGGTATGTATGTATATATGTACTATTAAAGTAATAACGAGTTTTACTTAACAACATTCTCATTTTAGTTATGATCTTAAAATATGAACGGAAATTAAAGTTATAAATATGTGGTATTTAAAACGGATATCTAAGTTATAAATAATAATTGCAAGTCTTAGGTTTCCGTTCATATTTTTAAATTATGACTAAACTAGCTTTCGCCCGCGGCTCCGCCCGCGTGGATGTCGGTTATCGCGACCAAACATAGCCTATGTCCTTTCTCAAGTTCTAATCTACACCTATACCAAATTTCATCAAAATCGGTTCAGTGGTTTAGGCGTGAAAGCGTAATATACAGACAGACAGACAGACAGAGTTACTTTCGCATTTATAATATTAGTATGGAATGAGGTTGCAGTTGAATATTTTCTTAAAATATTATTTGCAATAACTATGACTGTAGTAGAATTCAAGCAACATATTATTTTCTTCTGTTTGACAGCCCTAAGTGAAGTATTAAACGCGTCGTCGGCATTATCGCGGCATAATTGCGGGTGGCTGCGGTAAAGATTTGGGTGTATTGCAGGCGATTAAACGCAAACGCCATTTAGATTGGAACCAGGATGGTTATATAGGAGAATATCGAATGCTCAAGAAGTGTTCACGTAGCTCAGTTCATGTTCCATCTTGGATATTTACTTTTCCTTTTTCAATGTATATGAATAGTTAGGGAACTAATTTAAAAAAAAAACATTAAAACCAATAGCAAACGCCAATATTTAAATAGGAGCCGTTTTCTCTGGTTTGGTATCAAAATTGTACAGTTTTAATTCAAATCGTTTTCAATTTGGGTACCAGTTATTATTTTTTTCTTAAAGCAGAAAGTACTTACATAATTCATATTTTATATTCTAAATCAATAGCCTTTTGTAACCCAATTCTGTGTAGCTTAACGCTAACACTCAAGCAAATCATACTCACGTAAGATGAAAATGGGGAAAAGAAGGATCTCTTATAAATCAGAGAACATTTTATAAAGTTAATTGATGATTTCCCAAAAAACGTGACACTTTAATACACATACAAAGGAAGACATCTTTACTTTATATTTGAATTATCTGTCGTTATGCCAAACTTGATGACTTAATTTGTTAAAATATTTCACATTTTTATTGTGAGTTCTTTCCTTCAGGCGTTACATGTTGTTGACATAGGCGTAATAATTTTTACATTCCTATTGTTTCTTAGTTGGTGTCAAAATTTTATAAGAATATAAGAAGATTTTCATAATTTTTTTATCACATTTTGACATCAACTATGCGACTATATCATACTTTACTTGCCACAAGAAGATCAAACGCTTGATCGTATGCAGTATGACCAAATCTTATCAACCTAATAATTACATAGTAAGCCGCTTGCACCGAATTGAAGGGCGCGGACCCGACAGTTTGTATTCGTTTAGTTTACTTACCAGCCTGTTAAAAAAACAACGTTCAACAGGTTTTGATACTTGATCATTTTCGCGCTATACTTAATCATCGGTATTGGTGTCGATTCTGTTTGTGTTAAGTGGTGCTATGTTAACTGATTTCAATCTAGCCTTCTATTCTGTGGTTTTAAACCAATGACTTTAATGGTTTTGATTGGTATTGATGAATAAAAATAATATCATATTAAAACTCCTTAGGGGTGAAAGTGATATAATTACTGTAACTTAAAACAAACCTGTTAAGAGTCACAACAATCGTTAACTTCCACTACACCAAATAATTTATTTATTTTTTAATTTATTTACTATTTGTGGAACGTTGGATCCTCAGAGATTTTAAAATAATAACCACCAAGCAGAAACATAATTTTATGTCTGATATCTATAATTCAGATTTCATCCATTAGTAATATTTACTACATTTTTATAGAAACCGTTTTATTTAGACGTCTGATTTAGGTTTTTTTTGTTATTGAAGAAATAATGTTATCTTTAAAGATTGAACGCCAATAGATCATGATTTAATTCGTTGTGTACTACAGAATTGAGACTTTTGATTGGCGTTTATGGTCAGGTAGAATACCTGTACTTGATGTGAGAACGAATCTTGTTGCAATAGGTGCCAATAGATGGTTAAGTATTGATTGCAAACAAGTCTTCGACAAGCTCACTAGTTATCTGATTATCAGTATTTATTTACTTCGATACTAGAATGTTTTGTTTCATTTTACATTCTCTGATTATATCTTTGGTTTCTTCACTTTGATGATTAACTCTGAAGAATACATTTGGATATACCAAATAGTTCTTAAAAATTGCTGATCCCAAATAATTTACAATTTGAACTATTCTATAGTGATGTTTTGTTTTGGATAGTAGTTTACCTTTGCTACTACAAGGAGTGTTTATATGATCATTTCTTTTTAACTACGTCAAACATTCAAACAAATCACTTCACGTCTTTTCCGCACGATAAAGACTAATCATCATGCTCCCAATAGTAGCCAACACTCTATCTAGGAATATTTTAGTACCCTCTGATTGCCCTCGAGTCATTGTAATCAACAAGCGCATACTACAAAGGACGCACACATGTAAATAACATAAACACACACACTTTTGTATAATATCAAATTATATTTCAATATAAATCTCATTTCATCGGTGTATGTCCTCAACACAGATCGATTTCTTCACTAATAAAATTTGCCATACGTAGGAACTTCATTCGTCAATGCCAAATTCATATAGGCCAAAAAACGAAGTTAAGCTAAGATTAGCTAGGTACACACGAATGTACAGCAACAAGCCTGACAAATCGAATTCTAAAACAAGTATTGAAACTTCTAATACATTTCCAGTCACAGCCATCAGGCAAACCTCGTTTAAACCTAATTCGAGGTAGCACTTGATTAAAACCAAAACAGTGGCAATCAGCGCAAACGCAATGTCAAACTGTGTGAATAAACCAAATTAATGTCGATCCCTAAATCTCCCTCTAATTCCCCCTCACTACATCATTCACACTGTAACTCAGGGAGACGGGGAAGTTCATCATATATTGGTCCTATTTTCAACTGTTAAAGACCTGGCAATATTCCAAATGAACTCAAGAAACAGTATAATTTAAAAATATATATCAAACAAATTATAGTCTGCAGATATCAAGATCGTTTCTTCTTTTAAATTAATTGTATTCAGAGACGAATTCTAGGAAATAGTGTTGTAATTATAAAAATAGTGACATCAGACGTGGAATTTGTATTTTACGTGTGTGACCAGAAATAAAATGATTATATACGCACTAGTGTCGCCTCACGTGAAATATATGTCTAGTTTATGTATGTTTAGGAATTTGCCGTTATTTACGAAGGGAACGACATTATTTCCAGGGGTTTATTTATTGTTCATGAGGTCTCTGGCCACATACGAAGAACATGAATTTTAATTTTACACAATTTAGTCTAACAAGACTAGTCGTTATCAGTAGGGCAACCACGATACTTACAAATTCAAATTCATTTGCGTGTAATGTGGTAAAATGAGAGATGGCAATATAAAGAAACTATATCTATCCCAAGCACATTTCGCCATAATGTTGGCATGCAAACACAGATAATACATAGCAATATCTACATAAATACTAAAAAAATTGCAGTCACAATAAAAGCACAGCGGCTGCAACAACGCATTTCTGCAGTGGTACGAACGACATGCATATTTCTTCAAAAAGTCTTCCACTGTATAAATCGTATATACATTCGAATATATATAATAATATAATAAGCATTTAAATACCATGAAGTTAATTCGAATTTCTATCAATAGGGTTTAGGGTGAACAAATGTCTCCGTTTTTATTTGGGCACATTTGTGGGATAATTGCATTTCATGAAACTTTTGTTGTACAGGTAAAAAATGATATAGATACTTTTTCATTTGAAATTGTATGAAAAGGTGTATACTTACATCCTTTGTCGACTATACGTTTCAGACAGGCCTATATTTATAGTCGCCATTTTGACAGATTTATTTCACACAGTTAGTTCCTATAATAACTGTCAGTACTGACACGGCTATTTATCATTAACTCAACGAAAAGGGTGTGCAAATTCAATTATATTTATTCATTTCAGTCACAAAGTAATCTCATGAATATCATTATGAATACTTTTATATTTGCAATTATATTATTAGCAAGTCAATAGAAAAAAAGAATCTGCCAGGTCCCCTTCTAGCTCCAAATTTAATTTGTACAAATTATAGTAAAGTCTGTTCTTTGACAGCATTCATGATTAAATTGAAGACCACGGCCAATAGGAAGGGGCTCAGTATGAAACCTTGCAGTACCCCTACTGTATTAGGAAAAAGTTTTGTACTTTGCAGATAAATATCTCTAATGATATGGTTTAGAAGTATTTCACTCGTAATTATACTAGCTTTAAATTCCAGATGCATTCAAAGTTTCCCCTTTGGAACGCTTTTCATCTCATTCATGTCTTCGCAGTCGCGCGGTCTAAGGCAGTTGTAAGATCATTCTCACGCATATCATCTTCATGATGCCATTCCAGCATATTTTTAGTAAGGGTATCTCTTACCGGTAGAAACATTATGGCCATAAATGTTGGCAATACGCAGTGCAGTGGTTGCTGCATTACTTTATTTTTCTCCATTTTTATCAGTAACTATATTTGTAATAATTGGTTATATATTGATCTATTATTTTATACCCATTTCATTCCAAACTGCCATCACGATAACACAAGAATTTGTGTCGTTATTAACAAATGAAACAGTATTATAAACTATAAATCGATTTCTTTGAATCGAGATCAGTGATAATTTTAGGTATTTAACCTTCAGAGCTAATTATTCCAAATAGATTATTGATTAAGGAGTCTACAACATATGTGGGACTTACTATAACCAAAGTTCCTAAAGAAGTTAGCTAAATATCCTGTTATTTAAATTATGCAATGGATTTGAATAATTGGAATGTCAGAAATACCGAACAGGGTGTGATAATTCTGCGATACAAAAGAAGGATCCTCTGAAATAGGTGATCATGCCTGGCAGTCTGTAGTCTAAAGGTTCATATCTTTGCGTTTGGGCTGTTGTTTATTTTTATATCTAACATCTGTAAGTATGATTGCAATGGGTAGGATTTTTTATAGTAATTAGGAATTAATATAGTAGACCGTATCGGCAAATATTGTACCTATTGGCGGATAACTACTAACCATGACAATTTTGTAGAATATACTGCTTCCGGGCTGTTTGGCTGTGGTCCATATAAAACTTGCGTTCGAGACGTCGATCACTGTGGTCGATATCTTCAGGAAACACGGAAAACCTGGATCTGCATCCAGGTTTTCCGTGTTTCCTGTTCCTCTTTCTGCACTTGACTTGACATTTTTTCTTCAGGTTTAGAAAAAAAGCTGTATATAAGTTTAATCCATATAGACATGCTGATTTGGCAGTCTCCGTGGCGTAGCGGTAGTGAATGCGGCCGCTACGCAGAAGGTGCGGGTTCAATCCCCGCTCAATGCAAATATTTGTATCCATGAATATGGATATTTGCATTCGTCTGCGCTGGTTGTGCCTCGGAGAACACGTTAAGCCGTCGGTCCCGGTTGCCATACAAACATCTATGGCAGTCGTTACGGGTAGTTGGAGCCCTCAAAAGTCCAACAACTGGTCTAACTGCAGTGCTTCGCTTGCGAAGGTCAGATGGCAATCGCTTCACGGAAAATATCGAAGTTTAGCCAAATTCGCAGTTAAACTGGTAAAAAGCGGACCCCAGACTCCAAGTGCTTCGGATGTGACCAGAATAACTCTAGAATGAAGAAGAAGAAATTTGCTGATTTGCGTTCATAAATAAAACATATGACGACAGAATATTTACTTGACGGCGCGTTATAATTATTGTGTGATTAGGGTGAATGAAATTCACTCTGGCGTAATGCAAGACTCTAGTGCTCTATGGTCGAGTGTGACGTCATTCGTTCATTCGGTCAATTTGAGTTTGACAGATCATTGACTTTGGTGGGGCGCGCGGCAAATCGTGATCAGTATCGCTGTGAACCTCGACCGAGCACTACGTGTCTAGCAGAACGCTTCTAGTTCGGTTGAATATACTTGGTTATAGATCGCGAGTGTGTCTGTAAAATGTGTAGTCAGTGATTGATGTAATTAAGATGTGGTGATTCGTGTATTAGGTTGTCCTATCTCCTCGCCCGTAAAATCCACGCAGACTAAGTGCAAGCTTACAATGGGCTACTAAGAGGCCCCAGACCCGAAGTAAACCCCATGTGCCTTCATCAGAAGTGGGATACCAGGGCAACAAGCTGAGGAGAATAGCAGTGGCAACCAAAAGACTCGCTTTACATGAAATAACGTGAAACTGTGTCTGTCCTGATTGTTGGCTGCATCCCGACTACAAGACCCGGTGAGCCCGTTCCTTTTTATTCCGTAAACAGTGTCTGCTTATTTTTAATAACAAGTGGTACAGCCAAATAATTTCCTGGTAGCGGAATATCGCATTCCACCCTCCAGGGAAAGATATTGTTGTAAAGGTATTACTCGTGGGTACAAATTCGTGTTTGAATAAAAAGTCTCATCCTATTTCTACTATTCTATGTAGTGCCAGAAGAGACGATAGCAGTTCTGGCAATCCGTGAGCAGAGGTTTATGAGGCAGCGGAGTTTGCACCTAATTATATAGGGGCTAAGTTAAATTGTCATTACACGAGAAAGTTTCGAAATATCCCGAATATCTAACTATGCTAGATTCTATACTATCTGTAGCTGTTGATACGGTGAGAAGACTTATTCGAATTGAGTAGGGTACGCTGCAAAAGGTTACTGTGATTGCTTAGATTAGCTTAGAATGCGGTGACGCAACCAGTACGTCCAAGAAGTGAGAACGATAAGTTTTAACGAACTACCCTATATTAAAAGGTGATTTCATTATTGTCAGTACGCAGATGCCATGTCAACACAGTGCAAAGGCTCGTTTCAAATCGTCTTCCATTGAGTGGGGAGGTAGTGAGACAGGAGGAACCAGTTCTCGATGGTAGTGAGACAAAAGGAACCAGTTCTCGATATAATCTTTTTTTATTTAAGTGACCTAATTTACGTAAAAGTGAGTAGTTTGCAGTAAAAACTAACGAAGGACGATTCTGATTATATCACGATGTAATACGTGTTGTTTTTTTGCGTTTGCTTTTTTGGTTTCGATATCTTTTCGGTAGCAGGTACTGACCCGGTGTGTCTTGTCTTGAGATGTTTAGGTCCCTCGGAGTACTCGAGCTGTGTTTAAATGTTGGTGGACAGATAGGTGAATGTAGCTGTACGGTGTAAGATATAGCTTCCTATGAAGAAGGTTGAACTCTGTTAATAATCGCGTGCCGGCTTGTCAGTTTAATTTCTGTGATGCTGAGTAGCAAAGAGGAGCTATGCGGTATCAGTTCTAACGGGTTTTGTTCGTGTAATATTTCTCATTAGTGGGTAGTGGGTAGACTCACCGTGGTGTACTTCACTTTGAGGCCACACTATTGTGTAGGTACCTAGGTAGAAAAGGCGTGGCGGATCCTTAGCAAGACTACACGAACCAACAGTTTGGTAACCAAATATTTCGGGTCGACTAAAGGAATAGTTCTCGTCGCCAAGTTGGCGGATTGCGGCCGATAAACTGCCCCGAGTAGTCTCTCGTCTTAATGGGCGATTATATGATCTACATTCTGGTGAAAGCCTCTGTGGCGTGGCGGTGGTCGGTGCGGCTGCTGCGCGAGGCCTCGGTTTCGGTCCCCGGTCGGTGCGGGTGTTTGTGTGCTCGTATGGGTCTGCTGGCATTGGTCTGGTCTACGTGCTACGGAGGGCCTGTTGCGTTATATATCCCGGTTGTCATGCGAGCGTCTGTGGCGGCCGCTACGGGTGATTAGAGCCCACAGGGGTCCGACTGGTGTAGCTGCGGAACAACGGTGTGCCGCTTGGTTGTGGGGATCGGATGGCGGTCGCTTCGCTTCGGGGTGTTTAGAGATCCAGTCGCGCCGCGTTTGTACTGGAGAGCCGAGACCGACTAGGTCGAGAAAAGGGTTCGGAGATTGACGATAGAATGAGTTGGAGTTGATTGCTAGGAGCGGCGGTTGCTGCTATTTATTTGTCATATACCCTCCATTATGATGAAGTGGAGTAAAGTGTGTAATTACGGGTCCACCACCACCAGAATGGCTACCAGCTGATTCCGCGTTATCTGAGTGCTAACAAATTGACACTAGGTTATTAACTGTAGAAGGTTTCTGGTGGTAGGAAAACTGAACCCGACTCACTGCAATCACGGGCACAAGGTGAGGTGCGTAATGTTGAGGATTTCGTGTTGTTTGGGTTTTTTTAGTTAGACAAGATTCTTTAGTTAACTGTCTTTTATTCTAAGGTTGGGACAGTGTTTGCAATATTTTACAATAATCTTAAGGTAACTAGCTAGTGCTTGTGACTTGTGTGGCTGACATGTAAGAGCAGTATGGCGGACTCATTCCGGAAGCGGATACAAGATGGTATGCCGCTCGGGATGCGTTCTGAAGCGTTAACACGTAAATTTCAAACTGTTACGAAATTTCAGTCTAAATTGGGTCTAAGTACGAATCATTGCTCAGATGTCAGAAGTTGACGTACAGACTATAATCAGATGAAGGGGGCTGTAATCCGTCACATCAGTAAGTGGTGTACAAGGAGTGAAAATAAAGTGCTTTGGTACTGTGTTCTCGGGTATGAGTGATAAAGTCGTCACAAGCTGTGTGCCTTTGCTTTGAGATGTCTCATTTGGTGAAATTAGGACGTCTTTGATTTCAATACCCTCGCGTACCTAAGATTTAGGGAAAGATGTTCTATTAGCAAGTAATGTTTCATTGTTATCTCAAGTAACGGTTTCTCGTCGTACGTGGTCACATAGACGAAATTCTACATCGATCAATCAATCAACCAACTAGGCCACCATGGTCAACTGCTCGACGTGGGCCTCTCCCAATGTGCGCCATTTCGAAATACCACATGGATATGGGTTATCTATGTTATATGATTAGAACAGGAGAAGACCTAAAGTTCCAGATACTGACAAGCATTGGCAGAGACATCCAGGTTGAGGATTACTACTTCAAACAGACGCGTGCTTGGGTGACTTCTCTTACTTTACAGGGTAGTATCGGTGTCATAGGGCTACTCTGTTTAATAGGCAATCAATGAGCTAGATGAAAATGACAGCTTCCCCGTAAGTGTGATAGATGTTCGCTCCACAGCCGATCGTGTTGATCTAATAGTGACTTCGATGGATCAACACACGGATGATGGCCAGGGTGGTAATGAAACCGTTCTATGTGGGAGGGCGGTGTGCTCCTCCATGCGTCTTATTTCGCTCCATATTAACGATTGAGTGATGTAAAGTAACAGCGTAGATGTGCAATCCGTGCGACTCCGCCAATGGTCCGGGGAAGCATAGTCGTGATTCGTGCCCTCGTTAATAGACAGGGTAATGGAGCGGTTACGAGAGCCTCTGCGAGAGAAGCGTCGGTGGCTTGGTGGTTGGGGGGTCGGCCTTGCGATCGAGGGGTCCCTGGTTCGAGTCCTGGCCGTTGCACAGCCGACGTGAGCCCACTCCTGGCACGGGCAGTTTGGCTTGGTTGGAGGGGTTAGAGGGAATATTAGTAATTTCGATGATTTTGGTTGCTAATATTCTTTTGAAACGAAGCGCGTATGGTAGTTTGGTACAGGAAAGCGAAGTGTAACAAAATTGGCTCCTAACTAATTCTGAACCATAAGTTTGTTCCAATTAATCGGTTTCGAGTGTATGCGGATAGAGCACTAAATGGAGTATAGTCAGTGTTGGTTTATTGGTTTCCAGTCTTGCTTTACTTGCTACTACTACCTTTTGAAACCTATTCAAATAAAGCCTGGCCGCGGCTTGGGCTAGGATGTAGACGCTACTCGCTTCCAATATGGCGGATAGAGCTGGGACACATCGTGTTTGGGCAGACTTCAGTACATTTCATCTCCTAGCTTCGAACCCCAATGCCTCAATCCGATCTCGAGAGATTAGTCATACCACTGTAGTAGAAATTGACAACGAGCTGGCCGAGACGGCGGTCTATAATCAGAACGAAGGAAGAATTCACGACGACACATTCTCAGCGATTAATTCTCACATCATTACTACTAGTCCACCTTCCACAGATCTTGATGCATATTGTAAGTAGGTAGATCCAGACTCACTTTCATGTTCGGACTGGCTCCTCGAGGGTCGATGTTCGAACTATGTATTGTTGCTAGCCTTGCAGGATAGTGTAGGTGTTTGTAGGGGCACCGAGTGGTTGTACGTAGGTCTAGACTCACATTCATGTTTGGACTGGCTCCACGAGGGTCGATGTTCGAACTATGTAATGTTGCTAGCTTTGGAGGACAGTGTAGGTGGTTGTAGGGGCACCAAGGAGTGGTTGCCCGGCCCGACTGGTTTGCAGTCGTAGGGGCACCAATGAGTGGTTGCCCGGAGTCCGACTTGTTTATGGTCGGAGGGGCACCAATGAGTGGTCGCCCGGGGTCCGACCGGTTTATGGTCGCAGGGGCACCAATGAGTGGTCGCCCGGGTTCCGACCGGTTTATGGTCGCAGGGGCACCAATGAGTGGTCGCCCGGGTTCCGACCGGTTTATGGTCGCGGGGGCACCAATGAGTGGTCGCCCGGGTTCCGACCGGTTTATGGCCGCAGGGGCACCAATGAGTGGTCGCCCGGGTTCCGACTGGTTTATGGTCGCAGGGGCACCAATGAGTGGTCGCCCAGGTTCCGACCGGTTTATGGTCGCAGGGGCACCAATGAGTGGTCGCCCGGTCCGACTAGTTCATAGTCGTAGGGGCACCAACGAGTGGCTGCCCGGTTCTGCTCGTTGTGGCCGAAGAACACCAACGAGAGATGTTAGGCCTGTGCGGCGATGGAAGTCAGTGATGGACGAGCGTGTCAGTGCGAGAAGAATTAAAGCCTCGTACATTTGTTCACAGACGGATCTCTGGCATTGGTCGCACGAGGACGAGCGACATGTCAGTCTGGCCGTGACGGCGCGTTATAATTATTGTGTGATTAGGGTGAATGAAATTCACTCTGGCGTAATGCAAGACTCTAGTGCTCTATGGTCGAGTGTGACGTCATTCGTTCATTCGGTCAATTTGAGTTTGACAGATCATTGACTTTGGTGGGGCGCGCGGCAAATCGTGATCAGTATCGCTGTGAACCTCGACCGAGCACTACGTGTCTAGCAGAACGCTCCTAGTTCGGTTGAATATACTTGGTTATAGATCGCGAGTGTGTCTGTAAAATGTGTAGTCAGTGATTGATGTAATTAAGACGTGGTGATTCGTGTATTAGGTTGTCCTATCTCCTCGCCCGTAAAATCCACGCAGACTAAGTGCAAGCTTACAATGGGCTACTAAGAGGCCCCAGACCCGAAGTAAACCCCATGTGCCTTCATACTTAAAAAGAAACAAATAGCTCCAAAATGTTGCTTTGTTAAAATATACCGTTATTTGACCATTCGTAGACAATAATATCTCACTCCGGTAGTTTAATATTATAGCCCTATATGTTACAGATTGAATTTCATTAGTTCGCATTACTATAAATTATGTTACCAGCGCGATACGCATTATATATTTTAGTAGTTGTACCGTCGATTTATGTAATTAATTTAAAACAACAAAACTCCCACTACTGAGTTCGGGGAAAATTCCAATGCTAAGTTATGATAATGGACGACGAAAATATTTATAATACAGGATGATCTGTTTATGTATACCTACCAAATGGAATAAGGTTGACTCATTTTTCGGAAAATAGCGTAAGAAAAAAAAGGTATTTTGTCAGAATTTCAGTGAACAGGAAGAATTACAAAAAAAACATCATTAAACGTGGTAGTAATTTTTTGCATGTATATTTTTATTTTATTTTATTCTTTTCATTGAGTGTTATTGAATTTTGACTGTGACAGCTACACCACAAATTGTAACGTGCGTGTTACTGAATATTTCTCCATCCCACGGTTGCCTGGAAGAGATCGCATTTAGCGATAAGGCCGCCCATTGTGCATTTAACAATAGCTGCTGTAATCCGTACTACTGTCTCTTGTAATTTAATGTTGGAGAGTTATCTATCTATCTATCTATCTAAGAAAGGTTCATTTGCGCAGTCCATTGCTGGACGTATATGCCTCTTTCAATATTACCTTTGGCCTACTGTTTCCACGCTGGCCAGACGGATTGGTACTGGGTTTTATATTGAGTGTTCCTTCTCTCGCAGTAATATCGTCTGCTTATTCTTCCGTTAGTCACCTTTTACGACAGCCTTGAGATGAGATGTGATAGTGATATTTGTATTTCTCTGACACCACACGGATTTTACTCAAACACAAGGAAACCATTTTGTTTACACAATGATAACTAAATAAATTAGATTCAGTGAACATTCAGAACGGACTTGACCTGTCCTAATTGTGTTGAAATACTTGTCTGTGTCTAGACTGTGTCTCGCCTGAAATGTATGTCATCATCATCATCATCATCATCAGGCTATATTAGGCCACTGCTGGACATAGCCCTCCCCCAATGAGCGCCATAGCGCCCTGTCTTCAGCTTGCCGCTTCCAGCATCTGCCTGCAGTCTTTCTTAGATCGTCATCCCACCTGGTCGGAGGGCGTCCTACACTACGCTTGCCGAGTCGCGGTCTCCACTCAAGAACACGTTTACCCCAACGGTTGTCGGTTCTTCGCGAGATATGGCCAGCCCATTGCCACTTCAGCTTGCTGATTCTTTGAGCTATGTCGATAACTTTGGTTCTCTGTCGGATGTATTCGTTGCGGATTCTATCCTTCAGAGAAACTCCGAGCATAGCTCTCTCCATAGCTCGCTGAGCGACTTTGAACTGATGGACCAACCCTGCCGTGAGTGTCCATGTATCGGCTCCGTAGGTCATGACGGGTAGGACGCACTGATTGAAAACTTTCGTTTTCAAGCATTGCGGTATAGATGACGAAAAGACTCGGCGTAGTTTCCCAAACGCTGCCCAGCCCAGCTGGATCCTCCTCTTGGCCTCCCTCTCGAAATTGTTTTTACCTTACTGCAGAACCTGCCCGAGGTAAGTGTACTCAGAAACGATTTCGAGAGGGTGACCATGTACGACGACCGGCATCGGATCAATGTGGCCATTGATCATGACTTTGGTTTTGTCCAAATTCATGCCAAGACCGATACGTCGGGAGGCTGAAGCTAGTCCGCCCAGTATCTGGTTCAGCTCCTCTAGCGACTCCGCCATTAAGACTATGTCATCTGCGAATCGTAGGTGTGAGATGTAGTCGCCGTTTATGTTAATGCCCTTTCCTTTCCAGTCCAGCGTCTTAAACATATCCTCCAACGCGCTGGTGAACAGTTTCGGGGATATAGCATCCCCCTGTCTCACTCCTCTGCGCAACTGGATCGGTTTAGACTGCTGGTCCTGTACTTGGTCACTCAGCTTCGTACAGACATCTCAGCACCTCAATATAACGATAGTCTACTTGGCATCGCTGTAAGGATTCCAGAACAGCCCAGGTTTCGACAGAGTCAAAGGCCTTCTCATAGTCCACAAAGGCCAGACACAGGGGCTGATTATACTCTTCGGACTTCTGTATAATCTGCCTCACTGTGTGAATGTGGTCTATGGTGCCATATCCTCCGCGAAACCCGGCCTGTTCCGGCGGCTGGAACTCGTCGAGTCTCCTGGCGAGACGATTCGTGACCACTCGTGAGAACAGCTTATAGACATGGCTCAGGAGCGAGATGGGTCTGTAATCCTCAAGAAGGGTTTTATCACCCTTCTTGAAAAAGAGCACCACCAAACTCCCGCTCCACGCCTTTGGAGTTCTCCCACTGTGAAGGACGGCGTTGAAGAGGTTAGGTTAGGTACGAATTTAAATGTAATTTATATTGAATGCAAACACATTCTACAGGGTGTCCCACTAAGAAGTTCGTGGCAGACGCCAACCTTGCTTGCAACTACCGTATGCAAGTTACAAACCGGTGTATTTGCTGATTGATGTACGATGCTCTGGCGTAAGCTTTCCTCTCCAGATGAGGAGATTTTATCTTCAGCTTTCAGGCGAGGTGAAGTCATATTGACGGTCCCTTTACAAAAATCGGAAAAGTGTTCATTTAGCTCAATTAGTCAGAGTATTTCCCCTGTAAGGGACTGGTTAAGGTCTGCTCTTAAGCATTCGATAAATCGATAGTTCCTTTATCCAAAATACGAAAAGGATATGGATTTTTAAATGTACATTATTTTCTTTTTTAAAAAGAATATAAGCAACCGAAATTATAGAAATTACTAATATTTCTCTCTGACCCCTCCAACTAAGCTAAATTGCTTGTACTAGGAGTGGTTTTTCGTCGTTAGCGTATTGATCATGCTTCGAACCCGGGACCTCTCGATCGTAAGTCTGACCCCTTAACTACTGAGCTACCGACGCTTACTTACGTACTGCATTCATAAATTAGTTCAAACTGATTCAACTTGAAAATACAAACTGATCAAGAAGTCGCCACACCTGATCTAATTCCTAGATGTTGTAGTCATTGAGTTCTATGACATTAGACCCATCACATATATCAGGATTAACATACTAGAGCTACCGCACCTCAAGACGAGGTTCTTACGCCATATCGGACGAGTTTATCCATGCAAATAAAGAAAATTGAAGAATCTGTTTGTTTTTTTATTATTATTTAGGACTCGTAAATTTGACTTCACTTCGCCTAATGGAGCTGAAGGCAAAGTCTTAGGAAAGAGGGTCACCATAACATACACGTACCATGTTAACAATATGGTGGCACTCAGCTTGACGGCTTCATCAGTCGAGGATTGTCGTCTACGCACCGCGTGACACCCACCGATCCCACTAGTGCTGCGACCACAATCCCCCCTGTCCGGCTATGCACTTGCTGACCCCTGAACGCAATCCAACCGAGATTGGATTACTATGGAGGGTGTTTCGCAATTGTGCCCGATGGTACCCACCCTTTGTGAGAAATTAGTGCCATCAAATTTCTCCCACCAATAACAATAGTCGTTTTTGTTTGTAATGGTAGCTTAGTGGTTAAGAAGTTGGTCTTACGATCGAGATGTCCTGGGTTCCAGTACTGGGTATTAGACACTATCAACGTGAACCCACTGTTAATACAAGCAATATAGTTTAGCTGGATGCATTAATATAGGTACTAGTAATTTGGAATACCATTAAGTACTCTTTAAAAAAAACTTTTTTTATTTTATTTTTCTCGATATCGGTAACAGTCTTTTGGTCTGTTTTGTATAATATCCGAAGTTGTTGAGTCATTTTAGTAGAAGATAATTAATATAGTAATGCGTACCCTAACCTTTTTATTTCAAAGGCAAAAGGTTCCGCGCAAAATCAATATAAAAGTCCAAAATCTAAATCTTCTTCTTTATAGACCATTGCAGAAATGAAAAATAACAAGGACTTCTTTAGAAAATAGACCACCGGTCAAACGCACCTAAGAAAACTCCAGTAACAACTCAGCATGTTTTTTATTTGTTTTATTCACAAACAGCTTATTGGTCGCCTCAGTAACCTTGAATATTATAATAAACGTGCCTTTTTTTCTCTTTTTTAAAAATAGCTTATTAAATTTAAGCTATTTTTGCAAAGTTTGAATCCGCGGAGTCAAAGTCTCGATTACCGCTAGTTTAAATGAACCTACTCACCTATATCTTACTCTTCGAGAAAGATCTTATCATACATTTTAATGCGTGAAAATCAAGCCATTATAATATTGATGCATATTCTTGTATGTAAACCAAAATATCAAAATTCATAAGTGTCAGATTAAATCCGGTGAGTAGGCAGCATCTTGATGTTATCACCTATAAGCTTTCAGAATCAGCATCATTTCGTATTGATTTTATTACTTGTGCCTTTTAATACCTTAGTATTTTTAGTCAAATAATTTGCCGTGTCTACGGTGTTAACAGTTAGATAGATAAGTTCACGGGATCAAGTTGAAATAATTCTGTTTATGCCACGATTCAGAAAATTACGTTTTGAAAACATGTTATTTCATAACTTACAATTTTAACATGTTAAAATAATAATAATAATCTTTATTGACATAAAAACTAGAATACAATTAGTAAGGATCCCCTGACTCCTGCGCTAGTTAAAACTGTGTTGCAGGACACAGTGTCAATTAAAACTGTGTTGCAGGAGACAGAAGAATCTAATTGAAAACGTATTAAACTATGAGTTATTCTAAGTGTCATTAGTAACAATTCAAAATAGCTCGATAAGTTGAGTTCAAAATTCAGCCACATCAACCGATTGGTTTTATTTAGGTCGGCAACTGTGAAGCTGAGGCGCAGTGGGCATGACATGATGGTTTATCGGTTGCAGAGGTGCACTCTAGTCACAGCCATTACCATCTTCCCGCGTCCAGGTGACCCCAATTTGTATAATTCTGACGGTTAAAAAATAGGCATATTTTATTTTGGTAGATCACACGGAATAATAATGTTATGAAAACGCATACAGCAGCTGCAGACGATGTTTGGTAGACACTAATGGTTTTTATGTATTTCTATAAAATACCCTTTTTTATACCCCTTAGGTGGCAGACAAGCACACGGCCCGCCTGATGAAAGGTGGTTACCGTGCCTATGAATGTGTGCAACACCAGGGGTGTCACACTCGTACTGCCGACACGCGACGCTATAAGAACAGAGTTTCCGTAGTTAGCGGCATGTCTTCGGGCCGTATTTCATTTTCATCAATGACGCGACGAGTCGTCGATATCTATCTAGTGCTGTTGTATGCGATATTTCTTTCTATCGAATTGAAATCACACGTTTTGAAAACGTGGCACTCCAGAATAGAGCTCTTGATTTGTGATTTGTTTTAGAAATCTGACATGGAATGGCCGAAATAGAGTTTTAGCTTTAGCGATTTATCTTTTCTTAATACTAAAATGTCACTATTATGGTAGAGTATAACCCCTCTTAACCTACATTACCGTATATATTTTGTAAACTTTTAAGTTTTATTTGTAAATGTAGTTGTAAAAAAACAAATATAAAATAAAAGCTTTACACGGACTTTTGTCTCTTGTATTAAATCTGTAAATTCATTGAAATAAAAGTATATATAACAGGTTCTATTGTGATTTATTTAGTACTAGCTTTTGCCCGGGGCTCGGCCCGCATGGGTGTCGGTTACCGTTATAATTTTGGTAGGTATCGTAATTGGTTATCGTTATAAATTGTAGCCTATGTGTTATTCTGATGTATAAGCTATATTATTGTAAAGTTTCATTAAAATCCATTCAGTAGTTTTACGTGAAAGAGTAACGAACATCCATCCATTCATCCATTCATACTTACAAACTATTGCTTTTGTAATATAAGTAGGATTATTTACACTGAACCTAACGTTTCGGGTGCTTTTAAGCAGCTATGTACCAAAGGAAAACTTTTATTTCAGTGAGTAGGTAATATTCGGGTAAACTTCCGACAGTATTTGTAAATTTAGTCATTTGACCGTTTGACCTAGACACTGCCATTTTTAGGGTACTGATATTTATTATTTATTCAAGAAAGAAGAAAATAGTACTTCAAACCTCCATCATAATTTAAAGAATGTTTATTAAATTAAAGAATGTTTATCGTAGATAAAATGCAAGAGAGTCGCCTTCGTTGGTGTGGCCACGTGTTGCGGCATCAGCCAGGCTACGTGGGTAGCAAATGCCTGGCAATGGCGCCCCCGCCGGGCTCAGGTAGAAGGGGTAGGCCCAAAAAGGCCTGGCTTGACGTCGTGCAGGGTGACATGCGTGCAAATGGTCTCACTACCATGGACGCCGAGATCGTGCGAATAGGAGGGAGAGCTAGAAGGCGGACCCTGAACTCCGAGAGCATCTCGGCCTCTGATGCAGCCAGGATTTCGTCTGAATGTCGATGATGATGACCTTCATCACAAACCTTCAAAATATTTCTAATTGATTTAAGACAACATTATTGACTGATCAAGTCGTACCTACGTTCAATGGACGAGAAACATGACTTACTACGAAACAAGAATCGATACCTGTTGCTAATAAAGAAATTCAACAGCCAACGATTGGAACAATCGATTGTATCGATACCGGCTAAGAAAATTGTATCGAATGAAAACAATTGAATACCGGGGCTACGTATCGATCATAATCGTATTTCATAATGTCACCGTGTGCCCGTTAAATGTGCATTGCTTAGGCTGAAGCTAAACGAACGTAATTTTTTGAGTTGTAAGTTGCGTAATTTCTGTTTTGTAGGTAGTTTCTGGTGCATTCGATTTCATAGTCAAAGTCCTGTTTGATTCATACGGTGACGCAAAATGAGTTGTCTGTGAACAGAAGTTTTTTTATGTAATCGAACGCAGCGACAGGAATTAGGTACCTACTCGACTCACAAATCAAAACATTACACACGTTTGGCTTCCGTTTGAAGGTTTTCTCAACTCTTGCTTTCACTCAGAAAAGTTCTTATAGGAAAAAACTTCTTGAGCGTCATAGTTAACGTACCTTGATGAATTAGGTATATTTTTAATTCGCTGTCGGCCGCGATGTGGCAGAGTATACAGAGTGGTCCACAGTTCGTCGCCTTCTTGATCTCCATACTTACTACCACAATCACATGTGTTGCTAATTGGCAGCCAGAGTCATGGGAAGATTTAAAAGTTATCTTAAATTATTCTAAGGTACGAATTCGTAGCTCACCGCAGACCGCAGCAACAGACGCATGCAGCAAATAGAAAAATTTAATCGGTCTAGACGGGGTTTGAACCCGCGATCTTTGCTTTACAGGGGCAATGCTTTGACCACTAAGCTATCAGACTTCGTCCGAACAAATCCGAATATCTTCTTGAATGATTTTTCAATCATTTTAAACATTATTATTGTTTATTGTCTTAATTCATTAGAATTTCAATATCATGTTTAGTAACTGTCAAATATGTTTCATAGTTGGTAACTCCACAACTGTTAGATTCATAAAATAACCAAGCTTCTGTATTAACAGGTCAATCACCCAAACACTACTATAACAACTACAGATCAACTAGTTTTTTCTATCAACAGATATTTATCTTAACATTTGATGAGTACAGTGGGTATAACATTGAGTACCGACTTTCACCGAAGGGTTTATTATAGGGACATTCCTTAACTATCGGGTTATTGAATGATTCCCAAGTTCGATTGGTAGTCCACAGGCAGTGTTAATATTTTTTTTTACGTTGGGCATGACTTCACCACGCGCGATGAGTTAAATGCAAAGTGTCACCGTTACATACCCCAACAATGTTAAAATGGTGGTCTTCAGCTTGACGGCCTCATCAGCTAAAGTTTCCTATTATTGAAACAGATAATTATAATTAAATATAATATTTAGGGCATAAAGTAAATACATTAGTTAAAAAGAATCTGGCAACTAAAACACGATCATTCTTTTTTAAATTATCACGTCCGAATGACTTATCTATATTATATTAGTTTGACACAATTGAACTAATCTAATGATGGCTGGAGGAGAAAGATAGTGCAGCTTTTTAGTGGCTATTATGAGCGAATCATCAGAATCAGAACCAATACCAATGAAACTGTTAGCGCTGGTTCGAAACTTAATTTTTGTATCATCCAGACACATATGAATGCCGCTCCTTATTTTATTACCTTGTAGCTGCACTAGGAGGCTCTAGAAGGATACACAAATGGTCCTCACTTTCTCGAATCTTCCACCAGCGGATGCCTGAACCGCCAACAATGTTTATGTAATTTAATTTACTTAGGTATACTTATCTAATCATTTTACAACACCCGCAAGCACAATGCTTGTGCGGAATCATCATACAAACATAGCACCTATGTCAATAATTGCATTTCTAGCGGTGCTCTTTGATCTTTTACACATAAATAGAATAAATACTAGTAATGTACTTTATACACCATCCTTAGGATTAGCAGAAAGATTCGCAAATTAGATCAAAGTAATTAAGTACAACGGTTGTCTAATATTATTTTTTAGGACATTCAAATCAAATCAAATAGTTTATTTGATTTGATTTTATTACATTCTGCCACATACGGCGTGCAAATTTTTTCATGTCATACCTATTAATAACTATATGCTAAAATAAATTACATTATAAGGTATTGTTAAATGTTATTGTATCGCCCAGGAAATCATTGATATTGTAATACATTTTGTTTAATAACATGTCAAATAATTGTTTCTTAAATAATGTCATACATAGGTTAGTCAGGCTTGATGTAAGATTATTAAATATTCTGATACACATGCAGTAAACATTCCTTCTAAATAGTTCTATATTAATTAGAGGTAAATGTAACCTGTTTTTATGTCTCGTCCGGCTATTCGCATAGTCACCAAGTTTATCGAATAGATATGGGTATTTTTTGACAAAGATACATATTTCGAAAATATAAAGGCAGGGTAATGGTAGCACTAGCTGTCTAAAAAAGAGGCCCCGCATACCGCTCTAATGCATTTTTTTTGGGGTTTTAAAGGCTCTGTCTATTTCTGTTGAGTTACCCCATATGATGATGCCGTACCTGAGCGCTGATGATACATAAGCACAAGCATTATACACAGCGCTTCTTCCTCGTCATCTTAGAGTTAATTCCAGTCGCATCTGAAGCTATCAACTTAGAGCCTGGAGTCCACTTTACCAGTTTAACTGTGAATTTGGTTGAACTTCGATATTTTCCGTGAAGCGACTGCAATCTGACCTCAACAATCAAAGGCGATATCGAAGCATTGCAGTTAGACCAGTTGTTGGACTTTTTAGGGCTCCTATAACCCATAACGACTGCCATTAATGTTCGTATGGCAACCGGGACCGACGGCTTAACCTGCTCTCCGAGGCACGACCAGACCAATATAAATATCCATATTTATGCATACAAATATTTGCATTGAGCGGTGATCGTACCCACGCCTCCTGCCTATGCAGCGTTTACTACCACTACGCCACAGAAGCTATCTACACAGCGCTACACAGACTTATAATAAGCATAGTTTATGTAACTGTACAGTAACTATTAATATTCCGACAGTGAAGTTAACATAACATATTTTACAGTCTCGTTGCTTAACTTATACATCACAAATGTCCCCCACTTTCACTAAAGATTGTACTTAAGGAAGTGACAACTTAAGAACCAAACATATTCATAAAAAATTTAACTCAATTAGGGCTAACCGATCATTTTGATTACTGACATGAATTTCCCAGAAAATGATCTTAATTATACACCAAATAGCTGACATTTTGAAGAGATACAATAGTGTAGTGGCTTAAATGTCGATAGGATATTAGCAGTTTACAAAGGAGCACCTCTCGTATAAAAACTACCAACTAGTTGTGTATTATTTTAATCTTACTTTGTGACTCATAGTGTGAATCGGTCCATCAGCGTCCGCATACTCGTGTCATTTGGTAAAACTGGCTGAAACAGTATCTCTCATTTTAGTGGCAATATTTATTTCCGATTCACACTACGATAGTAAAGTGCGACTGAAATAATATTGCTTTGCAGGAATGGAGGTAACGGCCAAGAGGTACTCGAGGTTAACCAGTAACTGCGTACGGATCTAAGGATGAGTGACCGTTCTTAATACAGTGAAAGTGTTCGTGCTTCGGGGCAAAGTCAAGCCGTCGATCCATAGCCATAATAATATCTGTGGCGTTTGTGTCAGGTAGTTAAAGTCATAAAAAAGTCTAAAAATCTGATCAAACTACGTAACTTTGATATCGCTAGTAGATAGAGGAGAGCAAATGGCATTCGTTCACGAAATATTTTGAAATTCAGTCGTATCGTAGGTACATAGAAAGAAAACCGAACTCAGTTGAATGTAACCACAGGTCGAGCGACCATTTCACTGATAAATTAATATTGTGTACATTAGCCGAAAATTGTCTCATAAGACACAGGACATCCTAGTTTAGGAGACAGGGTTCATTATTTTTTTGTTTCCAAAACTACAATACTACCTAATGTGAGATGATAGTGACGTCGTACAAGTCACACTGTTCTGAATATGTTGAACCAAGATTAGTTAACAAGGTGTACTTTTATGTCATTAAAGTTTTTTTTTAATTTTATTATTTATTTTGTAATTTAGAAAACGTTAGAGAGCACTGACCATTGTCACAGACTAACACGACACAGTCAGAATATAACATTATGTTATTAAGGCATAGCGTCTTATAATTTATAACGTAATATAATATAACAGTATCGATAACAGGGATATCGATGGTTAGCCATCACTACCTGACACATGAATTAAATGGCGGTAGTATTATATGCATGTTAATGACTTGTCCGACTGGTTGGGCGACATAACCAATCAGATGTTGTGATCTTGATGGCGTGACGTCATTCACTGGGATGCGTAAATTGATTGGCTGATGAGATAATGTGGTGCTATGATTGCATTGGTGGTTAATGGTTTATAAATATTTAGTTATACAATTAAGTGTGGTGTTAAGTTGTTTGTGTTTACGACTGTTGAATCCTATTAGGGCATTGTGTTTTAAAGCGATATTCTATCAGCTTTTTGCTCTATCGGGCCTCACTAATGTCTTTGGGGCCAATCCAATCTCATCTGCGAGCCATCATCCAACTAATAAACTATCTGAAATTGGTTGTCAAACTACAGCTGCTCCTGTCAAAATAAACCACATCAGGAGAACGTAGGCGAGTGCACTTCAAGCTCTATAGTGCAAGTTTTAAATAAATATGAAATTATTAGGGCTTGACAGAAGAAGACAAGATAAGAGCTCACTGGAGAGATTTTGTGCTGTCAGTAGGGAGACCAAAGGCTTGTCGTGCTTTGTCTTCTACACTGACGGTACAGAAACTCTCTGTGTTTACAGGGTCGGCAGCACGAGTGTGACTCGTGGTGTTGCACACGTCCATAGGCCACGGTAACCACTTTCCTTCAGGTGGGCCGTGTAGTTGTCTGCCACCTCAGTTGTATAAAAACAACACTAACGGTCACTTCCTTCTACTATTTTTACCTTTAACTGAGCGTCGGTAGCTTAGTGGTTAAGGAGTCGGCCTTAGGGTCGAAAGGTCCAGGGTTCGAATTCTGGGCATAACACTACCGACATGAACCCACGCCATTTAGCTTAGTTGGAGGGGTTAGAGAGAAGATTAATAATTTCGGTTGCTAATATTCTTTTCCAAAAAAAAAAATATATATCACATATAGTAGACCCATGCGTTTAGGAACTTTTCTCGGAATTTAAAAACAAGTCCGTTATATAGTTTTTCAATGATAGAGTTATAAATAAACAATAATCAGTGTGCATTTATAATATTAGTTTCAATTTACTAAAATATTAGCATAATTTGTAACTGTTATTTGTGTATCATCACAATAGGTGACAGTGAAAGTAAGACGAATGGTTTGTTTCCATTGGACGTGATACGACTTTGTCACGGCATTCAGCTGTATGTTAATATATTGCCGATTTATTCGATACGGGTTTAAATGACCGTTTGACAGATAATCGAGTGAAATTGTATTGGAATATATATTAATATCTGGAGGTCGACCATGACATATGCATTCGAATTTGCGGACCGAAGTTATGGACAATTGGTAGGTATCCTGAAAACCATTCATTTCGCAATTGGACTCGAAGACATGTGATATGTCGTTCGGCCTGAATACGAAGTCGCTTAATCTAAAACCATTATTGTAGACAGAAAAGTGATTGAATTGAAATATTTATAATTGATTAAAAAAGATAAGAAAGTGTAAATCAGATTCTACTAAATATAATTTTGTAATGTGAACTATTAATCCTTATTGTACATCAAGTTGATATTTTAATACGTTTGCTATGTGACTTATCTTAACTGAGATTATTACTCAGATTAGTTTAAAACTATATCGATACGGGATTGTAGTATTTTTTGTGTGCAAAATATCTATGTTGTCATTTCATGTAACTCCTTTTCCCACAGAACCTAATCCTTATTTACCTCGAGCTCTATAATTACTTCATTCGTATTCGCTCGTTCGCCATGGTATACTTGATGTGTACCAGGTATAATGCTTCCAGTCTTAATAGAATATTGATAAATTACCTGTCGCATTCAAAACCTTTATAAATACAAATTACCTTACTGAGGAATCATGATTTAAAACATAATTCAGGGATTACACATTCACAAACATACCAAAGGAATTAAATACTGGGATTTACAATATACACAATAATAAATCTTGTGTAGTTGTAATATATAATAGAAATTGGTATTAATCCTGTTCTGTGGACATTTAATGAACCGTGACTAAATATTCTGAACAAAATTGAACCATAATGTCCTGTAGACGATTCTCCAAGAATATATTAAAAGATGTTGTGGGACTTATAAATTTGTTGGAAAGGATTTTGTATTGTAGTGTTTATAATAAACATATCAAACAAAAATGTTTAACAAAAAAATAGAGGGCTCATATCTCCTCTGGTTAAAGCCCCTAGGGGAGACCTCGGGAATCCAGTCTTGATGTCTCCCCTTGCTTCAAAAGACATCAGAGGTATTTGATTGTTACGACAGTATGCTAAGATAGGTATATATATTTATATTGGTCCTCTCTTCCACAATTCGATTTATTTTAATTTCTACGGAAAATATACAACTCAGATTACAATTGTGATTATAATAAAAATAAGATTAAACAATTTGAGCCTGAATTGCAATCTAAAAACTTGTGTACACAGAAAAACTAAGAAAAAATAATTAACCCTAAGTAATGACCATTCAAAGGAATACATATTTATAGTAGTTAGTTAGTCGGCTATTAGTTACAGATTTAGATTAGGATACCCTTAAGTTTTTTTTTTAATTAGTCATAAAGAATTACACATTTTAACACAGTGTGACAGTAAGCTTACAAGTTGTACTACGTGAGCGACATTACATAGGTACTTCACCTGACATATTTACGCGTCACATCACAACGTACCACACGATAAAAAAATGTAAAATAAAACAACGCTCACGTAGAAGAACGCCTTTGACAAAAAATTTGTGTTTGGTTTTAGCATCGGCTGCTGAACTAGGCTTTTGGCCTGTATCTCAGCTAACAGTGCCTCTACCCTACGCTGAACATCCAAAACTATTTTTTTTTTTTTTTTTTATAAATAGGACACGTCAATTTGACTTTACCTCGCCTGATGGTAAGCTGAAGGTAAAGTCTCAAGAAAGAGGGCCACCATTATATACACGTGCCATGTTAACAATGGTGACACTCAGCTTGACGGCCTCATCAGATGCTTTTTCACGCCCCGCTTAAAGGACCCGGGACTGTAGGAAGAGGGAAACACGTGAGCTGGCAAGGAATTCCAGGTCTTAATGGTGCGACAAAGGAAAGAGTCACCGAACCGCTTGGTTCTTGAAGGAATGTTCTGCACCGTATAGGGGTGACATCTAAGTCCTGCACGTGTCGTCCTGTATAGGAAGGGGGAGGGTGGGACTAATTGGAATAGCTCTTCAGAACATTCACCATGGTAGAGACGGTAAAAAACTGCCAAGGAAGCAACATATCTACGCATCTGCAGAGACTCGAGGGTACTCGTGACCTCAGGATTTCCGATAATGCGGACCGCACGTCGCTGCAACCTGTCGAGAGCATCTAATAAGTACTTTGCGGATCCATCCCAGAGATGTGAGCAGTACTCCACGCAGGAACGAATTTGTGTCTTGTAAAGAAGACACCGTTGCTCCGGCGTGAAAAACCGTCTCACTCTGTTCAGGACTCCGAGTTTACGCGAGGCTGCTTTGATGATATATTTTTGTTGTTCAGTTTGCAGCGAACATCCATACCGAGGATATTGAGGTTGTCCCGCAGTGGCAGTGGCGTGCTCTGAAGAGTGGGAAGGGGAAGGAAAGAAGATACCTTTGCTGTAAACGCACATGCCTGCGTCTTCTTGGCATTGAACTCGACCAAGTTCTCAGAGCCCCATTGGGAAATGTGATTCAGGATCCGGTCAAGCTCAGTGACAAGAAGCTGCCTTTTTTCCGCAATATGCGTCTGCTTATCCGCAGGACGTCCATGATAACTCCCGTGTAGGGTGCTATCATCCGCATAGCAATGAATGCTGCCGGTCGACAGCATGCCATTTATATGCAGAAGAAAGAGAGTTGGCGATAGGACAGATCCCTGCGGTACGCCGGCATTTACCTGCAAGAACTCCGAGGCTCGTCCATCACAAAGGACGCGAATACGGCGCTTATGCAAGAAGCCGGCAACCCAGTCGCACAGTCTAGGAGGCAGACCAAAGGCTGGTAACTTGGAAAGAAGCGACTTGTGCCAAACTCTATCGAAAGCTTTGGCGATGTCAAGGCTAATTGCCAATGACTCGCCGTGCTTGTCCATAGCCTCACCCCAAATATGGTTAACATACGCCAGAAGATCACCCGCTGACCGTTTCGGCCTGAAGCCATATTGCCGGTCATTAATTAGGGAGTGATCTTCAAGGTGACGCATGAGCTGTTTGTTAATAATATGCTCGAATACCTTGCACAGCACTGAGGTGACGGCTATGGGTCGATAGTTGTTTGGGTCTGAGCGATCCCCCTTCTTGGGGATCGGCTGTACATTCGCCTCTTTCCAAGCCGAAGGCACTGTACCAGAGCTGTAGGACAGCCGGTACAGCCGCGCAAGCATTGGAGACAACTCCGCTGCACATTTTTGCAGAACCACCGCTGGAATACCGTCCGGACCACTGGCTTTCCGGACATCGAGTGACTGCAACACTGCTCGGATATCGCGTTGCCTGATACGAATATCAGGCATTGCATGGTCACTGACGGGCAGTGTCGGCGGCTCCATACCACAATCATCGACTCGGGAGTTGGCCGCAAAGAGATTAACCAGCAAATTTGCTTTCTCTTGCGGCTCATGGGCCAGGGATCCATCGGGATTGCGCAGCGGGGGCAGCGAAGGCTGGCAGAAGTTGGCTTGCACGGCTTTGGCCAGTCGCCAGTAGCCACGGCTGCCCGTGGGATGCTCTACTAGCTCCTGACCAAGCCGCGCTATGCGCTGGGCATCCGCTCTGACATAAGCCCTCTTGCAGGCCTTTGTGGCTCTGTTGTACGCCGCCTTGAAGTGGCCCACGTTGGGATCGCACGTAGCGCGCGCCCTGATCCAAGCGCGGTACGCAGACTGTTTATTATTAACAGCCTCCGCGCACTCGCGCCCGAACCAGGGGCGCGCCCTGCGGACACCGGCGACATCAGTGTAGGGGATATAATATTCCATGCCCAGACTGATCTCACCGGCGACAGCAGTTGCGGCCTCAGATGGGTTCTTACCTTCAAAGCAGCGTTCAACCCACGGGATGGACGCAAAATAATCACGCAGTCCATCCCAGTCCGCTGACGAGTAGTGCCAGAGACGCCGCTTCCCCTGCACGGGACGTGGGGGCGCTAAAATGGGCACCTCGGCGGCGCTCACCGAAACACTGTACTGGTCCGGGCGACTCGTCAGCAGAAGGTCTAGCAGAGAGGGCTCATGGTCCGACCTTTTTGGTATCCTAGTGACCTCGTGTACCAATTGGGTCAGGCCATGCGCCAGAGCAAATGCATGGGCAGCTCTTCCCGCGTGGGTTGTTTTGGCGGAGCCCAACCAGATCTCGTGGTGGGCGTTAAAATCCCCCAAAAACACCAGTTCAGCGTTCGGAAACCGCTCCTGCGCATCATCTGCCGCCTGACTCAGGTATTCAAAGAGTCGAGTTGTCTCGGCATCTCCTGTATGGGAGCGGTAGAGGCACACATAGATTTGACTCGTAGAGCCATGGTCTATGTGTACCCAAAGGGTGGAAAAGGATGGTGTAACGGAACTTAGGGCCTTTGTTTGTTTGCCACCTCAGTGGTGTATTTAACTTTACTGGATGTATGGAATATATATTATGATGACAAGACTGTGGATTTATTTGGAATCAAATGAATTAGTATTAAATTCAAAATATAGGTCTGTGATAGTTTGATTTTATGTGTTTGGCCTCTTTGGGCGTCTTTTTCAGCTGTATTAAATTTTTATAGGCCTTTAATTGTCGTAGATATCATATATGATTTATAATATGTGATCCGGATCAATTATATATTTTTTGTTGTGTATTGCAATGCAATATTATCTCAAGCTCCGAAAAGCGAGATTTAGATCAATTCCGAAGAATCGATAGCTCTGATCAACAGATCAAGCTCTCCTTCAACTCGTCACAATGAATTTAATTTAGCTTGTAATACCTCCGCTGACTTCATTGTGTACTGTAGGTTTCCGTGTTAGCGTTCAGCTCCAGTACCCCGAGCACGAATAATATTCGAATTCGTAACGTGACGGTATCGAGACTTCGATACGATAACGGAGTATTACGTTAGGAGGCAGCACGTACACAAATCATAAGGTATCGAGAGCTCGATACGATTACCGTAGTGACGTCATCCTAAGGTAAATAGAGAAGAGACATTGGGAGCGAAATAAACTTGGTATTGAATGAACAATGCGTTCGAAAAGTAAATGAAATAACGCCGTATTTGTTATTTTTCACTAAATGTCCTATTTATAAGCAAATAAGGCAAAATAAGTCTTATAAACAAAGGAAAGTTCTTAAATAAGGTGTGGAAAATTACGAAAAGCAGAAGCTTCGAAAAAAATTTGTAAAAATAAATTCATTTTGAAACATTTTCTTTGGTTTCTGAACAACATGGTTCCAATTGACATAACGCATATTGACTTGAGATACCCTCCTGTCAAAGTTAGTAAATAAGAACATAATGCTTATAATAAGTTTGTTTATGAAAAAATATATAAAGAATTGAAATATACAGTAATACTGGGATGTTGATAGCAATGCTTCGATATCGCCTTGTGTGTTTGTCAGTCGTTTCACGGAAAATATCGAAGTTCAGCCAAATCCACAGTTAGACTGGTAAAGCGGACTCCCAAGTTGAAAGCTTCGGATGCGACTGGAATTAACGCAAGGATGGAGAAGACTGTGATTTTGAAAGCAAATAAATACGAGCGTAAAGAAAATTACAATGAATTTTGCAATAACAGCTTAAATTTTTTAAACATACAATACGAACATTTGTGACATGACAGATGGATATAAAACAATAAATATACATACAACAATCAAAAAAGAAGAATAAGTGTTGACTATTGTGAAACTCAAACAGCTAATTCAAAATGCACACGAAATATCCACGGCTTCATCGTACATCTCCGCGACGCAGCCTCCGGAAACCGAGATCATCTACTGCTGTGGAGTATTCAATCTCACCGCCTTCCATGATCGTAGTCCTCCGCTAACGGTCAAAGTCAATATCACAATGCCTCATGACTAAAGATAAGACTACATAGGAAAATGAAGATAGAAGAAAATGTTTTAATTTTTTATCATTTATTTTTATTGTTAATCAATATTAAACATTTAAATTATGAGTTTAGTTTATTCATTGTATTTACTAACACATGTTAATCGTCCTTCCTGTAAGTCATCTTTGATGTATAATATATGAAAAATTTGTTTAGAGGAGAATGATGAGTGGTGTTGTGGTATGTCAGGTTGTGTAGGTCTCAGCAAGCTATTAAAATGTTCACACATTTTTCTCACAAAACACACCAACAACTTTTCAATTGCCCAAAAGTTATTTCTATTGACATCTGGGTCTTTCCAAGAACATTTGTGTATGTCTCTGCTGATGCATCATCCGGAATTGGTGTTGTTTATAACATTAACCAGGAACATTGTGGATAGCCACAATCACCTAAAAATAAAGGTAAAGCATAGTGATTACATAGGTAGTTCATCATTTAAGAAGTCTTTATTGGATGAAAAACCACTCTACAATATAGCAGTCACTCAGTACTAGTGCATTTTTCATTAAACATATTATGCAGTTGTTGCTAAATCTGTGATATAAGCGCCTGCAACCTTCTAGATGGTTAAGATTTTTTATTTGGTAAGTATGATCACAATTCAGTTACAATAGTATAAAAGTTATGGCAGTTTTTAGTTTTCCCACAACAATAAGCTAGTATTATATATTTGATGCTAACCTGATAACCACAGTTGTTCATTATTTCAATGTAACTCTTTTATGTAATTGTGGACTAGCTTCCCTTTCATTTCTTTATCTTTATTGGGCGTAAAAATATCAAAATGACTTCCATTTATTATTTTTATTCTATATATCCTTTCTATATCCTTCCTATATCCTTTATTATTATATAGATTTATTTAGATCAAAATTTCCTTACCTTGATTCTCGAAGTTGAATTCTCTCATTTTCAAAACTTAAACTTACAGCTAAAATATAATCTTTATTACTATTTCGGTGAAGCGGCGGTCTTGGATTGTATTAATAATCACAAAATATGCACTTAATACTTAAAACAATATTTTATATTGTAGTTTATAAGGTTACGAAACTTTTGTCACCGTCAAAAATTCAGTGACAAATGATTCGTAAAACTCGATAGCCAGCGTTCGCAATTTACATTACCGTTTGTCAAAAAAAAATTCATGCTACCAATTTTACTCATAAGATGTCACGTATCGAATGAGCATCGAATAGTTCGATACATTAACATTACGAAAGTGATTCATGCTACCAAATTTAGTAACTTTTACGCACGGTAGGGGCGCTGTACAAATGTCATACATTTTTTTACGTTAACGATACGAATACTTTTTCGCAAATTATTCGTGCTCACCCCACAGTACAAAATGATAGACCCTTAGACCTCGTGACATTAATGATTCAACTGAAGCAATTATGAAAGTAACATGATAATGATTATGAGTCTTATTATTCCAACAACAGTATCGTAAACTTTCACAGCAATGGTTGGCTGTCAGTTATTAATGGGATATTTAATTTCTCAAATAGGCTTCAGCAGGAAAACTAGTGTCACTACACATTACAAACTAGGGCTCAAATACTGGTCCAAATGACTCAGGAGCTAAGTGAATTTATCTACAGATGTTTCAATGAGTATAGCTTTGGCTGATATATGATGTAATGAGTGAGATCTTGTATATGTCGGAGATGTCAATTAGTCTCTCATTAGCAACTGTGTGCTGAATTTAATGATCTCAATAAATAAGCCTTTTGTTTATTCAATGTACTGACTTTGTGAAGTAAAGTAAAGTTAATCAATGTATATGATTTAGGTATATAGTTCACATAGTAACTTCAATCAAATTATAATTATAGTTACACTTGTCACTATTATTATGAATAAATCCCGACTGTAAAAGCACAATAATCTGCTTATTTATTTATAACAAAATATAATACGTTATTATAACGTATAATTACCCCCAATTTCAATTATTATATTAACACAAAATATACGCACAAATTAACTTTTCACCAAACGTAATGTATCAATTACCACTATAATTCTCGTAAGAATTCCTAGGTTCTATCGCAATAGAACGTCTATACCTGCATTCTAGCTAGAAACCTAGTGTAACCTGTAGCCCATGAGCTCGTACCAAGAAGAACATGGATGTGTGTGATTTTAAATGTGTGTGTATTGCGAATTGTGTAAAGGAAAACAAACTTGAAACTAGCTACGTGGAATAGGGAGTGCTCTAGTTTTTAGACTTTCCTACAACTAGATCACGGAATCCTAGATGATCGGGATAAAGGTATTCGAATCGCCTCCAGAAGCCAGTCTCAGCTCCCAGACCCAGACTTACAGTCAATAATTTACCTATAAGAACTTGCCAAAGACGGCGATCCAAAGGAATATAGATGTTGTTAGGAAGGTATGATAAAGTAATTAGGAACTTCTAAATATCAATTCAGAAGCGCGTTGTTTTCAAAACACGACTCAAGACACTGTCTTATCACATCCACAATATTTGCACTTGCTTAAAACGGCAGCGTCCAAAACGTGTGAATGCCATTAACCAGCGTATCGAAGCAATGTCAGATCCCAACTGGCCTCACGAAACGTTAGGAATCACTTTTTATTGAGACGCAAGGTCTGAGCGTCCCGCTCCGCGCGCACACTCCCCAGGTAGTCGCTTGCGCCGGGAGCTCGCTAACTCCTTTGTGTGTAATTTAATGGACAATGTATTTGTTATCGTGCAGCTTATAACTATATTTAAATGATAACATGCCTTCGTGCAATGTAATTAATTTCCTTCTACAGAATATCAAACCATGCAAATTGATACCTTATAATAATATAAATAATAATATACCAACAGTATATACTCAATTCAACCAATTTAACCAATTTAATCAGCTGGTCATGCATTTTAACGATATAATTACATAAGTATTATAGTACTATGCGCTTATCTCGGCGGAGCTCTGATTATTATTATTTTTTTGATAGAATTCTATTTTATGTATTTTTTATTTGCATTTTTGGCCATTTGGATCAAACTCGCATAAATCTACAATTATATGGTGCCTTAATTATGGCATTTACATTAATTCCACCTACTTAGTCATCATAAATAATATATTCCAACACTATGAATATCATCGTTTCATATTTGCATTCGTTCAAGCAAGATAATGTTAAAATTATTATAACATCTGAATATTTTAAACATACCATGTGCATAAGATCATAGTGTCCTGTTTGTACCCAAAACGCTTAAACCAATTGAATATAGCTTTGTTCTAAAGATCCCTTTTTTTCTTGAATTCCTTTATTTCTTTGAATAGTTTTTAAAGTCGTTGGCTATTTTTTTGTACTATGAACCGCCAGATGGTTGCAACGCAGTCCGACCTTTTCGTGTCTTTGTGCTCCTAAATGTGTGAATTTAAACTTATCTGGTTACTCTTATAGTAATATTAATAGACATATTCTAAATACTTAGGACAGGCGTATATCCCAATATAGACTGTCCCGTCTCAATGGGTCCTCTAGGCAGCGCAAACGGCGACAACAAACATCCGCCCTAACAAACACGCACACCCCGGCTTTTGCGCGGAAATTCTCCTCAAGGACATAACCGGGGTAGAGTAAGTAGGTCGTGTCATCAGGGCGGCGTATTTGTGTCTCCGTAAGAAACAGCATTGCTGGTTTCGCCGTCTCCAGGTGTTGGTGGACGGCGTTGAGGTTTGTATGGAGCCCACAGATGTTCGTGGACTCCACCTCAAATAGCGAGCTCGAGGGAGAGTTTCTTGCCGCTGTGTAGACTAATCTACTGTTATTATGCGCTGCCATGAGAATGAAGAGGAGGAGGGAAGGCGTGAAAAAAGAGGCGATTGTTGTCGCAGCACAGCGTGACAAAGCGTGGGATATTGGTTTTATCTATGAATGTGAGGTATGGCGAGAGCCGATGCGCCGAACGGAAGGGCTCCCGTACCCCCCCGAGTATGGTCGCCGGGCTCCCTCGTCCGGTCACCAACCGGCACGACGAGCCATATCGGGATTATGCGCGACCTGGTGGGGCAGCCTCCCAGGGTGGTTAGTCCCGGTTGGGCCCCTGTACTATGCCGCGGGCGGCCAGTGGCACCACCGTTTCTACAGGTCTCCCTGTTCGGCGCGTCGCCCCACGTCACCCCCCACTAGACTACGCCAAGACCCACCGGTCCCACTCGTGCTGCGACCTCAATCCCCCCTGCCCGGCTATGCACTTGCTGACCCCTGAACGCAATCCAACCGAGATTGGATTACTATGGAGGATTTTTCGCAAAAGTGCACGGTGGTACTCACCCGGTCGAAATTTGTGACCAATTTGTGCCATCAAATTTCTACCACCCTGATTACAACTGCATCAAGAAAAAAAAGTGAACAATTAATATACGTTACGATTTTAGCGCATATATAAAGTTCATTTTTGTCAAATCGTTATGACTAACCGTCTAAGTTCGAGTGATAAGCCTGTGTTCATGTATTCCTATATAAAAAGTTTGTAAATATTTTAGTACTACTATTATGATTGTGATTAAAATTTGTTTACAAACGGAATAATGCCCAAGTCTTAAAAATATACAAAATGTAACTTATAAAACATTTTTCCTTTAACAATCGCTGGGGTAACACGAGTCAGTGTTTTTGCCCTTTGCATTTCTCATTAGACCTTTCATTGAGGATAATCTTGCATCTCGTTCCTCACCACTACATAAGACAAAGACAGCAGATATTCCCAGCACCTCGACTTGTTCAGAGTAAATAAAATTTTAAAAAGAATGGTGTGAGCAAATTGGCGATACTTGTTGTTTCCAATTTGCAAAGCTTCGCTCAACTGTTTTATAAGTTGCCAGTCATTGTTTGGTTTTATTAATCAGCCATTGTTTTGATCACAATACGTCCGAATGTCCGGTATGTTTTGTCGTTAACTGTACGTATAGTTAGCGATAAAATGTCTCGTGGGAATTTTAATGTCCAACCAACTGTTTTTATGATCATCTTAGCATCTGAGGGGTTAAACTTTGGATCAGGGGTCACCTCATTCTCTTTCTTTTGCTTTGAATTATACACTTTTATAGAAGCAACTGTCTTCAGACCCATCATCTGATAATAAACAGGTGTACCGGTGAATTTACCTTGGCTCCATAGACCACACCACCACGGAGTCACCATTGCAGATAACACAATGATCCTATATACAGTGGTGAAATAGGGTTGTGTCCTATTTTTTCTATTATCGCAAACTGTGCATCTTTCAATAGTATAATGAACTGTTAGAGCGTTTTCACACTCATCCGATATCCGATATCCGTCATCCAATATCCGATATCCGATATCCAACATCCAATAGCCGATATCCGATATCCGACATCCGATATCCGAGGAAGACAAAGGTATGAGATATGTATCTTTCTTTCACATTGTCCGGCCCGATATCGGTTATCGGAGCCAACATAGTTTACTATGCATATTTTTTGAGAAAAAACTACGACATTAAGCAGTACTGGTAATTTTGTATTGACTCAGGACACTACCCTATTATGAAGTTCAGTTTGCTGATGTTATTAGATGCTTCTCCTTGCTCAGTATATGAGACCATTGATTGTAGATCGTATGTTGATGAAGAATACCAAGTCTTATGGTGCAATAATATACTAATATATAAAATTTAAAAGGCCGCAAAAGTCATCAGAAGACCACTACTAATACTCGTAATAAAACTCTCTTCAAAATTCAGTTTCAATCTGTCAAAACCAAGTTAAATAGGTATCCAAATTGGTATTCTCATAAACACAAATGTCAAGAATGAACATTGACATATTTTTCGTTTTTTGACATTTGTGAGATTGAGACTGAAGTTTGGTTAGACTCTTATTGGGGACTCAGGAGTATTGACTTTCAGGTTTATCATTTGTATTTACTATAGCTGCACCACCGGAGGCAGTATATCAAATCTTCATTAATACCAATCCGCTCTTGGCACCAGATGATCATATTTTATCTGTCAGATTAATACGCGCGTTTATTATTTTGTCAATCATCGCATACAATATATCCCATATTTAAGGCACCGTCATACTTTTGATTCAGTAAGCTAGTATTCTAGGATGAAACTCAGCAATGAGTTTTCAAGAATTACAATTTTTTTATTTTATTTGTGTGTAGACTTTCTGTACGTAAATCACGTGAGCGTTCATATAATCTCCACTCAAATTTAGTACTAGGTTACTGTCTGTGACGGACTAATGAAATAGCTAAAAATGGTGTCATATGAACAAGACGTCGTTTTAGGTTATTTGGTATTTGTCACCCTTAAAGATATTTCAACTGTTGACTGCATAATTTCTGCTTGTCGAAAATATATAAAGAATTCTAAATAGGGATCGTAGTTTTAATCATCTATGGCAGTCGTTAGGGGTAGTTAGAGCCCTCAAAAACCCCTGTAATGCTTCGATATTGCCTTTGGGTTGTGAAGGTCACTGGCAGTCACTTCTAGGAAAATATCGAAAGTTTAACCAAATCCGCAGTTGGACTGGTGTCGCGAACCCCAGACTCCAAGTTGAAAGCTTCGGGTGCGACTGTGATTAACGCTAGTATGAAGGATTCGATTATAAGAATATAATTGAAATAATCATCGTGTGTAAACATTTGTACGTTTTATTCAATGAAGGTCGGACTGCGCCTTAAGACTCAGAGATACGCACATGTCAACAGATTAATCTAACTCAATTAAACGGCGAAGGAGTTATCGACCTATTTATCATTTTCTCCTCCTATTTAATAGGTAAACAGAAAGAAAAAATGATAAAACAGAAGACTAGTTTCTATGACTTTGCGGGGAACCCCGTGGAGTGTATTAAAAAGGGTTATTTCCCTTTTGTCCATTGAAGTAACATAGGCATTTCGCCTTCTGTTCAGGTACTTTTGTAGACATCAAAATAGACTAATCAGCCCCTCTAGACAAGTGGCAGTTCGCTAGCTGGCGTTTCTTGGAATAGAATGACGAATGTGTGGGATTTGACGTATATGACAGTCGTTAACGCATGTCAAATACGTCAAATCCTATACATTCGTCATTCTATTCCATCAACCGCCGGCTAGCGAATTGCCACTTGTCTAGAGGGGCAGGAGCTATCCAGACCATATATAATTTAATTTAATTTAATTTAATTTAATTTAATTTAATTTAATTTAATTTAATTTAATTTAATTTAATTTAATTTAATTTAATTTAATTTAATTTAATTTAATTTAATTTAATTTAATATTATATTAGTAATTTCCTGACATTATTGTAAAATTTTGACGTTCATATGTGCTCTTTATGTGCCTAAACTGAATAAACGAAATTGATTCTTTGATTCTTTGATTGATAAAAATAAAATCGTATATTAACATAAACAACACAATAATCAAGCTCTCTAATGATTTTATGAGTTTTACAATATGAACAAGTCTCATAACAATTTATTACATTATGTTTTTGTACACTTCCGTAATCAGATTCTTAATAATATTTGTAAATGATTTGTAGAGAATCATCACGCGATAGCCTATCAAATAATTAATAATCTGAAATCAATTGCTTTATCAATCTCATCTTGTTTGGCGACATTCTTGGTAACAGGTGGTTTGGAAGCTTATAATGAATTTGTAATTTTCCGGTGGAGTAGAATGCAAGTGTCAACTTACTAATATCTTACACAATATAATAAAAGTCTTGCATGACTTGTAGTACTGGTCAGTAGCGAGGGTTTACTACGTTAATAAAAAATCCACTACCTTCATTTTTATAACTTTCGTCCTTTGCCATACTGGTCTCTAATGTTACCTCTATATAGCTTGATTTAGCCTCTTTAAAATTATTGAGCAGGTCAGCTTTGTGTTGAACGTCACGTTGTCCACTTGTAAAAAAAGTTTTGTGATCGGGGTAATTGGCTGTCATAGTCACAGTGCTGGGACCTACGACACTTCCTTGTAGTATTCCATTTTCTTGACCGTGCCACCATCAACTTTTTCTGTTTTAATCGTATGCTTATGCGCGGAATTTACGGTGAGTTAAAATTATAATCTATGCTAATCATTTTATAAAGAGGAAAGATTTTTAAGTTTGGTAGTTATGAATAGGCTCAGAAACTATTGGGCCGATTGTGAAAATTCTTGCACCTTTAGAAAACTACATTCTTCGTGAGTAGTTTTTTTTTTTTTTTTTTAATTACTAGCACCTTCCACCGCATGCCGGGGCACTTCGTGGAAGCCTACTCTACTACTAACAATGTTTTAGCTAGACTCCTATTTTTACGAACCCTCACGGGGTTAAAATTTTAAATTTAATTAATTCCTAATATGTATCACGCTTTCATTCCGGCCTCTTTGTCATTCTAGTTCTCGCATGTATTCCTCTCGCACATTCATTCCGTTCCTTTCATACCATGGGATAAGGGGGGAGGATGGTGATTAGTGCTAAACAATTTTTATTTTATTTTCTAAAATACTACTACATACATTCTTATTTCTAAATTATTTATTTTCTAAAGTACAACACAATACATTTCCCTACTCAATAATTTTTTATCTACAACCATCTTATTATTAATAATAAATGCGTGAGATTTTTATCTACTATTTCTTTTGTTCACAACATGTACTATCTTCTCCCAGTATTCAAGGAAATGATGTTGGTAGCTTTTTGTTATTAATAACGGTAAATTTTGAGTTGTTATTCCTAAATTTATTCGTTGCTCTAAGTCATACCGTGCCCTTTGGTGTATGGGACAGTCCACCAATAGGTGAACGACCGTCTCGTCCACCCCCAGTCCGCAGGCACACGATGGGTCCTCCTTACACTTGAAACGAGTCAAGTATTCGGCGAACCCACCGTGCCCCGTTAGGAGCTGGGTGGTGGTGCCGGAAAGCTCCAGCTTGCGGACGGTGCTATATGCCTCCAGAGCGCAAGGGAAGAAAAGCTTGGTGACAGAAGCCGTATGGCCCAGTCTGTACCTTTCGTTCCTTTCGTGAAGAGAGGTCTGACGCAGACCTCGCTTCACGAAAGAGACGGGGCACAGACTGTAATGCGGCGCAATTTTCGACCGCAGAGCCGCCTCTTTGGCGAGCTGGTCGGCTCGCTCATTGCCCTCCAACCCGGCGTGGGCCTTGACCCAGAACAAGGATATTTCCTTGCCCTGGGTCAATCCCCGCTTGATGGTGGCTCTGGCCTCAACTGCCAGGGGGTGGAGGGCGTGACGGTTGGTATCCGTCATGAGTGCGGCTCTGCTGTCGCTAAAAACGCCGAATGTGGCCGCGCCGCGCTTGAGGGCCTCACTGGCCGCTTTGCATATGGCCAGGAGCTCTGCTTGGTAGACGGTGCAGTACGGGGAGAGAGCACGTTTGAGGGCCTTTGTTTCGGCCCCGTTATCCCATATGGATAACGCGGCGCCGACACGACCCTCAATCTTGCTCCCGTCCGTGTAAATCTGTACCTGCGTCTGCGATTTGACGCGTTGAAAGTGTTCCTCGTCTACCAGACTTACGAACTCCAGGTTCATATGCTCCGCGGGGTGAGGAGCCTCAATAGCTGAAGTCATCCGCTCGATCTCCCTATCTCTCAACCATGACTGGGGCACTCCTCTCTTGGCCTCGTATAACGAGGCCACCTCACGAACTCTGAGGTCCAGAGCGAGCATCCCAGCCAAGATTAACCCCGAGTGTAGAGAGACCGTGCGGTAGCTTTTACAAAGCTTTTGCGCGAAACCGCGCTGCACCACATTCAGCTGCTTCTGAACACCAAGCTTCTCCACCGCAGGACACCAGCTACTGGCGGCATATAACACCGTCGGCTCCACAGCGGCGTTGTAAATGATCCGGATCACCTCGGGATGCAATCCCCAACTGATCCGGGCCATCCGCGCCAACTTGTGGTAAATCCCGATCGCCTTCCTGCATACGTTAGTGACGTGGGTGTTAAAGGTGAGCTTGTGGTCGATGGTGATCGTGAGTAGCATGGGCTATATTGAATTTTCAAACAATTTAGGGTTCCGTACGAAATCCACGGAAACCATTTTACCACCCGTGCGAAACCAGGGCGGGTCGCTAATAATGAGTATAGTAGGTATAGTTAATGTAGGTACTATGTCATTTAATTTTAAATGTACTCTCCATTTGGTTTAGAATTGCGCGTTAACTTATAGGCCTTTGAGTAAGGTATGCGAAGACAAAGACACATTACTAACAAGTAGATAACTACTTATAACTTAAGTTATAAATAATCTCTAATATATACCTAAATGAGTATATATTAGAGATCTACCTACATCAAATTGAGAGTTTCGAGTACAATGGTTGTTTCTACCGCCAAGTGCTGTCTCTCCAATTCTTCAAGTACTTATTATTGGCAAAGGAATAATTGGAACACTTGTTGTATGACGATATATTTACAATAAGCTTTTTATAGGACACATCAATTGAATTTTGCCTTGCTTGATGGTAAGCTGAAGGCAAAGACTCCTTCGACGGCACTCTAAGACGGACTACAGCATCGATTCTTAACGTCTCACTCAACGAACAGCAGAGGCGTAGCGTAGCGGACGTTTGCCTGCCGGCCTTTCTAGCGTCAGCTCACGTGGTGGTAGACTTGGTCGCTATCATGCTCTCCTCAAACGACGATCGAGTAGATGTACTTTTCGTGTGCGAGGCGATGTCGGCATGGTCGGTCCACAATCCGGACAAACAATGTCCGGTAACTCCACACGTGCAAAGAGCATGGGATGAGGTTGGTGCTGATAGGACGGTGAAGAATATGCTGGATGGTGCGTCGGGCGTCGATTTGGCGAGGCTCAAGGCTGTGTCGCAGCCTGAATCGGGGGCATGGTCTGCCGTCACCGCACCTGTGCACTTTATTAGACGACGACTCTCTACGTGTGGCAGTGGCGCTCCGCCTGGGTTGTAAGGTGTGTGAATCACACAGATGCATCTGCGGCTCTCTGGTGGAGGAGGGCAGGCATCATGCATTGAGCTATCGTCGCTGCTCAGGCAGGCTCCCGCGTCACCATGCTCTCAACGATATAATCAGCCCTTCTATCTCATATCGGTTTAACGTTCCATGCGTGCTGGAACCCCCGGGCCTCAGCAGATTAGATGGGAAGCGACCTGATGGTCTGACTTTAGTGCCGTGGAAAAACGGCAAGTGCCTGGTGTGGGACGCTACTGTCGCGGCCATGCATCTGAGTCGCACCATCAACGCCCCGGCAGTGACTGAGGACGCGGCGAGTAAGACAAGGGCGAAATACGCTGCAATGGAGTCAACACATTATTTTGTGCCCATTGCGGTGGAGACTATGGGCAGTTGGGGGTCCGAGGCAAGGAGCTTGATCGCGGAAATTGGCCGCCGCATCCACGACCAAGGCGGTGACTCACACCCTGGCTCGTTCCTGGGGCAAAGGATGACCATTGCGATTCAACGAGGCAACGCGGACAGCATCGTGGGCACCTTTGCGCCGGGAACGATACGGGGTGGGTTATTTTTGACGCGACATAAATATGTTTTGTGTCTAGTTTTATTACTTTTTAGTTATTCTAAATATGTTTGATAAGAAAAAAAATAACGAATATTAGCGACCGAATATATCGATATTACTAATAATCCCTCTAACCCCTCCAACTCCATAGCCACTAAGTTACTTACGCTTTCCATAAAACAAGCTACTGAAGCTATGCTCTCTTTGGCTCTAGAGCGTTGTGTAGAATGTTGAAACACCCTGAAAAGAAAACCTGCTGCGGAAACTCGTGCATTGATTGAAGGGGTACCGACTAACAGTAAAGTTTGCCAATATTCCCAAGGATGTTAACAAGATATACCACCCAATCATAAATTTAAAACTCTTGTCTAAACTATATTAAGAGTAGAAGCCGTACCGACAATAAAATATGGGGAAGCCCGCACGTATGTCAGACACAAATACATAACATGGCAATGTATGTGTTCAAATCGTTGGCACGGTTTCTGCGGTGGTCTCCGAATATGTCCGACACTTTACGATGTCGTTACGATGTCTGGAGCTGGCTGTCCGTCAACCAGACACTCACCTTACTATATCATGATATCGCAGACAGACAACACAAAAAATAATATATATTTTATGAAGAGAGCAGAGTTATTGCATTTGTATCTAGGTGAAATTTACACTGTAAGAAAATAGATAGCGTAGTGGAAAAATACATTATCATCGTTCGCTATTTCTGCCTCTATGCAGCTAAATGTTGCTGCTATATTGTAGTTCTTTGCCTTAAAAGGAAAATCGATATTATAAGGATACTTGCTTTCCTTTTCACTTTCACATATCACATGGTACCTCGTAGCGTTTTTATCTTCAAATTATAATACTTCTATCCCGGGTGGTTTAAGTCTGGTTGGAAGCGACAAAATGAGGCCTAAATGTTGAAAAACATCTCACCTTGTTCAAGACTTTGAGATTAATAGAAATGTAATTTGTTTAATAGCAATGACCTAGTAACAAATAAAAAGAATTCAACCAAAGATCAAGAAGCATTTAACAATGTAAACGACGTTAGGAAAAGTAATGATTGTGACGTCGTTTTTTATATCTATTAGTGCTGATGCACTTGACATTAGCACAATCGTACGATAATAGCACAATGTGGAAAATAATAGCCAGGAAATTAAAAATATATTCTAAAACAAAGGGCCAAATAATTTTAAACCAATTAAACTTTTTATGCTAACCATGACATTGATAAATTGAATAAAGAACTTGCTCGAAACGAAGGTAATTTATGTTGAACATAAAAATGATATATGAGTGGATTAAAACATACATATGTCACTAATTATGAGAGTTGTGAGAATTTCGACAAAGAACTCTTTTATTCTAACGTCTAATTGAGGACGTGAAAAGATTAACAATGGCATTTCGAAGCGTAAAGGGTTTTTTTGACTCTGTTTTCCATCTTATTTTAGACAGGTTTACCGTTTGGCACTTTTACCTGGGAAGTGTTTCGGGAGTTTTGGTGATTTTATAGATTTCAATATGCTCTTTCCAAATGCCAGCCAGTTCAATTTAATTTATTGGTTCTTATGATTTTATACTGATGAGTAGAAATAATGCAAAAGTAATAAAGTATCTTTTAATAAGTCGCGTTAATATGACTACACCACGCTTGATGTAAGCTGAAAGAAAAGGCTCACCAAAAAGGATCACTATTACAGGGACTGAAAATGTCACAATAGCGGTTCTCAGCTCGACGGCCTCATCAGATGGTTTTCCATGCTCTATTTAAAGGAGTCCGGATTATAGGAAGAAGGAAACACATGAGTTGGTAAAAAATCTAATCTGTATGGCGCAAAAAAAAGGCACTGAACCGGTTCTTGATGAAGCCTAGAGAAAAATTTCTAAAAAATGTAGAAATCTTTTTTTAGAATAGAATTTTTAATCCAGTTAGTCACAACTTTGACAGGATGAATAGAATGTTGTCATTTGAATTGTTAACACACTTGCAAATTGTCTGGCACTATAATTCTTTTACTAAGAACATGATCATCACCAAATGAAATCTGAACTCTGAAATGTTATTAAAAGTAACATTTAAAATTATGACAGCAATACAACAGACATGAAATGAAAAAGTCTTAATAAATTTTTCGTCAAATTCCATTTCGAATTTTTCAAGTTTTATTGCTGTCTAGATCTTTTCGAAAAACGTCTGGAGGACAGTTCAAAGACAAATTGGTCATTAAATTTTATACATTTTTCATATAGATCATTCATTACTAACGTGAAAAGTATTTTTTATTGCTTATAAACCGGTGACATTATACACTTTATGATCAAAATTGTTAATAAATTAAATAATGTGTAACATATTCGATTTATTTTTTTAAGAAATCATGTCGAAAGTCTAGGTTAGATTTCGTGTTTGATCTAATATTAAATTAGAAAACGGATGGAGCATACTTTTGGCTTTCGGTGTCGTTGTCTTCATAACATACAAAATAATAAGATACTATACTATATGCAAAACGTTAGCTAAATTCAAAAATACTGTAAATTGTAAAGTTAAAATAAGATAAATTGGCGTGGAAAATAATTCTTCAAAAATAATTATTTACCAATATATTATTGACGGAAACTATTAATTTTAATTTTGTGACATACCAGCTTCCTAAGAAAGTTTGGTGAAACACAAAACACTTGGCCATGGGTTTACTCATCATGTTGTATAATACATAACCATTAACAATAATTTTAAATGTTATAGTTATTTCACCAAATTCATTAAAAAAAATTTTATCTGTAATTATCTTATACATTCATAACTAAATAAGAGATTTAATCTTCTATTTGTTTTGGATGCTCGTATATTTCCAAGATTTAAGATAATGATACACGTGCCAGATTATGCTAATAATGAATTTTTCTGTTCTAAAACGGATTAAAATTTCCATCAGAACGGCTTTTAAGTAAATAAGTAACCAATTTATTTCATCTATTTGCTTTTTGAAGCTTATTAATTATATAACCGACTGAACATTTCTCCCACCTAAATCTAACTTTTAATAAATTGCCGCCATATCTATGCCACCTTTAAGAGAATTAACATAATATTTTCGAATTAGAATCTGCTTTGATCATACTGTTATGAAATTAAATTGAAGATCCACGGTGTCAAAACAACGATATATTTCAGAATACAGAAATATTCAGTCACAATCGGTGTTGTGGTATTTCACGTACCGCTACGATTTGGCAAAACAATATGGTTTTGTCAACCTAATAAATAAAAAAGACATGGATTTTTTTAAATCTGTATCACGTTAATGTCCTATATTTTATGTAGTACCAGCTGATGTCCGTGGCTTCGCCCGCGTGGTTTTCTGTTCCCGACACCGTACGGATTTACCCTTTTTTAAATTTTTCTCTGCGTAAGAATCATCCCTTCACTGCAAGGAATACTCAAAAAAAGAATTAGTGAGTGAGAGTGAGTTTCATAGTAACTTAGTGGCTATGGAGTTGGAGGGGTTAGAGGCATTATTAGTAATATCGATATATTCGGTCGCTAATATTCGTTATTTTTTTTCTTATCAAACATATTTAGAATAACTAAAAAGTAATAAAACTAGACACAAAACATATTGGATGGTGGACCGACCATGCCGACATCGCCTCGCACACGAAAAGTACATCTACTCGATCGTCGTTTGAGGAGAGCATGATAGCGACCAAGTCTACCACCACGTGAGCTGACGCTAGAAAGGCCGGCAGGCAAACGTCCGCTACGCTACGCCTCTGCTGTTCGTTGAGTGAGACGTTAAGAATCGATGCTGTAGTCCGTCTTAGAGTGCCGTCGAAGGAGTCTTTGCCTTCAGCTTACCATCAAGCAAGGCAAAATTCAATTGATGTGTCCTATAAAAAGCTTATTGTAAATATATCGTCATACAACAAGTGTTCCAATTATTCCTTTGCCAATAATAAGTACTTGAAGAATTGGAGAGACAGCACTTGGCGGTAGAAACAACCATTGTACTCGAAACTCTCAATTTGATGTAGGTAGATCTCTAATATATACTCATTTAGGTATATATTAGAGATTATTTATAACTTAAGTTATAAGTAGTTATCTACTTGTTAGTAATGTGTCTTTGTCTTCGCATACCTTACTCAAAGGCCTATAAGTTAACGCGCAATTCTAAACCAAATGGAGAGTACATTTAAAATTAAATGACATAGTACCTACATTAACTATACCTACTATACTCATTATTAGCGACCCGCCCTGGTTTCGCACGGGTGGTAAAATGGTTTCCGTGGATTTCGTACGGAGCCCTAAATTGTTTGAAAATTCAATATAGCCCATGCTACTCACGATCACCATCGACCACAAGCTCACCTTCAACACCCACGTCACTAACGTATGCAGGAAGGCGATCGGGATTTACCACAAGTTGGCGCGGATGGCCCGGATCAGTTGGGGATTGCATCCCGAGGTGATCCGGATCATTTACAACGCCGCTGTGGAGCCGACGGTGTTATATGCCGCCAGTAGCTGGTGTCCTGCGGTGGAGAAGCTTGGTGTTCAGAAGCAGCTGAATGTGGTGCAGCGCGGTTTCGCGCAAAAGCTTTGTAAAAGCTACCGCACGGTCTCTCTACACTCGGGGTTAATCTTGGCTGGGATGCTCGCTCTGGACCTGAGTTCGTGAGGTGGCCTCGTTATACGAGGCCAAGAGAGGAGTGCCCCAGTCATGGTTGAGAGATAGGGAGATCGAGCGGATGACTGGTGGATAAGGTAATTCTATCGTGCAATTTGGAGGGCAAAGGAGCAACAAATCTTGGGGTGATTTTTAAATAACTATTATTCAATATATACAAGTAGGGTCATCATCATTATCATCATCATCATCATCATCATCATCATCATCATCATCATCATCATCATCATCATCTAGATTTAGACGTTATCCTGATTGCATCCGAGGCTGAGATACCTCCTCTACTTCGCACGATCTTAGGAGTCCATGGTAGTGAGACCATTTTAACGCATGTCACCTTCCACGACCTCAAGGCCGGACTTCTTGCGCCTACCCCTTCTATCTGGACCCGGTAGGGGCGCCATTGCCAGGTATCTGTTACCCATGTAGCCTGATTGTTACCGCAAGACGTGGCCGTATATCAGCGAAGGCACTTCTCTTGCATTTTATCTGTGATGTCACGGACATGAAGGTCATCGCGGATTTATAGGTATCCTGGACTAACTTTTAAACTCTTGTGTTCCATTATATACAAGAATGATAACAGGTTATATACTTTGCCCTTTGTACGAACTTTAATTTTAGTAGGGTAATATCATTTGTCTACTGAACATTAAGTGTGTTATTTTGTCATTCTACTTGCAGAAACCCTCTGTGTATCTACTTTGTAGGACTCAGAACTGCACTATGTATGTATGTATGTTTCCTCACGTTTGTTACCTGTTTCGATACATGTTATTCTTACCTGTAACAAATAATAAATAAATTATTTAACTGCCAGCGAACCAGGTGCATCCTAGGAAGGAAATTTCTGCCGTTCACTCGTGATGGCGTGACCAAGGGAAGTAGGCATTCATCTTCTATCTATACTATATATATATAAAAATCAATTGCTGTTCGTTGGTCTCGCTTAAACTCGAGAACGGCTAAACGCATTCATCTTATCTTGGTCTTGAAATGTTCGTGGAGGTCTAGGGAAGGTTTAAACGGTGAGAAAATATGGGAAATTGCAATTTTTTTTTTATTGATTCTGAGGCGGTACAAAGATTGCCGGGTCAGCTAGTTTTTATATTATATTAATTATTTATATCAAGTTTTCTAACCTTTTTCCGACAGCCTTCGTGGCGTAGCAGTAGTGAACGCGGCCGCTGCGTAGGAGGCGCGGGTTCGATCCCCGCTCAGTGCAAATATTTGTATGCATAAATATCGGTATTTGCATTGGTCATGTCGTGCCTCGGAGAGCACGTTAAGCCGTCGGTCCCAGTTACTATACAAACATCTATGGCAGTCGTTACAGGTAGTTGGAGCCCTCAAAAGTCCAACAATTGGTCTAACTGCTTCGATATCGCCTTTGGGTTGTGGAGGTCAGGTAGCAGTCGCTTCACTGAAAATGTTGAAGTTTAGCCAAATCCGCAGTTGGACTGGTAAAAGCGGACCCCAGACTACAAGTTGATAGCTTCGTATGCGACTGGAATTAACGCTAGGATGAAGAAGTTTAGAACCTTTTTCAATTATTGTTCTGTACTCACAATATTTGTTTAATTCTTATTCATGTTTTTAAAAAATAGAAGTCTCAGTCAAGTGAAATTTAAGAATGTAGATTAGTAAGATTAGTAGGAGTATTATCTGCTTAAATGTACAATGCAAAATTAAAAATGAAATGCAAACTCTGTACACTGCACTGCTGAACATATTATTATGCCTCTTGAAACCAGTGAACCTAACCTTTTTAGATCGTCCCTTAAACTAGCTGGGGGCCAACCGGCTTTCCGTTTCGAAATTCACTTGTAAGAAAGTTTAATAACACTTTATCTAAACCTAATTGAATATTGACTATCACAAACAGACAGAAGTTCACACTTATAGAATGGTACTAACGAATCATTTTTAAACAATTAAATCGCAGAAAAGGGCAATGATATTTTCAAAGTCTAAAATTGTATTGAGACATAAAAGACGAGACCAAAGTAGAGATAAAATGAGAGATAGATAAAATGAAGCTTTGAAAAAGGCCGCTGTTTTTTATAAATATTGCGACGCTATTTGGATTCTAAATGCCATATAGATTGAAATGTTGTACACAGCTGATGTCATTTGTAGATTCAAAGATAGCAAACAAATAAACAAGCGGATGACTGAGAAATGAGAATTATTGTCATGGGAACACGAGGCACATAACGTTGTCGGAAGCTTTTAACAGCCAGATGATTAAAACCAATTAAGTTAATATAATTTTATTAGACGTTATATCGATAAATTTCCCGGTGCTCATTGTAGCGACTGTGTCTGAACAAACGGTTATTTTGGAAGCCAGACGACTGGCGCTTGCTGAAATGATAAACATCCATAAATTGTCTTTCCAACAAGTATAAATGCCGTCTTACCAACTAATTGAAATAAACTGCACGCAAAAATCCTTTTGACCGCCATCAGTAATACAGAGCACTTTCATTTTAAATGTTCAAAATTAAATACTCATATTTCTTGACTCCATAATTATTTATAACTAGCTGTTGCCCGCGGCTCCGCCCGCGTGGATGTCGGTTATCGCGACCAAACATAGCCTGTCCTTTCTCAAGGTCTAATCTACCACTATACCAAATTTCATGAAAATCGGTTCAATGGTTTAGGCGTGAAAACATAACATACAGACAGACAGACAGACAGACAGACAGACAGATAGACAGAAATACTTTCGCATTTATAATATTAGTATGGATTTTATGGCAGGGAATTGCTGTAGCCTAGTATATAATGTTATTTTTCATTTCTTAAATTGTATGAGATAGATGTGTCTCATTTAACTTAATCGTTTTTGAGTAGGTTTGCCGATATGCTTCTATTGTTTACTTCGTTTTTTTCTGTACTCTTTGGTAAACATGGTAATTTTTTAAATAAAAGTCATATTTTGCGTTAGATGTATTTAGAAGTCTATTGGATAACCAGCACTAGGTATTAGTGCCCGCAAAATCTCTGTCTCTTTTTTCATGCGGCAAGAAGTATATCCTTTTTGTTTTTTTTTAATTGGTTCTGCACTATAGTGAATGATTTCCTTTCTTTGAATATTTTCTAGGTTCATAGGAGTCGTGTTACTGAATTGCATTGTCGGCATAATGAGAAGTTATGGCATTTAAAACGACTGTAATAAAGTTGGTTTATGACATGCATTTACATGCGTTTAAAGAATGTTCTTAATACGACTTCTGTGATTTAGTGTGAGAATAGCGGCCAGGTGAGATTGTTAATACTTGTTGTATACTGTATAGTTTAAGGTTTCATATTTGAATAGTTTAGATGAATTTCAAGTTCAATAAGCTAGATTAACATTTTACTCTGTTACAAATAGATGATAACGCTGTTTATTTGGGTATTCTCAATAGGCAAAATTGCGGTTGATTATAATTATCTTCTCTAAATTTAATTTTTATTCCGTTGAGAATCTTAAAAAGATTCACTTGTTTAAGCAAATAAACAACAGTTAGTACAATAGAGTTTAATGTAGATAGTTGAATATAATAAGGGTTTTCCATGGGTTCTTGCCTTATAAAGTTTCTTAGGACTTTATTCTTACACCCAGGTGCCCGGACAACATTCTGCTGTGACGACATACCATGTAATTTTAGTCGTGTTTATTCTTACACAGTTTCATGAGCTACCCTTATGAGGTTATTCTCACCAAAACAGCAAGGCTTAAATATTTTTTGACATTAACATCCGTTGTTTCGTGATTCTAAAGCAATACTGCATAATCTGGAAACGTGTCTGGCAACGTATCAAATTTATATTAATCGAAATCCAATACTAACCTGAGCTACTACGAGATCTAGGTGCGAATAAGCAATTAACCTTTATCGTATATTTATAAATATTAATAACAGAGCCTTATTCATTAATAGTTGCAATGAAGTATCATTTGCAAGCAAGATTGTAAATTTGAATGTGGTATTTATTTCAAAGTTTCTTGCGATTTTAACTTAAATAGTTGTAAAGGACGAAGGTTTGGCAATAAATCACATTCCAATGGAAAATGTCTGCGTAATGCTTAGACTCATTAACTAAACAAATAGTAGCCGATAGCTTAATGGTTCAGGAGTCGGCATTACGTTCGAGAGGGCTCGAGATCACTACACTATTAGTGTGAACCCACTAACGCAAAGCTTGGCATTCATTTTGGCAAATTTTTGACTGGAGAAATTTAAACTGTCTCTTTGGAATTTCTTGCTCTTCATTCGAGCGTTAATCCCGGTTGCGTTCAACGGTTACACTTTGGAGCCCGAGATTAGTGCATTCCGCGTTTCAAAGTGCAAGCTTTGAAAGACAAAAATGAAGCAAAAAAGAGGAGTAAGAGAAACCTCATATTCCCTATTTTGTTCTATTTTTGCTTTCGTGAGAGAGATTATCATCTGATCTTTAAGTTTGAAAGGAAAGCCTGTGTTAGAACCCCGTCAGTCAAATAGCAGGTGTATGTGATGGAATTTTAGCCTGTGATGTTGGTAAAACCCCCATAGACACCTGTTACAACTGAGTCATGTCAAAAAAGCCAAGCAGCTGTGACTAACTAAGATGTTGGGTCTTGGTACTCAATAAATAATTATACAAAATTAGATATTGGGTGTTTAATAACTTTTTCATAGATCTCATTATCAAATCTTAAACATATTTCTGTGTTATCACACCTCGACTTGCAAGACAGCTTTGCAAGTTAAGTGGTGATGAATTTGTCAAAAATATTATCAGGATGAAAACGGTATTAAAGTCTAAGATGATGAAAAACATAAATTATAAGGAAACTACTCGGATGAACTGAGAACCTCCTCCTAAAGACAAATAAGACCTTATTATTCGTACTTTTAAGTAAGTATCAACAACAGGTCGAAATCGTGCCGATCAATTTGCATATTAAAATATAGTTGATAAAGATAAATTTATTCGATTTAGTAACATTTGTCTGTGCAAACACTAACTTATTACAAAGTGTGCTATTTACCAAAGCAAAGTGCTCGGTTAATGCTTTAGAAACATATACTTATGGACTTGAAGATGAAACCATAACTACATTTGCTGCAGATAATGTACTTTCATAGTTGTCTAGTCTTGTAATCACTTTGTATATGTTATTTTGTTTGTTGTTTGTAATCTTGTAAGTCTTTGTCCCTGTTTCCTTCTCACCACCCACGGTATAAAGCTCGCATATATGTTTATCTAGTGTAATTAAATGGTATGATTCTATTAAGGAATACTGGATCACCTTTACTTGAAACTTGTTTAAAGTTACAATGGGTATTCTGTTGTGTTCAATTTCGATTTTTCCTTTTCATGTCTTTGTTCCTAACGCTGGTAACCAAATCAGGTTTAGTTTACAGAAATTTCCTTCCTAGGATGCACCTGGTTCGCTGGCAGTTAAATAATTTATTTATTATTTGTTACAGGTAAGAATAACATGTATCGAAACAGGTAACAAACGTGAGGAAACATACATACATACATAGTGCAGTTCTGAGTCCTACAAAGTAGATACACAGAGGGTTTCTGCAAGTAGAATGACAAAATAACACACTTAATGTTCAGTAGACAAATGATATTACCCTACTAAAATTAAAGTTCGTACAAAGGGCAAAGTATATAACCTGTTATCATTCTTGTATATAATGGAACACAAGAGTTTAAAAGTTAGTCCAGGATACCTATAAATCCGCGATGACCTTCATGTCCGTGACATCACAGATAAAATGCAAGAGAAGTGCCTTCGCTGATATACGGCCACGTCTTGCGGTAACAATCAGGCTACATGGGTAACAGATACCTGGCAATGGCGCCCCTACCGGGTCCAGATAGAAGGGGTAGGCGCAAGAAGTCCGGCCTTGAGGTCGTGGAAGGTGACATGCGTTAAAATGGTCTCACTACCATGGACTCCTAAGATCGTGCGAAGTAGAGGAGGTATCTCAGCCTCGGATGCAATCAGGATAACGTCTAAATCTAGATGATGATGATGATGATGATGATGATGATGATGATGATAATGATGATGATAATGATGATGACCCTACTTGTATATATTGAATAATAGTTATTTAAAAATCACCCCAAGATTTGTTGCTCCTTTGCCCTCCAAATTGCACGATAGAATTACCTTATCCACCTGTTATTGTATGACTTCTTCCTCTCTTTAACACCGTGACGTCGCAAATATGTAGTTTGACTATTAAGTTTATGATTGCACTTGATCGAATTCATCTTCTATAGCTCTAAATGCCAACACATTTCCACGATCGGCTTTAAAACAAAATGTGAACATTATTGTCAGTGACATCGAGTTTCAAACGCAGTCATAATGTGAGAAACCGGTGAATTACAAATGGTTAGCATCGAAGAAAGGCATGGCGTAAAATTAGACCAACTTGAATGTGTCGGCTTTGCCGAATTCGTGTAGTTACGAATCGGCTTGTCACTCAGAATAAGAGGCAAGATATGTAATCTTAGGTCCATGTTTCTTCTACATGTCAAAGGAGCGTAAGAATATTAGAATCAGCATCAATTATCATATTAACTGCTGTTTAATGGGTAACCTATTGAAATATCGAATTTCTGTTACCCGAATCTTAAAACCCCGAAAACGGTTGATAGAACTTTTAAAAGACAGATGTAATTAATGACAACTTTCTATAATTCCGTTTTTCATTTCCCAGATGAATCAATTTCCAGGTGCACTAAAACCAAATTTTCAAATAGTATTTTTTTGTTTTCCATATTGTCATAATCCAAATATAGTTATACCAGATTCTCAGAATATTTTTTTTTGTTTCCCATCGTACCATTTTCCAAATAAACTATTACCAAATTTTCATAATCTTTTTATTTGGTTCCCATACAAATCGTGTTCCAGCTAAACTATATACAGGTATAGTAAAAATCAGTAAATTTATACGATTCATTTAGGGTGTGTAACGGTTGATATAATAGTAAAAAATCTAACGTTCACTTAAGACATAAATAATTTCACTTAATATAATGAAAGCCTGAAGACTTATAAATATAATATAATTTTGTTTAAATTATTGTTTTCCATGTCATGCATGAACAGTTTTGTATGCAGGTATAATCAATGAATCAGGAAAGCGAGCTCGTGAACACTGCGTACCACACCCGACCCGACTCGCCGTGGTACTTGTCTGCCCTACACTAGAGTGTTATTTAAGAACCGGAGGCGCGGAGGGAGGGGAGCCCCTTATTTCGTAGAAGAAGAAGTTTAAAAGTTTAAAAGTTAGAAATTTCATAGAATTTCGTTTTACAGAAAATGCTTCATATAATATTTGGTTCTTATATTTTTATTTCGAATATTATTGTTTCAAAAACAATTTCCTACAATGAAACATATTTCACAGAAACACAATTTTTAATCAAATTTTTTTGTTTAACAAACTTATCAAACTGTAGAATTATTTTTAAAGAATATTAAACCACCTTTATAATGTTCCAAATCACATTTTTAACGGTAACATTTACAATTTTAACACCCCGACTCAGATTACTCCGACTCGGATAGGTTAGGTTAGTTTGGTTATTTTTTTATAAACCACCCAGAAGTAGGAGCCCCGCGTAGCGGCGCTCCGTCGACCTTGTAGACGCATCAATTGTTTAGTTCATAAAAACCATATATATGATAATATATTATTCTTTGTAATAAGTTTCTATTAAATAAACAATATAATGATAAAGAATAGTTGATTTGATATTCTATGAAATGATTATTCTAATGTTTAACTTTATATGAAACAAAATTCAATGATTTAAAATTATATTAATTAAATATAATGATTATATTGATTATTCTATGAAACGAAATTATGCGAAACATTTTCTGTTATACGAAATTATATTAAACAATTGTCTATAAAACAACGCACACCCGCGGAGGGCGGGCAGTCCTCGCCCGCAGTAACGAAGCTCGGGCGCCCGGGCGAGCTGGAACGGCTGAGGCTGGTCGCCAAAGGCGACCAGCAAGCCGAAGCTGCGGAAGCGAGCATGGGTGCCCGAACTTTGTTACGCAAGGGCGGAAGAACTGCACTTCCCGCAGCGACGAAGAAGAGCAACACTAATGCTTGCCTGCTTGCCTGCATGCTTGCCTGCTTGCCTGCATGCATGCATGCCTGCATGCCTGCATGCTTGCCGGTTTGATTGCCAGCTTGCCTGCATGCATGCTTGTTTGCTTACATGCATACATATATTTTTTAAGGCAACGTGTGTTTTGTTCAGTAGGTCTCCAATTGTAGTTAGTAGACGCCATATGAGGTTTAGTTTTAGGTTTAGAAATCTGGATATTGTTTGTCTGGATATCAATTAACTGGATATCAATTAATTGCATTTCAAAAATTTGTGTTTTAAAAATTGGGCTTTCGTGCATATGGATTACGGTCATCTGGATTTTGTGCATTTAGATTTCGTGTGTCTGGAACTCGTTCGTCTGGATTATAAAACGTCGTACAAATGAATAAATGGGCAAATGAAATTCGGAGTTGCGATTATATGGAAAATAAAACTTCGGAATTTGAAAAACCGGGATTATGAAAAATTGGCCAAACGTTTTCTGGATTATGATATTCGGAATGTTAAAATTCGGGATTAAGATAGGTAACCTGTTTAATGATACTCACTAACTAGATTTTTGCTTATAAATACGGCTAATGGCTTCGCTAAAGGTTTTAATATCAATGGGTTTAATTTGTTGTCTGAATTTACTTATAAGCTTGAAGATTCTAATATCTTATTAATATTCTGAAGATGCGTCAATATGTCCAGCATACTAATTACGAAACATGGCATCGTTTACTAGGGTCTTAATATTATATTTCACTAGCCAGCCAGCACCGGCTTACTTCGAAACATCCGCAATTTATTCATTTACTAATGATGTATGGAAACCCGTTTACCGAGGAATAGGGCCGTCCCATCTCTTTCTGTAGGTGTCGTAGTAGGCGACTTAGGGACAGAGCTGCTCTCCATCCGTCAGATAACATACAGCCCATGACTAAGTGCCTGCTTGATAGCTATAGGCTACCTATTACCTGGGACTGGAAATCATAGTGGTGAACTGTGGGTCTTAATATACGTCTGCCTACCCCTTCGGGGATTCACAGGCTTGAGTATATGTATGTATGGAAATCTACCAAATTTCTTTATATTTCTGAATACCCATGAATAATACCGTGTTGATATAGTTTGCCTTCCTCGAAAAACTAACTATTCGACACGAATTTTTCTTTAAATTTGAACCTGTGATTAGCGCATTCAACCAACCAAATAAACAAATCCTTCAGCTTTATAATATTTGTATAGATTGTGAGAATTTAAGCAAGTGCAACTTCATTGCGTGAATGTCAATTTGATGAATGAGTCTAATAAATTAATTTGATATCTTTATCCAGAAGAAACACATAGGTAAAGCAAGTGTTATTTATACTTCTTGCAATATTAGTTTGCTACTATTTATTGCATAGTTCATAGGGTTTAATTCTAATGGTATAGGTTTTGCCAATTTTAGCTCAGCAGGTGGCAACGGTGATTGCTTGCTAAGCTGCCATATATCAGCATGTTTATCAGTCTTTTAGCCACTTATTATCGGGCAAACACATTCCACCCAATGGTAACCGTTTACCACAGTCTTAGGACTATGCAACGCCAGAAGCGTAAAACTGTTATTTTAGGGTCATCAAGATCTTCGGACTAATGCAACTCTCACCAGCCAATTAACGGAGGAGGCTCTGTCACAGGCTTCTCTTGAAGTTCAGTCAGGCGCTCTAGTAAAATCTAAACTAAAATATAAATTGCGAAAGGTAAAATAGATTGGTTGCAAAATGCTAGCTTAGGGCAAAACCGGGATTAGCCAAAATAGCACAGATAGTTCTTCTACCGTACGAAGATGATGATTAAAAAATAGTTTGATTAATTTATTCAGTACCTATCCACATAAGAAGCTATGGTATCCAATCATTTACCAAAAATTAAAGACAAATCTTCATTTGACATTGTTTGTCATTTCGTTTGACAAAATTATAGTTGATAAACTTATCATTTTACAAACTATTGCTTAATAAACTACTCCTAGACAAAATATTTATTTGAAAAAAATTCATTACGCCTTAACATCAAATTTTTGAAACATGTTAGTCAGCAAAGCAAGTTTTACCCTTCAATTATTGTCTTGAATAGTTAAAAGGTACTGACAGAAATGAATTTCTGCAAATCCGACGGAGGGGTGAGGCAGCCCACGAGTTGAGGAGCAGATGGTGGGCGTTACAACCATCTACGACGACAAGCTGTGTGGGGCCACCGGAGCCCTGCAGCGCCGGAACTGTGACAGAAACAATGTTTGCTACATGATACATACCTACTGTATGCGTGTAGCATACGTGGTTTATGCTAGCTTGTTTCATTGTTCATTAACTGACTCGATTTTGTCAAATGATGTCAAATGATGTTATTGCGAATTTTATCTTTTAAAGGAACTTCATAGCCTTCAGCGCGACTTTTGATACATGGGCTAGTCTCATCGTCAGTATTCAATCAGTTTATTAACAATATTTTACTATGACCATATCAATGATAGACATCGTCATTTTTATAACAACTAAAATGCCTTGACAATTGTACACGGTAATAGAATCGACAAGGGTTGGACTGAATTTGAATTTAAAGGTTAATGTTAAATTAACCTTGAACATATAAAAAGATATTGCGGTAAGGCCACCATTGTATAAACCACTCAATTTGATGCTGTTTCTGTGTTCTTGATAGACAATAAAAAGATAGGTATACAATATTATTTGTAGGGAGTATACAATATTACAAGGCCTCAATTAAACTCTAACCCTCTGGTTGCAGGCTTTCTTCTTGAGCATAGAAGGCTTAAAAAGAATGGAAGGGAAAATTTCAATTGTATCCAGTAAACAATATTCCATTTAGAAAACACTAATTCGCAAAGAGATTTTGCGCAAAATATGATATAATATGATATGATATAGTAGTTAAATTAAAAATGTTAACCTTCCAACGCAACACAATCAGCGTTGACCCGGTGCAGCCGCAACTATCCATTTGGGAAACGCTAATTTAGAACCATGCAGCATTAAAAAGCAAGATACAGATAATCTGGTTTGCAGAATACCTGCTGTATGTATTTAATCCGACAGGTTCTGTGCTCATAATAGTAGCACGATAAGCATTCTTATTGAATCTAAACTACATTCCATTTAATTAACTCAAGAATATGTATCGTACTGATTAAAACCAACAGTATTTCAAAACGACATAAGTTGACAAGAACGTAACAGGCGCTTGCTTCCTTTCAAATCTGTCAAATGCCGTCTTATAATTGTGGTTGAAGTAAGTGGTTATATGAAGGAAATACAAGCAACAATTTTAACATTCATGACTTGTAAACTACCTACTTAATGTTGCAAAATTATCTAACAAGTGTAAAATTTGCATGAGGCGTACAAATCAGATCACGTATTAATACCGCATGATTTATTAAGTGAATCATTTTCTTGCTAAATGTAGTCGATTACGTTATAACCATTGTAACCCCTTAGCCTCCATGACCAGGGTCCTGAGGACGGTGAGTGGGCTGCTCACCGTCCTTACAGAAGCAGGCCCATGACGGCAGCGTGACGTGAGGGATTCACGCACGCCTCCCCTAAGAAGCTGTATGACACCTGAAACCCCAATAGACGCGGGATAACACCCGAACCACGTCCTAGGCGAGGCCGCCGCCGTAGGTCTGTTAGTAGTTCTAGGACATCCTTCCGAGGGCTTACCCGGGGCTACCAACCGCAGGCTATTAGGCAGTACGTGAGGGTTTTTAATCAGTAGGAGGCCGGCATGGCATCCATTAAGGATTTTCCCTCACGGTAAAAAAAGAAACGCCTTAGACCACTATAGTAACTCAATAATAATGATAACTAGGCTAACATAGACCCGTGCGGTGACGGAGAAAGAATACAAGTATCACTACTCCATCTCATTTAAAGGCTGTCGTAAGAAGCAACTAACGGATAAATACGCAGACAATAAATGATATCATCTACGTATATCACGAAGAAGAAAAGGAACACTCGAAATATAACCTTGTACCTATCCGTCTGGCCAGCGTGGAAACAGTAGACCAACAACCAATTAACATTGGGAGAGGCCTTTATCCAGCAGAGGATAGCAGTAGACTGATTGATTAAATAATTTATAACAAACTTTAAAAGCATATATAAAATCGTAGAGTAGTACCAAAGATTAGCACGTTCAAAGAAACACACTAAGTAACTGTATTATTAGTGTAGGTTACTTTAGTAACACTATACATCAATGATAGATACAGTATGGATATTTTTGATTTATAACTAATACAGACACATTTTATGGTAATCTATTTTATGGAGACAGTTCGAAACTGGATATCCCTGGATCAGCCAGGATCACTTTAAAAAATAGGTTATACTATTCTTGATATTTCCCCATAGGTACTTTGTAGAGCCATGAGCATAGACTAGTGTTACTAAGGTTCTCATAAACACAAATCTCAGTAAAGTTTGGCGTCCAATAAATCACGTTTTCGATACACTTTAACATTCAAAACTATCAGTTGACAGAATAATTTGAATATATGCACTGCTGTTTAAGAAATATTGTTCTCGAGATAATTGGCTTTTGTTATTGTGCATGATTTGTTTTATAGTTAGTTTATGATTTCATTTTATTTATAACTAACAGTCTGTTTTCACTTCGCACGGGAAAAGGTAATAAAAAAGCATATTACCCTCATCTAGTTGTCCTTCTACTGTAAATCTGTTTGTGTACAATAAAGTATCTATCTATCTACCCGAATGCAACGTCACCTAAAATTCAGTTTTGAATCTAAACCAGTGATACCCAAAGTTATTTAAACAATCGACCTCCCAAGGGAAGGACAACTTATAAGTCTTTAGGCTTTCATGGCCGGCGTTGCATGTGGAATATACTGCTTCCGGGCTGTTTGGCCGTGGTCTATATGAAACTTGCGTTCCAGACATTTCGTCGATCACTGCGGTCGACATCTTCAGTGGGGCGACGTCGAGTGCGTAGATCTCTCCTCGTCGGTGACCTCTCTGCGACTGATGTTGAATCCCGAGTCACAGGAGGACAACTTACACCGCCTACATCTCTTTTCTCTATATATCTACGACAAAAATTACAAATTAAATTTATTTATTGACATAAAAATTACCGCAGTAGCCTAGTGGTATGGGTAATGGACTGCTGAGACAAGGTCTCGGGTTCGATCCCAGGTTTTACCATGGCACACACCAATGACTATTTACAATGCTTTTCGAAGTTATGTGTGTATTTATCGCAGGTTTATAAGTGCCCGGTTAATGGCAATAGGCTCGCCACCTATTACATTGGGACCTAAACATAAACTGGCGAAATGTGGGTGCTAGCACCTCTGCCTACCCCCTCGGGGATACAGGCGCGAGTTTATGTTATGTTATGTAAAATTTGTAATACCTATTGTGGACATTATAAATGTATTTATATCGGACATTGTGAATTATCTTGGACATTATGACAATATTATTATTATTATTGCCATATTGGCATCCTATTATGACTATGATTACTCTATGACATTTTGTATTGTGATTTAATTCTTATAGTAATTGTATTTCAATTTTGTTTTGAATGGAGAGGATTTAAATAGAGCTTAAGCTAATATTTGCATGCCACTGAAAGATAGAAGTTGCGGAACTGCATTGTCTTTATATAACATTATGTATGACCACATTTATGCAAATAAATGAATTCAAATTTGAATTTATTGGTACTGATTCGCTGTGGACAGCAGTAAACCTAAGTAAACACATAAACATACGATCGTGCATTAATTCATGAAGACGATATTACTAACTTTCATGTTCTATTAAATTTTACAGCGACGAAGCCATGAAATGAGATTCATTGAATATACTTTCCCTTGTATTTTATCGAATACATCACTTTCACTTGGGAAAATTACAACAGACAGACAGTGGTTAATAGAAAATATAGTCATATCACGACAGTTAATGACAATAAGACCCTTGCGACCCATATAGTGGTTGCACAGTCAGTAGAACGTTCGACTGCTAGGTAGGGCGTGGTATTGATTCTTGCTCAAAGCAAATATGTACTTATGAATATTGTTTATTTAGTTTGTAGTTATGTTTCTATGTAATATGTGTGTATGTAAACACACTGACTAGGCGAATTTGTACTCCTATGCCGCTATCGTATCCCGTGCTATCCACAAAAGACACCCAAAAAACGCGTACCTACTGCCACAGACTACTACTACGCATGTAGAGTACATGTTGTGGACGTGACTGCGGTCAAGATAATATCGATGGTAGCAAATTATAAACAGACATCTGTATATTTGCGAAAAAAAAATTCTTTGCATAATTGAATTCAGAATTTTCTCTTCTATCTAGACATGTGTTTTTTTATATAATCTAAAATTTAGTCGGTTTTTGCGGCGTATATAAAGACAGCTACACACAAAATTTACGAAATAACGAAGTACGCACCGACATATGACACACAATTTCGCGCGTCGCTTGACGTAACCAAAGATATATTGCCGGTTTTTTTTTAGTGTGAATATGTCAGATAACTGACCTTTACTGTTTTCTTCCAAATCCAAATGTTATTTTATGGAAGTATCCCAAATTTGAAGAGGCAAGCTTTGTTTTTTGTGAAAGTTATAACGTTTTTGCGTTAAAAACGGAACTCACCTGTAAACTATGCAGATGTCCGTTTGTAATTTGCTGCCATTGATATGCCAGTAATTATCTCGCTTAAAGCCACTTCACATAGTATGATAAACTTTATCTTAACAGTGAGTGTATGTATTCAGTGATCATCAATCAATCAATATGCCTACTGCAGTCCACAGCTGGACATACGCCTCTCCCAATGTTGGGAGCCTTTGGCCTACGGTTACCGTGCTGCCCCTGTAGACAAGTGGCAATTCGCTAGCCGGCGTTTGGTGAAATAGAATGACGAATGTATGGGATTTGACGTAAATGACAGTCGTTAACGTATGTCAAATACGTCAAATCCATACCCAATTGATCAATTCTATTCCATCAAACGCCTGCTAGCGAATTGCCACTTGTCTAGAGGGGCTGGTTTTATTACAAGTTTTTCTTCTCGCAGTGATAATCGTCTGCGTAATTTCTGTTAGTCGCTTCTACGACAACTTTTCTTTTCTTTTCTTTTTAATATATTTAAACTTTTTAATTTAAAAATTAAATTCTATTATTTACCTATAAGACAGTTAATACTACATCAAATCCTTCATACAAGTCACCAATTAAATGACTAATGATTATGATGATACTTGTGGATGAGATGGAGTGCAATGCTGATACATTGATCGTAACCCTTTTTTTTACGTGCGGGATATCCCCACATCCCCACGGATACCCCCCCCCCCCCCCTACGGAGCCGGAGGGGGAGGTTATGTCTAACTCGAACCGACTAAACCGCACGCCGTCTGTGGGTCGTAGTGCTAGGCCGAAGGTGAGGTTGTCATGCGACATATCCCTCGCACTCCGGCTGACCCAGGGGATCAGAACCCTAACCAATATCTTATAAAGTTAGGATATTAGAGTGCAAAAATAATAACCGAGTGGAAATTTATGAGTGAAGGGTGTCGTTGGAACTTATTCATAGCGCTTTCACTGCGTGTTCTGAAGGATATTCAAAAGTTATTGCTTTGTGATAGCAGCGATGAATTATTGTCTTGATTTTGTGTTTTGACATACTGTCATATTGAAAAATAATGCTTTGTAACTTGGAATGTTGTAATACGACGTTAGGTAAGTAAGTAAGTTTGATATAGTTATACTTAGGTTTATTACGGAAAGTTATATGTAGGTATCCTACCTATTTTATTGATAACCTAGTGCATAAATGTTCAGCTCACTAATAAACTATCCGTTTTAACTTTATAGCTCCCATCATACTCTCGAATACCTCGAATAAATTCCCACTGGAAAGTTTTTGTGCTGTCAGTGGGAAGACCAAAGGTTATTCCTGTTTTGTCTTCTACATTGACGGCACGATTGTGACTCCCCTGGTGTTGCACACGTCCATATGCCACGTTAACCGCTTTCCATCAGGTGGGCCGTATGCTTGTCTGCCACCTCAGTGGTATAAAAATATCCCGTTGATTATTAAAATCATTTCATTGTACAATTTGGTTAACATTATTTCCCACCCTATTCTCGAATACCCCACCCGGCCAAACGGAAGGGGTTGTGTTGGCCTAGGATCGACTAAAACCGCACGACGTCTCGGGTTTACCGATGCCGGGGTATAAAGTAACTCATAAGGCATTTCCCTCGCGCCCCGGCTGACCCAGGGCTATAATACGATTTTGATATGGCCCCAAGGTGTGTGGGAACCATTGTGTCCCCATCTTGTCCACAGAAAGGCAGAGTGCTCATCGCTAATATACCTAAAGGAAAATATCAACAATGAAAGCTTAGAAATTACTAAATAAATTGATAAGAGCTTAGATATCTTGTAAATGATCCTTTTCACTGTATTGAAATCTTTATATATATATAAGGATACGTCAATTCGAATTCACCTCGCCTGCTGATAAGCTGAAGGCAGAGTCTCAGGAAAGAGGGTCACCATTACATACACGTACCATGCTAACAATGGCGGCACTTAGCTTGGTGGCCTCATCAGATGCTTTTTCACGTCCCGCTTAAAGGACCCGGGATTGTATTAAGAAGGAAACAGGTTAGCTGGCAAGGAGTCCCAGGTCTTAATGGTGCGACAAAGAAAAGAGTCACCGAACCGCTTGGTTCTTGAAGAAATATTCTGCACCGTATACGTATCAAGAAAGAACTCCATTTGAATTACCTATTTAAAAATCCAGTCAGTATCAGAGATTAAGTTTTCAATTGGTCAATGCTCCACACTAGTACAAAGACATGTTTCCCTCTTCCTACAGTCCCGGGTACTTTAAGCGGGGCGTGAAAAAGCATCTGACGAGCCCGTCAAGCTGAGTGCCACAATTGTTAACATGACACGTGTATATAATGGTGGCCCTCTTTCCTAAGACTTTGCCTTCAGCTCACCATCAGGCGAGGTAAAGTCAAATTGACGTGTCCTATATAAAAAAAAGCTTTCATTCTTACGTCCAAAGTAAAGTAAGCTCCTCTTCACAATATTCACAATTGACCTCTCACCACTTTAGTGCCTCGGTATGAACATTCAACAAGGGCCGACACTGCATTACGTTTCAAATGCACACGACACGTGTAATAGTCCATCACCAAATTAGGTAAATGAATAAATAAGGCATCCGTAACACAAACTCTCCGACGTTCATTGAAAGTCTATCTGGTTTCGCCATAGAGTAAAATATACAGAGGGATTAACATTGAGTTTACGTAGTCAATGAGTTTTCATGAGTTTGTGAAGTGAATTCTGTACTCACATTTTGCTAGCTCTATTTATATATTACGTAGTGAAGACGAGCATCCAGATTTTGTGCTATTATTGAGAATTAATAAACAGATATTTTTTTTATATAGAGGGCACGTTGACTTCACCTCGCCTGATGGTAAGCTAGGTCAATATCTTATAATAACATTATTTAAACCGGGTATCAAAGGGCACCACCGTACATATTCATACTAATATTATAAATAGAAAAGTGTGTCTGTTTATCCATATTTTACGCCTTAACCACTGAACTGATTTTGTTAAAATTTGTTATGGAGGTAGATTATAGGCTATGTTTGGTCGCGATAACCGATATCCACGCGAGCGGAGCCGCGGGTGAAAGCTAGTATTTTTATAAAATAAAATACATAGATGTATCCACGATACCGTCACAATCTGATTTGTCTATTCTTTCCAAAGTAGAGATGGACAGGACAACATAAAAGCATAAAAGCAGATTAGTATATTATATAAGAATAATAGTCCATATCTGACCAATAGAGGAAACATTTTGTGATTTAATTTTTGTCAGTGATATTTTCTGCTTGTAAATTGAAAAAAAAAGGTCTAATTACTCACAAATGTCGTCTCTGTTTAGGCATTAAATCGAAGTAAAAACTAAAAAAGTCGCCCCCGTTAATCTTATCTAAAATACCAACCAGACGCATTGCATCCATATTTCAATCACGGCCGATCTGCCGACATGTATTTACAGCATGTTTTAAAGCCAGGTCTATTTTGGACATGTTAAATCCATGTTCTTATTTGGGCTGTTTGTTTTCATATTAAGAAACGGTGATCTGTACCAAGACTGGTACAGATACACTTTCAACGTCACTAGTATTTAATATACTTCTCATTTATGTGAATTTATGACACAGAAAAAAATGAAAATTCCCTTTTTAATAACATAATTATTATCCTCCATTTCTTAAAGGTTTGCTGGCAGAGAACCTATGTGTATGGAGAAAGTATTGGCTTAAGCTCACCTTTGTACATGTTTATTTAAGGATATACTTTTAATATTGATGTAATTTTATGTTTATTTTTGAGTACAATAAAGAATCAGGATCAGATTGGTAAAGAATGTAATTGAAGTAATCTAATAATGTATATTTACAAAGCACTTCATTTTATAACCGAATCTGGTATCAACATTTCAGAATTGAACTCATTTTTAAACGAATATTATTCTACAAAACCGAAATTTTTAATTTCTGCACAGCTTACAGAGTTAGTTGCCCGCCAAATTATATAGTTTTTTTTTAAATTTAAAACTGGAACATCTCGCCGCTGTGCCATTCCCCTTAATAGAAGAAGAAATAAAAATGGTAGGAATATTTTACAATTAACGCTGGCTGTTTATATACTTACAAGGACGCAGCTTCTTTTTTAAATGCTTATTTTTTTATTATTTAAAGGTGTTTCTAGCAGAAACCAAATTTAGTTCTATTTTTAAAGTTCATTCCTGCTTTAGGGAGGGCATGAAATTACTGTGAGTCTTTTCCGTCCTAGGGTGGAAAGCAACGTTTACCACTCGGTACTTAAGTTAGATATTCATAACTTCCCGAGTACGAGAATTGAAAAGGTTTATTTTGATGAACTCTTATGTAATTTTGTAATAGAACTTCTGGTTAACTTTCTACATTTCAAGCCACTAGTACTTTAATATCTTTCAAACAATCTTATAATAGTAAAATGAACGTAAGGAAACACTATACGTAAGAAATTTCTTTAAGGATAAAATGGCCAATGTTCCTTGTCCTTTATTTCACACTGCTATGTAATGCAAATGCTGCTATACAATGCAAATGCTTTAAGCATTGGAAGACTGGGAAGTTTTCTAAGAAATTGGTATCAGTAAGTAAAAACTTCACTTTATGAGCAAATTAATTGATGTAAGGATTGTAATTAAAAATCCGACTGATGCTGAAAAGATCGAAACAAGCTTTATAGCAGGCAATACCCATTAATTTTCATGGGGTTTGAGATTTGTAAATGGGTACCGCCTGCTATAAATCTTGTTTCGATCTTTTCAGCATCAGTCGGGTTTTTTATTTTTAATAATTATTACTTTTCAGTTACGACATATATATTTTTGTAATCGTCTTTTAATTTCCTTCATTATGATACCCCGGTCCAAAACTTGAGTGATTTTTTTACCACATACATTTTGGCATCAAAAAGCCAACATATCGTTTTTGTTCATATTTTATATACCCAAGAACATTTGGGCAATAAATACCTTTCATTTGAGTCTTGAATCATTGAAATCCGTACGGCGGTTCAGAAGATATGAGGTAATAAAGAATATTACAAACATACATACAAGATACGCTCGAAAAACATAACCCTTCTTGGCAGTCGGGTAATAAAATAAAGCAATATGTTCTACACCGTTATCTCCTGCAATCATAAAATCAAAGAAAGTAATTTGATGGAATTATTAGGAGTAAACACTTTTATGACCCGTGTTGGGACTTTATATCATAATATTAGCACTTAAGCTTATAAACATATAAAACGAACTTTGCATCTAAATTATTTTAACAGTTGGCCATTTAGTTTGCCTAGCTAAGGATATGATTCCAAGCTACGTAGTATATTATGTCCTTAATGTTTCTTGCCATCAAAGCTTTGGCCCGTTACGTGGCTTTTCCAATCATGTTACGTCATCTGGTTCTCTCCTGTGCGTTACCTACCTTTAGCCCTAACTTTCTCATGTCCCTCTGAATATTCGTCATCTAGATGTTCAGAATTCTGTTTCTTCTTCTCATTTTTGTAGCCATGCAAAGGTATTTTGTCACGACATAGCTATCTGGTCTTCGAAATATATGATCGTACCGTTTCAGTCTGGACTCTCTTCTCTAACCCTGTCAGCAATTGATTCAACATTGAAACTTCTCCTAATGAATCTTTTGTGAAGCTTGTCTTTAAGGATAACCCTTCCACCTGTCGTAGCATCTTTAAAAGTAGCGGTGTAGCAGTTCTTTAAAAAAAGGTGTTGGCGTTTACATAAATTTCTTATGTGTCATTGGTAATATTCTGAATCCTCATTGATTTAATGGTGATACATAAACGTGTTTTATTGATCCAAGTTTAACTACAGGGTGGTCTACATTCATCCAAGAAGACAAAATTCCTCCTAAAACTAAGATTATTCTTGTGCATATTCCAGTATCATTATTGTACATCTTTAGTACAATCTCGTACCAAACACAGTTGATCGAGCTAAATCCAAGTGTAAAAGGAAATAAACCGGGTTCGGTCTATTTGTATTCATTCACGGCTTAACGCGATATTATTGCATTCATCGTTGTCGATTTATTATATTTTCAACCCCTCAATTTTTTTCTAATTCGATGCGGATTTATAATGTGATGTGTAATTGTTAATATAACAATACAGAATTGACGCAGATTAAAAAAAAATGTGTGTCATCCAAGACTTATTAATGTAATCATCATCAGGCTATATTAGTCCACTGCTGGACATAGCACTCCCCCAATGAGCGCCATAGCGCCCTGTCTTCAGCTTGCCGCATCCAGCATCTGCCTGCAGTCTTTCTTAGATCGTCATCCCACCTGGTCGGAGGGCGTCCTACACTACGCTTGCCGAGTCGCGGTCTCCACTCAAGAACACGTTTACCCCAACGGTTGTCGGTTCTTCGTGAGATATGGCCAGCCCACTGCCACTTCAGCTTGCTGATTCTTTGAGATATGTCGATTACTTTGGTTCTCTGTCGGATGTATTCGTTGCGGATTCTATCCTTCAGAGAAACTCCGAGCATAGCTCTCTCCATAGCTCGCTGAGCGACTTTGAACTGGTGGACCAACCCTGCCGTGAGTGTCCATGTCTCGGCTCCGTAGGTCATGACGGGTAGGACGCACTGATTGAAAACTTTCGTTTTCAAGCATTGCGTTATGGATGACGAGAAGACTCGGCGTAGTTTCCCAAACGCTGCCCAGCCCAGCTGGATCCTCCTCTTGGCCTCCCTCTCGAAATTGTTTTTACCTAACTGCAGAACCTGCCCGAGGTAAGTGTACTCAGAAACGATTTCGAGAGGGTGACCATGTACGACGACCGGTATCGGATCAATGTGGCCATTGATCATGACTTTGGTTTTGTCCAAATTCATGCCAAGACCGATACGTCGCGAGGCTGAAGCTAGTCCGCCCAGCATCTGGTTCAGCTCCTCTAGCGACTCCGCCAGTAAGACTATGTCATCTGCGAATCGTAGGTGTGAGATGTAGTCGCCGTTTATGTTAATGCCCTTTCCTTTCCAGTCCAGCGTCTTAAACATATCCTCCAACGCGCTGGTGAACAGTTTCGGGGATATAGCATCCCCCTGTCTCACTCCTCTGCGCAATTGGATCGGTTTAGACTGCTGGTCCTGTACTTGGACACTCATGGTGGCGGCTTCGTACAGACATCTCAGCACCTCAATATAACGATAGTCTACTTGGCATCGCTGTAAGGATTCTAGAACAACCCAGGTTTCGACTGAGTCAAAGGCCTTCTCATAGTCCACAAAGGCCAGACACAGGGGCTGATTAGACTCTTCGGACTTCTGTATAATCTGCCTCACTGTGTGAATGTGGTCTATGGTGCCATATCCTCCGCGAAACCCGGCCTGTTCCGGCGGCTGGAACTCGTCGAGTCTCCTGGCGAGACGATTCGTGACCACTCGTGAAAACAGCTTATAGACATGGCTCAGGAGCGAGATGGGTCTGTAATTCTTAAGAAGGGTTTTATCACCCTTCTTGAAGAAGAGCACCACCAAACTCCTGCTCCACGCCTTTGGGGTACTCCCACTGTGAAGGACGGCGTTGAAGAGGTTCTGTAGTTCCTGTATAACAGGGGCTCCTCCAGCTTTCAAAAGCTCTGATGTTATTCCGTCCTCACCGGGGGCTTTTCCATTTTTAAGTTGCTTCAGAGCTGATACGATCTCGTCTTGACTGATGTCAGGCAGTTCGTCGGTGTAGTGGCGTGTCAGGGTGGCTCTGGAATCGTGGTCATCTCGTCGAGTATGAGAGGCATGTGTAGCGTATAATCGGCCGTAGAAATCCTCTATCTCTGCGAACATCCCTGGCTTTGACAATACGGTCCTCCCGTCGTGCGTTTTTAGCTTCGTCAGGTGGCTCCTGCCAAGCTGCTGAGTGAATACTTTAGACCCTCGGTTTCGCTCTATCGCCTCTTCAATAAGGCGTGTGTTGGAGCTCCGAAGGTCGCGCCGTACCATCTTCGCAATTTGCTTGTTCAGGTCTGACCTCTCCGACGAAGTCGCTTGGGTGGTTGCCCGTCTTTTTGTCATCAACCCGAGAGTCTCAGCCGAGAGTTTGGATATCCTGCCAGTCCGCTGCGTTCTACAGAACTTGATGCCCTCATCTCTCAGAGTTTCGACCAGATTGTGTAGGCTCTCGTCAACGTCGTCGATGGGTTCCAAGGCAGCAAATCTATTCCCGAGAAGCTGCTGGAACTTCTCGGTGCCCGCCATGATATGGATTGGGTTAGGTCGGAGCGTGGACTTCATCAATCGGCTTCTTTCAAGCTTTAAGTTGATATTGATCACTGAGACATCTCTGAATATGTGCTTGCTATCCGTCATGATGAAGTCGATCTCATTTTTTGTCACAGTGTCGGGGCTTTTCCATGTCCACTTTCTTTGAGGCTGTTTCTTAAAGAAAGAGTTCATTAAGAACAGTCCCTCCTTCTCAAGGAAGTTGACAAGCATTTGCCCCCTGTGATTCCTAACTCCATAACCATGCGGGCCTATACGGGATTCGTTGCCAGTCTGTGTTCCCACCTTGCCGTTAAAGTCCCCCATAACAACATTGAAGTGGGCCTTGGTGGTGTTGTGTAAGGCCTTGGATATGTCTTCATACATATCCTCCACTTCATCATCCGGGTGTGTCGAGGTCGGTGCGTAAACCTGAATGACCTTTGGACAGCCGAAGGATCAGGTACGCTACCCTGGTCGACACACTGGAGATTTCTTCAACGTTGTTAGAGAGGGCCTTATTGACGAGGAAACCTACGCCACCCTGGGATTTCTTATCCCCCTCGCGAAAGTAGAGAAGATGGCCCGAGTCTAGGGTTACGGTGTCCTCCCCCTCTCTACGGATTTCACATAACCCTAGAACATGCCATTTAATCTTCTCTAACTCCACTTCCAACTGCGCTAGATGGTGGTCAAGCCTCAGAGTGCATCCGTTATACGTTGCCAGGGTCAGATCTTTGTGGCAGCCTACCGTAGCCCGGTGATTCTTTGCACCCCCTGCCCCGCCGTTACCATGGCCGCTGCCATGGCCAGGAATAGCGAGGCGGCCGGGAACTGAGGGCCATCTTTTTAGTTGTGCCATCTTAGAGGGGTAGTGCCCATAATCCCCACGCTGGGCATGCGGGTTGGGGATCGCAGTTTGGTTGTGGGTTTGCTCTGCAGGGGGCGCTGCTGCCCACCCCCCGGTTTTGTGTCCCTTAGTCGCCTTTTACGACACCCGCGGGCAGAGTTGGGTTGGTGCTATTCTTTTAGGCCGACACCACACACCTTGAACTCCTTTTGTCCTGAAGTCCTTTTGTAGAGCAATAGTGTCTGCAATCTATTGCAGCGTTCGCGTCGCAAACAATATGGCCATGTTGAAGCCCGGAGTCCGCTTTCCAATTATTGCTCTTTAAATTCGTACGATCTTAGGCATTGACATGTATTCCTAGGACCAAAAACATTTGTTTCTCATATGGCAAGGCAAACGGCAATATTGGCGAAGGCCACTTTCCGGCAGTTGATCTGCGATCTCACGGACATGAAGATTCCCGCGGATGCAGGAGGTATGCGATCCTTTTACGTAACCTCATACCGCTATAATATTCATCTTTATGACACGCAGCTCTAGTACTACAGCTAGTACTGACCACACTTAACGCCCTCACGGACTAATCACTGCGCATTAATTTCATTCTCCTCATTAATTCACATATTTCCACTGCATTTAATTCAGGCAACGTAATCTTATCTTGTTTGTGTGTACAGAAAATTAAAAACTTTAATAGCCAAAGATCAATACTCACCTTCACTTGTACTAAACATCAAAAGAATTGCAAACTTCATAACAATATAAAGCTGCATACACACTAGTTATACTCTTCATTTTACGAGTACAGGATCACGAGACGAATACGCAACTCGTAAAAGAGGATATAACTCCAGCCCGTGTAGGGTATTAGATATTTGTTTATCCTTTTATTACTGTTTATAGCGATTCACGGATTATTTCAATGGTTTAGTATTTAAGTATTATTGAAGATTTAGATGCACGAGTGCAGCTTTTGTTGTTAAGTGAATAACAATTTTACTTCTCGTAAAGTTTGTTTATACTGTGTATTTACCTACGGCAAGTTCAAGGTAACTTAATAATACATATATATGCTAACCAACATTATACATTCGAAAGTCAGTTTGTTTGTTTCTCAATAACGCAAACCTGCTGTTTTGGTTGTTAAGCATACAGGCCATTTGGATAAATACCCGGAAGAGGACGCTTTTTTTAACGTTAGGTAAAACTTACTTCATGGATGCTATGCCGGACTCCTACCGACTAAAAAACCCTCACGTACCGCCTAATAGCCTGCGGTTGGTAGCCCCGGGTAAGCCCTCGGAAGGATGTCCCAGGACTACCAACAGACCTACGGCTGCGGCCTCACCTAGGAGGTTCGGGTGTTATCCCGCGTATATGGGGGGGGGGGGGGGGGTGTCACCCCGCTTCTTGGGGAGTCGGGGGGCGTGCGTGATCTCTCACGTCACGCTGCCGTCATGGGCCTGCTTCTGTAAGGACGGTGAGCAGCCCACTCACCGTCCTCAGGACCCCGGTCAGACAGAGAAGACACGTCGGCGGCGCCCAAGACGCCGACTGCGGAGCTCGGGTGGGAGAGTTCTCTCCCGCTCCCGCCCGGCCGCCTCTTTCGCGAGCATGACCTGTTCGCAGAAAGAGACGGCACAGTCCCACTTACTCCCGCTGGAGACCATGGCTCGCACCATAGTCTCGAGCGAGAGAGTGTCCACGTCCAGACCCACCACGACGGAAGAGGACCCTATGATCAAAATCTACCCTGTCTTAGATATAACCGTCGAACCGTCACTTTTTCGAGAATACCCAAAATTTATCTACGCCTATTTAAAAGTAATAACGGTTTTCGTTCACGCCATTCTTTCACTTTATTTTCATTCAATGTTATTCAAATTATAGTTCAAAAATGTGTGATCGTGACTTGTTTGACCCCTCTTAGATCCTGCAGTGCTTTTCAAAAACCATTTATTATTAGGAATAACAGTAACAGTACACTTATCAGTCTCAACATCTGTTCCCAAGCTCCAAATATCACGTGGTTCTTAACTACCTCCTGATTTAATTGCTACTTACCGAACTCACTAACTAATTGATTCTCACTCAACTATAGCTCGCTATTCGTAAACATTATGAAACATTTCTATTGGCACCTCTACTCTTACTGGGCCAGACCATTCAATAAACGTCTCTTCTCCAGCATTCTAAAGTTCTAATTCGTTTGCATCATCAATAAATTCAGTGTTATGAAATTTATTAGTTAATATTGACTGTGTTAAATCTCTTAATCAAATCGAACTCGCAGTAGTCATGATTCTGTGCATCGTTGTTTGTTTTAGTAATAATATTCTGTGTGTGGTGTCAATATGCCGCGCTTTGTTACGTAATGGATTTTTAAATTTTCACTGTATGAAGATTAGCACTTTGACCATTGTTTGACGGGTGGTCGTATCTGTTTAAGGTGTGATTTCGTAGGCGATGGCGTTCCATAGATAATAGTGGTAGACGGTGACTACTTTGTGCTGTAGCAGCAGACAGCATAGCATCATTTTGACTATGTCTGGGACCAATTTCCGAATTTCTATGAATGCTGCGTAACTGGTGCTGTCGCATGTCGACAATGGAATTCGCAGCTTGGATGTCAGAGCAGGCATTAGATACAGAGTATGGATCTCATAAAAATGGAGGGGACATAAACCAACTGTGTCTAATAAATTAAGCAATCTATAATTGAAATAATACCAATGAATCAATTTACCTATCGCAAACCACTTTTGAACTATAGCACGTGATTTCACATTCTGCATACTGCTGATCACAGTTACCCTTTTCAGATCGTCACGTCCTTACCTTCCCTTAATCACCAACTTAACATAAAACTACCAAAAGACTTACCAAAATAACCTTTAGCATTTTTGAGATGAGATGATTTGAGATTGTATATGAACGAGAGTCAATCACTTGGTACATTTTTATAAAGGTAGAGTGTGAAGGCAATATAATACAATCAGTTCCCAGATCTAGCTGCTTGTAAACATGTCTGTCGGTCAAATAATTAGTGGCCGAACGGAACTGATGAAGCTAAAACAAAGAGGTGTAACAATAAGAACAGATGATTGATACAAGTATGTTTTCTTTGTTGAAGATGTCTGATGGAATATAAACATTATTAGGCATTTGATCTACAGTTAATTAAACATAAGGTAATGGGTTGTCTCACCACTTTATTTTTTTTATTGTTTTAAATATCACTATGACCTCATCATCTTATTTATGCCTGCTTTTGTTCCATATATCTGGTCAGGTCATTTTCTTCTGTTCATTCCTTTAAGGTTTTATCTCCTCAGTTCCCTTCCTTGCCATATCTGCTATCACGCATTCTATCAATCTTTTCTTAGGCTCACCTCCGCTACTAAAGCCCTCTACAGTCTTACTTTCATTCCTTTTCATAATTATGTCTGTACAACGACAGTCGTTCGCTTCTTAATTTTTCATTAACTGATGCAACTTTCAAATTGTATGGCCTATATCATTTTATAAAATTAAATTATCAGATCAATATCATTGATCTAAATATTCATAACCAAGGGAATAACAATAAATTGTGGAATATAAAATAAGTCAACCTTTGAGCTACGACAACTATTTTCTCACAGCCAGATTTAAATAGAAACTGATTTAATTACGCATAATGAGACTTGTTCTCTGACAATACTAATTTATTGCATATTCTTTACTATTTTATTACTTTCGTGATTTGTAGCAATAATAGGATCAACGTCAACTCTTTACTCAGATTAAAATCTATTGGTATTACAAAATTCGTTCAACATTTTATGTTTAACGTCAGATATTTAGAAATTCAACTTCAAGATTTTAATACCGCCATTATTTGCATTTAGGAATCCACGGTTCAAGCATATAGATCGATCGTTTTAATCTCCCATTTTAAAGTCAAATTTGTTTTTATTACTAGCGCTTAAGTTACATTTTTTAATATTGATACGTGTTTTAATAGCTTAATTCGATATGCTGTTATAGTTAAAATAGCGTGCGTAGTTATTACTATGTCACTATTAGTAGACGCTGAGTTCTGAGTTTAATAGAAATTATCTCTATATACCTACACGAAATTTCTTAGTTCTTTTTTGAGTTATTAACTTTTAATAAAATATTTATCTAACATCTATGGCCTGGCAGTACGCTGTAAGTGAACTCTAATAAATGAAAAGTGTTGTAAAGTTAACAATTAATTTCATCATCTACCTGCCCCATAAATATTTCAAACTTTTTCATATTTTCCTATCAAACGTCATCTCCCCAGTCACTCTTTTATTTTTTTTCCATCCATTTTTTCTTTAGCCTACTTCTGTACTATCCCAAAATAACACTTTAAACTTTCCTTGATTATTGCTATCGTCTTTGTTCATAACATGTCCACACACACTTGCTCTAATCTCTACTTTTATTTCGCTTATATCGTACTGATACCAGTAATTACAATGTTTATTTAATTACTTTTACATAAATTATTCGCTAGATCATGGCTATATAAGGCTAAACAGATAAATATGCCTGAACAACACCAAAACGTAATATTTGTTGAACCAACACGTGCTAGTTATGATTGCATCCGGTGATGGCTGTCAATGATTTATTGGTTTCGTAATCTATTTACATAAATATATCGAATTATTTGTTCTGTAGCTCGGTAGGGAAATGTACTTCCGTACAGCATGCTTGTTTGCATCTGTTTTACTTTTATATAAAATTTATTCATGAACGGATGAAATTTATACATTGCTTTGCATAAATTCCGTTCTAGCGTACAAGAATATGGTGCTTTATTAAGAGAATATTTATAACTCAAATTTTATTTACTGGCACGTCATTTATTGATATAATTTGTAAACAGTCGTTATTAATGTTTACTGGAAAAGAGTGACGGCGTGTTTTCTGCTAGGTCCACCTATTTAAAACCTTTTATAAATTATATATTTATTTTTAGATATTTCTCATCATCGTTAACAGTTTTGTCGTTTCTCATATTTATTTCAGGTCGGCGTAACTTGTAATTTTCATTTGTACTTGTAGTTATTTTATCATCTATTCTTTTCCCGGCCATATCAACTTTCACAAACTCCTTTAATCTTTTATTATGTCTATTTCTTACCTTGTTGTCCTCTATATCAATAGTAAAAGCTTTATTTACGACATTACTTTCATTCCTATACATATGAACCAGGACAAACGATTTTCTCCTAACTTTCTATTATTTGCTATTTTCAAACATCCTATAATGTACTCGTTCCTATTCAGTTGTTTTATTATACGATTTAAATTGCTTTCAGTTATATGTTTCAAATAGCCCCGTGGGATTGTGAAGGTTTATTTTGAACTACTTATATTAAGTCGTTTATGTTTTGATATGTTCATCGTCGTCTCGTTAAGCACCTCCCTGAATATCCAGTTATAGCGAGAAATAACCCCAATGATTAGCATATCCACATAGTACCTCTGATATCTGAATATCTAATCTATAATAATAATGTTTGCTTGTTTATTTGTTCCTGTAGTAGGTACATTCGATAGCAATAAAGTTTTATCAATTTGTTTGAGTTTTTATATAGAATTCGGACCCAGTAAGTGGTCTTGTAATTGGGTTAAAGACATTTCCCGTACAAACATCGCCAGGGTCAGCTGGTTAGTAAACCGGAGAGTTTTTGTGCTATTAGTGGGAAGAACATTGCTATGCCTGCTTTGTCGTCTACACTGATGGTACAGAAACTCTCTGTCTTTACAGGGTCGGCAGCGCGAGTGTGACTTCTCTGGTGTTGCACACGTCCATAGGTCACGGTAATCAGTGGTATAAAAAAAATGTAAAATGAAGAATATGGAAGCTGTTAGTTGGTTTCAAATCACCCCAATTGCTTTTCTCAAATTAACAATAATGATTTTATTGTCTGTTATAGGAGGTATGATAGGGGGGTGTATGGTGCTACACTACGCTGGTGTACAACCAGGTCACCTATGACGAGGCTTAACTGCGGGTTCCCTTGTTCTTTGTTTATGGGGCAAAATATAAGCTATTTTAAATAACTCAATGAAACTTACCAGTCAAGTGGTACTATTAATTTAATTATTAGACAAAAGTTTTCTTTTTAACTGAACTACGATGAAATGAGAATCCGACCATTTGCAAATCCGATTAAATGCTAATAAATGCTCATTAGTAGGTGAAACCACGAGACATAGGCAAAGACAAAAATGTTTTTCGATTTCTTGAATTAAGTGAGCTACTAATACGAATATGATAAGAATTGGGCAGCTGGGCTTGAAAATGTTTCTACGTTAGAATCAGAAATAAAGTCAATGACAGGTGTAATTTATGATATCAATAGATTGAGATTTATATGATCGTTGGACCACCAGCAAGAGAGACATTCGTTATAAGTGCTTCGGATAGATTTATGTCTACATTCTTAGAAATACTCCTGCTGTAACGGGCCAGAATATAATTTTACGTATTGAAATTATTATAATATATAGTAAGTCTGATTTAGATTTCACACATGCAAAAGTATACACACACGCTTACTGATTGATAATATTAATGCGGCACACATTACTAAAAAGAGCTTCAGTCAATGAAAATCTATTTCCGGGACAATGAAACACAGAAATTAATCAAAATCTTAATCGATTTGAAAAGTTTGTTTTATTCTAGACCACACCATCATTTATCAACAGGCATTGAAAATTATTTAAAACGTTTTGGCCTTTATTATATCAGTAATCATCATAGTTCATCAGGCAGGGTAGCCATATTGATACACCCTTTATTTGTAAAGCGTAACCTCAATACGTAATTATCCGCAACAGAGATATTTGTGTCTTTGTCATCGCGTCCACTCCGGCGGGAGGTGTCGTGTGGCGTCTAGACACAGCAATAGCTACTGAGAAATAATTTACAAACCTTATTGTGTTACCATGTTTTATGTGATAACACAGTATACGGGAATCCCACACTCAATCACCTTTGAAACTGTATATGTCCGTAAAGTGACGAAGACGTTGACTTTGACGGATCGACGAAAAATACGCAGGTGATATCACTGCGAGAGAAGGAAAACAAGAAAGGCACTCCTGTACCAACCCATCTGGCCAGCATGGAGCCAAAGTCAATAGACAATAGCAATAGACTAATTGATTGATACGTAACTATGTCGCTGTGCATTCTTACTGAGTACCTACTTTCGAAAATGTATAAGGCCTTGTTAACAGCGACAAGCGGGGTCTCACCCGTCGCTTGTGATGTAGTGTCTAGCGGTGCATTGGATATCCGATAGCGGAGGTAGTCAAATTTATGAGATACGTGTCTGTCAAACACATTGTCCGGCCCGATATCGGTTATCGGAGCCAACACCACTGTTTTGGGCCGATATCGGATCACAAGGAGATTAAAACAGCAACTGCAAGCATAATTTTCGACCTTAATGACATTTACTTAGTTACGTGTCTTTTTGCGTTAATTGATGACGCTGATCACGAATATAAGCAAAAAAAACTCGATAGCATGTCCGATTAATAAGGGCGAAAATTGCTTGCACTATTTTTTCTGTTTTTTCATCCCTAGCATCCCTAACGAGTCTGTGCTTTCGAGCAAATGGTCGTATCGGGCCAATTTTATCGGATAACAGTGAAAACAGTACAAGGTATCTATATATATCTATCGGATGTTGGCTTTCGGCGTCCGAAAGTGTAAAAACGCTCTTATAGTGATCCATACTAATATTATAACTGGGAAAGTGTGCGTGTGTGTGTGTGTGTGTGTGTGCGTGTGTGCGCGCGCGCGCGCGCGTGTGTGTGTGTGTGTGCGTGTGTGTGAGTGTATGTCTGTTTATCTGAATTTAAATCCTAAGCCACTAAACCAATTTGATTAAATTTGGTATAGGGGTAGATTAGACTTTGAGAAAGGACATAGGCTATGTTTGGTCGCGATAACCGACATCACGAGGGCGGAGCCGCGGGCAAAAGTCGCTTCTTCCTAGTTTCATTTGTTTGTCTTAAAGTTATTAAATTCGTGTTAATCATCATTTATATCGTACTGGGTCTTTCGCTTATTTATACGTTCATTTCTGAGTCCTGACCCATATTATAGTACTTGTTTAACGCCATGTTTGAATTCAGTGCGCTGCTTGCAGTTCTCGCACCGCTCCGCGTTTCTGTAAGCGAGGCCTTAGTAAGGCTTCTACTAATTACTTTAGAGAAACTCGAATTCTTTATCCATTGTATGCCGCCTGCCATGTGTTACAAACAGTCCAAAACATAGCTCAACAATTTAAAAATATATCTTTTAAACTTATGATGCAAAGCTGTGTCCATCTTAACGCGAGTCGTTTGTCAGTACATAAGTTATGTCTCATCTTGTCTAAGTTCTCGCTATAAATCAAAATATTGCAGTTTTGTAAGCGTCTGATTTACCTGCTTGTAATTTGGTGGGTTTAATATGTTTGTAATTTCAAAAATTCCACGATAGTTGAGAAATAAAATGAAGTTTCTTTTAAATATTTTTTCTTTTATACAACTGAGATGGCAGACAAGCATAAGCCCACCTGATGGAAAGTGGTTGCCCCAGGGGAATCACACTTGTGCTGCCGACCCTATAAACACGCAGAGAGTTTCTATGCCGTCAGTGTAGAAGACAAAGTAGGAATAGCCTTTAGTCTTTCTACTGACAGCACAAAAACTGTCCAGTGAGCTCTGGCTACCCTACTCATTGCCGGGAACACCACACGAGGTTATTATGCCCGCGGTATTCTGTAGGGCGGAGGCACTTCCCCATTAGGACTGCTCATTTGGACGGAAATAACTACCGCCATGTCCTACCTCCTATAAATAGTAAGGTTTCATAACTCTAATTACATTTTATGGATCTACCAAAACCCACGGCCTCGCCCTTGTAAAATTTTGATTCTGTTCCTGCAACCCGTGGGAATCTATCTAGCCAGATCCGTTTAATGGTTAGAGCATGATTGAATAACAAAAATCTTGTAAATTTTAATTTATCTACCTACAATACTTTTTAATAGGATATTATGATCAAAATCACGTTCCTGTTCTTTCAAAACTTACTCAGAAAAGTAAGATCGTTTTCATTGTATAACTTATCGATTAATCGAACCGATCGCCGCACTAACATTATAAAGGGTTACCAACCACATCGATACGCAATCAATTCATATCGATTAATTCTCGATGCACGTTCCAAAGCAATTTGTGAAACTAACTCCAATTCCCGCCATCCCGTTGTAAAGAAAACGAGACGGAATGACAAATCGCAAAAGGAAAGGGACGATTCTAACTGCCGTGTAATGTGCGATTTGTATGAGTACTCAATTTGAAATGAGCCAATACTTTGTGTGCATCCTACAGTGAAGTCGGCTCGCGTATACTATGACAAGGTTAGAACTGCAGTTGGAAAACAAGACCACTTTAATTTCAACTTTATCGCTTTAGATTAAGATCTCTTATGTGCTGTAATTGTTCAATTGCCTGCAGAATTGCATTGTGAATTGGCAATGTTGGCGCCACTAGCTTTGCAAATTGTTGGATATAAGAAACGCTTTTTGACATTTAAATGGTCGCAACTGAATGATTCTGTTGGACATGCGGATGTAATCATAATTATTTGTTAATAAGAATTCATCACAGATACGCCATCAGTGTCACTTATAGATGCTAGAGTAGACGGTTGCTGAGAGTGATAAAATCGTTTCTGCTAATTGAAAGAAAGAAAAAACCTTTTATTTAAGTGCAGCACCGATCATACAATTAGTCATATACTAAACTAAGCACACTAACACGCAAGCAATTAAATAAAACACAATGGCGCTGCACCAACACTGGTCCTTTTCGATTGATGTTCTAAACCACTATATTGTAACTTGTAACCAAACGTAAAATGTTTGCCGTACCTTTCGGAATACATACAATATTATTCAAACATAATATTATTATTCATACGTTTTTTTTACGTGCGGGAAATCCCCACGGATATATTCGCAGCCGAAGGGGGAGGTTATGTCGGACTCGAACCGACTAAACCGCACGCCGTCTGTGGATCGATGTGCTAGGCCGGAGGTGAGGTTGTCTTTTGACATATCTCTCTGCCATTCCTCTCGGTCTGGCCCTCCTCGGGATTATTATTCATACCCTTGAATTCTCGAAGGCATAGGCAGAGGGATACCCACATTTTCGCTAACTATGATTTTCGGGATTCTCACTGAATAGGGGGAGAACTTATAGCCATTCAGCGGGTACTTTGTCACGAGCTGTGTGTTTATTGTTGAATGAATTACAGCCCTATCCCTTAGTAGCCTTCTACGAAGGGATGGAAGATAGGATGCTAGGAAGAGATATGGCGGCCCTATTTTGTCGGAAATCCACACGGCTTCTTGAAGAATTCACTAATTGATCATACAGATAACGAAGTATTTTTCTTATTTTGAATCGCACATTTTATACGTAAGCAGATGGTAAATAGAGTAAGTTGAAGGACTATTCAACAGAGTCCCCGTTGCCATTACATTTGGGGTCTACTTGTGTCAGTACACCAAACTCTTTCTGACAGGTCAGCATCATCGTCTTAGCGTTGTAGCCGCTTGCATCTGAGCCTTTCATGTAAGAGCCTGGGTTCCACTTACTTATTCTCCTCCTTTTGATTTAGCTTATACCATTGCCATACTCCGAAAGGACAGCACGCACCAGAGCCTTTATTGCTGATAAGCAAGTTTATAGGCATGCACGTGACGTTGGCTTTTTGTCTCAAAGATCTTGGTCAAAATGAAATTCTTTTCATACTTTTTATAACACGCGAAAAATCCCTATGAATAAACCTCCTCGCCCCTTCCCTCGTGCCGAAGCTGGTGGTGGTTGATGTCGGACTCGACCGACTAAGACGCACGCAGTCTCACGTCTGTGCCGTAGATTGTCGGACCTCTGATTGGCATAGACATAACTCTCACAGCCCTGTCGATCCAGGGTTGTATACTTGTATATCTATGATGATATATCAAGTCTACCATTATCTGGTCCAATATTGACAGTCGAAATGGCCAACAGCATACATATTGCGACACTAAGCGCCGTCTGGTCGCAGCGACTGTTTATGCGCTAGCGTCGCACGTGTGGGGACTACTTATATTTTAGTTTAATAGATTTATTGGAATTGTTTCACGTAGTTTATTGATCGTAAATATTGACTGCTTGTGATGATTGTGGAGATGGTCGGTCCTTAAACACGCAGTTTTTACGAGCGCGTTGAAATTGCAATTGGATTGCATGACAGATTAAAAAGGAGTATAAAAACAATATAAATCAAAATATCGTTAACTCAAGCTATTATCGTTTCACGAGTAAATAATAGTGATGTATCTATTTGTAATATTAATCGGTGCAAATGACGGTTACATTTGTAAAAACAATATTGAATCCAAAATGGATTTCTTGAATGAATCCTTTTCGACTATTATTGTGTTATATTTTGTGGCACTTCTAGTGTTACAAGCGATAATAGTACATTTCTTTGCTACCTTTGAAACATAAGGGAATAATATGGCGACTGAGAACTCGACGCAGCACGCAGCGTTGGCGCGGACACAACTTCAATGACATTTATCACTGATATGAATCTGAAGAAACTGTCGCTATCTCGACAAATATAAGATACCTAATTAAGAGTTAAAATATTATTTTAATGAAACAGCCCACTTACTGGGACATTCATCTCTCTAAATTACACTCAATATATCAAAATTGGAGATAGTTATTTCTAATGTTAACGGGAATTAAAGCCGGAACGCGATAGTTTAAAATATAGTATGGAAGTACTGTTTCCAACTTCTGATTTGGAAAGTCGCGTCGTTTAAATTTCTCGCATGTTTGTTTATCCGCGATGAGCGCAAAAAGTAGTGAACAGATTTTGAGCTAGTTCTTTTTAATCTTGCTGAGAGTTAAAATTTTACGTTTGTTTGATCGCAATTGGTTGAGTAGAACCGGAAATTGACCAAAAGTAGTGATAACCAAAATCCACGCGGACATGAACTAGTGAGTTATATGTAAACTCTCAAATTGTACTTAGTTTAATAAGTTTTTTTTTTTGTTAAACATAATACCTACTTTTTTATTTTCAGGTTAACTTAGAGCTGAAATGAAGGACAGGATAGGTATGTGAGTATTTTCAGTACATTTTACAATTACAACAATAGCCCACGAGAATGCCGACACACGGCGAGAAAAAGACACGACTTTTTAAATGTTTACTCTGTCAATTAATTGCACTTCGCTGGTTAATAAGAAGCTTGAGTACAGTTCAGAAAGTATTGGCTACCATTCAAATCTATTAAGATACGAAAGATATTGAAGCTGTCAAGGCGGGCTTTGAATTCGCTATCTTTGCCTTACAGGGGCAATGCTTTGACCACTAAGCCACCAGACCTCGCCCGAACCAATCCAAATTTGTCCTTTATATCCTTCTTTGAGACTAAGCTGGAGGCGCCTACCGATATTCTCATGAACTATCGGAACCAATGAATCATTCGTCAATCATTTTTTAAACATTGAATTTTGACTGTTTTGCCCAAACAATTTGAATGAAAGTTCAAGTAAATATTGAATCACCATTCAAACCCCGCCTGAACTGAATCGATATTTTTCCTATCCTAATCGATTTGAAAATTTACCATTCAAAATGCTAAAAAAATCATTCATATTGGCTGCCATTTTACATACCTTGAAGCGGGTGTCACATGAAACATTCACAGAGTTGCGTTTCGGGTAATCGGTTCCACGTTCCACATTTATCCCGAAATCACGTCCATAGACGGTACGTGACACTTCGGTTCACCTCAAACCCTACAAGAAGAAAACCTCTTTATGTTTTTTCGTGCGAAAATCACTACGGTTACTATTATCTATTCTGTGCTACGGTTACCTTCCGCTGGTCTACAGGAGAGACTATGGCGGACACGAAATAATTAAAACCATGCGCCGGCTCGAGTACTCAGACACCGGAAGACTTCATGTGTGCCTTAAACATTGCTCCTAGCATTTAGCAATGTTTCGGGTATTGCATGGTAGCTCGCCTAATGTTTTTCATGCTCCGCTTAAAGATTGTATTATGAAACATGCTAGACACGTATTTATCATACTAAAAATATCGTTATTGATTCTAAAAATTCACTTTTCCTCTGTCTAGCGATATAATAGTAGATTAGTAGCCCAGGGGCTGTAAGGCATCAATTGCAGCCCGAGATATTTAGCCCTATAGTTCGAGGGTGCAATTGATGCTTACACCCGAGTTAACTAATCTGCTTTACATCTCGATTGTGAGGTAAGTAGAAAAAAACCGGCATTAGGTACAAGAATAAAACATCTTATTAGTCAAAATTTATAGTGAAATGATAACAATTTTCAAATTTAAGGGACAGGTGTTTTTTGGGTATGTTAATAGTAAAAGTTTTCCATTGCAGCCTTTTTTCATCTCTTTTTTTTAAATTTTTTTTTCAAGACCAAAATTTAGCTACGCTTTTGGATATTTAAAATTGATGACCATTATACTCATACGAAGACAAGGCTGAATAGCGAAGCGACCTCTCTTGTCATTAGGCTGAATGCATGATGTCCATTGCCAGTATGATGGTTAGATGTATGTGAACTTTTTGAAAGAGTGAAGTGTTTTTTTTTTTTAATTACTTACCGCCCTAGGGCTTTTATAACTACATTATTACCCTAGAGCGCTAATTGGTCATCTACAAGCCCCATTTTAGGGTAATAAGGGCCTACTTACCGAATATCAGAGATGTAAAAGTGTTTTATAAGCATTAAGCTGCAATGACATAATATTTAATTGGTATTTTTCTGCTATAAAGACATAACGCTTGTCTTTGATCTTGTTAAAAGCAAGTGATATACAGCTAGTAGCTATGTACTATTTTAAAGTTTGTTCAATATAAAGAGGTCAAATGGGTTTTGTAGATCATTTGCATTAAGTGATGCATCATATGACTATGCATGATATGTCTATAACTGTAACTTTAATTAGACTATGAAGGACTTGACTTTGACTATGATTAAATAAGGAAAGCTCTGCAGTATGATTACTTGATACTGGAAAATACTCAAAGAGTGAGCCATGTTGAAGAAATAAAGGATAGAAGTTATAATTTCTGCTTCGTCTTCTACGCTGACAGCACAGAAACTCTCTGTGTTTACGATTGTGACTCCCCTGGTGTCGCACACGTCCATGGGCCACGGTAACCGCTTTCCAACAGGTGGGTCGTGTGTTTGTTTGCCACCTCAGTGGTATAAAAAAAGAAGTAGATAGTGGGCTGCTGCCTCTGGTTACTCTGAAGGGAAAATGTGTGAGCATATTATGTATGAGGTGTAATTATGGTTGAAGGATATAATTATGAAATTTCATGCAAAACTCCGGGGTAGGCAGACTCAATCGTCCGCCAATTACTTCTATTCTTACATACTTCGCCAGTTTCTTCTATAAACTCACCGGTACCGACTGCTTCTGATCTTCATTTTTCATACATACACGCCTTTATCTCCGAAGGGATGGGCAGAGGTGAGTTAACACTCACTTTTCACCAATTATTGAATTCGGTCCCACGAAATTGAGGATGTACCTATTGCCGCATTCCGGGCACTATCGTTGACTCGAGCCATGCATCTGAGGCTGAGTCTGGGCTGTACATATCTGTCTGATGTTAAACAGCCCTATCACTTAGTCCCCTTGTATGAGACCGCATGGGAAGAGATGGGGTGATACTTGTTACCCTCCAAGTAAGCTAAATTACTTGTGCTAGCATTGGGTTCACGTCGGTAGTGTAATGGCCAGGATTCAAACCCGGGACCTCTCGATCGTAAGGCCGACTCCTTAACCACTAAGCTACCGACTCCTGATCATATCTAACTTTACTGTACGTTGTAAGTTCAAAGTTACACTGCTTAGTACCTACTGAGTTGGTCTATCGCGTCGAATTAATTTACCGTGTATCTAATATACTACCCAAACTATAAACGGGCAGATTTAATTGAGTTGCACGGTAGGGTGACAATGATGATTTTAGAATGTTTATTTGAATAATATTTTCTAATGTCTGAAGAGACCAACAATCAAAGCAATTACGATACTACATAACGACCCTTAGTTCGGGAATTAATGCCTTTGGCATTAAGTTCACCTTTGTGCATCTATTCTGAGCATAAACCTTCCACACACACACACACACACAGCCAAAATATTTCACCAAGGTATTATGTTTTTAATATTAATACTAGGCTTATGTAGTAAATACATTATATATAAATTATATAGCAGTCCCTACCGAAGGCACGCCGTAGTAGCGGAGGCGACCCATCATGCGGCATGGCTAGAAAGGCCACACGGCGCTTTTCGTGCCGGCTGGCACAGATGATCACTGTTATCTGTGTCAGAAGAACAAAGAGCCAACGTCTGAGTTCCATCACTGCGACGCGAGCGAGAACTCGGGGCTGCACACGCTCACCAACTGCCCGGCGTGGGAGACGCTGAGATGGGAGCCCCGGAAGAGGAATTCTCACGCTCGCCACCTTGCTCGCGGCGATGGGTGCGAGCAGGACCGGTAGTAAAACAGATTCGCAGCTCGCGTTCCTCGTGAACTGCGGCAGCTCGAGGGTCGGAGGTCGTAGAACGACGTGCGGACCTGGGGGTGACGAGTGGTGCCACCTGTCACACTAGCAGAAGCAGGCAGCGGCGGCGTCCCACGCCTCCCCATACGGACGAGTTGGGTACTTCGTGGTCGTCACACCCGAGGAGGGCCAGATCGACAGAGTTGGCCCTGGTTCGACTGGGGTGCAAAGGATATGCATTGCCAACCTCACCTTCGGCTTTGCACTACGACCCACACACGTTGTGCGTTTTAGTCCGACATAATCTCCCCCACTACCTCTGGTTCAGATTTATCCGTGGGGATTGTGCACACATAAAAAACGGGGCCCTATCAGTATGTCCAGAACCCAAGTCAACTACACCTGTTAAACCAAGGACGAGACCCTGACATATACTTTCCTCTCGAGATAATAATACTCCCGGAAAATCCGACATACCAATCACAACCATAAGCAAACCCATAGGCTCCAAAAAGCAACGAACCTGCACGTAAATAGGAAATCTCTAAGAAAGAAAAAAATCGTTGAACTGTAACTTGTTACACAGAATTTAACCTAGCATACATCTAGAATTCCATTCTACATTCATAAATTACTGCGTACGAGAAGCCGTCTTCTGTTTGTAACATAACCGACTTGATAATATCATACCAAACGAACACCCTATTAAGTAATAATATCCTGTCACTTGACATCTATTACAAACACTTAAATGTACTTGCGAACGTGGCAACGTCTCAATCTTAATCATATTTTGTCCTCCGTGGTCTCAATCAAAACTAGAATCATGGTAATACGACATTTGAAAAGCATTCCTTTTCATTCCTCTATTAACCACACTTCAATTACGAACTTCTGGGACATTTCTGGAAAATAAGAATAGAAACTGACAGCATAATAGTTTTAGAAACTGAACAATTTTATTTTTAAAGCATTAGGGTTGTAAATTGCGTAGCAAATGTAAGTGGTTAAAAGAATTGTGTCTCAGGATTGTTATATAGTTGTTTGAATGTTTCTAATTTCGTTTGATGACTGTTGATAGACATTGATAAAGTCTTAATGATGTTATTTTGGGCCCGAAAATGTTGTTTCAGAATGGAGTAATGGTTTTCGGGTAATAACCAGATACCATTCTTTTTCTGGTTTATTAGTATTTTATGATTTATAAATTGGTTACAGAAGACAAGCGGTTAAAATTTACGGTTTGATGTATAGTTGAAAGACACCCACAGGACACTTTTAAGATTCTATTTTGAGAATATCCACTTCATACATGAGTTGCCATAATATCACCGTCAATATTATATTACCTGTAATGAAGTTGACGTCATGACGAATCCTGTTTCGCAAGATTTATTTTATTAGTTAATGTAGATTATCTGGCTGTCCATTCATTCATAATGCGGTTTGGCGCCATCTCACGTCTTGGCAACAGAACGCGTGGTCTCAGTGACAGCGTGAAGGAAGTACTTATGAACCTCTGTAGAGGTAAAACTATTGTCCTCCAATATTCTTACATCATCCAATGCTAGTAACCCAAATTACTACTATTCTCATTAACCCTTCCAGCTAAGCTAAATTAATTTTCTTATATAGGACACGTCAATTTGACTTCACCTCGCCTGACGGTAAGCTGAAGGCAAAGTTTCAGGAAACAGGGTCACTATAACATACACGTATACGGTTAACAATGGTGGCACTCAGCTTGACGGCCTCATCTGATGCTTTTTCACGTGTTAGGAGTGGGTTCGCGTAAGTAATGTAATGGCCAGGATTCGAACCCGGGGCCTTTAAATCGTAAAACCGACTCCTTAACTACTAAGCTATTGACACTTCAATTGACTACCCCGCTAGATGGCAAAACGATGAGATGTAAACAAGAAGATACTGGTCACTATTCCAGATGCAGTTGATGGTAAAATGGTGGTGCCTAACTTAATTAACTCAATAGTAACTTGTCACAACCCGCCTCAAGAACCCAGGGACTGTAAGAAGAGGGAAACACGTGCGCGGGCAGATCATTCCAGTTCTTGAACGTGTAACAAAACCTCAAACCGCTCGGTGTGAGATGATAATGGTAATAAATGGTTTCTGCCATATGTGGCTGTCACTGCAGGCCAGAACGATTTGTTCTAGATTGGAACTGAGAAGTTGGGATCTGTTGAAAGAGAATTGTCTGTTGCACACTCTTCTTCTTCCCGGGTCCCATAAGCGGGCCGAGAAAAAGCATCTGAGGAGGCGGCCAAGCTGAGTTCCACCATTGTTAACATGGTACGTGTTTGTAATGTTGACCCTCTTTCCTGAGACTTTGCCTCTAGCTTACCATCAGGTGAGGTGAAGTCAAATGGACGTGTCCTATATATTAATTTATATAATAACATTATATTTTTCATATTTTATTAAATAACAATGTAGCTCAAAGCTAATGTTAGTATGCAATAACTAAAATTTTAAATTACAATAAAATAAATTTAATTGACAATAATTGGAAATACGATAAGGTACGATAAAATAAAATAAAATAAAATTGATCTAAGTAAGATAAATTAAAATCACAAAATATGTTACAAGAAAAATATTGTACATTAAAATCAAACTGACCCGGCAAAATTCGGATTCAACGCGGAAAGTCAGATACGTGAAATGGCAGATAGGCATAATGTCGGAAAAAGCAAAAAGTCAAATATGACCGCCTCAGAATCAATAAAAATATGTTGCAATTTCTCATATTTTCTCAACGTTTAAACCTTCCCTGGATATCCACAAATATTTCAAGACTAAAATTAGCCAAATCGGTTCAACCGTTCTCGAGTTCTTTTTAATAAAATTGCATGCGTTGCTAATAAAATTGCAATTTATTTTTATATAATGAGATAATCGCTGTCATTTTGACCATCCCCGTCTGGTAATAATCCGTAAGCACTAATGAATTAATGAAACTAGTTATAATCTCACTACCGATCTCTAATTGATAACGCTCGCTCGTCTTATCGATAAACTTTTCCGAATTTACATAGAACAATAAAATTTACATTATTCATAGTATCAGATACCACTTTAATTACCATAACAAATGGGTTACATGGCATTCAATTGTTGCTACACCTTGAGTTATATATCTTGGAACTGAACTGTGCTCACAATGTACAGACACCAAACAAACATGTACTGTCCGTATTGAGCACACGTTTGTTTGGTGTCTTTCGAGGATAGCATGGGGTGCCACCGCCGTAGGTGGACGAGCTCATAATATATAAAATAAGAGCATAGATTATATTAAACAATTCACGCGCACCAGCCCCTCTAGACAAGTGGCAATTCGCTTGCCAGCTTGGGTTTGACGTTTGTGACAGTCGTTAACGCATGTCATAAATGTCAAATGCCACACATTCGTCATTCTATTCCATCAAATGCTGGCAAGCTAATTGCCACTTGTCTAGAGGAGCAGGGCCTCGTTTGACTCGCTACTTAAGTTTAATATATAACGAAATACAAGTTGTGTGACGTCAGTTACTGCTCGCTAAAAGAGACGAAATGGTGGTTACAAAGTGGCTAATTTCACTGACATACGAGGCTACAGAAATACTTCTACTGCACTAAGTTGGAATAACTACTAGGATTTGCTCATTATTTATTTATATATACATTCAATATACACAAAGATATATTAATATATAAGTCATCAGGCTTTCACGGCATATATGTAGAATATACTGCTTCCGGGCTATTTGGCCGTGGTCCATGTGAAACGTGCGTTCCAGACGTTTCGTCGATCACTGCGGTCGACATCTTCAGTGGCGCAGGGCCGGGCGACGACGACCGACAACTTCGGAGACCTTGCCTCGCCGGCGGCTGAGTTGCGACTGATGCAAAGTCTTGAATCACGGAATCACGTGATTCAAGACTTCGCATCAGTCAGTGATCGACGAAAGGTCTGGAACGCAAGTTTCACATGGACCACGGCCAAATAGCCCGGAAGCAGTATATTCTACATATATTAATATACATCATGCATACTACTATTATATACATGTATTTCATATCCTATTTATTTTTTCTTCTAACTCTTGGAACTATGATTGATTACATTAAACCTTATGACCGCGCACTGAAACTGAATGAGGCAAACATCACGGTGCCCACAAGACAGGCTTGCCTAGTGTGGGGCCAGTGGGAAACTTTTTCGATATGTAAATGTTTTTAGGAAATAAATTATTTTTATTTTTTATTTTATTTTTTATTTGCCCGCGGTAAAAGTCGTAGCGTGATGTTAAAAATGTAAAAACCTTTCCAAATAATTGAGCTATTAGATGCAAAAAGAATTTTCAAAATCGCATTGCTAGTTCCAAAGATTAACGTGTTTAAGTAAATATATACATTCTTTAGCTTCACTATAGTTTGTACAATGAATGGAAAGCATGAACTTAAAAGATTGATTTTTTTTAATGTTAACTAGATGCTGTGGTAGGCGTAGCTTTTATGATCTGGTTCATTATGTGCTTTTGTTTTTTGTTTTTTTTTTTTGTTTTTTTTTTTGTTTTTTTGTGCATCCCAATTGCATCCGATGCCTTCACCGCGAAGTCCGGAGTTTTCTAACTATGCCTCCTTCATGCACTTAGTCTAGTTAGGGCTTTCCTGATAACACTTCACATGGCTAATTGTATTTGCGTATTTGACATTTTTGGCAAACAATTACCATGTAGACTGTACCTATATTTGACAAAGTGTTTGGCCTTGTATGCCTATTTGACAAACATGACTTATACCAGAATGACAGAAAGGAACATCATTTCTGCTATCAAAGGTTTGTGGTGTTTCTTATTTGGCTACCATGTGTAGATGGTCTATTTGCCTGTATTTGCTTATACGCATGTACATTAAGTATTTTCAATTTCCAAAAACATCAAACGCCCAATAGTGAACACTAATAGCCTTGAGAAGGGCCAACACGTGACAATGAGACCATTGCCACGCATATTGTTCTTTAAGAGCGTTTTTCCATTATCCGATATCCGATATCCGATACCGGAGGAAGTCAAATGTATGACATTCGTATCTCTTTTTCACATTTTCCAGTCCGATATCGGTTATCGGAGCCAACACCACTGTTTTGGCACGATATCGGATCACAAAGACTAAAACAGCGACTGCAAGCAGTTTTCCACTTTTTTTTCATCCCTAGCATCCCTAACTAGTCTGCGCTTTCGAGCGAATGGCCGTATCGTGCCGATTTTATCGGATAAATGTGAAAACTGCACAAGGTGTCGGCTATCGGATGTCGACTATCGGTTTCCGACACTGATTTCGGATATCGGATATCTTATGATTTTGATAACGCTCTTACGATGTAAGGCTTTCTTCCTAACCAACCTTCCTATCTAGCGAGGCGGTTGCCACAAAATGTGAACTTATTAGCGATGCGATTTGATATTTACATTCATTATCACCATTTTAGCAATGGCTGGAACAAACACTAATTCTACATAAAAAAATACAGTCAGTTATGTTTATTAAATAAAGATGGTAAAAGAGCGGTTTAAATCAAATTGTTCATTTTTAATCAATACGAAGCCATGCTTCATTATTTCATACAAGTTTCCACAGAAATCACCGTTTTGAAGTTCCTCAAAAAGTAACAGATTTCCCTCGATAGTCTTGCTTATACTGCCAGTACTTCATTGCCTATGCTAAACCAATAACAAGGCGTTGATAACTGCATTACTGGATGAATATTTTACATGCTATCAATACTAGTGAACTTCTTACGTATAGGGATATCTCTCAAACTGGCCGTTAACCTCATGTAACGCTATATATCCATGCGTTATTACACTTATTACTTACTTATAGTTTACATTTATAGTTATTGATGTGATTAGCTGCCATTTACATATCGTACTTGTATTTTAAGTGGAGCCTAATTCTGAATGATAAAACGTTTCGCAACTACACTCGTTTGTAAAAACCGACACATTTAAATTTGTCTAGTTTTACACCAGATCTCTCTTCTATGCTAACCAATTTTAATATACTCTCCTCTCACGTTTTGAAACTCGATATTACTCAGAATGATGTCTTTTAGAATGAAGGTCTTTTGATTGTACCGTTTGCTGGACCCTGATTTTGCCAAAATCTGACGTTTCATATACGACACAATTGAGAGCATTTTACAGAAGCACTGAGCAATTATAAGGCATTACATTATCTTCAGTGAAACATAGCGCGCAGATCAAATGGCTGATGAAGAAAATAGTTCTGGAATGGCGAACGCGTACGGGCAAACGAGTATGACACCCAATGGCCAGGTGGAAGGACGACCTCATCAAGGTCACCGGGAAGCGCTGGATGCGGGCAGCTTTAGATCGATCGTTCTGGAAGTCTATAGGCAAGGCAGGCTAGGTTCAGCAGTGGACTATTTGTGGCTGATATGATGATGATGATGACAACATTATCTTTTATAATAAAAATTAGATATTTCATTTGCCATTTATAGTACACACAGAAGATAGTATACCTAATGAACTTGTTTGAATTTATAATGCTCTTTCCTAACGGTCTTAATGAACTCGACTAGATAGTGAAATTAAGCGCTGTGGATGTGGTAAAATTGTCCCTTGCCATACGTAGGTATATAAAATCTATCTATAATATAAAAATGAATCGCTAAAATATGTTCGCAAATCTCGAGAACAGCTGAACCGATTTCGCTTATTGCTTTTTTAGAATTTTCTTTGCAGTATGCGGATGGTTCATAAGCAGAGAAAATTGGAATAAATTGCCTAATAATGTCTAAAAGCAACACTTCTCTATACTCCCCCCCCACAAATGATTCGTAATAATACTTAAAAGTCAATTTGAACTTTAATATCATATCATATAGTTCAAATGATAGTGGAGAGGTTCCGGGAAGGAAAAACAGTTGAATGACGTATAATGGCTTAGGGGTGCTACGGGGCTGAAGTATGACACGGGCGAAGCCGAGGCGTGTCAGCTAGTTAGTTATAAAGGTACAGTTATCAAACTCAAAAAAATTTGATTGGTTTATCAAGAGACCAACGTAACATAAACTCACGCCTTTATCCCCGAAAGAGTAGGCAGAGATGCTAGCATCCACATTTTGCAGGTTTATGTTTTGGTCCCAATGTAATAGGTGGCGAGCCTATTGCCATTAACTGGGCACTTATAAACCTGCGATAAATACACACATAACTTCGAAAAGCATCAAAAAGTCATTGGTGTGTGCCATGGAAAACCTGGGATCGAACCCGAGACCTCGTCTCAGCAGTCCATTACCCATACCACTAGGCTATACCCATACCAAACTATAGAATAATATCAAATATTAACTTATTCAACAACATGAGTGATATGTTAGCATACCTATGTATGAGTTATATATATATATACAACTTTTGTATTACTTTGAGTTTGTCTATATACTGGTATGATATTTATATATTTAAAAGAAAATATGTGCCTTATCAAATATTTTATCCACATTCAAGATTATTACAAGCTTTGCTTAGTAAAGGTTTTGATAGTAGAGTAAGGAAGATGTGGATTTATCTCCTGCTGTCGTTTTCCTGACAATAATATAGGGATTTTCAAGAACTTTATTTGAAAATTCTTACAGGGTCGGCAGCACGAGTGTGGCACACCGTGTTGCACATGTCCATAGGCTACTGTAACCACTTTCCATCAGGTGAACCGTCCGTTTGTCTGCCACTTAAATGGTAGGAATATTCTTATATTAATGTTATCAAACCCATATTTAAAGGTCTAAAGTGACTTGTTAATAGTTTTATTAAAGCAAAAGTTAAGTATACAGATTAAAAAATGTGCACTTTATAACTGACTATACGTGCCACATACCACCAGAGTGCATTGAACCACCTCTGACTTCCATAAACGCTGATTTAAGTGCGTTAGATATGGCATACAACTTTTCCTATCATATGCAGTCCATACCGTTGGTATTAGGTCTGATCGACTACGCATGCTATATAATATAATTTTAAACACACTTGCTATTAAACTGGCTCTAATGTCCCCGCAATTAAGCACATAATGACATCTATAATCAAACTGTGGCTTTTTGATTGTTATAATTCACGAGTGAGTTTTAGATTCTTTTATAAAAATTTATCGGCTATTGCGAAAAAAAACAACACGTTTTAACTTTTGAAATTATTGTTATTTATTAATTTAAATGTAATGCATATAAGCTAGTTATGAAGAAAAAGATTTATGTTGTACAACGTCCGATATGATGTGATTGATGTGCAGCCCTGAACGTTATGGAAAGTTTACTACCTCCTCCATCCTGGGCTCTCATAGACCCGAGCCGTTGTGCATTCTTTGACGGATGTGGGTGGTCGTATAGGTATCATCCAGGATATACCATCTTATGTTAAAGTTAAACCTTACTATTTGTTGCAGTGGCAGAACGGAATAATCTATGACTACATAAGCATCTCGACAAACTCTGTGGTATTTTTGTGCTTTCTTCACAACAAAATGTCGAATGTTTAGAGATTAGACCACTGTAGGTATATGGACAGCTTTGCTAAGAAAATTCATCGCATAAAACAGACGAAAAGTCGGTTTTTTGTGAGTAAGCAAATTGTTCTGTAAACTATTAATGTGTGTACGAGGGATGATGGATTTTACGCCGTTTCGAAATGACACTACGGCTTCTATAGCGTTTGTATATAGTTTGTTTAGAGTGAATATGAATCAGTATTAATCATTTCTTCGTGGCAACCATGTCTTCGTTCCTCCTATAGTAGTACTACACATATGACGAATTTATAATGCCAAAGTCCAGTACCAATAATATGATGACAAAATACGTAAGACATCGATGTAGGCCCCGGTACATAATATAGTTCTCGATATGAAGATCACAATGCTGGGGGTGGTATTAAAAAAACAATCAAACAATACTGATCAATTGCCGGACATTGAAAGCAAAGAAAAACGAACAAAAACAAAACAAGTGTGCAGTTAAAAGTTTAACAAACAACTTGGTAGTTACACGCTCATAAATTCGCCAACGATCGAGACCGATTGAGATGTCAGTGTTTTGGAAGATTCGCTTTGAAATTGCCATCTTGAAGAGACTATCGGCTTTACCCTTTTCAACTTTAAGTCTTTTATCCTTTGTTATGCTTTATTGAAATTTATCATTTTTAAATTCGTTATAATTTTCCAGGATGCCAATTTAAAGATCTTCAGTATTGAATTCAAATCTTACTCAATAAGTGTAAGGTTCATTCTTGGGTTCTTTCTCAGTCTTAATTTCATTTGCTGTACAAGCAAGGCGGTCTCACACGTTGTGGTCGCAAAGGATTTTGGTAATCATAAATTGAGGAACACTAATAGTTAGTTTGGGAATAGCCCAAGGGTCCGATGTGAATGAACTTTGGATGGGAGAAGTTTTGCTCTCTTTTGCACTCAAAAAATTTAACATTCGCTTTCCTTTGAAGTCTTTGAATAACGAGTTACGTCAATGTATTTATTGCATCAATTTGTGTGCATCTTGGGGCATTTTTTTAACAATTTGCAATAACTTTATATGCGTTACGGGCGTAAGGAAGCCTTTTAAAAAAATCATTGCAGTTGTGATATTTTATTTTTTATTACCGTACTATAGCTGATGTTATTTGCCAATTTTTTTTTCACCATAAACTATTCGATGATGCTAGTAGAAGATATTAATTAATTTTGAACTATTCATCTATATATATGGCAATTCTTTGTCTTTCTATCGGTTTGTTCCGGCTAATCTCCGGAGTCAATGTTATAAGAATTGACTTAGTCTATTTTAGAAAAGTGCTCTAAGTCAGCGCGAATGAATTCACAGCGAAATCAGAATATAATGTCTACAATTGTAATATTATAAACGTGAATTCCACTTATCTGACAAACATTACCAATCACACATTCCCTAAATGGGCACAAGTTAACGAAGAGGCTCCAAGAGCTCAATTACGTAAATTTATCATTCCTGAGTACTGATACTGAGAAAATTAAATGTCAATATATGTGCATACTTAACTGCATACTGCATAGTTTCAATTTATTAGATTAAATATAGATTGACTGAATCAGTGAGTAACTCAACTATGTTATGACATTATTATTATTATTGGTGGTAGAAATTTGATGGCACAAATTTGTCAGAAATTTCGGCTGGGTGGGTACCACCGTGCACGATTGCGAAGAACCCTCCATACTAATCCAATCTCGGTTAATTTGCATAGCCGTGCAAGGGGGATTGTGGTCGCAGCACTAGTGGGACTGGTGCTTGTCACGAGGGGCTGCGACGACAGTCCTCTTTTGATGAGGCCGTCAAGTTGTGTGCCACCATTGTTAACATGGAACGTGCATGTAATGGTGACCCTCTTTCCTAAAACTTTGCCTTTAGCTTACCATCAACCTGGAATTCTGATCCCGTTCCTTTGACCGACAGGAATTTTATTCCCGGGGTAAAAAGTTCCCCTTCTATTCCAGACTATGATATTCATCTTTGTGTCAATAACATCCACATCCGTTCAGTAGTTTTTTAGAGGAGTAAAAGAAGTCGATATTGTCACAAACTTTGAGAAAATCTAGTAGATTTTCTACATAACATTTATTATATATATAACATTTATTTATAACATAACATTTATTATATATTATATACATAACATTTATTCAACAAAAACAAAACGGATCTATAGTACTGTAGAGTTTACACAATGAAATAAATGTTTCAATCGAGTCAGTACCGAGGAAGGTGTACCCATATTATTGTTCATGAACCAGGTTTCATGAACAACCCTAAAATGAAAATGCACAATGAAATGTCCGTGTATGAACACGCTAAATCGAATGGATAACATAAGGTTGTGTTTGTTTGAATGAATAGGTGTGTATAAGCGTATATAAGACAATAAAATTATCGTCCTTAGAAGTTATTCAGTGTAGAGTTCATAGATATTACAGTGCTTATTTATTAGATAATTATGTAAAGGTAAAATGTGTCTGATCGAAATATTCAAGTAACTTTAAGAAATTTCTGGCTTAAATTGCCTTCTAAATTGGTACTATTTATGAACACTTATTCAAATTTATAGTCTCTTTCAGACAGGGCTGATGGCATAAATGATATAATTATTGATACTAAATTGATATTATTATGTGCAAATAATATATTATTAAAGTGACTGACAAATTGTATTAATATATTTGCATATAATCAAAGACTTACTAGTCTAGACGGAACTCAAAATTTCAGTCTAACATAAGTCTTTAGGTTTACACGGCCGGCATTGCATGTAGAATATATTGCTTCCGGGCTGTTTGGCCGTGATCCATATGAAACTTGCGTTCTAGAAGTTTCGTCGATCACTACGGTCGACATCTTCAGTGGCGCAGGTCCTAGACCTCTCCTCGTCGGCGACTTCTCTGCGACTGATATTGAATATTGGGTCGCTGACGTATTTATTGGCGCGGTCGGAGGGGGGAAACGACGTGCTCGATCCTGATTGGTCGAGAGCTGGGGAAACAGTATATTGAACCTACATACAGATTCAGTCTAACAACCTATCATTTGAAGCCACTGAGTACCAATTAACTCGGAACACGTGACAATTAATAAGTTCGGCAGCGTTGCGCAATACGCGCGATGTTGCCAGCTGACGCGCAACCTGTCACGACGTTCGCTATTTGTTCGACGATTGATCATGCGTGATAATTTCTCCGCGTTGTTGTGCAACGATTTGCAACAAAGCGCGCAAATTTTTTGTCATTGAATCTGACACACTTCATAGTAAAATCAACCGTTCCTTGAAATGTTGAAAAAGGAACAACGGTTGTCCAATCAAAGAAAATTTACCACGGTTTGACATTATTGTTGGGCGGCCTCCTTCCGTTCACTGGACAATCCAGTGAACGGAAGGAGGTGGTGGAGTGGTGGAGTGGTGGGTACATTAGATTTAACATAGCAAAAATTCACATTAATTAGTAATTCATTCATCATCAATTGATTCATTAGTTCATTCGTTGACTTTCCTAAATCATACTCCCAACATGAGCTCGTAAATTTAATCTGACTAATCATAAACGTATGTTTGTTAAGTGACATTTAATATCATAGTACCAATTTGTACAGCGCATGGTCATACACAATTATTTATCTGTGTCGTAAAATCCTCGTAAAACTCGATACTAGCAAAGACATGTTTCGGCTATGATCGAAATGTGTCGCGTGTTTGTACGTGTCTGATGATAGTTGTGTGAAATAATTTATAACAGCTTCATTATTTTTTGAAACAATTTGATATCATCATTCTATGACCCTTTTCTCATCTCAGGTGGCTTTTTTCAGTTTATGAGCGTTTTCACATTCATTCGTTATCCGATATCGATATCGGACGCCGATAGCCGACATCCGATAGCTGACACCTTGTACTGTTTTCGCATTTATCCGATAATATCGGCCCGATACGGCCATTTGCTCGGAAGCAAAGACTAGTTAGGGATGCTAGCAATGAAAAAGAAAGAAAAAAAGTGCAAGCCATTTGTGACCTTATTGACATAACATGGTATCGAGTTTTTATATTCGTTTTTATAGTCTTATATTCGTGATCAGCGTCATCAATTAATCAATGTCATTAAGGTTGAGAATTGCTGCAGTTGCAGGTTTAGTCTCTAGTGGTGTTGGCTCCCATAACCGATATCGGGCCGGACAATGTGAAAGACAAATACATATTTCATACATTTGACTTCCTCCGATATCGGATGGCGAATATCGAAAATCGGATATCGGATGAGTGTTGAAACGCTCTAACTGTGATACAGCTGAACTTTGATATCGAAGTTCTGTAGATAGACCAGCCGAATTTTTCAGGGCTCCTACTACCCTACCCTACTTTTAGTAGGAGGTAGCACACAACGATATTTTCGTCAAATTCAGCAGTCCGACTGGGGAAGTACCTCCGCCCTACAGAATACCGCTATAATAACCTCGTGTTGTGTTCCCGGCGGTGAGTATGGAAGCCAGAGCTCACTAGAGAGTTTTTGTGCTGTCAGTGGAAAGACCGAAAGCTTGTCCTGCTTTATCTTCTACACTGATGGCACAGAAGCTCTCTGTTCTAACAAGGTCGGCAGCGCGAGTGTGACGCCCCTGGTGTTGCACACGTCCATAGGCCACGGGAACCAATTTCCATCAGAAGGGGCCAAGTTCTTGTCTTTCACCTAAGTGGTATTAAAAAAAACCGTAACGACTGACATAGCTGTTTGTATGGCAACCAGGACCGACGGCAAATTTGGTATAAGCTCCAAATAGTGATGGAGTACGAGGCTTCAAGTAGATACATAGCTCAAGCCAACTGCACATGTAAGCTGAAGGGCCTGTTTATTGACAGAAAAGGCTCTGGTGTAGGCTTTACGTCTCTAGGCAGACGACAGTAGTCCCAGTAAAAGCCAAGAAAACGAATTTTACAAAACTATCTTTTGCCCGCTGCTCCGCCCGCGTGGATGTCGGTTATCGCTACCAAATATAGCCTATATCCTTTCTCAAGGTCTAATCTATAATATACAGATTGTATTTTTGAAACGGGGCAGTAAGGGCAAGTACCTTAACCGTTGCAGTTACAGCAAAACGTTCTTAAAAGACCTTCCCTAACTTTTTGGGACATTTTGAACTGCATTCACAGATTTCGTAAAAAACTTACAGTTAGCAAAAAAAATGCAAAAAGTTCAAATTTTTTTTTTATGCCAATCGATTCTATTTCATGTGGGGATCAAAAAACTCTATGGGACCATTTTAGCTTTCAGTACTAGAAAAGACAGAAATCGCCAAAGACCTTTCCCATACATTTCGTACGGAAATATGATAAATCAACTCGAAACTCATAGGTCAGGTAAAATTTTGAACTTTTTTAAATAAAAAAAATCATTTAAACATTTAAGAAATTGGTTTATGAAATAAATTGCTCAAAATGATTTCCATTTTCACGAATACATAAGTCTATCCTTTTTTGCACTGAACGAATGGCGGCTAATAATGTTCTGGGATGAATATTACGTAAAATGGTCATTAATGCATCCTTGAGCTCTTGAACACTGGCGTACGTCGTCTTATACAACTCGTTTTTCACGAAGCCCCATAAAAAAAAATCAAGTGGTGTTAGATCGGGGCTACGAGGTGGCCACTGTGTTGGACCATGTGTACCTATCCACTGTGTACCGAATAGGCGGCTCAAATTGGAACGTGAAAGGTGACTGTTATGTGGCGGAGCACCATCTCGTTGAAAATGAACTTTTCGCAATTCCGACAGGGGCCATTCGTCCATCTCGTTTTCAAGATGGTGTAAAATGACTTCATTATACATGGCAGAATTCACTTTCCCTTCATAAAATTCCACCATTATGACTCGATTGGACATTATACCACACCAACAGTTGAATGAGAAGCGAACCTGATTATGACTTGCCGTAACTCTTAGTGGATTTTCTTTGGACCAATAGTGGTGGTTTTTTATGTTGTACATACCGTTATTGGAAAAATTCGTTTCGTCTGACCACAGTATGTAATTTAAAAATTCATGATCTCTGCTTATTTTTCCTCTTAGCCATCTGCAAAAAGTAAGCCTTCGAACATCATCACCTGGATGTAACACTTGAACTATGCGCCCATATCGATAGCACTTGTAGCCGTATTTCTTCCATATCTTTATCACAAGGGAGTGGGATACACCTACTTCAAGGGCGACTTGCCTAGACGATACCTCTGGATATGCTTCGACATAAGTTAGAACCGCAATCTCCGTGTCCATGTCCACACGAGGCTGCCGCTTTCTTTTGAAAGAACCCTGCAATTCCAGGTTTTTCAAAAGATTTGTAATAACCTTTCTTGTTGGCACATGCCGCAACGGATACTTATTGCGGTACCACACTAATGCAGCTCCCGCATTTCGATTATTGACAAAATACGCTTCTAATAAGTCAATTTTTTCACGATTAGAAGACATTTTAGCGAAAATCCTTAATTAATAACTCATACGAAGTTTCTCAGCTGAAACTAAGAATAACACACAGATTTTCGAATCAAATTCGAAATTTGAGGGTAAAAATTCTTTTTATTTACTTTACAGTCAATTCTACCCACTTCCTGGCCATAACAAAAAGTTAGACCATCGTAGAAATTTGTTTCTGTTGCCGAAATGTATGGGAAACGTTTTTGGCGATTTCTGCCTTTCCTAGTACTGAAAGCAAAAAATGGTCTCATAGAGTTTTTTGATCCCCACATGAAATAGAATCGATTGGCAAAAAAAAAAATTTTTGGACTTTTTGCAATTTTTTTTGCCAACTGTAAGTTTTTTACAAAATCTGTGAATGCAGTTCAAAATATGTCAAAAAGTTAGGGAAGGTCTTCTAAGAACGTTTTGCTGTAACTGCAACGGTTAAGGTACTTGCCCTTACTGCCCCGTTTCAAAAATACACCCTGTATACCAAATTTCATCAAAATTGGTTCAGTGGTTTAGGCGTAAAATTGTAACAGTTAGTTAGCATGGAAGTATGGATAGTAAAAAGTTAGTTTTGAAGGCACCCAACATAAAGTAATCTTTTTATTCATAACTTACCAGGGCAGGTCTTTTGCTCAATATATTTAAATATATAACGAGTCATAACCGTTATTTCAAGTTAAAAGCTTTAATATTCGGTACAAGCCAAATGTTATTTACTGAGAATTTATAGCCAAGTTCGAGAGGTTGAGCGTGAATCCTACAAATAACTATATAATAATAGTTTACCTATAATAATGTAACTAATAAAATATACATGTCATATATCTACAATCACTATCTTCAATTTAAATATCGACTAATAAACAATTTGATATTAAGCAAGGTCTGCGCTCACACATAGTGCAAACTTTGAACGCAACCGCAATCGGCTTGGCTTATGACCTACTATACTTGCGGCACGCTATGATGGCCGTTTACACATACATATTAACTAAGTTATGATAGTAACCGATTAAAACGGTCTAGTCACCTGTAGTTGAGTTGATAAGGTAGTACCACCTGATGGTACAGAACGGCCGTGTAAAAAAGAGAGAGAGCAAGCAAGCCCCGCCGAGATCTCCTAGTACTTAACGGCCCTCACCGAGTGTCCAGCGTTCGAAACGCCGAGGCGGGAGCTTGTGACGGCCCCGGGGGTGAGAGTGCTCACGCTCTCCACCCTGCTCGCAGAAGGAGGCGCTGGCCGCCCACGCAGCGCGCCATCGCCGCGAGCAGGGTGGAGAGTTCTTGTCTTCCACCTAAGTGGTATTAAAAAAACCCGTAACGACTGACATAGCTGTTTGTATGGCAACCAGGACCGCCGCGCGCTGCGTGGGCGGCCAGCGCCTCCTTCTGCGAGCAGGGTATGCTCGTGAAGGAGACAACAGAGCGGGCGCGGCGCGGCGAGCGAGAGAGACTCGCGGACATCGCTGTCCTGAGCGCGGGCCTGAGGGTGACGGGTGGAGCCGAAGCAGGCCACGGCTCCCCCCTCCATACTGGAGACGAATCGGGGACCGCGTGGTCCCCCCTCCCGAGGAGGACCAGACCGAGAGGAATGGCCTATAATAGGTACCTTTCGGATAGCAAAGATTAAAACTACTACAATGGAAAGGTTGGACCTCTTAGTAATTTTTGGACCTCATAAATTAATACCTACAAAAATAGACAGCTTGGATTGCTATTTAGTACCTTCTTCTTGGACCTTCAAAGATACGATATGAACTTGATAACCATGTCTTTTTGCATAAAAATATAATTTTATTATTTTTCTTATATTTATACAGGGTGTATTTTTGAAACGGGGCAGTAAGGGCAAGTACCTTAACCGTTGCAGTTACAGCAAAACGTTCTTAAAAGACCTTCCCTAACTTTTTGGGACATTTTGAACTGCATTCACAGATTTTGTAAAAAAACTTACAGTTAGCAAAAAAAATGCAAAAAGTTCAAATTTTTTTTTTATGCCAATCGATTCTATTTCATGTGGGGATCAAAAAACTCTATGGGACCATTTTAGCTTTCAGTACAAGAAAAGACAGAAATCGCCAAAGACCTTTCCCATACATTTCGTACGGAAATATGATAAATCAACTCGAAACTCATAGGTCAGGTAAAATTTTGAACTTTTTTAAATAAAAAAAATCATTTAAACATTTAAGAAATTGGTTTATGAAATAAATTGCTCAAAATGATTTCCATTTTCACGAATACATAAGTCTATCCTTTTTTGCACTGAACGAATGGCGGCTAATAATGTTCTGGGATGAATATTACGTAAAATGGTCATTAATGCATCCTTGAGCTCTTGAACACTGGCGTACGTCGTCTTATACACATCGTTTTTCACGAAGCCCCATAAAAAAAAATCAAGTGGTGTTAGATCGGGGCTACGAGGTGGCCACTGTGTTGGACCATGTGTACCTATCCACTGTGTACCGAATAGGCGGCTCAAATTGGAACGTGAAAGGTGACTGTTATGTGGCGGAGCACCATCTTGTTGAAAATGAACTTTTCGCAATTCCGACAGGAGCCATTCGTCCATCTCGTTTTCAAGATGGTGTAAAATGACTTCATTATACATGGCAGAATTCAGTTTCCCTTCATAAAATTCCACCATTATGACTCGATTGGACATTATACCACACCAACAGTTGAATGAGAAGCGAACCTGATTATGACTTGCCGTAACTCTTAGTGGATTTTCTTTGGACCAATAGTGGTGATTTTTTCTGTTGTACATACCGTTATTGGAAAAATTCGTTTCGTCTGACCACAGTATGTAATTTAAAAATTCATGATCTCTGCTTATTTTTCCTCTTAGCCATCTGCAAAAAGTAAGCCTTCGAACATCATCACCCGGATGTAACACTTGAACTATGCGCCCATATCGATAGCACTTGTAGCCGTATTTCTTCCATATCTTTATCACAAGGGAGTGGGATACACCTACTTCAAGGGCGACTTGCCTGGACGATACCTCTGGATATGCTTCGACATAAGTTAGAACCGCAATCTCCGTGTCCATGTCCACACGAGGCTGCCGCTTTCTTTTGAAAGAACCCTGCAATTCCAGGTTTTTCAAAAGATTTGTAATAACCTTTCTTGTTGGCACATGCCGCAACGGATACTTATTGCGGTACCACACTAATGCAGCTCCCGCATTTCGATTATTGACAAAATACGCTTCTAATAAGTCAATTTTTTCACGATTAGAAGACATTTAAGCGAAAATCCTTAATTAATAACTCATACGAAGTTTCTCAGCTGAAACTAAGAATAACACACAGATTTTCGAATCAAATTCGAAATTTGAGGGTAAAAATTCTTTTTATTTACTTTACAGTCAATTCTACCCACTTCCTGGCCATAACAAAAAGTTAGACCATCGTAGAAATTTGTTTCTGTTGCCGAAATGTATGGGAAACGTTTTTGGCGATTTCTGTCTTTCCTAGTACTGAAAGCTAAAATGGTCTCATAGAGTTTTTTGATCCCCACATGAAATAGAATCGATAGGCATAAAAAAAAAATTTTGGACTTTTTGCATTTTTTTTTGCCAACTGTAAGTTTTTTACAAAATCTGTGAATGCAGTTCAAAATATGTCAAAAAGTTAGGGAAGGTCTTCTAAGAACGTTTTACTGTAACTGCAACGGTTAAGGTAGTTGCCCTTAGTGCCCCGTTTCAAAAATACACCCTGTATACAGCTTATAATATATGTTAACTCTGTGCTAGAATTCATTATTATATTACTATTTATTTAACTTATTACTGTTATCCATCTTCTGCTGCCAGAGAGGACACTTTAACTACATTTAGTAATGATAAACCACACAAAACGTACATTAATTTACACGCACTTATAAATATTCAATAGCAAATAAATATTAACAGTAATAAATATTCCAGAATTTAAAGCTAGCATGGCACAGATTCAGTCTCTCCAAGAGGCCATGGTTGAGCGTTTGAATTTGTCCTTAAAGGTGATCTCCGAATGGGGTGAATTGACGTGAACTTCAATGCTTCTAAAACTTATGCGTCGCTTTTCTTTGTTCCTTAATTTCATACAAACAAATATCAGTCAAGTGCAAATCGGGCTCGCGCACTGAGTGTTCTGTACAAAACTTAATTGAGAGACGGATAAGTCCAACACCGCACTTTAAGAAACCAACATTATGTAACATCCTTCACACTGTGTTTCATGCAAATAAAGACTTCTATTCTATTCTATTCTATTCTAACCATGTAAAGATTCTGCCATTGTACCCTAACTATACCAGCGTAAACACTTAACATAACATCATAAAGTATTAAAGTTACTTCTATACAACAGTTTAAGCATAAAACTAGCTTAGTTTACAAGTTAACTAGTACCATCTAGAATACAATATAGCGCACTGAAGCGAATGTGTTTAACACACATTTAGAGAAGGCTGGAGTATATATTATAGCTTTCCGACCTAGTGTGTCACTAGTGTTTAACACAGATTTAGAGAAGGCTGGACTAAATAGCTCTCCGACCTAGTGTGTCACTAGTGTTTAACACAGATTTAGAGAAGGCTGGAGTATATAGCTTTCCGACCTAGTGTGTCACTAGTGTTTAACACAGATTTAGAGAAGGCTGGAGTATATAGCTTTCCGACCTAGTGTGTCACTAGTGTTTAACACAGATTTAGAGAAGGCTGGAGTATATAGCTTTCCGACCTAGTGTGTCACTAGTGTTTAACACAGATTTAGAGAAGGCTGGAGTATATAGCTTTCCGACCTAGTGTGTCACTAGTGTTTAACACAGATTTAGAGAAGGCTGGAGTATATAGCTTTCCGACCTAGTGTGTCACTAGTGTTTAACACAGATTTAGAGAAGGCTGGAGTATATAGCTTTCCGACCTAGTGTGTCACTGGTGAAGTACTGCAGTTGTTCCCTCTCATATTTTAGGTGTTAAATTGTTGCGGTAGCTAATAATTTTAATCTTCTTCGGACTTATCCGTACCATATCATCATTTTAGGGTTGTTCTCAGTTGTTTCTAAGGTTTTTACCATAGAGGTGGTAGAAATTTGATGACACAAATTTGTCACAAATTTCGGCCGGGTGGGTACCACCGTGCACGATTGCGAAAAACCCTCCATAGTAATCCAATCTCGGTTGGATTGCTTTCAGAGGTCAGCAAGTGCATCGCCGGCCACGGGGATTGTTTTCGCAGCACCAGTGGGACCAGTGGGTGTCACGAGTGCGCCGACGACAATCCGTTTTTGTAGAAGCCGTCAAGCTGAGTTCCACCATTGTTAACATGGTACGCGTATGTAATGGTGACCCTCTTTCCTGAGACTTTGCATTCAGCTTACCATCAGGCGAGGTGAAGTCGAATTGACGTGTCCTATATATATATATAAAAAACACTTATTCCTCGTCTTGGTTTGAATTAAATTTATTTCATGGGACCGACTGAAGTTCTACCACCCATCTCGAAAGAAAACTTGTACCAGAGCGACATCCCTTAATAAGCTGGTATGGTTGCAGGTAGCCGGATCAGGTCCTGAAAATGTTACTGAGGTCCATATACCCAAACTTGTAGTATCTAGCCTACACTATATCCGTGGTATTTATTATGAACGTTAAAGCAAGGAGTTTTATAGCAGATCTCTGGTTAACGGTGAGTAATCACTATGTTAGACCATTTTATTATAATACTGCAACAACAAAGACTGGATTTTATCGCTCTTTAACTCAGGGGCTTGTAGCTAAATAGTAGCCGAGTCGGTTAACACTTTGAAAAGTTACGCAATACAAACTGGTTGAGCATGAGCAATGCTGGTCAGTCGTAAGACGGGTGACGGCGCTTATCGCATGGAGACCGGCATCCCAGAATGATATTCAGTCTTGAATCCCTCACTACTACTGAGGACAAATGGTCACAGACAATCTGTCAAATCTGTAAATGAAACTGTATCGTTCGTTGGTATTTCTGTCCAATTGAGCAGTCCGGCTGGCGAAGTACCTCCGCCCTACAGAATACCGCGGTCATAATAACTCCGTGTTGTGTTCCCGGCGGTGAGTAGGGTAGCCAGAGCTCACTGGAGAGTTTTTGTGCTGTCAGTGGGAAGATCTAAGGCTTGTACTGCTTTATCTTCTACACATAGGGTTGACAGCGCGAGTGTGATGCCCCTGGTGTTGCACACGTTCATAGGCCACGGTAACAACTTTCCATCAGGTGGGCCATGTGCTTGTCTGCCACCTAAGTAGTATAAAAAAACCTGCATGTCTCGGAGCTTTAAGCCACTTTTGTGGCATTCGTTACACATAGTTCGAGCTCTAAAAGACTGAAAATCTGGTATTACTACAGGAGTTTGATATCACAAGTTGGTTTTGAATTGTCAAAGTTCCAAATGTCTAAGTTCGGCTGTTTCATAGTTAGACTGAAATAGCAGAACCCACCTGAATTGGTTAAACGCTCGAAGAAGGACGGCAGTTCAGTGGAACTTCCCAGATAAAACTATCCCCGCTACCTTTAAAACATTCTATTGAAACTATAATACAGACACAAAAACCACAAACAAGCAACAAAAAATGTAACGATCAATAAAATAGTCAACTGCAAGAACATAAAACAAAAAAAAAATATCACTGAGCGCATTTTTATTTAGTTATTTTACTCACTCTCATTACGAGTATAGTGGAGACAATCCAAAAATAAGCGACAGAACCCAGGAGACGAAACCACATAACAATAAAAAATGTGATTTATTATTGTGGGTTGTGACTTTCTTGTCACTCAATGCGTTAAAAATCGTAAAAAATGTTTATTTTTGTACCGAATGCTATTGTGTCTACGTTTCGAATGCTACCGTGAATTTTAAGTATGAAACTTCGAGCCCGCATGAAATACAAATCTAAATTTTACATCTTAAATTCCATGAGATTATTTCGGATTTCAGTCTTTTTTTGTAATTTTTGTGACTAGAAATTCTAAAAAAATGTTCTTTCATGGTTAAGGTACTGTCCGAAACTTCTCAATTTCAGATGTACTTTTTATGGGAGCTTTACCTATGTGGTAAAGAGACTATCTGTTGTTATTCGTAAAGACCGAACAGTGTGCATCATACAATACTGTAATGTGAATGCAACTCGAAAGTTGGAGTAAGCTTATCTAGCGATTTTTTTAAATATTTCGTTCATACTTTAAGTCGTAAAATTTTATCACAAATAAGAATAATAAATTATTAAATCACGATAAAATAAAAATGAATGATACACTTGTATTTCGATAATTATTAAAATTACTAAAAACATGTGTGAAAAGTGTAGTAAATCAAATTAAAGAGACCGCTATCAAGATAAAAAGCAGCATAAATTCAAAAAAATATAGTTTTTATACAGTTTTATTAGGAATATTTTGAACCAGTAATTGCAAAAAGTCACCTTCTTTTCTAAAAATCCATTTCTTTTTAATTACGGACATTTGAAAATCAAAATAAAATTAAATGGAAGTTAAGGCAAGAGACTGAAATTGAAAACCAAATTTAATGATTGTCAAATATTTTCAATACACATTATGCATTTAAAACAACAAGATAACCATCTCTTTTTATAATTTTACTACAGCAATTCGAATGATTTACACATTGAGACGCTTTCTGCAGATCAGGGTGGTTTTTTGATAGAATGGATCCATAAAAGTGTACCATTCGACATATTTATGACCACTTGTTGATGTATCTGACTTTATATTGTGGGAAAGAAGACACCAAGCTTGAAAAGGGTTTTACAATATATTAATAGGGCAAACTTTTGGTTTTAGCGTTTTTAAAATGAAATTTATTTCATACATACATACATATAATCACGCCTTTATCCCCGGAGGGTTAGGCAGATTCACCAATCTCTATTCGGTCGCACGTAATAGGGGTGAGCCTATTGCCGTATTCCGACCACTATTGTTGACTCGAGTCATGCATCTGAGGCTGAGTGTGAGCTGTACATATCTGTCTGATATTAAAGTTAATCAGCCCTATCCCTTAGTCGCCTTGAACACCACCACATGGGAAGAGAAGGGGAAGCCCCAAATTCTACTTTGCCGCGAACCACGGGAAATGTATTTCAACTTCAAGTATAAACGTTACACGGAGTTTCAAAGGTTTGTTTGATAGATTGTGCGTTTGTTAATACAATATTTTTCTTTTTTTCCTTCTTTATTTCTTCTTTTTATCTATGGGGTTCAAAGTTTGAGGTTGTACGTAGCCAAGAATGTGTAGAAATGCCAAATGTTTTTGTTCTCTTCTAAACATATGTACCCGGTTTTAATTTCGTGTCATACAGAGAAATCTACGGTGAACTTTGAGGAATGGTCATCCCGTTCCTACTGAGTTCACAGAGTCCTAAAAGGTAAAATAAGAAATAGTTGGCGCCATTTTCTTGAGAAACACCATACTTATTAACTTAATATATTGTCTCGTGCATTAGTTTCACTGCATCTTAGAGAGTTATTGTATTCGAAAACGATGTTAATCACCAGTGTGTCGTTACGTGCTTAGTAACATGGATTTCAAACAGCCAACTTAAAAGAAACAAATGCCCCAAGACAATTAGCAATAACTTTGTAGAATAGAAAAGAATTACCAATTTGTGGGATTGACAAACGTTTACGACTGTCATAAACGTCAGGATGCGTGTCAATAGGTGTGATACTAAAGCAACTTGAATGCGTCGGCCAATATTAACATACCATTTTTTTACGGGCTGGAAATCCCCACGGATACCCTCCCTTCTCCCTTATATCGGACTCGAATCGACTAAACTACACGCCGTCTGTGGGTCGTAGTGCTAGGCCGAAGGTGAGGTTGTCATGCGACATATCTCTCGCACCCCGGCTGACCCATGGCCATCCCTATCGGTCTGGCCCTCCTTGGGAGGGGGGACCACGCGGTCCCCGACTCGCCCCCGGTATGGGGAGGCGCGCATCGTCCCGCAATGCACACCGGCGCCGTGGGCCAATACTAACATAACTACCAATACTAATAACAATACTAATATTTGTTCACGTTTCGATTCGTCAATCAGAATAGGAGGTACGATCTTCTCATTTCTTCCGCAACACGTTTATTGTGCTTACAACTAAGGAGTAGAACTCCATGTCTGAGTCGGTTCTTTCGAAGAACTATACCTGGATATATAAAACCTGGAACCTAGAACCTAGATATATAATTAAGAAAACTAGAATTAACGCGATCATGGTATAGGTACTTACATGCCTTCGATTACCTGACGTTTCGACCAGGTTACACCGGCCGTGGTCACTGGCTGACTGGTTTAGCGGTGCACGCCCGCCGTCTTCGAATCCGTGAGGTAGTAGGTTCTTCATCTACCCGCACATTTTCAATATTTTCTTTTCGCCGTGTACCGTCACATACCACACTAACAGTGTCCCTATTATAATAAAAATCCAATAAAATTTAGTATAACTTGGATATTGCCTCAGTACTTATGGTGGCGGAAGGTAGGACACCCCTTAGAGCGTTTTCACACTCATCCGATATCCGATTTTCGATATCGGTGTCGGACGCCGATAGCCGACATCCGATAGCCGACAGAGACACCTTGTGCTGTTTTCACATTTATCCGTTAAAATCAGCCCGATACGGCCATTTGCTCGAAAGCACAGACTGGTTAGGGATGCTAGGAGTAAAAAAAAAAGAAAAAGAGTGCAAGCAATTTTTGACCTTATTGACATCGCATGGTATCGAATTTTTTTTCTTATATTCGTGATCAGCGTCATCAATTAAAGCGAAAAGACATGTAACTCACAAAATGTCCTTAAACAAAGAGCAAATAGTGCAAGCAATTTTCGACCTTATTGACATGACATGCTATCGAGATTTTTTACTTATGTTCGTGATTCCAGTTCGTGCGCAAAGACACGTAACTAAGAAAATGTCATTAAGGTCGAAAATTGCTTGCAGTCGCTGTTTTAGTCTCTTTGTATTCCGATATCGGGCCAAAACAGTGGTGTTGGCTCCGATAACCGATATCGGGCCGGACAATGTGAAAGAGAGATACATATCTCATACATTTGACTTCCTCCGATATCGGATGTCGGATATCGGATATCGGATGAGTGTGAAAACTCTCTTAGCAGATGGATTGACGACCTGAAAAAGGTAGCTGGGACAGAAATGGCGCACATTGGGAGAGGTATATGTACAGCAGTGGATTGTGGTGGGCTAATTGATTGAGTAATTTATGGTATACTAGCTATTGCCCGCGGCTCCACCGGCGCGGATGTCGGTTATCGCGACCAAACATAGCACTTTCTCAAGGTCTAATCTACCCGTATACCAAATTTCATGAAAATCGGTTCTGTGGTTTAGGTGTGGAAGACGGATAAACAGACACACACACTTTCGCATTTATAATATTAGTTTAGATTCATGTTCTATAGCCTCTGTGGCGCGGCGATAAAGCATTTGACTGCTACGTTCGGGATGTGTAAAACTTTTGTTTCCATGAAGATGTCCATTTGCATTAGTCTGGATATTTTCATGCCTCGGACGCTGAGCCGTCGGTCCCGGTTGTCGTTCCATCGTCTATGGCAGAAGTTACGGGTAGTCGGGGCCCTAAAGTGTCAGGCAACTGGTCTTATAACTACAATATATCGCACTCGCCTATGGGTTATAGGGTCCATGTCAGTGTCACCTGCAAGACTACACTCCTGCTTCGAAGGATTGACTTGGTTTACAAGACTTTTATAGAAACGACTGCTGTTTGATAACGTGGAGTGGTCGGGCGTCGGTAGTAGTGGAGTTTTTTTTTTAATAAGAATATTAGCAACCGAAATTATCGTAATAACTAATATTCCCTCTAACCCCTCAAACTAAGCTAAATTGCTTGTGCTAGGAGTGGGTTCACGTCGGTAGTGTAATGGCCAGGATCCGAACCCGGGACCTCTCGATCATAAGGCCGACTCCTTAACCACTAAGCTACCGATGCTTATCGGTATATACCGATTTTTATATGCTGGTACCTTCGACCCATCTTTCTATGTCGCGTACTTTTACTTTTCCAACCCATTTGTGTTCTAATTTTATTGTCTACACATTAAGTTTAAGCTTTCATTGTCAATCTTGTTTCCTCTTTATCATTATTTTCCATTTTGGTTCTATTCTTCTCATACCTTCGACTTGGGATAGGGATTTTACCCGCTTTACATTTTTACATAGCTTTTTTTATTTGTTTTTACTATGCTACCAGGTATTTTAAGTGCTGTTCCGTGTGTTCACTATCCTTATTTGTAGAGGTAATATAGCAGTTGTTTCACAGAAAATATATCTAAGTTCATCCGCGTCGCAGTTAGGCGCGGTTTATACAGAAGAGACGTAGCGGGGACGTATGACGTGGTTTTATATATAGTATAATTAATTCGTTTTTGTCTTAGAAGAGGAGAATTGCGCCCGCGCTTACAGGCGACATACCGCCAGGTGACGCGCCATCGCATCGAGTGGCGTGCGTCACAACACTGACGTTATTGTACACTACATAAGGTTTATATTGTGTTACTTAAATTGTCCGCTACCGCCAAATGTCCCCGCTACGTCTCTCCTGTATAACCACCGACTGCAAAAGACGTACCTCGAATTTCCAGGTGGAAAGCTCCGGATGCGACCGGGATAACTCAAGGATGATATCATAACAGTATTCACTGTTAGTTAGACCCTATAACTAAGAGCGTTTTCACACTCATCCGATATCGGTATCAGACGCCGATAGCCGACACATTTATCCGATAAAATCGGCCCGCTACGGCCATTTTCTCAAAAGCACAGACTAATTAGAGATGCTAGGGATGAAAAACAAAGAGCAACTAGTGCAAGCGATTTTCGACCTTATTGACATGATATGCTATCTAGATTTTTTTTCTTGTGTTCGTGATCAGTGATTCCAGTTCGTGCGAAAAGACACGTAACTAAGAAAATGTCATTGAGGTCGCTTGCAGTCGCTGTTTTAGTCTTTTTGGGATCCGATATCGGGGCAACACATTGGTATTGTCCCCGATAACCGACATCGGGTTCGACAATGTGAAAGATAGACACATATCTCATACATTTGACTTCCTCCGATATCGGATATCGGATGAGTGTGAAAACGCTCTAAGGCTGTTATCAGAATTAGAACATTACCATTTCAAATTCCCAACCGCCATTATCGGCAGCTTATACAAGAAATTGGACACAATTCGTGAGATTTGTCAAATAAAGACGTAAAACCGATAAATATTTATCGATATCGATAGAAAGCCAGCCGTACTACGTCAAACATGACACTTATTGATCTAGAAGCTGTTAAAATAGTATTTGACGTATAAAGTACTGTAGTATTAAGGGTACATTATGATATTTGCATCGTAAAAGAACCGTTTTATATACAAACTAGCTGTTGCCCGCGGCTCCGCCCGCGTGGATGCCGGTTATCGCTTAGTGCGGAGTCAACATAGTAGCTTTATGCATGCAAAGTCTCAGCCCGATCGGTTTAAAATTGGCAAAGTTTCATACAAACTTTCGTCTCTTATTTTATCCCCTTGGGGGTAGAATTAATCCAAATCCTTTCTTAGCGGGTGTCTACGTCATAACATCTACGTGCATGCCAAATTTCAGACCGATCTGTCCAGTGGTTTGGGCTGTGCGTTGATAGATCACTATGTCAGTCGTCAATCACCTTTGAGTTATATATATTTAGATGACAATATAGACTAAGCAGTATTGAACCGGTGTTTGAGTGGACAACTGCTGTATTCCGACTAAGAATGATACCATTCATTTATAATTAGCAACGCAAAAAAACAGAAAGTAATAAGTGGCTTTCTTTTTTGTGCATTTCAGTTTGTCTATGCTTCCACATTTATTAAAATATATATTTCACATAATGAGTTAAATTTAAAAACATAACATAAACTGATAAACTCACGCCTTTATCAACGAAGGGGTAGGCAGAGGTGCTAGCATCCACACTTCGCCGGTTTATGTTTAGGTCCCAATGTAATAGGTGGTGAGCCCATTGCTATTAACTGGGCACTTATAAACCTGTGATAAATACACACATAACTTCGAAAAGCATCGAAAAGTCATTGGTGTGTGCCATGGAAAACCTGGGATCGAACCCGAGACCTCGTCTCAGCAGACCATTACCCATACCACTAGGCTACCGCGGCTTAAAAATCGACGAAGGACGCCCAACGGCCAGGTGGAAGGACGACCTCATCAAGGTCGCCGGGAAGCGCTGGAAGCGAGCTGCTTTAGACCGGTCGTTCTGGAAGTCTATGGGAGAGGCCTATGTTCAGCAGTGGACTATGTGTGGTTGATATCATGATGATGATATGTATATATCGCCGCCAACTAGCTTAATCAGCCGTACAATTAACTGCCTAGGTAGTTAACTAAACGCCTCCATTCAATTAACGGCCTGAATGGTGTTCAGCCATTTAATTAAACGGCTAGGCAAATTGCTTGGATTGATGACGTTTAATTACTTGCCTAGCCTTTTAATTAAACAGTTAGAAAAATGAGTTATTTTTGGATGGTTATAAAAAAAAATAACTACGAACGACTTCTAACCTAACCTAACCAAGTCGGATTACGCAGCTATCACAAAAACCTATCACAAATTTTCTGTGAATACACCTCTGTCTACCCCCTCGGAGATTTACAGGTGTAAGTTTACGTATGTATGTATGTTATTTTCTATCTTAGTTCGAGGTAGTGCCCCATCTTACGATTGGCCTAAGCATTAGCCAGTCAGGTTATTAAATGATGTAATAAACGAGACAGCTGAATATCATTCAGGGAAGTTAATTGAATGGCGGCGTTTAGTTAACTGCCTAGGCAGTTAACTGGACGGCTGGTTAAGCTTGTTGGCGGCGACACATATACTAATCTCCTCCTTGTATTATAAATAGAAAGCTAACGAACATCTTTGTATATTTGGATGTTTGTTATTCATTCACACTCTAATGGCTGAACAGATCTGACTAAAATTTGGTATAGATACAGGCAATTAATCTGGAATAACACATAGGCTACATACCCCAGGAATGATCCCGATGGGTCGTGAGGACAAGATCAAAATCCACGCGAACAATGACGCGGGCAACAGTTCAGTCTTCAGTCTTCCCGTCCAATTGTGCAGTCCAACGTATATTCCTGCTTTATCTTCTATACTGACGGCACAGAAACTCTCTGTGTTTAAAGGGCCGCTGGCCGCGCAAGTGTGACTCTCCTGGTGTTGCACACGTCCATAGGCCACGGTAACCACTTACCGTCAGGTGGGCCGTGGGCTCGCTGCCACTTCAGTTGTATAAAATATATATATACTAGCTGTCGCCCGCGGCTCCGCCCGCGTGGATGTCGCTTATCGCGAATCGGGGTATGAAAAATAGATGTTGGCCGATTCTCAGACCTACCCGATATGCCCACAAAATTTCATGAGAATCGGTCGAGCCGTTTCGGAGGAGTTTGGCAACGAAAACTGTGACACGAGAATTTTATATATTAGATATATATATATATATATATATATATGACTAAGCACAAGGCGACTAAGGGATAGAGCTTTAATATCAGAGAGCTATATACAGCCTAGACTCAGCCTTAAGAATTACCCCTATTAAGTGGAACCAAATACAGTGAGTGTTATTTCACCTCTGAATAATCCTCAGGACATAAAGACGTGATTATATGTAAATATTGTAAGCACTTTGAAAATATTAGAAACTTGCAACAAGTAAAATAAACAACATAATAATTTGAAACTGTAGAACTTAACATGTTCTGAGCTGATCGCCTCATTTCACAAAACGGCATTGCATAGTCCTAAGTGTAAATTATAAAGCACGAATCGGTAGTAAACGTTTAATGTATAAGCATTTCTACTTTGATTCATGTGATGCTAAAAATCTAATGTATTGTAAATGTATTAGCGTCTGCGAACACTGACTCGGTGTTTATTTCTGCGGATGGTTAATTTGTAACTAATGTTTAACCGAGATTGTATGTTAATACCGTTTGTATGCATTGTTATTATATATAGGAACTTCAGTTATTAATAGATACTATAACGTTACCAGGGTGTGAGTGAAAAGCCTTATTCAGTCGCCTTATGAGTTTTAGTCGGTTCGAGTCCAACATAACCACTCCCGCTGACCAGGTGTGGGGTTCCTCATAGGGATTTCCGTACGAAAAGACGAAGTACCTACAGTTATTTTACGGCTACACTATCGTGGTATGCCAATAATTATCACCATAATTTCGCCAACACCTAAATGTAAACACAATTTACCTCCTGAATTATTGACTTATCTCGGTCGCATCCGAAGCTATCAACTTGAAATTAACAATATTAGTAGTGAATTAAAAGACAACAATATGATTGATTTAAATTTAACAAAAGATAAAAATAAAATTAAATATATGAAAATGATCATAATCACCAGTATTAAATTTATTTATTAACTGTTACTTAGATATTAAAGTTATTAATACATTGTCATCATCATCATCATTTCATTCATTATCACATGATCTATATACATGATCTATAATCTAAATGTAATAACAGTAATGTCTAATTGACTAAAACTTAATTCAACTGACCTCATGATTTTTTTATTTTTATTTTATTATAAATTTACGTAAAAGGTCACTAAGGTAAACGGTTAAAAGTCAAGTAAGGTCGTAAAAGTAACACGATTCATTAATTTGTTATTAGTATATTACCAGTTTAGATTTCGTAGTAAGTCGTAAATGACAGAAACATTAACATTACTTTGTTAATTTGTGTGCATTTTCTATAGCATACCATCCAACCGATAACGATAAATCTTAGTAACACCTTGTATTTTTATGTTTTTGAAGCGTATTTCAGACATAAGCCAAGTTATAATATAAAAACATCATTCGAAACAAATACCTTAACTTTTGGTTTGAAAAATGTAAGCTATCGAGTGAATAACAAACCTAACATAGTCAACACAGCTCACATCAGACCGGTTCGGACAGCGTACTATTTTACGCTGGAGTTCTACCGATCGCGTCACAACATGCCAATGACCGAACCATTGTCTAGAATTCTAGATATATCTAGACAGGCATACACTGTATAGATTTAAGTGTGAAACATTTTGATTTTGTAGCTGTGGTTCGATTCCGGGGTAGGGTATAAACTTTTATGACTGGTATGGTCAAATATTTAAACAGCCTCCGTGGCGTAGCGGTAGTGAATGCAGCCGCTGTGCAAGAGGCGCGGGTTCGATCCCCGCTCAGTGCAAATATTTGTATGCATGAATCATCATGAGTCTGGTCGTGCCTCGGAGAGCACGTTAAGCCGTCGGTCCCGGTTGCCATACAAACATCTATAGCAGTCGTTACGGGTAGTTGGAGCCCTCAAAAGTTCAACAACTGGTCTAACTGCAATGCTTCGATATCGCCTTTGGGTTGTGGAGGTCAAATGGCGGTCGCTTCACGGAAAATATTGAAGTTTAGCCAAATCCGCAGTTGGACTGGAAAAAAGCGGACTCCAGGCTCCAAGTTGATAGCTTCGGATGCGACTGGGATTAACGCTAAGATAAAGAAGATGGTCAAATATTTCTGTGCATAAATATCTGTTTTATATTAATCTAGGTGATCGTATAGTACCTACATAAATAGTTTTGTTATGAACCAACGATGAACTAAAAGTTATGAATAGTTAGGGTCTAAATTAGGCTGTGTAAAATGTTCTAGAATAATAATTATTAATTTTAAACTTGTAAGTACTCAAACCGTCGGTAGCTTATCGGTTAAAGGTTAAAAGGACGGAAGAAGGGTTAAAAATCCAGCTTAGCTAGTGGGGTTATGGTAATACTAGTAATATTGTTTACTAGAAGGAACTTTAAAAAATATATTAAGTATTAAAAAAAATATTATTTAATAACCATATTATCATATCATTCCGCGATGTCAAAAAGCAACAGAACAAGAATTTATCACACAAGATTCTCAACAGCCTTCAGTACCTTTAAAAAATATAGGAAGCTTAGCCCAAAGGTGCTGATAAACTTGAGCATACACTTGTTACAGAACATCGAGCATTTGCTGAGCCAAGTTCAGAGCTAAATAACGCTACAAACATTTTCATGTTTTTTTTAATAAATACACATATAGGACACGTCAATTTGACTTCACCTCGCCTGATGGTAAGCTGTAGTTAAAGTCTTAGGAAAGAGAGTCACCATTAAATACACGTACCACGTAAACAACGGTGGCAATCATCTTGACAGCCTCATCAAAAGATCGTGCACGGTGTTATCAATCTAGCGAACGCTCTAGTCGATACAAATTCACTGTGGAAGAAAATGCTCGCAAGAACGCTCAATAGAAATTTCACTGAAACGCACTCATTTATTTTTCTGTAATAAAACATTCGAAACAAGCGCATAACAAGTAAAATGCTCAAGTTTATCGGCACCTTATATTTGCTTGCTCGCCTGAAATGACTTATGTAGTGCTAGATAGTAAAGTTCTTGTAGAGCCTTCCTTTCAGCATTATCGTTAATGGATTATAAATTATATGCTGTGACTTTGGCTGTTTCATATTTTACACCGAGTTTGGTCGGTGATAACTTTGTTCTTTCGGAACTTCTAAAAGTTTAATCGTTGTAATGTTTGGTTTGCTATGATTTTATGGTCCCTAAAGTTTGTTTATAGAGAATAATGTTATTTTCAACTTAGTGAATCTTTTTGAGGATGGGTAGATATTTGTTATTCATTAACCAAAAAGCGCTAACATATCTGTATGATTTTTCAAATTCAGTATTCAGTATATCTATTCAGAAACAATTTATATTGTGTTTGAACATACATAGTATCATATTACAAATGACGGTTAATTAACTACGAATGATGATGTTAAAACCAATAAGTCAACAAATAACATGAATACAAAACATTACTAGGTCATAGTCATATTTTTATCAGTGGGAAAGATTGATTGAGGTTCATTTAAAGTGATAAGGCCGCCCTTGTACTGTTTCTGTAGGCATATATTTTAATTATATATTTTTAATGGTGTATATTAAAGTATAATTTTTTTACAATTTTCAGATTTTTTTAATGAGTCGAATACAATAGAATAAAGTCGAAGTAAAAATCTAAGTTAAAGAAAAACAATCATTTATTCTGATAACAAATTTACGGCACTTACAAAAAGCTATTTAAGTGCAAAGCCGAAGATGAGGTTAGCAACGCATATCCCTTGCACCCCCGCGGACCCAGGGCCAGCTCTCTCGATCTGGCCCTCCTCGGGTGTGGGGACCACGGAGCCCCCAACTCGTCCACGGTATGGGGAAGGTGCCGCCGCGGCCTGCATCTGCTAGGCTGACAGGCGGCTCCACTCATCAACAATAAAAAATGCTACTAATTACTTGTTTATAATAAATGAAACAACAGTACAATCTATATCCCTAATAAACACATTCACTTAATTGACGTTTTAGAAACCTTAAGTGTTACCATTAAAAATTTAGAAGCGGATAATAATCTAACATTATATATGACTGAAATGCAAAAGCCTCACAATTTACTATAAAGCCCTGAGGCGGACTGATGTTATCGTATAACACCAACTTAAATCTTGCTTTAACAACTTAATAATTATCACTGTAAGATTGTAGACCACACACAGGCCCTAACAGATGTCCTCCTCCGCATTTTGATGCATTGGTCTGTGTTGTGAATAAGGAGTTGTACTGCCTGAGTGAGAATTAAACAGAAAATTGTCTTCCATGTTTGTAGTTTTGCGGTTAGCATAAGAACATGAAATGTGGACTTAAGAACAATATTTTCATGAAATTATGACTTAGAAATTAGTCTTAGTTATAATTTTATTGATTGTGGTTAAAAAAGGAATGGAGTGTTATGTTTTGACTTAGATGAATAGATTACAATAAATGATTGAAGTTAGGAATGAAGTTACCTATACTTCGACTTATTTTTGATATAATCAAAGAAAACAAAATCAATTTTATTGCTAATCACAACGAATTTACGTATCTAAAACAAGTATTTGCAAAAGAAAGGACAAAAAGACGAGATCACTTGATCAATAATGTAACAGACAAACTACTGTAAGTAATTGAACAAACAAAATATTTGCTCAATAAATATTATCAAATATAGAGTAACTTATAATTCATGCACTATACGATCCTTGCCTATACGTCGTAAATCAGGCCATGTATGAAGCAAGCGTGGGCCCGCTGAGATCCTTGCGGCACTCCAAACCAGTAGCGGTACACCTTTACTGTTTATCAAGTTCTGCTGATTAAATGTCGCCATAAGAAAATAATCTGAACTTATAATTACTGAGAGTCGGATATGTGTATTTTTTTTAAAGGATTTCATTATAGACTGCCTATATGAAGTATGTTTGAAGCTTTGTTATTATAATTTATTGATGACCACTGAAATGACTTTAATGAGATTATTTACCATCACATTATAAATTACCCCGGGATAAGGATAATATTATGATACTTCCTTACGTATGAATAATAAGTTTATGCACACAAGATTACACGACGAAAGAAAATATAGTTATGAGTGTAACTCCACGTTTAACGTTCAAACTGGCTACTGTGTTACCGAACAGGACAATAATAATTTGCTATTAGTATTCCTCGATGAAATCGAAGACGTCTTAAGTAAATGCCAGGTCAAAAGTACCCAGAACCGACGCGCTTGAATGAAAACGCTTATAAAAGTAGGAGAAGAGAAAAAGGTGTGTCAGGATCGTAGTACGTGGAAAGAAGTGGTCTTTGCCTACCCCGATGGGAAAAAGGCGTGACCTTATGTATGTATGTGTGTATGTATTAGTATAACAACTTTGTATATGTCGCAGCCAACTAACTTAATCAGCCATTCTTATCCCCTCGGGGATTAACAGGCGTGAGTATATGTAATTTTCTATCTTATTTTGGGGTGGTGCTCCCATCTTACGAAGCATTAGCCAGCCAGTTTATTAGATGTTGTAATAAACGTAACGGCTGAATATCATTCAGGCCATTAATTGAATAGCACCGTTTAGTTACCAGCCTAGGCAGTTAATTTTACGGCTGATTAAGTTAGTTGGCGGTGACATTTATACCTTTTGAGGTGGTTAATTGAGTTTTAAATTCTGATGTAGGGGGTCTCGAGGATCTTCGGCATCCAAGTCACCCTCACTGCCAAGCTGAAAGCTTTGGATACAAAGATTTGACACTCAAATAATGATGATGATCCTGAGTATTGAAAGCGTTATTAGAAAAAGTTATTTGCTTACTAATTTAATGAATTCGTTTGTAAATCAATGGATTTACTAAAGGAAAGTTAAATGAATTTTTCTCATCTAATGTCTCAATTGCACAACCAAAAACAAACAAAAGCTTAAAACACATTACAGAATATTACAGTTATAATAAGATAATAAAATGCAAAATATAATATCAGTATTATTAGAACTAGATCTCGAGTTATTACTAAGTGATACTAATAACTATGTATTTTACGATGCTCGTCAAACCGTTTAGCAGACAGGACTATACGCGTGGGATGTTTTTTTATTATCATTGCGTTGAAAACATTTGATTTATGTTGTCACTATTTATGAATACATCTCTTCAAATTTACGATCTCGTTCTAACTTCAGTGGTTTATGTCTTTTAGATTTGTTTAAGCGGTTAGTTTTATTTGTAAGAATTTCTGTAGTTTTTAATGCTTTTTAATGTACTTTAAGTTGGAGTTTGATTGAATCAGGTTTTAGTGCTCTATTGTCATACTAATTTATGTCTCACGATATAGGTCCTCTTATACGATGCGTTAGGAACATAAAGTTATTCGATAATAAACTTCATTGAATTGTAAATTAGATAAAATTATTGAAGTTGTAACTGACTTTATTGCAAATGGTGATTGAAATTAAATAAGAATTTAATTTAGAAATTATGTATTTAAAATGGATTATTAAGTTTATAGTTAATACTTCAAAACATAAAATAAATTCAGGCAGAAAAAGAGAACTTGACAGCCTATAAATCCTATAGCTCCCCTATACATTTATGTTTACTAATAGGCTTCCCATTTTAAGATAATGATAAATTCTAAAATTAAATCAAGAAGTCAAGCTTCATCAAACAAGATAGCAATAACTGTAGTAAATAACTTAAATCACAAACAACAGTTAATAACACGCTAAACTAGCTTATGTTTTGAACGATCAAAATTAGGCCAAACGTCTTTGAATTAAGTTAGTATACCACAAGGCTATAATCGTTCATTTTGACCGGCATTACAATTGCAAACATGATGGTGAAATTGCTGGAAAGCAGAATTGTCGCCCACGTCCAATATCACAATGAGACAATTTACATAATGCTGTACACTGATTTGGAGTTTGAAGATTGAAGGGCATGATATTTAATGCTATCATCCAGATAAACGAAATGATCAAATGACATTGAGGTTGTTAATGATGAGGTGGAGTTCTCGATCTTATGTTATCTGAAATTTAGATGTATTTATTGCAGTAATGGAATATTATGTGTAAGAAACACATTTGATAATGGTGCGAGATTTTATTTGTTTATGAATTATATTTGAGGGAGAAATTGCTGCAACCGGTGTGCAATGTGTATGTATGAAAACAGCGTATAATTTGAAATTGAGCAAAACGCTAGGACAGTGCTAAAATACCGGATACTCGATAAAAAAATTACAAAAATGCCAAATTGAGCAGCTCAGAATACTGCGGTCATAATAACCTCATGTTGTGTTCCCGGCGGTGAGTAGGGTAGCCAGAGCTTATTGGAGAGTTATTGTGCTGTCGGTGGGAAGACCAAAGGCTATTCCTGCTTTGTCTTCTACACAGATGGCACAGAATCTCTCTGTGGTTATAGGGTCGGCAGCTAGAGTGTGACTCCCCTGGTGACAGGCGGCTCCACCTATCACAATCATGCCCGCGCTCATTGGGGATCGTTCTGCGCGTGATTATCTTCTGTTGTAATATTTAAATGTTGATTAGGTACTTTACGTTGCAAAATTACTGAGCATGACATTAAGACTGTATCGTATTTATATTTTCTGTCTATAAAATGAGGAAAGGATGTAATAAGGATAGATACGGCTATCATAATACTAGTAGCAAAGTGTCAACTTATTGCAGGGTCAGGCATAAAATGTAATTTATATAAATCTGTTCATTTTGCGTATGGTTTCTCGATGATGAACCTTAAGTTATAAGGACAGTAAGCTTAAGAGCATGCATTTATAATATACATGTAAAACTCAATTACGTGAATAAAAACTATTATAAAAAGAAACAACACCTGAACTCAGGCAATATAAATATAGTAATGGTTAAAAGAATACAAATAATAGTACATTATGGTACAAGTGTATAAAGTTGGTGATTACTGCTGAGGCGTCATTGAGATCCAAGGTGAGGGTCTTAAGGAGTGGTTTATATAGAAGACGGGGACGTATGGTGGTGGCGGAAAATTTAAGTAGCACAATATAAACCTTATGCGGTGTACAATAGCGTCAATGACGTGACGCGCGCCACTCGATGCGATGGCGGGATGTCGCCTGTAGGCGCGGGTGCCATTCTCCTCTAAGACAACTACGACTTCTTCTGTATAAGCCGCGCCTAAGAGAGCCGAAGACTGTAATCATTAATACACACGTGTAGCATACTATGGTTTTCAACGCACTTGTGAATAAAATAATACTTAAATAGATATTTAGCCTTGCAGTTCTCAGGTAGTAAACTTTCCACAACGTTAAGTACTTCAAATCAATCACACTATATATTCAAAATTTACTGATTAATTAAGTGAAATTTTTGTTTATTAATTATCTATTTAAATACGAAGTTGCATGAAATAAGTAAGTAATACGTAGGTATATTTATTTATTTGTACTATTGAACGACGTTTTTTGTATGGAAATTTGTTTTTAACTGAAGCAACAACAAACATTTTTTTTAATCTACAAATCACTAGTATTTTATAGCCTTCAAAAGACACAGTTTGATCTCAGGTGATATGCAAAATATAGTCTACTAAAAGATATGCAAAATATAAATCAAAATATAAATTACTGAATGAAGCTTCTTCTGCGCTCGTCTGGTAAAATAGAATATTTATTTTGCACTCGAGGATAATAAAACTTTAATTAATTAAATTATCCACTTCGACGGTAGTGTTGAATATTAAATTGTGTTTTTCATTACCCACATTAATAAAGATAAGTAGAGTGATCATCACTCAAATGCATCGTCACTTGAAACATTTGGAGATAGTCCAATAAGGAACGGATCATTTCCAATAAGACAGTATTTTAAGTCTGCAGGGTGTCCAAGGGATGTGTCGAGAGCGAATTTATCATTCACTGTATTTTAGTTAATCAATTCTCACCTTGTTTGCCTCTTTCAAGCATGACGGGGTTAGTTAATTAATTACATTCCTTTTGCTCTTATCAACAAAATTTTCTGATTTATTATAAAAATTCTCAAAACCCACTTGAAATGTTTTTATTGCTTCTGCTCCATCTACAGATAGCTCGGTAGTGATAAATATACACAAACTGCGATTAGTATCGCTTTATACTTTAGTGTTTTCATCATCCACTGCTTGATTGATCACCTTAATTACACCATTTTCCGCTTCATTAAGCCTTTGTACGGCGTCTGTTATGTAATTTTTCTTAAAAAGGCTCCCACTTGACAAGGTTGTATCTTTCAATCGGTCTCTTTGATTAGAATTATTGCTTATGGAATGTTGGATTCCCATTTTGGAACGGTTTGTGGGTTTATGGATACTATTGTATTATTTTTTATTTTTAGTTCGTGGTTTCGAATGAATTCATTGATGTAATATTTTTCAGACATTTCTGATATTTCCATAAATTACTGTTTAAGTTAAAAGAACCTCTCCGGCCTCAGAAAATATGGATGGATTGCGTGAAAAATAATATAGGAAGAGAGTGGACTGAGATGACATCTGACAGACAAGTATAGAGAAAAATGACATGTTCTGTTAACCCCAAAAAGGGTCAAGGGCAGGCGGATGATGACCGATATTTGCTTGTGACAATTGATGTGAAGAAATTCATAGTCGTACTGATATAATTGTTAACGTATCAGCTATTATCTATATATTAAGGCCAGGCTCGTGAGGACCCTTATATTCCCCATATTTCTATACGCGGCTGAAACGTGGACCTTGCGAGATGTGGAAAGACAGAAAATAGACGCTCTGGAAATGTGATGCTGGAGAAGAATGCTTGGGGCTTCGTGGACCGAGTTTCGTACAAAAGCCTCGATACTCGAGGAACTCGGTATTAAGCAGCGTCTTTTCTCAATAGTACAATCTCGCAGCCTTACATTCTTCGGAAACGTATCTCGGCGTGGTGATCAGTCCATTGAACGCCTTGTCGTCCAAGGGAAAGTGGAAGGCACTAGCCCGCGCGGAAGGTCAGCTACGTGTTGGACTGACCAGATCAAGTCTGGCGTAGGAGGTTCAATCAATGAGTGCAGTAAGATGACCACAAATCGGCAACGGTGCCTCTAATATTACCACTACATAGCGATCACGACCGCTCTGTCAAGAGTGTACTGGATAAGAAGAAGAATCAACTATTATCCTTACTAATAGGTTATGAAAATTTATTAAAATGAAGATCACAGATTGTCTACACATACACACAACACATCAGGAATATAAATGAAACAATCATTATAATTTATTAAAGTAAACTGGTACCAGCGGCAACATCACAGTAATGTATTAGTCACGTGAGAAAAATAGATCCCACTCCGTTTAAAATAACCACATGTGAATCGTATTGCATCGGAAGCAGATTCCAAATTTCGTCAATGTGCATTTACAAAGAGTTACGCCCATCCGGGGACAGTTGTGTGGGACAATAGATGCTTTCATTGTTTTGTGTCTAGTTTATTTCTGGTGCTACTGCTGCCAACGTGTATACAGCCGTGTGCTGCTGCAACCGATTTTTATTATATACGACTTTTAGTGATAGAACGTGATTTTTATCTGAATGACTTCTGTAAGCATCGTTTGCATGAATTATATGTGTATTTTTGAGATGCAAATACCAGATGAATACTCGTTTATTATGTAACAAAAGAAGAATGGGGGAGACTATTATAAAAATAGATTTAAATGTCTCTGCCTACCACAGGGTAAAACCTCCATCGAGGAAACATATAATTTCATTTTATACGTATTCACTGGTTTCGGATATTCTTGATATGACCTTCCTTTAAATAAATTATGTTAAGTACTTGTACTTACTACAAACCATTGTTCCACTTTAAATTGTTCAAGAGAGTCCAAGCAGTATACGCTGTGATGTTACAGCCATCTTTGATTCATTATTTATTAAAATTTATAATACAAGTCGATACTGACGGTGAGTTGATAATTATGAATTAATGTGTTTAAAAGAAAATAACTTCCTTTTAAACAACCGAAATGATATTATTTGAACTACAAATCGTATCGTAAGCGTGTTGACAGCAGTAAACGTCTTCATGTTATCGTCTTTGAAACTTTTGCTTGTTTCTTTTGTTTTAGCATTTTCTTGTTTCGTCGTGTTACATAATCTTGTTCGTGTCGTTTAACACATCTTCATTCGATTTAAGTTTCAATTTACTCTTCATTTCTATATTAAAGGGTATACTTTTGCTTGCACATTGTTGTTATGCTGAATAAGTCTCTGTAATCAATTAGCCGGAAATTCTTTTGATGTTTGAAGAAGAAGAAATAAGACAGTTTAATGTGGCAATATTTTATAGTGTGAAGTAGGAATTAATAAATTTTGTATCGCTTAATGAGGCAAGCTATTGTCTGGTTATGTTTTACTGACAGAGATAATTTGTTCTTCTTGGTCGCAAGCTTTTTATTCACGCTGTACAGTATCTCTTGTTCGTCATTTTAAATACACCCTGCCTGGTTAATGTAAATGCCTGGCAATATCATGAAGTGGTTGAATACAGTAAAGGCCTAGATCTTTAAGTAGGTATAAAGATACTTTGTATGTACATACTATACTATGTACCTATGTAATAAAGAAACTTTTGTGATATCTTTAATTTACAGGACAGCGATTTGAAACAAAATTTGCAGTAGGTACTAGAGAAATTATTAGTCGACACATAAGTTGATTTATAGGTACCTACTATGATATACCTCATGTCATGCATTCTACCTACTTGTACCTCTCTAGATAGGTATTTCAAATGTAGCAGTTATTCCTTCCTAGATCTACACTTACGGACTGAGTTTAGACAGTACAATACTTCGACATGTTACGAACTTCGAAAACACATAGTTCGACAAGTCATTGCTTCGACAGACAATTATTAGACAACACACACGTTCGAATTACAGCTACTTCGACAGACGATTATTCGACAGACAATACTTATACAAGACACATCTTCGAATAACCACTACGACAGATTTTTTTGTAGTCTTTCGTTGAATTGTAACTGTTTTTTTTTCTTGGGTTTTTATGCCTCAAATTACTTCATTATGGTTATCACCCCGATTCAGAGCACCCCGACTCGGATAGGTTAGGTTAGAAACCACCCAGTAATAGGAGAATGATAAAAAATCTGTCGAAGTAGTGGTAATTCGAAGGTGTGTGTTGTGCAATAATTGTCTGTCGAAGCAATGATTTGTCGAACTATGTGTTTTCTAAGTTCGCTACGCGTCGAAGTATTTTACTGTCTAAATTCAGTCCGTAAGTCCTAAATCTAATAAAACATCTTCACGCAAATCATATTTCACGATTAACCGCATTCGCAATCGCTCATGCCTTCACCAGAAATATGATCGAATACTAACAAACGAAGTGATAGATATAAATCGATACTATTTATCTCGATTACCGAGTTCACAGAACTAAGGTTACTCGATTCAATGGCTACTTTAAATGAAATGTTTTGACGTTAATGAAGTGTCCCGCTACTGAGAAAGCTTGAGTGGTAAGTTCGTACGTATGAATGTTTGTTTTATGTCTGTATCTTGTAAAATAAATGTGATTCGTGATTTTAAAATCATCTTTAACATTTTTGACCATATTTTGGGTGTTTTGGAGTCCTGTTAATTTCTTCGGAGCCCAAGCCAGTCTCACCTTTTAGATGATTCACCAAACAAAACACGGATAAGGCTCTGGTCTAGGGGTATTTCTCGGAGTTGGGACTCAAATGGCAGTTGCCTTCGTAATGAAGGAATATGAAGAAGGTTCCGGAATAATTCGGATGTACCCTATAGGTAGAAATAACTAGGTATGATTTAAAAAATTAGGCTGTAAATTAATTATTTATACTTCTTTCAATCTCAACCACTTGCTACTTAATTTGTCTCAAAATCACCTTCTTTAGTAAGTAGGTCATGATATCCTATATTTCACACTTACCAAGATAAAGTACACTTATTTACTTTCACGGGTTCATATTTCACAACATCGAAATCGGATATGTTTAAAAAGTCGTAAAACGGATAACTTGTACAAGAAGTCTCGTGATGGTAATAAAAACTCGAGATTAAAGACACCCGTTCAATGTTTTAGAAAAGTAAACAGAATAGAAATCATATATGTATCCATACTATTAGAAAAAGAGCCCGTGAACACCAGAACTTCGTCATTTTATAAAAGCTGAAAGTTTGTCAGCGCATGCTCCCAACACAGGTAAGAACAATGGCCCATCTGAAGTTTGGGTTTAATTGCTTTGGCAGGTAAACGGTACTAAAGTTTTGAAACGAGAAAATCTAAGTATTTTCATCAAGAAATAAAAGTGTGATATTTAGGTCTTACCTTCACAGTATTATTAGAAATCGCGTTATTCATATACAGACACTTTTACATGGTGGTAACCAGATACCCTTAATGTTCATGGAAGTATGTGTTATAGTATAAAAACTGATTTTCATACAACGTGCTCCAAAATTCAAGGATGAGCCGGCACCAGAGGGTGGACCTGCCCATGGTTACACAAGAAAAAATATCAAAATTTCTCTGCCTACTATTATTTTTTTACACCGTAAGTATAGTTCCACTCAAACTTCATAATGGGACATCGTTCTTACCTGTGTTGAGAGCATGCGCTGGCAAAATTTCAGCTTTCGTAAAATGAAGAAGGTCAGGGGTTCACGGGCTCTTATTCCATATTATATAACTGTGGTCGTGTCTGTACAGTGGAGATATTTAAAAAAAGTACTCGGGTTATATTATATTACCAATACTGAACACAAAAATGTATTTTTTGGAATTCTTGTCTGTTTGTTTACAATGGACGCAAAAACTACTCAAAGGATTTTAATGCGATTTTTTTGTTAAGAAGCTCATGGTCAGAATTAAAATCTTACGTTTGTTTGATCGCAATCGCTTGAGTAGATCTGGAAATATGCGCGCGTAATCCGATATCCAGGCAGGCAGAGCCGCGTGTAGGCTTTATCTCTATCTCTAGAGATGAAGTACTAAAGGACATAATTTTACCAAGATTACGTTTCTAGAGAAGTCGTTTCTTGTGTAATATCATATCGACTTTATTCTCTTTGCTTATAGCTTTATTCATCCTTGATGTCTTGCCGCCATCGTAACTTTGAGAAAGGCTTTCAGTATAATATTTGAAGCTACTGACTGCAATATTATCCTTCTAAGCTAAGATAGACCGTTTTATGAGCTGACTCAGGTATAGGACATCATTGCTTTTTATGTCACTTTAGATATAAAATATGAACTAGAGCGACGGATCAAAAGCAATAACACCGCAAGCATATTGTGATAAGGATGAATAACATAATAAATGAGTACCTACATTATTATATTATCAGAGAAATCCTAAATAAAAGTACTCTCAATTACAGAAGCGATAAGAGAGTCTGCTTAGAATAGATTATGCATTGCAAAAGAATGAAAGTAATAATTATCAAGTAAAGGATGGTTTTGGAGCCCCAACAAGACGGCAAGATATACCTTGACGGAGAGGTTCTAGCATAGATGTTTGGAGGTAAGGAGTGATTTTTTTGGCAGACAAGCACAAGGCCCCCCTGATAGAAAATGGTTCCCATGGCCTGTGGACGTATACAACACCAGGGGCGTTACACTCACTGCCGACCCTGAAGAAACCTGTTAATGTAAAAAAACAACAAAAGAAGGTGAAATTAAGATTCGTCTCAAGTTGAGATAAGATGATGATGAAGTGACAGATTAAAGTAGATACTAACGGAATATTATAGCGGCCTCCCAAAGTACAAAAAAGGACAAAAATATTATGCCTAATGATGAGGATATTGAAAATACTTATTACAATGAAGTAATTACTGTTGATTTAAAAATAAATATTTAATTGTTCATTAGCCAAAACCCTACCGATATAATTGGGATCATTCTATTAATGCTTCGTAATAGTAACCTTGATAACAAATTGACCTGAGTGTTTTCACAAACACAAGTATTCTGGTTTGAGTAAATTTTCCATTGGCACTTACAATAATTTTCGTCACACTCTTGAGACTGTTTAATCAATAAGAACGCAATAACGGTAAAAACTATACATTTATATTTTGTTCTTCGTTGACATTTAAACAATATAGCGATATATAATATAAGTACAAAGGCGAGCCTTTACTCAGAGTTGAGTTTTCTTCCAGCAAACCCAGGAGTGCACAGAGGAATTGCTATAAAATGAGAGGCAAAGTCTAGTGTACTTTTTCAAGACTTTCAATTTAAAAATGCCTGATATTTTTATTTCTTTTATTTCTTAGTATCATTTTAAATCACGCAGAAAATATTCGAGTACTTATTATGTAGTAATAGAATACCATCGTAATTCCATTGAAATGCAAAGTGTGCAACAACGTGCTGCAGCCTTGTCTAAATGGCATAAGGTTGATTCTTAATTACCACTTAAAGCTTGAGCACTTTTCCGCTTAATCTAAATTGACCCTTGGGAGCGAAGCAGGTAGGTAGGAGGCAGGACACGACGGTATTTCCGTCCAATTGAGCAGTCCGACTGAGGAAGTACCTCCTTACAGAACACCTCGGCTATAATAACCTCGTGTTGTGTTCCCGGCGGTGAGTAGGGTAGCCAGAATACACTAGAGTCTTTGCGCTGTCAGTGGGAAGACCAAAGGCTATTCCTGCTTGTATTCTACACTGACGGCACTGAAACTCTCTGTGTCTACAGGGTTGGCAGCGCGAGTGTGACTCCCCTGGTGTTGTACACGTCTACATGCCACGGTAATCACTTTTCATCAGGTGGGCCGTTTGCCAGTCTGCCACCTCAGCGGTATAAAAAAACCGGCCAAGTACGAGTCGAACTCGCTCACGAAGGGTTCCGTACCAGAAAAAAGGCTAAAAGTAAATATATAACCTTAATAATTTGTAATTATTTCTAGCGTCTACGTGTAGCCATTATTAATATCGAGCAAAAAACGGTAAAAAAAATACTTTTGCTGTGTGGAAGCCCCCCTTAAATATTATTTTTATTTAATTTTTAGTATTTTTTGCTGTAGCCACAGTAAAAATACATAATCTATGCAAATTTCAACTGTCTAGCTATTACGGTTCTTGAGATCAAGCTCGGTGACTGAAAATGGGCATAAAAAGGGCTAAAACATCTCATTTATTGAATGGGAGCCCTCCTTAATTACCAATATTATTTTGTTTTTAGTATTTGTTGTTATAGCGGCAACAAAAATACACAATCTGTGCAAATTTCAACTGTCTAGCTATTATGGTTCTTGAGATACAGCCTGGTGACAGACGGACGAAGGGACGGACAGCGAAGTCTTAGTAATAGGGTTCCGTTTTTACCCTTTGGGTACGGAACCCTAAAAAATCAAGTGCAATACTTTCTGAACCCCAGAATGATACACACTTAATATTGTATTTAAAAAGTAGGGTCGTTTCGCCTGTTCGCGTCCATTTAGTGTAGTTGGCGAGTTTGACGGCGATAATAAAAATGCCCTTGCACAAATTTCTATGAAAAATTTGTGTAATGTATTCATTATATAGTCTATTTTAAGATTAACTTTCAGTTTTATTGGAAACATCTTGTGTTTTCTTTTTAAAGAGATAAACTTCAGAATTAGGCGATTTACCCACTTCGCGTCCACAAAATCCAATTTGCGTCCACCCGTGGACCATTTAGCGTCAAGCAGCTTAGAAAAGGAATATAGGGGTGATATGTTTAAGAATTTGTAAAGAAAAATTACCTATTAGTAACTGAAATTACTAGTATCCATATAAACTCTCCTAGTTACCTAAGTTAAATTGTTTGTAAGGAGTAGTTTCTCGTTAGTAGTGTATTGGCAAGAATTCGAACTAGGGACTTGTTGATCATAAGGCTGATTCCTAAACGACAATGAGATTATTCTGCCAAAATACATTGTGTTAATCCATACTTCCATATCTATACTTCCATACTAATATAATAAATGCGAAAGTAACTCTGTCTGTATGTTACGCTATCACGCCTAAACTACTGAACCAATTTTGATGAAATTTGGTGTAGGTGTAGTTTTTTTTTTTTAATAATAAATATTCCACAACATTTCACACAACGCTATCTAGATCCACGGTAAGCATAGCTAACTAGCTTGTGTTATGGAATCTAGAATTAGACCTTGAGAAAGGACATAGGCTAAGTTTGGTCATGATAACCGACATCCACGCGGGTGGAGCCACGGGCAAAAGCTAATTTATAATATAACGGGAATCGGCAAATATTTCTGTATCCCATAAATTTTCACGAAGCCTACTTCGTAATAAATTTTCACGAAGTAGGGGTCTGCATCTAATTATAATTTTAAGCAGCGTTAAGGATACAAATGATGCTTTATCAAATTGTGACCTTATGGCAAATGCAAATCCTTTCGATACATTCTGTGAAATAAGATAAACAACTTACTGTGATAGTGCTTAAGAATTAATAGTTAAGATTGCAATTCGGGCTTTTATTTAAGTATACTAGCAATTCCTTTGTACATAAACGTCTTTATGAAAAGTAATGTATTATAGATAAGTAATAAAAAATCAGAGTCAGAAAATAAATGGGAGACGATTTTGCATGTCACGGCATTTCGCCTATTATTTACGCTAAAAACAGCACAGGAAATCAGTACATCATTTCAGCAACCATGTCATTGGTGACTGGATATTTTTTATATTGCTGGCTGTAGCACTAACGATGAACAGATTCTTAACATAAGTAATTTGCAATACTTCTGTTACATCTCTTTTCTTGTGATCTGTGAGATTGTGATCCTGGATCGACTGCCATAGATATTCGTATGGCAACTGGAACCGACGGCACGAAGAACGACCAAACCAGTTCAAATATCCATATTCATGCATACTGCACACTGCACTACACTACATTGCACTGAGCTGGGATCGAACCCTCGTAGCAGCCGCGTTCTCTACCGCTACGGCACCGTCTGCGGAAAATTCGTCGAAAAACAATTCTTCGAGAACAATTCACCGAAAACACAATTCTACGAATCACAATTCACCGAATCAAAATTCATCGAATCAAAATCCACGCGCCCTGACTCGGATAGATATAGGTTAGAAGAGTATATATGACGGTGGTCTCGCAGATCTCCGCCATTCGCGTTAGGTTGCTTGTGCTAACGCAAGACGAAATAGAAGCCCCGCGATAGCTCAATTGTGATTCGATGAATTGTGTTTTCGGTGAATTGTGACTCGGTGAATTGTTCAATACGAATTGTTTTCGACGAATTTTCCACAGATCCTATGGCAAAGTCTGTCCCAGGCCTCTAGTACAGTATGTGGCCAAATTTTTATCACAATATAAATCTATTAAAATAAGTACATAGTTATGTAATTTTAGTTTCTAACTCACCAACAAGTTGGCAAACATGTTCGCCAAACTTAACACTAGTAGAACTTCTTATCCCTAATGGATATCATTTATCTAAGCATTAGTCTCGATAAAGCTACTTAGGTAATTTAGCAGTAGTGATTTTCACACCTAGCACTAGCTACTATAGGCCCCTTACTCTTAGTGTCATCGAGTTTCAAACGCAGTCGTAACGTGAGAAGACTGTGGATTAAGGTGGTTAACAGAGAGAGAACATAGCTTGCAGAATAAGCAAGTTGAAGGCAGTTGGCTGGCCACATCTGTCGAAGATGATGGCCCTGGGTCAGCCGGGGTGCGAGAGATATTCACTGTAGCTACCTCACCTTCGGCCTTGCACTGCGACCTACAGACGGCGTGCGGTTTAGTCGGTTCAAGTCCGACATAACCTCCGGCTCCGGGGGGAGTGGTATCATAGGGGATATCCCGCACGATAAAAAAACGACCGATGGCCGTTGGAGTAAACAAGTCCTAGAGAGGAGACCGCGAGAAGGCAAGCGGAAGGTGGGACGTCCGCTAGCCAAACGGAGTGACGACCTGAAAAAGGTGGCTGTGGATGGCGAAGGATTGGGAACAATGGCGCATATTTCCAGCAGTAGGCTGCAATAGGCTAATTGGGTGAACATAGAGAGAAAAGGCATGAAACTGGCAGACTAAATGTGTGGGCTTTTACGAATGCGCGTGGTTACGAAATGGTTTTGTCACTTAGAATACGGGGTCAGGTAAGCTGCTTATCACAGTTACAATAGTTACCGAGATATAGTTTTGAGTTATTTCCGTCTACCGTCGATTTTCAAGTAATCGGAGAACAGCTTTAGCTAGATAATATTGGATGCTATTTTAAAAATAACGATTGAAGACATCAAGCATACCGTTCGTGGTTTGATTAGTGGTTATGGAGCCAGCTTTATGATCGTCAGGTTTCGGGTTCGAATCCTTTCCATTACACTACCGATAACGCGAACCCGCTCGTAACACGGGCAATATAACTTGACTGATTAGGGTGGAATGGTCTTTTTATACCACTTAGGTCGCAGAAAAGCACACGAAACACCTGATCGAAAGTGGTTACCGTGGCCTATGAAAGTATACAATACCAGGGGCGTCACACTCGTGCTGCCGACCCTGAAGTAACATTATAACGCCCTTCTTGAAGGCTCCCATATTGTAGTAGCTTCAGATAACTGTCCAAAATCCTGTCAAACCGCACGGTTCGAACTATTTCTGGTCGCAATGTGTGAGAATGAATTCCCTTCCCGTGGAACGTAGTAATTGTATGTAGTACTTGTATGTCATCCATCATCATAAGCATATCAGCCACATATAGCCCACTGCTGAACATAGGCTGTCCTATAGACTTCCAGAATGACCAATCTAAAGCAGCCCGCATCCAGCGCTTCCCGGCGACCTTGATGAGGTCGAACTCAGTAGTCAGAGCATTTTCCCTTTACGGGATTGGTAGCGGGTTCATGTCCGTCCGGTCATGTTGATTGAAATGTAGAACTCTTTAAACTGGAAATTAATAAACAACATTACTCTACATGAGGTTAACTCTGAATCGTTGATAGAATTTTCGACACTTCCTATTACCAGAAGAAGTGTTGCACACGTACATAGGCCACGGTAACCACTTTCCATCAGGTGGGTCGTGTTATCTGCCAATTAAGTGGTATAAAAAAAATCTGAACTATGGGTGCTAAGACAACTCTGTCTGCCTGAATTAGATGCGTAAGTATATTATTATAAGCATGTCTTATTTATGGTAATGATTTTGGCGCAGGTAGCAAAACATGTCTATCATAATTTTATAGTAATTTCCTCTGGGCGAAGTCCAAACTGTAATCCCCGTAAAGGTCAGAAAACAGGGTAATCCAATAAATAGAACTGCAGATCCCACACATTATTTAGTTAAGGAGAACTATATACTTTGTCATTGGATTTGTTTGCACCTTATTTTTGAAGTGAAAACTTCTTTAGCGGCGTTGGATGGGTAAAAAGTGTTAAACTCGCTTCAGGATCTCTTGACCTTTGAACCTTAGCCGACGACTGACGTCATACAACATTAGCTACAGATTGTTTATTTTGTTAGATACGCTAAGAAGCTTCGTAGCTTAGCGGTAAGCGCTTCGGCTGTAAGTCCTTATGGTTTCAGATAGTACCGTGTTCGATCCTGGGCTTCTAACACTTTTTGTGATTTTCTCTCTCTATTTTTACTTTTTGTAATTTATTACTTTTTGTGATTATTTCCTTTTTGTAATTCATTGATTTCTTCTGACAGAAAATTAGTGATAGGTTCTATGATTGGCGCTTTTTCTCTGCATATAACGAAGAAAGAAAGAAAAGTTTCCACTTCTGCCGTCACTCCCGGAGTGCAACTCGTCTTTTTTTTAATTATACTTTCGCTGGTATATTCTTAAAGGTGATTAACATTATGTATGTACGAAAATAGGCTGAGATAACATTTGAGATGGCCCCAGATCAGTGCCCCGAGCTCGAATAACATTCGAATTTGGAACACAAACGTATCGAAAGAATGGAGCATTGCGATTGGTTCACTGCGGGCAAGCAGCCAATCGCATTGCTCCGTTCTCGGGATACACGGCCACAGGAGGTGTGTGAGAAAAATGCCTTATGAGCCATTTTACATTCCAGCATCAGAAGACCTGTGACAGTTAGCGGTTTTAGTCGATTCGAGTCCGAGAGATTTGAGTTTTCCGTGGTTAAACCCGCACGACATACTTTTTTTTTTCTTTGCGGGAAATCCCCTCGTATACCCACCCCTCCGGAGCCGGAGGGGTAGGTTATGTCGGACTCGAACCGACTAAACCGCACGCCGTCTCTGGGTCGTAGTGCTAGGCCGAAGGTGAGGTTTTCATGCGACATATCCTCGGGAAGGGTCTGCTTCTGCTAGGGTGACGGGCGGCTCCACCTGTCACCCTTAGGCCCGCGCTCGTGGGAGGCGGAGGTCAGTTTGCGCCCTTCGACGCCCGAGCCGCCTTCGGGCGCGTGCAGCGATGTCAGCGAGCCTTTCTCGCTCATCGCGCCGCGCCCGCTCTGCTGTCTCCTTCGCGAGCATGACCTGCTCGCAGAAGGAGGCGCTGGCCGCCCACGCATCCGCGCAGCGGACCATCGCCGCGAGCAGGGTGGAGAGCGTGAGCACTCTCACCCCCAGGGCGGCCACAAGCTCCCGCCTCGGCGTCTCAAGCGCCGGGCACTCGGTGAGCATGTGCAGCCCCGAGTCCACGCTCGCGTCGCAGTGATGGCACTCGGGCGTTGGCTCTATACCCATCAGATGCAGATACCGCCCGAAGCTACCGTGCCCGGTGATAATCTGCGTCTGACGGTACGAGAGGCTACCGTGTGGCCTCTCTAGCCACTCCCCCATGATGGGCCTCACCGCCGCAATCACGGCGTGCCCTGCGCGTGGTTGCCCAAGTCGTCGCTCCCACATGACCTGGTGGAGCCGTGATTTCTCGGCCCGAATATCCTCGGGCGCGGGATCGAATCCCCGCTCCCGCGCCTCCTTTCGGAACTGATATAGTTCCGAAAGGGCCCTCGCTGCCAGGATCCACGGTGGCGATCCGGCCAGGAGACTCGCCGCTTCGAAGGATATCGTGCGGTATCCCCTGATGGCCCTGGAGGCCATCGTGCTCTGCGCCGTACGAAGCAGAGGCATGAATCTGGCCTCCAGGGTGTCCGCCCACACGGGGCACCCGTATAGGGCCATGAACCGCACGACACCCGCGTAGAGTCTCCTGCCGGAGGCCTCTGGGCCCTTCAAGTTGGGCAACAACCGGCCCAAGGCATTCGCCGTGAGCACCAACTTGGGGCGCAGACTTCGGAAATGCTGTCCGAAGTCCCATCGACCGTCAAGCACGAGCCCCAGGTATTTCAACCGGGGCTTGATGTCGATGGGAGTGCCTCACACTGTTATGCTGGCTCCCGGGCCTGGCCTGCGCCGAGGGCCATGAAAGAACATGGCCTCGGACTTGTGCAGAGCCACCTCGAGACCCAGCCGCCGGATCCTGTCGACGACCTGAGCAACTGCGGTCGTGGCCCTCACCAGCGTGTCGTCCGCATAACACATGACGGTGGCACCGTACGCGAAGTCACCGCGAAGCACCCAGTCGTAACCGATGTTCCACAGGAGCGGCCCCAGGACCGACCCCTGCGGAACACCGCACGACATCTCACGCCTACCGACTCCCGTCGAACTTGGGTAGATGACGGCTCTCTCCGTCAGACCTGCACGACATACATACATAGCCGCGTGATTCCCGGCAGAGTAGAATTTGGGCCACCCCTTCTCTTCCTATGTGGTGTCGTACAAGGCAACTAAGGGATAGGGCCCATTAAATTTAACATCAGACAAATATACACAGCCCAGACTTAGCCTCAGATGCAAGGCACGAGTCAACCAAAGTGCCCGGAATACGGCAATAGGCTCCACCCCCTCTTACGTGGGACCGAATACAGATTAGTGAAATGTGGGTGTTAATTCACCTCTGCCTAACCCGCGGGGGATAAAGGCGTGATTATATGTATGACATACACATTCCTTTCATCTACTTTCATAGTTATTTTCATTTAGACTGGTTACTCTTGACTTAGCCTTTCCGTAAATTGACCTAGGTTTTTTTTTAGCCCTAACCAGATGGACTGACGACATGGAAAAAGGTGGCTGGGACAGACTGGATGTGGAAGATGCCGCACATTGGGAGAGGCCTATGTCCAGCATTAAAAGGCTAATTGATTGATTGATTGTACATATACATATATCTATGTGTCGCCGCCAACTAGCTTAATCACCGTTAACTAAACGGCGCCATTCAATGAACGGCCTGAATGATATTCAGTCGTAACGTTTATTACGACATTTAATAACCTGGCTGGCTAATGCTTAGGCGATTCGTAAAGAAAATTACATATAGACATATACTCATACCTGTAAATCCCCGAGGGGGTAGCCAGAGATGTAATCACAGAAAAATTGTGATAGGTTCATTGAGAAAGTTACACAATCCGACTTAGATAGATTAGGTTAGAAGGTTTCGTGTAAAGCCTTCGTGGTTTTTTTTTAAACAATGTAGATTTAAATCATTTTTGTAGCTTGATTAAATGGCAAGGCAAGTTATCAAACGTCATCGATCCAAGCTATTCAGGTCGTTTTTGGAACGGCTCCGTTAAGTAAAGAGCCTAGGTGGTTAATTGAACGGCTGAACAAGGTGGTTGCGACATATACACTGTATACACAGACAAACTGACCAATTTCTTGCTAAGCAACATATCTACTAATATAGACAAATACGACTGCAGCGTAATCCTTGTTAGAAACGATCTTGGCTCATTTCCACGTTAAGTGCAGAATTTGTTTGGCGCCAAATATTTCGTTGATATGTTATCTTCCAAAGTCTAAATGAGATGAGGTGCTGCTTTACGCCTTCTCATAAACCAGGGAGAGTTTGCAAGAAAACTGAACGGCGGATACTATTTTAGAATGACTTTATCTCGCTTGATGGTATGCTGAAGGCAAAGTGTCAGGAAATGAAAGGAAGGCAGATTTTTTTTATTCATAAAAAACAAACAATCATTCACAGACAACACTTTACAAATACAGACCTACAGTTTCCTATATTTTCACAAGACATATAGTTAATTGTGTTCAAGGATCCAAATATATCTAGTTAACTATCAAATTAAATCTAAACATACAAATATGTATAATAATTTAGAGAGACACTCTATGGCTAATCTTTTGAAGTGTCTGAGAGATTCACTGAACAAATAAACTTTATGCACAAGTACATAGGCGGATTTAATGTCGTAGGCATTCTCTACCAGTCAGCTAAATTAATAAATTACAGTTACCTATATAGCTAAAGGTAGGTAGGTAGTATAGGCATATTTAGTAAAGGTATCGGTGGTGTAGGTAGGTTAAGTTAAAGGGGTACGACAACAGGGGTTCTAGGTATATCACGGGTGAATCTGAGGAGGGTTAGCTAGTTACCCAATAAAAAGACACTGTACTTTTTGATGAAAAAAAAATATTTCATTTTAAACTAAAACATATATATTCAATGAGTCTACGAATAATACCGCTAGCTTGTTTATTTTGTTCTAGACTTTTACTCAAACATTTAACCTATTAAAGAACGAATAAAACCAGTCTATAATTCAGCTTGCGTTACAACAAATATTTGCCGTTAAGACTGTTACCACAACAATACCAAGGCCTCCAAAGTGTAATTAGTGCGAATAACTGCAGTACCTAGGGCTCGTTATACCAATCTTATTCAGGGTAAACATCTATTGGTATTGTTTGTTTCTATTATGGGTTTTGTTGCCTGTGTTTTTATGTGCGACGATGACAACAAAACAAAATCGTAGACATAATGACAAAACTTACTCCCACTGTCGCCCTAAGACGATAGAAGAATTTGGAGAGCTTCAGGCGTAGCTCCGTGGCTCAGTGGTCAGAGCATTCCCCCTGTAAGGGAAAGATCGCAGGTTTTGAGTCCCGCCTGAGCGATTCACTTTTTCCTATCTTAATCGATAACAACAAAAGGTTGCGAAGAAAAATGCTTCCGAAAGAAGGAATGTACTTTTTTTATATAAGATACGTCAATATCATCTCGATGTCAAACTGAAGGCAAAGTCTCAGGAAGGTCACCAACAGTATTGGCTCTGGGTCAGCCGGGCTGCGAGGAGGGATGTGCACTAGCAAACTCACCTTCAGCCTTGCACTGCAACCTACAGACGATGTGTTTTTAAGTCGGTTCAATTCCGACATAACCTTCCCCTCCGGCTCCAGCTTTGGTATCAGTGGGGATTTTGCGCACATTTTTTTCATAACAGTGAGGTGACAGACAAGCACAAGGTCCACCTGATGGAAAGTGGTTACCGTGGCCTATGGAAGCAACACCAGAGGCCTCACACTCGTGCTGCCGACCCTGTAAACACAGAGAGTTTCTGTACCGTCAGTGCAGAAGACAAAGCAGGTATAGCCTTTGATCTTCTCACGTAAAACAAGAGACACCAACACTATTACAAGGGTGGAATAGAGCTTGACGGCATCATCAGATGTTTTTTTACACCCCACTTAATGACTGAGACTGTAGGAAGAAGGATACCTATGCTGGTAAAAATTCCAAGGCTTTATGCATCAGAGAAAAAAGTCTTCAAAACGCTTTGTAGGATACCTCCTACCGGACACGACGATATTTCCGTCCAATTGAGCAGCCCGACCGGGGAAGTACCTCCGCCCTACAGAATACCGCGGCCATAATAACCTCGTGTTGTGTTCCCGGCGGTGAGTAGGGTTGCCAGAGCTCACTGGAGAGTTTTGGTGCTGTCAGTGGGAAGATCTAAGGCAATTCCATCCATAGGCCACAGTGACTACTTCCCATCAGGTGGGCCGTGGGCTTAGCTGCCACGGTAGTGGTATAAAAAAAAAACAGTAAGCTGAACTTCGTTTCAACTATCAGTGTCGTCCACAGCGATATGTTTTCAGCACATATAGTTTATTCCGACCAGTTAACTACTGCACTTATTTGCAGCAGCAGCTATGTGCAGTGGACAAAGGAGATATGGTTGCACTTTTTCTTATAAAGTTGTATGTACGTAGGAAAGGTGTAATCGGATCTCCTTTTTCGAATTTACGAGAGGACTGGGTCTCTACAATCTCTCTCTATGATTTAAATGTAATCATTATTCGTAAAGAAAAGATCTTTATCGAAACTTGTAAAGCCGACCAACAGTATTCGCGGGTCTCTAGTAAAATCTTCATAAATGTTTTTCAATTAAGTTTTTTTTTTTTAATTTTAGCAACCAAAATCATCGAAATTGCTAATATTCCCTCTAACCCCTCTAACTAAGCTAAATTGCTTGTGCTAGGAGTGGGTTTACGTAGTGTTGCTGGACGAGGCGGGCAAGCTCTTTGAGAGAGTGTTGTTCGCTCGCATCGTCCGGCACCTCGAGGATGGAGGTCGCGGCCTGTCCGACTACCAATATGGTTTTCGGCCACGTCGTTCGACCGTCGACGCCGTCCTTCGGGTGAAGGCGCTGGCGCAAGAGGAGATCCGCAAGGGCGGGGTGCTATTGGCGGTGTCACTGGACATCGCCAATGCGTTCAATACCCTGCCCTGGGAGTGCATACGGGAGGCGCTCAAATACCATGACGTGCCTCCCTACCTACGTCGGATCGTCGGCGCCTACCTATCGGAGCGGTACGTGGAGTACCCAGGACAGGATGGCAGCCTTCACAGGTGGGCCATGTGCCGCGGTGTTCCGCAGGGGTCAGTGCTGGGGCCCCTCTTGTGGAACATCGGGTACGACTGGGTACTCCGAGGAGCTCGCCTCCCGGGCGCCAACGTGACCTGCTACGCAGACGACACGTTGGTTACTGCCCGGGGGGCGACCTATGGAGACACCGCGCGCCTTGCCACTGCGTCGGTGGCCATGGTCGTGCGGCGAATAACGATGTTGGGACTCGGGGTGGCGCTCAACAAGTCGGAGGCCATTTGTTTCCATGGCCCTCGGCGAGCGCCACCGGCGGACTCCCACATCGTAGTGAGTGGCACCCGGATCGAGGTCAAGTCTGAAATGAGGTACCTCGGGCTTGTCCTCGATCCACGATGGAGCTTCCGCGCTCATTTCGACCGCCTGGTCCCCCGTCTGCTCGGCGCGGCCGCCGCCCTTCGGCGGCTGATGCCGAACCTGGGGGGACCCCAGACGAGCAGCCGCCTCCTTTATATGGGAGTCGTACGATCGATGGCCCTGTATGGGGCCCCTGTGTGGATCGACGCCCTGACGGCACACAACGTCACCCTCTTGCGACGTCCGCAGAGGGTGATGGCCGTCGGGGCGATTAGAGGTTACTGCGGCATCTCATTCGAGGCGGCTTGCGTTATGGCGGGCTCCCCTCCGTGGGAGCTGGAGGCCGGTGTCCTCGCGTCAGTGTATCATTGGCGCGAGGAGGCCCGGAGCCGGGGCGAATTCCCGGCACCTTCGGAGGTGGGAGAGCGGAGGCTTCAAGCGAGACGGTCCATGCTCCTGGAGTGGGAGCGGCGGCTGGCCAATCCCACGGCTGGCAGAAGGACCGTCGAGGCGATCCGTCCGGTCCTCAGAGACTGGATGGATAGATCGCGGGGGTCGGTAACGTTCCGGATGGCGCAGGTCCTCTCGGGGCATGGATGCTTCGGGAGGTACCTGTACCGGTTGGGACGAGAGCCGACCAGAGGGTGCCACCACTGTGGAGGCGATGATGACACGGCGCAGCACACCCTAGAGGAGTGCCCCGCGTGGGCTGGGGAGCGCCGTGCTCTCATCGCCGAAGTGGGGACGGACCTCTCGCTGCCGACCGTAGTTCTGTCTATGGTCGGCAGCGATGAGGCGTGGGCGGCGGTTCAGGCCTTCTGCGAGACGGTTATCTCGCAGAAGGAGGCGGCGGAGAGGGAGAGGGAATGTGACCCGCTTTCCCTCCCGCAGCGCCGCAAACGAGCCGGGACCCGGAGGAGGCGGTACCACCAACTCCTCCCCCCCTAACCGGGCCGGGGCAGTAGACGCGGGGGCGTCTGCTGCCCTTATATAGGCCTCGAGGTTGAAGGCGCACGTCGTGTCGCGTGTGCCTTGCCTAGGCGGGTGGCAGAAGGACTCCTCTTCTGCCGCACCAGAGATGGGCCTGCCACCGTTGAGTGGTGGGCGACCCACACGGCGATGGCGGAAGATGTTGTTCCCGCCATCGTCGAAATGTGGTAATGACGGACACCGTGGTGGTTTAGTGGGTAGTCTGGCCTTCTTTAGAGGCCAGGAGTCCCACACGAAGCCCTTCCCCTACCCCCGTGGGGGGAGCGAAGTGCCTAAACGCATTCCACCACGTAAAAAAAAAAAAAAAAAAAAAAAAAAAAAAAAAAAAAGGAGTGGGTTTACGTCGGTAGTGTAATGGCCAGGATTCGAACCCGGGACCTCTCGATCGTAAGGCCGACTCCTTAACCACTAAGCAACCCAACAACGTTATTTTTTGTAATGTAGTACCATATTTTAAATTTTTAAACCGGTCTCCGCGTAATATAACCGAGGTGTAAGATGGCCTACATCACAATCTATCGCTCAATATGATAGGACAAACCAGCAATAACAAAAATAGTAAGTTGCAGATAAATAATATAAATAATAATAATAATAAATATAAATAATAATAATAATAATCTTACCTAAGCTTTTAATACAAGCTCTCAAAACAGTAGACATAACTGAAACTGTATATTATGACGATGCAAAAGGCGGCCATTTTAAATACATGCCGCATAGTTCGTAAATATCTTCAAGATGATTTAAATAACCAACCCGTACTACCAGAACATGAAACTCACTTGGTTTAGGCCCGTGATTTCATTAAATTAACCGAAGTGTCCTAAACACATCGAGAATAAAAACAATATCAATGTAAATAATAATCTTTATTGGAACAGAAAAACAAAACAGAAAAATACAAATTGTGTCGATGATAGGTGCTAAAGCTTACACTGTGGTGCAACCATTAACGCCACTCCCCTGATTAGACGAAATCTATAATTATTGTTCCAGTTTTATACAGAATCAAAGAAAAGAAAATCACACAACATAGTTATTTCTGGGATAATTCTAAACTAATTTAATTCTTTCATCATTTAATATATTTTTCATCATCAATTAAGTATTCGATGATGCAAAGTAAATACATATCTGAGTTAGTCGGTTTATGACTATAAGCAGAGCAACCTAGTCGCAACATCGAGCAACTTAATCGTACAACAAGACATAATCAGACGACTTTGTTGCGTAGAAAGTATCGCAATACACAGTCGGAGTCTGGACACCGGAGTCAAAACAACTATTATGTCAGTCGTTCAGCACCTCGTACGATTTCAGGGTATGGTCTCACTGGCAGCGTGTTTTAACATTTTGAACCATTTTGAAGTGGATATCATAGCCTCGGAAATGCATGTGTCTATATTAACTTTCAATTTTAATCCCCTCTTGAAAAAATTTTTAGTCCTTAATCACGGCAAAGCCATTGCAGAGATTGGAAGGTCATTCAACAATATAATAAAATACTATAATATTTTGTCTCACCTCTGATCAATCGGTTGGTCTTACCCCAAATAAAAAGAAATGGATATCAGCACAAACTCACCACGAAAACACACAGGGAGCGACAAATCTCTCCATGCCTCTTTTTTGCCACTATTCATTCTTCTATTTATTTACTTCTAAAGTTTATTTATATAAAAAGTTTTCGTGGAGACAAATTAGAAATGGTCTCACCTTATATCTGTGTCTAATATTGGCCCTAAGAGAAATTCCACGCTATACGTATCTTTTGTGCCATTGGTGGCTGTTGATATTGACTCTTTCCCATGCGTCAATCTTAGCCGCTAACTTCTAATATTTGTGATCATTCAATTTTAGTATCACAATCTCAATTCTCGCTATAAGTCACAGCACACATTAAACCGCGTCAGTTATTTCACGACCGCGGTCGGCGGATCGCGTGCGTTAAGATCTTAATACGATATAATTTGCGACGCCCGACACCTAATGATGCGAATTATAGTCATTTGAAAAAAGAATGTTTTCACTTTTCGAATGTCAATGCACGCCATTGTCGACTATTTGGGGCGAGGTCAACGACCGTTCAGAGGTTGAAAAATGTGGTTTAGATTACTTTGGCAAGCCTGGTAATTTGGTTTTGTTTGTTTGTTTGTAAAGGTTCTTTATTTCTCATCTATATCTATACATCTATACATATAAATAAAATTGGAGTGTCTGTTTGTAATATTGAAATAACCATATTTTACTACATGCCTATGACTATAATACGGTAAATACACCAAAATAACATTTTTTACAATTTTTGTCTGTCTGACTGTTTGTTCCGGCTAATCTCTGAAATGACTGGACCGATTTTGACGGGACTTTTATTGGCAGGTAGCTAATAAGTAGTAACTTAGGCTACTTTTATTTTTGAAAAATAGCGTTGGCTCAACATTAAGAGCCGCGGCCAACAGCTAGTAAAAAATATACAAGTTAGGCAAATCTACAATTATACTTACTTAGTAATTGATCTATACTAATACTTTATGCAGGCTTTGAGCACCTTTCAAAGTTTGTAACAATAGTTATTTATCATTTTACACAGTTAAACAAAAGCACATTATGTAAGAATACTCAGAAACAATTCTGTGTATTATTGTATTAAGTACACTTGCTACATTTAGATATATATACGAGTATTATTCTTAAAGCTAGTAACTACTACACGTCGACTAAAATAAATAGCAGACGTTTAGTAGTTACTAAATTTGGTTTTGTAATCCAAGATCATTGTAATCTATTTAGTTACTTAAGTAGCAGACTCGCTGTCCATTTAAGTGGGATAGTAGAACTATGTTAACTAAGTTGTTAGACTAATTAATAGTGTACCCTAAACCCCTTGCAGATCACCACCCGCGGCACAATTTTAACCCCACACAGTTTTTTTTTTAAGTGAAAACTTCTTTAGCGGCGTTTGATGGGTAAAAAGTGTTAAACTCGCGTCAGGATCACTTGACCGTTGAACCGCAACCGACGACTGACTTCATACAACATTAGCTACAGATTGTTTATTTTGTTAGGTACTCTAAGAAGCTTCGCAGCTTAGCGGTAAGCGCTTCGACTGTAAGTCCTTATGGTTTTAGATAATACCGGGTTCGAACCTTGGCTTCTGACACTTTTTGTGATTTTTTGTTCTTTTTGTAATTTATTACATTTTGTGATTATTTTTTCTTTTTGTAATTCATTCATTTCTTCTGACAGAAAATTAGTAATAGGTTCTATGACTGGCGCTATATTATAGGTATGGTATATTATGGTATATTCTTTTTATCTGTATATAGCGAAGAAAGAAAGAAAGAAAAAGTTTTCTCTTCTGCCGGCACTCCCGGAGTGCAACCCGTCTTTTATTTTCCATATATTATTTTTATCTGTATATAGCGAAGAAAGAAAGAAAGAAAAAGTTTTCACTTCTGCCGGCACTCCCGGAGTGCAACCCGTCTTTTATTTTCCATATATTCTTTTTATCTGTATATAGCGAAGAAAGAAAGAAAGAAAAAGTTTTCACTTCTGCCGGCACTCCCGGAGTGCAACCCGTCTTTTATTTTCCATATAGTATAGTATAGTATAGTATATATAGTATAGTATATAATCTAGTCATACATAGAACTTACCAACAAATATCACCTGTACAGACTATCTAGTAAGAAAACTTCTTAATGACACAAGGCAGAACATAATAATTAGTCTCTGCACATAAAATTCCCGCAACAATAATTACTAGAGAGTCAGGCTATAGGTTAAGAGAAAGCTGTGCCAGAGAAGACTCCCTGACTCCAATTAAGATGGAACCAAAGTCGCTGACATACTGAAATAACGAGCCTGTGTGATGAGCTCTTAGTAATTTATTGCCCGGTTTTGATGTACAGAGAAATCGTTGTAAAATACAAGGCAATTAGACAAGTGTTCTGTTTGACACGAAGGCGGCGCGGGCGTCGGAGGGCGCAGTCCGACCTCCGCCCCCCATGAGCGCGGGCCCGAGGGTGACGGGTGGAGCCGCCCGTCACCCTAGCAGAAGCAGGCCACACCGGGGTTGAGTCGGTGACCGCGTGGTCCCCCTCTCCCGGGCCAGACCGAGAGGGATAGCCCTGGGTCAGCCAGGGTGCGAGGGATGTGTCGCATGACACCTCACCTTCGGCCTAGCACTACGACCCAGAGACGGCGTGCGGTTTAGTCGGTTCGAGTCCGACATAACCTCCCCCTCCGGCTCCGGAGGGGTGGGTATCCGTGAGGATTTCACTCACGTAAAAAAAAAGAGTGTTCTGTTTGAAAAAGAAAAAACAATTGTACTGTAGTCCGTTTTTTTTATCTCAGATAGTAAATTGATAACAAAAATGTCAAATTGTGAAATAATGATACCAGCTTTTAGTGCTTAGTGACGTGCTCGAAACTATCGACAATATTTGGGGCCTGGATACAAGTGGTTGCCATATTATATTTTAAGAAAGAAATATAAAATAAAATGTTTTTCAGTTTCGTACACTATCCATATAAGTTGAATATAAATAGGCATTAAATTAGAGTACCAAAAGAATTAAACACTGTTGTTGTTTGAATACGGTAATAGGCTCACCCCCTATTACTTGGGCCCGAATACACTGATTGTTGAAATGTGGGTGTCAATTCACCTCTGCCTAACCCTCCGGAGATAAAGTCATGATTATATTTATAATAATAATAATATTCATTTATTTCAAGTGACCAGGACTTTATGTATGTGTGTTAAAATTAATATTTATACATTTTAAAGGATAACCTACAAAAATCTGTACTAAATTTAATTTATCGACAAATTTTGAAACTGGTGGCACATGACTATTTTTTAATTGCATATAAACCGGCAACACAGGCACTATAGATAATATTGTATATTTTGTATTAATAACTAGAATTAATCCTGTTCTCTCAACTTATAGGAAGATATTCCTGAGGTAAAGACTAGCCTATGTGTTATTCCAGACCTTAATCTATCCCTGCACCAAATTCCAACCAGATCGAGCCAGGTTTGTCGCGGATTCAAGCCCTATGTTGGATGTTCACTATTTCATAAATATACAAGCAATAAAAGCGGCCAAGTGTGAGTCAGACTTGCCTATGAACACATTTTACAACTTTGGAAATGTCTCTCGCGCAAACTAATTAGTTTAGGAAAAAATGATAATGGATTCCTTAATATATTTTTTGAAGACCTATCCATAGATACTCCAGAGGTATATGATGAAAAAAAAATATTTTTGAGTTTCAGTTCTAAATATGGGGAAACCTCCAAAATTTAATTTTTTTGTGAAAATCTTAATGTGGACATACGGACAGACAGTCATGACGAATCCAAAAGGGTTCCGTTTTTTGATATTTAACTACGGAACCGTGAAATGTTCACAAGGACAGAGAAACTACTTTTAAACAGTCGTATCTATATGGACAGGGGAATTCGTAAAAAAAACTAGAAATTGACCCTCTACCTAACATATTACGTCATAACTATTATCTGATGTAAGAATTGTATCACCAAAAATACCAAAGTCCTGTTCACATTCCAACAAAAATACTTTAATAGTAGCTAATTAGCGCGGTCCTGACTGCGTGGATGTCGGATTATCAAATCATTAACCAAACATATGTACGTAAAATTTTAATTTTGACCTAGTAGATCTTTCTACTAAAGAAGAACACGTCAAAATCCGTTGTTTTTGCTTCCATTGCAGACAAGTAGACCGACGAGAATTCTAAGAAAATACTTTTTAATATAACAATTCCCAAATATTTTTTTAAATACCTCCAATGTACAAACACGACTACTTTAAAATTTTATAATAGAAAGTTTTAATTTAACCGTTTGTTCGGTCACGTTCAAATAATTCTATTTTTACACGGTCTTTTTGACCGAAAACTCTTTTGATATCGTTCACGGGAGTGAATGGTGGGAATGGCCCTGTTGCCGCCTTTGATCTCGCACGGTGGGCGAACATAAATCCTGTAAATGACAATTTACTGATCAATAAGACGAATGTGCTTTGAGATTTCTTTGTTTCGTGAACTACTGGAATGAATGGTTTGGGAGCGTTGATTTCATTACGAAATTTTTGAATACCTTATTAGATATGATCAACAACGTTGTTGAGATTTTAGTTTTTGTTGAATTAACTTGTTTTAAAAGCAGCGAAGAAAAAATTTATAAACTACTTAGGTAGCAAATTTTTCTCGCACATGGTATAGATGGAGACAGTATCGAATATACGAATCGACTACTAGGTTTTTGATTTCACTTTACAAGGGGTTAGCCTAAATTCGAGAATCGGGTAGATACTTCATCCCGTCTACGCACTCTTTACCTAATTCAAAAATAGAACCAGTGTACAGTCAGCATCATTAAAATGTTGCTAACAAAAGTAGTCAAAATAATCCAAATACCAAAATTCCAATTTTATATTGGTTATTAGAGTACTCAAATAGTTGTAAGTGTCCAGAGTGGTCCAACTATCTTAACAATCGGTCTTCCAGTATTATATAAGTTAGTAGAGTATTCATATTCATATACACAATCACGCCGGTCGATGGTATCCAGACAAGTATAATTTCAAAAAATCTAGACATTCATACGTTTCTCACTAATGCAAGTTGATAGTTCATGCCTTATTCAACTGTCAACTTAAAAAAATACAAAAGACATTGTCAATTGACACATTTTGTATCTTTTTCTTACTCATATACCCATCCCTTATCATCCCGCCATTGTGTGAAAGGGATGGCTTTACAAGTAAGAAAAGGATACAAAATGCGATTAAATGACAATGTTTAGATTTTTTGAAATTATACTTGACTGGATACCATCGACCGGCGTGATTGTGTATATGAATATGAATACTCTACTAACTGACATAATTCTGGAAGACCGATTGTTAAGATAGTTGGACCACTCTGGATACTTACAACTATTTGAGTACTCTAATAACCAATATAAAATTGGAATTTTAGCATTTGGTTTATTTTGAGTACTTTTGTTAACAACATTTTAATGATGCTGACTGTACAATAGTCGCATACCTATGTTAAGCCTGCGACACTGACGTAGTATAAATTAATTAATGCTTTAATTACCGTTAATAACTTTGTAATCTTAATTAAACCATAAAATGCAATTTTTAAAACAAAAATTTACTTTAATTCGTTGCAAGTTGCAAGTTCATTGGCAAAATCTGCAACGGAATCTAATCTGAACAAGTCGAGTAAACATTATCGTCCGTGTACAAAACAAAATAGTGCGCTATTTATGAAAAGTTGTATCCACAATAATAAACCGGCGCCAGCAGTGTTGTGAGCGCGTGGCGCAGGGGCTCACAACAGTTTTAAATGTTAAGCCTACTGGCTTACTTTGTTCAACAATTGCTTGGCAGAAATCGTTCAGAGCGATATGGCTGCCCAAAGCTGCCCATACTTTTGTATAGGCGGCTCATGTAATTGTTTTTTTTTTTGATGTAATTAGGTAATACACGCATATAATAATGGTTCTATTTTGTCCAAGTTTTCTTCTTCTTCATCCTAGCGTTATACCATTCGCATCTGAATCTTCCACTTCGGAATCCGAGGTCTGCTCTTTCCAGTCTAACTTCGGGTTTGACTGAACTTAGAATTTGCCCTGAAATGACTATCTAAACTTCACAAACATTGCAGTTAGATCATTATTTTGTCCTAGTTTTGGTATTAATAAATCTTACTATCATATGAAAACGAAAGCTTAGAGAAATGAATGAATGGCTCGTGTTCAACATTATTATTCTAGTTTCCTGTCCGACTGGATTTAAAAGATAAGATTATTATAGTTTGTTTTTTTATACTGGGCTTAAGTAAGGTCATTAGGTTGCGAGAACTTGGCTCAACTTATTTTATATTAATAAATTAGAGAGTTGTCAACAATCACGTAAAAGGTTGGCAATATCTGTCAACATCTATTTTATATAACAACAAACACTGCAAATGCCGCTGACCTTTTTCAGAATACTACAGTTATGAAAACATATTACAATTTAAGTGCCTATGTTTAGTCACAGCTTGAAGCATATTGTTAAATAAACAACATTATAATTACTTCTACACTTGTTGCTATGCAGATGAGAAGACCTCCTGTAGCCACTATTGTAAGCAGCTCATTTTCAATTTTACTATACTACCGGCACGATATGATGGCCGTTAAGTCTACTACCTTATCAACTCAACTACAGATGACTATACCGTTTTACTCGGTCAATATCACAACATAGTTAATATGTTAAAACGGCCATCATACCTCGCCGGTAGTGTAAGATATATAAATGTTTATAAGTTTATAAGGTTTATAAGTGCCCAGTTAATGGCAATAGGCTCGCCACCTATTACATTGGGACCTAAACATAAACCGGCGAAATGTGGGTGCTAGCACCTGTGCCTACCCCTTCGGGGATAAAGGCGTGAGAATATATATATGTTATATATAAGATATCTATTGGGTGTGATTTGTCTGTCACCAAAAAGGACTTGTCTGTAAAATAATAGATACATGTATCACGAAAATGTAGTCTAAAGCGACGTCAGCGGTTCGGACGCGAACAAACGATTATATCGCCTCGGCTCTTAAATGCCAGGGCATAATGTGGTATTTCTCGCGCATCCCGGCTGACCTAGGCCATCTACGGTTTTGAGATGGCCCACGGTGAGAACCACGGTGTCCTACCCTGAAGAGGAAGAGAGACGTATTGCACCGCCCTAAGAATGTCTTTGGCCTAACTCTAGACATAGTACGAAATCAAGTAGGTATTATGGTAATAATTCCATATTTATTCGTTCCGTGGTTGGTTGAGTTTTATAAATAGTTTTCGCTCAGGTATTTAGTTAATTTTCATCAAGTTTAGCATTCTTGAAGTGGTTTCATTTACCAGTTAAGTATTCACTATTCAGTTCAAGTCAGGTGTGGTTAGAATTATTAGGTAAATTAATTTCGAAACTGATTACCTACCGAGTTCTAGAATAAAATTAATGATTGATCGATGAGTAAAAATTCAATTACCAATTGTATTAAATTTTAAATCAATGACGATGGTTTGAAGTATCAACCGCATGCAGTCAAAAAATTATAAAACTGATTTATCTTAGTTTCTATATACAGGAGCTACTGCCTAAGCTTCAAGGGATTGCCTTACTTTGATTTGCATTATACCTACTTAATACTTATTTCTCCTACTTTTGATTAGCTTGCTTGAATTTGATGGGTCCGACTGCTCCCAACCTAGTCCGTTGCCGGCAGTTAAGGAGCTATAGGGCCAAGACATACCACAGATAAGAAAATAATAATTTCGTAATATAATATTACTCGATCATGATATTATCACTTGAATCACAGAAACCAGTCGTAGGGAATTCGACATTCTACCGGTAACAAAGTTCCTGATTTCGCACCTATAGTAACCGACAAGAAATGATTGAACCACACGAATAAAATTCTGTGTAGATATTAAATAGTTATTTGTTTAATAAGTGGGTTACTTTTAGCTGTATCTATTTTAAATCGCGAACTAGCAAAGTCTGTAATACGGATGCCGACGCAAAACTAATTGTAGATGTAAGCAGCATATGACCAAACAGCAATAACCATCTGTTCTGTGACAATAACAAATTCATAGCTGCGTCACTCACGTAGATTACAGATTGTGCTCCAAGATTACAGCTAACATTGGCCATTACGAGGCGCCCTCTGTAGGAATAAAAGCGCAGGCGGCATCCCCATTGAATCACGATCGTAGCATAGACTACAGCATAATGAGAGTCTTAGAGCGTTTTCACACTCATCCGATATCCGATATCCGACATCCGATATCCGATATCCGACATTCGATATCCGTTATCCGACATCCGATATCGGAGGAAGTCAAATGTATGAAATATGTATCTTTCTTTCACATTGTCCGGCCATATATCGGTTATCGGAGCCAAAACAGTAGTGTTGGCTCGGATGTCGAATATCGAATGTCGGATATCGGATGTCGGATATCGGATATCGGATGAGTGTGAAAACGCTCTTAAAGGCATGAGACATAACAAAAACGTCCCGTATGCAGGCAAACTACTTTTCATCTCGACCAATGAGAGAGTTTTAGGTGTATAGTAAAGATTTTTTTTATAATACGAGTAGTTTTCAATAAAGGTGCAAATAGTAACTACAGTAAAATGTTATTACCTATGCTGTGAGTTTTTAACCACCTGAATATTTGTGAATTTGAAGATTTTTTTATACCAATCAGGTGGCAGACTTGTGGGTTGTGTTTTCGCGGCGGTGAGTAGGGTAGCCAGAGCTTACTGGAGAGTTTTCGTGCTATCAGTGGCAAGACCTAAGGCTTTTTCTGCTTTATTTTCTACGCTGACAGCACAAAAACTCTCTTTTCTTCCAGGGTCGGCAGCGCGAGAGTGTCACCCCTAGTGTTGCACACGTCCATAGGCCACGGTAACCACTTTCCATCAGATGGACCCTGTGCTTGTCTGCCACCTAAATGGTATAAAAAATACCTTCCGTCTCAACGCGATAACAATATTTCAAATCGGATTGCCACTTCCCAAGATTACCTAATACATTCAAACATACAAACACTTCAGTTTTATTTGTATGTCTATAATATTTATGTATTTAAAATTGTTTGTTGACAGCCCTACAGACGTAGTGACAGACAGAGAGATGCGTAGGCGCCGATCGTCCACGGACGTTCATTGTATTGACTATTGGTTATACAAAAATACTAAATTCTTTTGTAAGTGTCCATCAACCGTTTACGAATAAACACTAAAATTATATGCGGTTTTATTTTTACTTTAAAAGTGAGCATCCATGTGGCAGAAAGAAACACAAATAAGAACACACAAAGCGGATAATCAAAAAAGACAGTGCATCTGAGTGGGGTATAAGCCACCTTCATCTACAAGTCGCTTCATCTACAATCGCTAATTGAGAGACAAGGATGTGGCTTTAGGTACACGCTTTTCTCGAGAGATTGGGATATTGACGACAGTCCGGAAGCTGTTAAACCTAAATTAAGCTAAATTATGGAAATGAGTGTGCCATCCAATGTGCCACCGACGTGAACCCAAACCTAACGCAAGCAATTTAGCTTAAATATATACTGGTTTAATGATTAATAGGGCCACATATAACTACTAACTCACTTGCTGAGAGATAATAAAGTGATCTACGAAGACACCCTTGCATAGAAATAACCTATTCAGCATTCACCCGAGACTTTTGAAGATTCCTTAGTTAGCTTTTTCGGAAACATAACACTAATTTCAAGTTGACAATGAATTATGCAGGAAAAAGAGACGCCGCATTGCTAGTAATTAAAAAAAAGTGATATAAAACAAATGTAATTCATCATCATGGGTCTAATAAACCTATAATATTCACGAGTGTACGAAGATTAAAACTAATGCATTGCCCCAATAATTATTTACAATTTATTTCATATATTATACTTGTGCTATCTCTGAATCAGTTATTTTTAGTTATACCAGTGTGTTGCTAGTAAAATATTCATTTATTAGTGGCAACATAGTCATAAAACCGATGACAAATTCATCGAGTCTGTATGAAAATCGTTTTAATTTTGTTTGAAGCGTAAATTAAGGGCGGTAAGCGGGTTTAAAACTGTATTATTCATTTATTGAATAAGTGGCTGAGATTTGCCCAAAAAAGTACCTACATAAGAATAATAATAGAAAATCATTATATAAATAAACCCCATCTTTTCTTTAAAGTACTAAAATACAAGCATGGTCAAACCAACTAATTATCACCTTGAGACTTCAGCCGGGTGTGAGATTGCCTAAACATATCCCTCACAACCCCGACTGACTCAGTACCATCTCCGAGTTTGAGAAGACCCCCTCGAGTGTAGGAACCACGGACCTTTTTTTTAACCACTGAAGTGGCAGACTAGCACACGGTTCACCTGATGGAAAGTGGTTACTGTGGCCTATGGACGTGTGCAACACCAGAGGAGTCACACTCGTGCTGCCGACCCTTTAAACACTGAGTTTCAGTGCTGTCAGTGTAGAAGACAAAGTAGGAATAGCCTTTAGCTTTCCTACTGACAGCACTAAAACTCTCCAGTGAGCTCTGGGTATCCTAGTCACCGGCGGGAACACGACCCGAGGTTATTATGGCCGCGGTATTCTGTCGGGCGAAGGTACCTCCCCAGCAGTCCCTATCTTGTCCCAACCTACTTCTGCTAGGGTGACCGATAGATCCATCTTTCAATTTTCATTTTCAATTTCAATTTTCATTTTCAAATGTCATCTATTACTACTATTTCGCCTACACAATAACCAAACAACACACCAAAAACCCTGCTCTGAATCAAATCTACTTCCGTCTTAAAATTGCTGTATCTTATACCTCAAACCACACAACAAGTCATTACTATTATTTATGTATTTAGAGTTTTCACATCTTCATATAGATTCGCTTGGGAAAGATTTCTACAGTTGCGATGTACCGGTCAAGTATGTGCTAAATAATTACATTTACTAGTGAATATCGTGTGGTCAGCTTTTATAGAATAACAGTAAAAATGTTTATTGAACCAGGGTTATGATGATAGAACTATAAAAATAATTGCATTGCGGTTAGTAATACCTACATATAATAGTTAGTTATGAGGTAGCACTAAGAATAAGAGTAGTAAATAAGTTTGTTACCTGTTAAGTAATAATAAATAGGTAATAAATCTCGATAATAGTCTGATAAGATTACTTCCATTGTAATGCGTAATATTACATTAAACTTCCGTAAACATTACGAGGACATTTCAGGGTTAACGCAAGTATTACATGCAAATTAAATAAAATGCAAATTCTTTACAACTTCCTAAACTTTGGAATAAAAAAATTAACATTTTTACAACTAAATTTCAACCCTTTCACTTAAAACATAAAGTCTTAAATACATTGTTTTAATACTTGCGAAAATAATGAACTCAATGGTAACCCAGTTGTGAGCAGGTAGGTACTTGGTTTCAAGCATTTTGTTAGACATTATATTTGGTTCTTCTGTTTCCTTGGGGGCTATCTTTATAATAACCTGAATAAAATACTACCTATATACAATTTAACCAAAGCACCGTGCAAAAAAATAACCAGCGAATGGCTCATGGGACTAGACTATGACAATACCGAATGTCTCCTATCAGTCCCCGTCTAAAATTCCGGAAACCGTCCAAACACACTCTCTCTCTCACACACACGCAACAACAAACACACAAGCACATCCACTCACTCTTAGACAAACATCTACTAAAACTGACATTACCTTTGTAACGAATAATTTATATTGTTGTACTTAAATCTAGATCGCTTTATATAGTGCTGGCATACTTAGCAGCTTACTAGTCACTCACGAAGACCAAAAATTGTACAGGACTAGAAGTCTAATGGGTGTGTACCTACTGGTGGCCTGAAATACAGGATTCTTCCTAGTTTAGGCACCAGTCTCCCACATAGGAAAACTATGCAAATAGATAAAGTCGACAAAATTGTGTATTCTAAATATGTGGTGAGAAAATAAACGTTTCTTATTCTTATTTATCACTTATCAGTAAATTTCTAACAATTAAAACGTGGTCTCTTAGTCTGTACTTCATAATGTTTTTACAAGGGACCAACCACAGATTTAGAATGAGCTAGATATGCGTGTGCAAATCAAGCGTGGTATTTTTTCGTCACCATTGATAAAGACGCGCACATTGAAAATCAAAAATCATTGTCATCAACATCATTTTAGGTTTTTCCGTCTTCTAGTTTTAGTATTCTGTATATGGTTTTTATGGGACCGTGAGCTGTCTGATCAGTACAAGCCAGGACCAGAGATCCAGAATAAAATTTAAATCACTTTCTGAGGGGAATATTCCAGTAGCCAAGCTAGCTGGTGGCTTAGGGTGTCTACACATTTTAAAAATGACTGTATTATTTTTTGAAAATAAATAAATTAAAATAAGCTAGGTCTTGGCGTAGAATATTCGCTTACGGGAAGATATCATTTCAAATCTGAATTTTCAAAATTGACTGAATTGACAAACAAATACTGCGAAATTCTATTCATTTAATAAGTAAGTTGGATGTTGGAGGTTTGGATTTTGATACTTCAATCAAATAATCATTTAATCAACCTTTCACATTCCACTTCTGGACATAAACCTCTCCCAATGTAGAGAGGCTTTGACCTGCCTACTGTTTCCACGCTGGCCGGAAAGTTAGTACAGGGTTTTATTTCGATGACAAAAACAGATTTATTAAAATTGAAGTTCTGAAGATAGTCTCTAAATCACAACCCTAGACACAAAAACAAAAATCCAAGCTCCATAAAATAATCAGCTCCTATACAATAATCATAAACTTTACACCGATAACAGACGCAATCATCAGACAAATGCAAAAATGTTTTCAGCAAGCTTTGCCAAGTTCAAGCTCAATGCATGCGTCGGCGCACGCCACGCCAGTGTCCGTCGTACGCGCAGCCCGCAAACACGCACCCAACAGATAGTTTGGTACAAATCGGCTCACGAACACATCGAAATCGAGTACCAATTTTTAAAAATCGAACCAGTTCGATCGAAAAGTGATTTCTGAGATATTTGTGACTTGTGTATTCGATTTTTTGAATTTTTGGAATTAGAATTGTTATGATGTGTGTGAAGTGTCAAGTGAAAATTTTTGTTTATGTGTGTTAAGTGTGCGGTGACGTCATTAAAATTGACAGGTGAGTGCTTAAGTACTGGACCGTTATGGAAATATTTATGAGTTTGTTACTTTGGATAATATGTCATAATAGTATGTTTAGGATTTTAATTTCCGGAAAATATTGTAACCTATGCTATTTTAATTCCACATCTTAGGATATTAATATCTCACAAATCAGAATAAAACACCTCAGAACAATAATTAATAAAATGTCCCAGAAATTCTGCCTGCATAAAGGAATAAAAGAAAAAAACAACATAAATTGTAAGTGAAAAAATTGTCTTTTCAATATAGTGTTTTCATGAGCTAGATAATAAGTGCAGTCAATTTAATTTAAGTAACCTTGCCTCTGAACTAATAGACAGTTTACTTTTGATCCCAAAATCATAAACAGCCAACCAATCCACAGGACATAATTAGTTAAGTATAAAAATCTGATAATAAAAAAGTGTCTGCCGAATTCGCCACCTACATATTAGGTTTCAATAATGATGAATGGTTATTGTCACCAAATATAGGTCACCAGCCCATTGGCTACAAAGAGTTGGTAGCCTGGAAAATAGAACCATAACTGGCCTGGTTTTAATAACTGGTTAATGCAGTGGCCTACGAAGAAAAAGTGATCTATTCGATAGAAGTTAATTAGAACTAAACTTGAGTTGTTATGAACGTAACTAATTTGCCAATTCATAAAATCTCCACTCAATTGAAATAAAACCTCTTTTTTTTTACAAATTCTATCTTGATTTATTTAGTACTAGCTTTTGCCCGCGGCTCGGCCCGCGTAGATGTCGGTTATCGCGACAAAACATAGCCTATGTCCTTTCACAAGGTCTAATCTACCACTATACCAAATTTCTTTAAAATTGGTTCAGTGGTTTAGGAGTCAATGACGGACAACCATCAGACATTCGGTTACTTTTGAGCAGCCATAGTCCCGGGTTTAAAGTGGTTTAATTTAAATTACATTGATATTCGCGTTAACTCCGCATAGGACTTTTTTTTTATGCCACTTAGGTGGCAGACAAGCACACGGCCCACCTGATGGGAAGTGGTTACCGTGACCTATGGACGTTTGCAACACCAGGGGCGTCGCAATCGTGCTACCGATCCTGTAGATACCTTCTAATACCCTTCTTGAAGAACCCCATATTGTAGTCGCTTGGGAAAACCACGCCAGGAAGTTCATTCCACAACCTGAGCGTGCGTAGGATGAAGTTCCTTTCAAAACGCACGGTGCGCACCATTTTCGGTCGCAGTGTGTGAGGATGAATTCCCTGCCTATGGCGAGTGGTGCGATGATAGAATGCAGCGGTGGGCATCATGTCAAACAATTCATCTGAGCACAAACCATTGTATAGGCGATAGAACACACACAGCGAGGCAAAGTCCCTTCTGAGGCTGAGAGGTTCCACATCGCCTGTGAGTATGGGATTGTCGACGAGCCTCAACGCCCGTCTTTGCAATGAGTCGAAGGGGCCAAGCTGGTATGCAGGCGCTCCGGCAAAAAGGTGACAGCAGTACTCCATGTGGGGCCGAATTTGTGCCTTATAAAGCAGAAGTCGTTGCCTCGCAGTGAAGTACTGCTTCGCCCTGTTGAGCACTCCAAGTTTCTTTGAGGCCAGCTTGACCTTGTCCTCCAAATGGTTGCGGAACTGAACGTCGCTTGAGATGTCGACACCTAGGATCCCAATACTCGAAGAGATGGAAAGTGTGTGCCCAGGAATTGCGGCGCTACAATAAATGGGGTTTTCTTAGCGGTGAATACACATACTTGTGTCTTAGTGGGGTTAAATTGGACTAGGTTAAGTCGACCCCAATCGGATACTCCCGAGAGAGTAGTCTCGATTTCAGACACAAGTTGTTCGCGTCTCTTCTCCACCTTGAATTGAGAGATATTTGCACGACCCGTGTAACACGTATCCCCGGTACTGTCGTCCGCATAGCAATGAATATTAATCCTAGGATCTAGAATCCTAGGATCTTGCCGCTCAAGTTTAATTCTGAAATTCAATCTGTACTTATACCATTCTCAAGTCGAGACGCATCACAGTATCGTTCTAAAATACGAATCTTAATCCCCACAAATAATAATTAACATTAAATTCAAAAATGAGTAAGATGCGAACAACCGTAGTACGGAATGTCTAAAATAATTATCGTTATGTAAATTTATACGCATAACTACGTCTAATGAGTGATAATAATTCAGCGAACGAAATAATAATGAAGTAAAACGATATTAAAGTGTTGATAATTGACAATATGGTAATTCTGAATACCTAGATATTACAAGCGACCTCGTCCAAAATTTATTTATCTCTCTCGCAGCACAGATGCGCAGTAGACCGAATAGATTGTATCACGGGCTAACAATAAATGTATGTGCCCTTAAATCTCAAAATGGGAACTAGTGTCCCCAAACTCTCACATGTTATTTATCACTCACAAATTCACGCTAAACAATGACGTCATTGGTAAAACTTCCAACAGATTAGTCTCTGAGCCTTTTCACAACTCATTTGGGGACCTTAAATTAGTGGAAAGTCGACTGGCTTTCCAGTCTTACAGTGATGCTGCTGAACTTCAATATTATCCGTGAAACAACTGTCGTTTGACTGATTGCGAAGTTCTTTATTAAGAATATTTGGACTTTTTAGAGCTCCTACTACCTGTAACGAATGCTATACATCTTCTCGATTCGTATGGCAGCCGGGCCAAACGGCTTAACGTGCTCTCCGAGGCACAGAAACATCTAGACAAATGCAAATAGATATAATTTATGCAACCCGCACCTCTGAGGAGCATTTGCGTTCACACTATTTCCACGCCTGAGGGCTGTCTGTGGGACTCTGGTAGTCAAAATTGAACTTGAATTACTTGAATTTGTATAATCTTCCTACCTCTATGAATACAGTCAAAAAGGAGAGTTCTTGATTTTTTTTCTAGATGTTTTGGTTTAATTTAGCCAGCAAAAGGTCTGTCCAAGAAGATCTGACAAAAGTAAATTAATTTTAACGCATAACTATCGATCAAGTATTTATTTTGCAGTATGATAGAATTTCACTTTTTTTTTTGTCTTGGTTCGAATGAAGGTAATTTCGTAAGGAAAGCATTGACTATGGAAGTGGATGGTACAAGGTGAGAGGAAGACCGGTGAATGGGCTGTGAATATTGAGATGACTACAACTAGAAATGAATGGAAAAAGTACACTTGTTGCGCTACCCTAATTAAATTGGGGCTATGGCAGAAGCATGATGATCATAGCGTAGTCGTCTTTAAAATATTCATTATCAATATACAAACGTAGTACGATCTACGTTAAACAATCTTATAATAGAGGTGTGAGTACTATCGCTTTAATTGAATGTTATCAACGCTATACCCAACGCGACAGTTTATCATGATTGTATTTAACAACACAGCATGATTTACTCACAGCCTTGTTCATTGATCGGTTCTCGATAATGAGGCTTAACAATTTCCGATCTGCTATGTGGCATGATACCTATTTGAAGAGAATCAAAATTGTGATTGACGTCTTACTCTAGAATTTAATTCAGATCGATTGATATTGAAATTTTGTGGTTTTGTACTATTGTTTAGAGTGCGGCAATGTCATCCTACCCCCCTTGGAGCTAGCGGGAGTGGTTATATCGAACTTGAACCGAATAAAACACAATAACACTCTGTCTCTGGTCCTCAGTTGCCGAGGGCGACTTAATACCTGGCATATCCCTCATGTAGTTTTGTACCACAGACATAATCATAAGACAACAAACGAAACGCTGCAGATAATGAGATTGTTTCTAGCCGAAACCAATCACATAGATGATGAATACACCAGCCGATGGACAGACCAGACCCTGCCGCAGACTTTAATATGGGAGTTGAAAGGTGAGTTGTAACTTCCGTAAAAGTCAAACACGCGAAAAAAAATCAATAATAATAGGAGAGAAGCAGCTTCCGTGCTTCGAAGGGCACGTTATAAGTTGAATCCAGCTGTCAATAGTCGTTAGATCAGGACGGAGGGCTATATGGGCGCCCTGAACAACTCTCATCAGTAGTTGGCCATTAAACACTAAATATAGTCAAAAAACTACATCAGATTATTTGATTGATGGTATTTGGTGAAATTTGTTATAACTGTCGAAGCAAATCTATGAGGGGCTCTGTAAGGCGAAACCAGTCAGTTCAATAGTAAATATTGTGGGAAAAAATACAAGTGTATTCTCAATATGTGCAAGCTACATCATATGAAAGCTAACCTCTATGCCTAACCCAAGGCCTCGGATGTAACCAGGACTAACGTACAAATGATGATGAGTGGACCCTAGGCTCCAAAACGAAAGTAGCAGTTCCATCAATAAGGAAGCATTAGAAAAAAAAATCGTTGGTATGCAGATTCTCATGTCGTTTGAAACATCTTTGAAAGTATTAGAAAAACCTTTTTGGTATGCAAATCCTCATGTCCTTTGAAACACCTTTGTAAGTATTAGAAAAGCCTCTCTGGTTTTCAGATTCTCATGTCGTTTAAAACACCTTTGAAAGCATTAGAAACACCTCCCTGGTATGCAGATTCTCATGTCGTCTGAAACACCTTTGAAAGCATTAGATAAACCTCCCTGGTATGCAGATACTCATATCGTTTGAAACACCTTTAAAAGCATTAGAAAAACCTCTCTAGAGCATATTGTTATGTCATTTGAAACACCTTTGAAAGCATTAGAAAAATCTCTCCGGTATGCAGATTCCCTAATCTCCGCTGTTATATTATGAAGATTAGTTTCAAGTAAGTACATAAACTTGGTGGCCAGAGGTGCGTGACTGGTATCAAACTTGGGACCGCGTGCGACGTTAATGGCCTGTCCACGCGACTATCACTGCTTTTGATACATAAATCATGTTAATTAATTGTGCGTCGTTTCAGATTTGTATTGCGTAGTAGCTTTTTCAACTTTCGCGTCCCGTATTGAACAAATAAAATATCTTTATCTTGAACCAAATATTAAAACACGCCTTTAGTTTTTAGTTAAATCACGTCTCTACCCCATTCCACTCCCGAGGAGGGCCAGACCTAGAGGAATGGCCCTGGGTCAGCAGGGGTGAGAGGGATATAGCACATCGACCCACAGACGGCGTGCGGTTTAGTCGGTTCGAGTCCGACATAACAACCCCTTCCACTATCGGTCTTTCTGTCTGTCGCCAGTTGCATCGATATTACACCTATAGATATTGATAACAACGCAGTTAAAAGTTTCACAGAATCAGATGATATTTTTGCTTTCCTTTATTTATTTGCCTTCACCTCGCCTGATGGTAAGCTGAATGTAAAGTCTCAGTAAATAGGGTCACCATTACATACACGTACCATGTTAACAATGCTACGTGTATGTAATGGTGACAGCTTGACGGCCTCATCAGATGCCGTCAAGCTGAGTACCATCATTAAGACCGTAGAAAGAAGGAAACACGCGTGAGCTGGCAAGGAGTTCCAGATCTTAATGGTGCGACGAAGAAAGAAGTCACCAAACCGCTTGGTTCTTGAAGGAATATTCTTCACCGTATACGGGTGGCATCTATGCCCTGCTCGTATTGTCCAGTGTAGGAAAGGAGAGGGCGGAGGGGAGATGTAGGTATGTTTGTAGGCGCTAACCACTTTCCTTGTAGATAAAACGTTTGAAAAAACCTAATTTACCAAAACTAGAGGGGTTACTAGACTATTGTGTCACTTATTACAACCCAACGGTTTTATAAATTATTATTTTGTTCGGTGTATCTGATTGTATGACTGGAGAAATGGCCATGCATTAGAAAAATCGCTAAGACACTGACCAGACGAAGCCATCAATGCTAGCGACCTCCAGGTGTAGTTGGGGATCCAATCTCTCTCGAACAAATAGACTTACGCCTAAAGACTACACGCCATCACCCTACGACTACTTCTAATATATATAAATAAGGGCGACGACCGCATGCCTAATATTTCAAAACCTTGCTTTACTTTCCAGAAATAATTAGGTACTTATTCCAATATGAGACTCGTAAAAACAATTAGAAACTTCAAGAATAACTATATCAGTCGACAAAAGCTGTACAACTACTTTTTAAAGTGTTTAGGCTGTTAATTCGAACATATAGTTCGGAATTGACCACTGTAATTTAATTAAGATTGATCTAAACTAGGTTGTTTCTCGAGTTTAGATTTAGATAATGAGGAAGAGACGTTATGAAAATGGATAAACGGTCACAGTAGTAATAGTCGCTTAATATAACTTCTAACGACACGATTAGAAAAATATTTATCTACTCTGATACTATAATACAAAGATTATAAAATTGAAATCAAAACTCTTATGAAAAATATTACGCACAGGCCAAAAAAAAAGTTTTATTACGATACAGGTCTTGCATGGACATGGACATCATAACGATACATTTATACAACCTCCATCTGAACTGAACCTCTACTTTAAAAAAAGAATTCGCCTAGTCGAAAGAAAAAAAAAACACGCATGCGCAATCGATGTTTGCGCCTTGACGCCAACATTTTACATTTAAATTAAACAAAGTTTGGTTTTGTTTATGAAATAAATTAGTTTATGTATTATAGTATGAGAGTAGATAAAGTAGTGTATGACACTGTACATAACTTAGTCTTCTAAAACTCGTTTGATAGTATAAAAAAACTCGCCTACGGCTCGTTTTTTTAAAACACACTCGTGTTATAAGAACCCTTATTATACAACATTATCATAAACTACTATAAATAGACTGCATCAGAGTACAGTGCCCAAGCACGAATAAAATTCGAATACGTAACGTAAACGTATTGAGAAAACGAAGCATTGCGACTGGTCGTCTGCCTATTGTGAACCAATCGCAGTAATGCGTTCTTTCAAAACGTTTACGTTACGAATTCGAATATTTTCGTGTCCAGGGTGCAAATTTAAAACAGGTAAAATATTCGTGTTAGTGGTGAATTACGGTTTCAGTTTCAACACCTAATTTAGATAATCGGTTGCCTTCCTACCCTGCTGAAACATAACAATGTTTCAGCAGGGTAGGAAGGCAACCGATACGTCGGGTTAAGTGTAAATAATAAAAAAAGGTCCTACCCTATCCTATCCTACAAACATTATAATTGTGAAAGCTCGTGACGTTGTGATAGCCATGTGGTTCCCGGCAGAGAATTTGGGCCACCCCTTCTCTTCCCATGTGGTGTCGTACAAGGCGACTAATGGGTAGGGCTGATTAACTTTAACATTAGACAGATATGTACAGCCCAGACTCAGCCTCAGATGCATGGCTCGAGTTAACAATATGTCCAATGCCCGTAATGCGGCAATAGGCTCATACCGTATTACGTGGGACCGAATACAGATTGGTGAAATGTGGGTGTTAATTCACCTCTGCCTAACCCTCCGGGGATAAAGGCATGATTGTATGCATGTATGTATGTATGTATGTGACGATGTTTGTTATTGAATTAAACTCTAACGGCTGCGCTGAATGGATCTGGCTGAAATCTTTTCCAGGGATAGATCATAGTCTAAAATACTGTGGCTACTTTGCATCCTGGAAATAGGTTCCCAAGGTTTGCGTCGCCACGGTAACAGCTAGTACTATGCTGGTGGTTTTATTTCACTGAGTGCTATTTGTATAAATACTCAAGTATCAAATAAAGTTTCACTTAAGGCCACTGGTTGGTGATCTAGACATGCCTTAACCTAGTTTCCTTGTCAAAACTTTCAAAAACCAAGAATCACTATAAACTAACCTGGTATTGAAATTTGGTATCGATCCTATAAGCCTTATTTATGTGGATCGGTACAGTGTGTTCATAAGCGCGTGTGTGGGTGATCTGGAGCCTTATGGCTAGACATACCATATATTGAATCTAGATTTAGAAAGCTATTGTACGTAATCCTGGCTTATCGTTGAATGTTTTATTGCAGTCTAGGTTATGTGGCAATAAACTGGTCAGTCCATATTACCTTTGCAGACCTCACACGGCACACCAGAAAATGTGGTTTTGAAATAATTAGAATAGGAAAAGACCGTCAAAAAAGTAACTAAAAATTAAATTATTAATGTTTTTGGTCCTGATTGCAGAAAAATCTGTATTTCAGGATATAGTTTATCTTCCAAGATTTTAAGGAATAACCAAACAAGGAATTAATATTGGTAGGGCAAAAATATGATACAAATACAAATCTAAAATTATTAGTAAAAGGTATCAAACTAATTATTGTAAAACTAATAAACTGTCTAAAACTGTAATTAAAAAAAAAACATTATTAATAAAAATGATTTTAACTTATGGTTCATAAAAATCCTTTTTAAAATGTCAATGAAAAGGAAACCAGCTAAATAATCAAAAAGATTTTTGACAAATATACAGTTCTTTCATATTTTTTATTGTTGAACATTGCTCTCGGTTCCACCTACACAACCCATATGAACATATTCCAGGTTAAAAAAGCGCCATGTGCCATTCCAAACCATATCTTTGCCATTTCCTCCAGATCCGCTCTGGTGTGATGAGCCATTGACAGAAGTTTTCTCCACTGACAATACAATGACAGACAGATTAAACGTCAGTATTCAACTATCAAATCAAACAGTTAAATCGATTAAGATAGAAAAAATATTGAATTGATCTAGGCGGGGTTTGAACCCGTAATCTATGCCTTATAGGGGCAATGCTTTGACCATTAAGCTACCAAGTAACGAAAACAAAGATCGCGCGTTCAAACCCCGCCTAGACCAATTAATTTTTTTCGATTTGAATATATAGCATTAAATATGTATTAAAATTTAATTCAAAAAGTTCAGTTTTAACTAATCGCAAATTTTTTTCTTTGCTTTTTATCAATCAATCAGATAGCCTTTTGCAGATCACTGCTGGTTAAAGGCATCTCCTAATATGCGTTGTTTCTCCTGATCCTTCGACTTTCGCATCCATCTATCTTTGTTATTTAAACTGTAGGTGGCAATAATTGTGTTAAGCATCGACATAATTTTTTACTAATAAATCACCATTTTAAACAAAGAATGACCATTCTTTCATCATTCTTTTATTTATTCCTGATTCAACCCTCGTTACACCTAGAGCAACCCTCAAAAAATAGCTCCGTGGGTGGAGATAGATTCAAGAGCCAAATAACTATAAATCAAGTGGCTGTGCAGTGCAGCCGCCCCGCGCTGAAATGTTGATGACTTTGTACTGGGGGCAATTGGTGGCTGGTACAATTGATGGGAGTGTAGCGGTTATTGTAAAAATATTGTTTTAGGCGGTCAGTGCTCTAATTCAGACGTTTTGAAGTAAATTACTGATTTATATTTGAAATGCGAAGGTCAAGATTATGGTGGCAGATGCAAAATAGTGTCTTTTAACACTCATAAATATGCCAATGAACGCAGTTTATTTAAATTGAAATACGTGTAAACTAGGACAAATAACTATTATTAATGTTTGAGTTGTGGATTTATTGTTCTGATATGGATCATCATCATCGCCTGCCTGTTCTGGTCTGCTGGGGTCGGCGCAACTTCAATTCAAACTTTCTTACCAGATGTCATTTCTCAAATAAGGAGTAACTGAATAAAACCTCCAAGCTCCAATTTTCTAACTCCTGTATCCATTATGTCATGTCTGATTGCGTTACTAAATAATAGATCGTTACATATGAAATTGCCGTTTTATTGAAGAAATTGGAGGAGACTCTTGTGATTTTTTTGTGTATCAATGAGATAAAATTAAGCTAACAGTAACTTTTATTACATTTTTGAAAAGTGACAGCTGTAAAAAAGTAATACGAAATTTATCGTCAAAATTGATAGCATTTAGGGAGTACTGTTTTTGAAGATCGAATTTAATTTATCAAGCGGCCAATAAAAACAAAATTTAATACAGAGTTGTAAAATCTTGAAACCAACTTTCAAACAAAGTATACCTAAATAATGGAAATAGCTATTAAATTACTAAAATAACGAACTCAGTACGAAAGTTCGTACTGAGATCGAATTCGAAACAATCTGTACGAAAATTTCAGAAATTTCATATGTAATGACCTAATATTTAACAATCGCAAGGGCGCATGAGTAAGGAAATCTTACAAATAATTATGATTTACATATCGTTCAAAAGTAGCAGTAAACAAACATCAGTTGGGTGATGTATAGTTGTTTGTCAACTTTGTTATACATATAGTAAAGATGGTTTTATACCAGCATCAATGTTTAACACTCACTCATCATCTTTCATTAAACACAATTTCAAATAGTTTGGGCAGAATAAAAAAAAATCGTGTCTGCGCGCATTTGAATTGGCTTCTCTAGTACGTACTACATACAACTCAATGTATAGACTATAGCAGCATATATTCACAGTAATCATATCGTCGCTCAACGCTTGTAACTTGGACCACACATCACAAAACCAACTTGGTTTGACGTAATGACAAAGTTATGTACACTTTGACAAATCTTAAGCAATTACTGTTTACACTAATAGATTAAATAACCTTAACTTAACACTGTTGTAATACCACTGTGGCAAACGAGTCGCTGTTAATACCCATAAGCACGGAAATAGCTGTGGTGTTGCTGTGGTGTGATAGATAAAGGAATTCGGAATTAGGACCAAGAAACCATAAATGGGGACTTCCCGTCCCGTAGGGATTCCTACTAATACAAACAAGTGTTCTTTTATTAGTCGACTTTATAGAATAGGTATTAAAATGTGATGTGAGACGGAAGATCGGAGTGCTTGTTTTATTAGGCTATAGGTTTAGATCTTGTCAACTTGTACAACGGCTGCATTATGGAGTTCTTCACGAAGAGGATTGGAATTTTTTATAGACTAGGCAGCGTGTGTGTAACGCCCGGTACACGTCGGTAGACCAGTGTAACCACCTTTCTATCAGGCCCCCGATTTTGCCAATTTTATGACATAATAAAACCACTGTCATACCGCTGACATTGCATCAAATTTTAGACTTTATGTTTAAGTTTAAAAGTCTAAAATGAAAAAAGAAAGAGTTTATAACATTGTTCATTCATTCTACAAGATTGTCGTTTAATTTTAGACTTTAACAGTACATCTGTAAAGTCTAAAGTTAAATGGCATTGGTAACAGTGTCGGTGTTACCGTAGTGGGTACCATGAAAAAAAATAGCAGAATTAGGTGGGACGTGTGCTGTGGCCACCTGAGTGGTTTAAGAATACGCTACCAAGAAGTAATGACAAGCAAAATACAAGTATCATATATGCATGATACCAGTGATACACCCGGGTTTTTAGACTTAGTGGCGCTTTATACTGTAGTGTAGCTCCATCTCCCGACTTGCTCCCCAACTCACTTGGGGCAGGCTTTCAATCTTTCTTCCTCCTAGCATTAATCCCAGTCGCATCCGAAACTATAAATTTGAAGTCTGAGGATCGCTTTTGCCAGTCCAACTGCGGATTGGCTAAACTTCGAAATTTTCTGTGAAGCGACTGCCATTTGACCTCCACAATTCAAAGGCGATATCGAAACATTGCATAGACCAGTTGTTGGACTTTTGAGGGCTCCAACTACCCGTAATATCTGCCGTAGATGTTTGTATGGCAACCGGGACCGACGGCTTAATGCGCTCTCCGAGGCATGACCAGACCAATGCAATAACCCATGTTCATGCATACAAATATTTGCACTGAGCGGGGATCGTACCCGCGCCTCCTGCGCAGCGGCCGCGTTCACTACCGCTATGCCACGAAGGCAGGCTTTCAGTCTAACTTATATAAGTTCTCCTGTCAGTCACTGAACCGAGCTAGTCTATCAATCTTGTTGAATAAGCCGTATTCCTTATCTCATATTCTTGACAATTATTGTTCCAAAACACCTCCCACCACTTGTGTATAACCCCGAATGGGCTACGATTATTCGTTACTTATTACAACTATTAGATAGACTTGTTCATTGTCCACTAAATGCAATACTTGTCGCTTTTTATATTTCATGCTTACGAGTAATAAAATCTGATTAGGGAGTATCGACCACGGGGGCGTCGTCGGCCACTGGTGGCCTAAGCGAACGATCCCAAGATTTCATAATCAGATCAATCTTACACGTTTCTACATCAGCTTTTATTTTACACCCACACTTAATATTCTTCTCATACGCAATACTGATAATATAATCAAATATTCATATTTCTTATTGATATTTTATGCTGTAACGTACAAAATATAAAAATAACGACCGATAGTTATAACAGTTATCACTGTTTTATAACTACGATTCTGTGTATCGGTTATTTAGTCAAATAACTATTTGTCAACGAAAGATTTCCTTTTAATTCTGAATCATAGTTTAGTGAGGTGGGGCCACATGGTGATAGGTTTATTATTTATTTATTTATTCATCATCATCAGCCGCACATAGTCCACTATTGAATAAAGGCCTCTCGTATAGACTTCCAGAACGACCGATGTAAAGCAGCAGGCATCCATCGCTTCCCGGCGACCTCGAGGAGGTCGTCCTTCTACCTGGCCATTGTGCGTCCCTCACCACGATTGCACTTATTTTTTTAAAATTATCATTAAAAAATTTGAGCCTCGATTGCTTAGTACCTGAATTGTCCTTAGGATCAAAAGTTCCCGGGTTTGAATCCTGGCGTAATGGCCAAGACTGCCGACCTGAACCCACTTCTAACATTAGCTTGAGGGGTTAATGGTAATGTTAGTAATTTTGTTTCTAAATCTACTAAATATATTCATTTTTTCAATTCATTCAAATAAATTCTAAATCAACTATCCAAAAGGAAATTACATATGACATGTTTTTAAAATTTGCACGTTTTCATATAAAGTTGTACGCAAAGGTGTAACCGCATCTCCTTTGTCGACTGTATTGGTTGCATTAAATTTTATCAATTGCATTTTTGATAATTATACATAGAGAGTGTCGATTTTATGAGCTCCGTTCAGCGTATTGCTCGTTTAGCTTCAGTGACACCCCACCCAATTCAAACTTCTCACTATTGGTATTCATGACCGAACAATCTATAGTCTTATAATTAAATAGAGACGGCATTTCACACCGAAACGATTTGATATGATAATTTGTGTAATAGCGGAAGATCTAACTAATGCTGATACTGTTAAACAGGTAGTGTCACAACATTATTCGGACAATTTATTAATAAAATACGCTAGTATAATACCGCAGCAGATAATAAGTTAGACTGATAAAACTGTAACGACTTGAGCAACCACGCGCAGGGCACGCCGTGATTGCGGCAGTAAGACCTATCATGGGGGAGTGGCTAGAGAGGCCACATGGGCATAGAGCCAACGCCCGAGTGCCATCACTGCGACGCGAGCGTGGACTCGGGGCTGCACACGCTCACCGAGTGTCCGGCGTTTGAAGCGCCGAGGCGGGAGCTTGTGACGGCACTGGGGGTGAGAGTGCTCACGCTCTCCACTCTGCTCGCGGCGGTGGTCCGCTGCGCGGATGCGTGGGCGGCCAGCGCCTTCTTCTGCGAGCAGGTCATGCTCGTGAAGGAGACAGCAGAGCGGGCGCGGCGCAGCGAGCGAGAAAGACTCGCGGACATCGCTGGCCGCGTTCGAAGGCGGCTCGGGCGTCGGAGGGCGCAAACCGACCTACGCCCCCCATGAGCGCGGGCCTGAGGGTGACGAAGCAGGCCACGGCGGCGGCGCGCATCGTAGGACGATGCCCCCCCCCCCCCCATATCGGGGGCGAGTCGGGGACCACGTGGTTCTCCCTCCCGAGAAGGGCCAGACCGAGAGGAATGGCCCTGCGTCAGCCGGGGTGCGAGTGATATGTCACAAGACAACCTCACCTTCGACCTAGCACATCGACCCACAGACGGCGTGCGGTTTAGTCGGTTCGAGTCCGACATAACCTCCCCCTTCGGCTCCGAATGGGGGGGCGTATCCTAGGGGATTTCCCGCACGTAAAAAGAAACTGATAAAACTGTTGAAACCACTAAGGCTAGGTTGCACCATCACAATTTAACATTAACAGTGCAGTTAAAGTACCGGTCACGTATAAAATAGGTTGCACCATCTGACAATACTTAAAATGACGTCAAAACTTGACGCTAACTGTAACCGGCCACGCTTGGCCGGATAGTGTTAATTAATTGTTAAAGTTAAATTAACTAACTGACATAAGAACTGACAGCAATTGACAGCATGCGTCTAGTAATACCACATTCAAAATATATATAATATATAATATAATGTCCAATTTGATTTGCACCTTGATAACTTTAAGTAAGCTACTAAATACATTGGTGCAACTAAAAAATCTGTTGAGCTATTCCAATTACTCCCACCCTCTCCCTTCCTATACAAGACGACACGTGCAGGACTTAGATGTCACCCCTATACGTTGCAGAACATTCCTTCAAGAACCAAGCGGTTCGGTGACTCTTTCCTTTGTTGCACCATTAAGACCTAGAATTTCTTGCCAGCTCACGTGTTTCCCTCTTCCTACAGTCCCGGGTCCTTTAAGCGGGGCGTGAAAAAGCATCCGATGAGGCCGTCAAGCTGAGTGCCAACATGGTACGTGTATATAATGGGGGCCCTCTTTCCTGAGACTTTGCCTTCAGCTTACCATCAGGCGAGGTAAAGTCAAATTGACTTGTTCAAATAAAAAACAAAAACATATTGCCGGAATGAATAGTTAGTGACTTCCAAAGCCTACTTTCTGCAACTTTAAATTAACTTCTTTCAAAACTGACGTGGTGAAGGCTTGTCTCTTAGTCTTTCACATCGTTAGTAGACGAGACTGATAGAGGCCAGGTGTTCTACTGGGATCTCCTATTTCAATCCCCTGGGAGATCGAAGAGCTCTTCCTATTCCATTATAACGCGGAGATAATAGACTCGTGTTGTATTCCCGGTGGTGGTTAAGGTAGCCAGAGCTCACTGGATAATTTTTGTGCTGTCAGTGAGAAGAGCAAAGGCTGGTGCTGTATTGTCAACTACATTAACGGTACAGAAACTGTTTGTGCTTACAGGGTCGGCAGCACGAGTGTGACTCCTTAAGTAACCACTTTCAGTCAATGCCAATTAAGTTTAAAAAAAGCTGCGATCAGAATGTGCAAAAAACATTCCATCTCAACAAAGTCAACCTGTATCATACTGTCGCCTCGCCTTGCACCTAAGTTCACCTTGAACTAGCCTTTTCTATCAAAATCAACCCGGGCTCTTATAATCTTCCCGTGCCAAATCAAAAGCCGGGTATTGTATACTTAAAGTTATGGCTTCTGATATAATACTGCAGATGCATGCAGCAGATACAGCGTAATGTAAGACATACATTACTTATTAAACTTCGATACGGATAAAGGGGTCTATTGAGAGGCCGCAATGAATTACGCGTATCTGCTGCGTGCTTCTGCAGTTGTCGTATGCGGTCACCTTCGGAATCATACCATTAGAAGTGATGGACAAACCAATAAACACACTTTCTACTACGTTTGTACCCTCATAAGGCCGGCGCGTTCTGAATGGAATTCCATTTATTGGCCGGATGCAATTTTATACTCATGTGCCGAGAACTATGGAAATGAGACAAAATATGAATACTGGTTTGTACAATAAATTTAATACTATACTTTGGTTTCTGTGTAATTAGCGAGTTTTTAATTATTGAGACGTTTGTATGATATATAGGTTTGGTTTTATGTATGTGTTGCCTGTGTGTGTGGGTATGATTGAATAAAGTGTGCTTATTTGAAATTAAAGTAGTTAAAACAAAAATTGTGTAGCAGTTCATGATTGTGGCGGGAAGAGGAATTGAGATACAATGCCTTTAGCACGAAAAATTGATTGGCCGCCTACCTACTGTAAAGCTGTGTGGGTGTGAAACCGACCAATCGTAGTGCTCCATTCTCTCAATACGTTTACGATACGATTACAATAACTTTTCGTGCTAGGGGTACAGGACAATGTGATTAAAATTCATAAAACACTAGCTGACCCGGCGGACTTCGTACCGTCAATATTTTTCTGCTCGCGTGGCGTCAGATCCCGTTCCCACTGCACACTCTACTATATTAGACATGTATAATACATATAAACCTTCCTCTTGAATCACTCTATCTATTAAAAAAAACCGCATCAAAATCCGTTGCCTAGTTTTAAAGATTTAAGCATACAAAGGGATATAGTTAAAAACTCGTGGGTAGTTGACGCAAAAAGTTTACTTTTAAAGTGCTCTTGCATAAAATTTAAAATAAAATAGTAAATCATAAATATTTGACATTTTTATGAATAAATTATACTGCTAACAATAGATACCTGCTAGTCTAGTGTTATCTCCGCAAGCCACACTTTATTTCACAATGAACACAATGGAAGCCTGCATTCTCGATGTACAGACTTACTTCGAGGAACGGATGTCCAAGTTCGAGGCAGACCTGCAAAAGAAGACGTCATCCAACACAGGAAGTATAGCTGAAGAGTTTGCTGCTTTCAAAACATTTGTTCTGCAGACACTCAAATCCTTTTCCCAGCAGCTCAGTAGCGTCGCGCGAGAAGTAGACAATTTAGAGATGCGCAGCCGTCGGAAAATCCTGCTTCTACATGGCGTGAAAGAGCAAGAGGACGAAGATATCAGCAGAGTTGTCAATGATGTGATGATACAGCAGCTCAAGATTAGCTCCTTTTCTTCGGCTGACATCAGACGTTGCCACAGAATGGGACGGCAAGCGTCCAATGTGAAGCCCAGGCCTGTGCTTGTCAAACTCCAGACCCATACGATGAAGGGTAGTATATGGTCCGCCAAGTCAAAACTCAAAGGTACGGGCGTGACAATTTCCGAATTTCTCACCAAATCGCGACATAAGGCCTTCATGGCCGCGCGTGACAAATTCGGGATACATAAGTGCTGGACCAGGGATGGCGCGGTTTATGTTCTGGGCGCTGACGGAAATCGGCATCTTATTGTATCGCTTAGTGATTTGGATAGGATACAGTGCCCTGACGGCGAAGCGACGGCATCTACAACTTCCAAAATCCTTACGAGCAGGCCTAAACGTATTGCGTCGAAGAGATAGATTCGTGCTGGGTTTACATACGTATGTACTATTACAAATTTTTCACTTCTTTTAATATTATACAATACTTATGCAGGAATTTTTCTTTTCTTTGTACCTTCTATTTATATACTTCATTTCAACTTCAACTTCAACTTTTGGTTTATGGCTTTTGCGAGAGTTACCGCAATTTCGCCATACTTCATTTCTATTTCACTTTTATTTTATGTCATGTTTATGTTTGTTTTGTTTGACGTCTTTGACAGTATGAGAATGCGTTCCATGTACCCCAATATCAGTAAGGGTAAAAGTCTTAAGCATTACTTGCAGTTTGAAAATGAGCATTTTAGTCCTTTGATTTAATATTGTTTTCGAGTATCAAACGTCGAATAATGTATTGTTGTGTACACTCAGCTCATGATAATTTAATACCTACTGGAATATGAATTTTATATTTGCATTCTCAATTACTTTTCTGTTATTGTGAAATAATTTCTTGTTTGTTTTTAACTCAGGACTGGCGGGTGGACAGTAAGTGGATTCACTGTTAATAGGTATTATATACTATTGTATATATATATATATATACTATTTCCCTAAATATACTATTTACGTACATATTATACATTATACCAGTACAACTAATCATCTACAATTAATGAACGATTTAGATAGCGATGATAGCTTTTTCTCCGCTAGTAGTCTAAACGATAGCTTTGTGAGTATACCGCCTGTGTCACTCGAGGATACTCTTCGGTCACAGTTTTCGGATGTCCCCAGGCATTTTAATGTAGTCCATATAAATGCTCAGAGTATTCCTGCCCATTTCCCGGATATGCTGGCTAATCTTGTTCTTAAAAATATTCACGCTATTCTCGTTTCCGAATCTTGGCTAAAACCTTGTCTACCTTCTACTTCCTACACACTTCCGGGTTTCCAGCTTATTAGAAATGATCGAGTGCCTTCTGGAGCTGGTGGCGTGGCTATATACATACGCTCTCAAATCCCTCATACAGTTATCAGTATGTCGCCACAGCCAACACCATCTGATGCTGGCGAGCATCTTTTCCTGGAGCTGGAACTGAACCACTCTAAGGTTCTACTAGGTGTCTACTATCCTTCATCGTCAAGGGTTGATTATTTTTCCTCTTTTGAACACTTGCTAGAAACCTACTTACCATCTTACAGGCATACAATAATAATGGGTGATTTTAATACTTGCTTGGTAAAACCAGGGCCATATAGTGCGCGGGCTATGTCTTTTCGCCGCATTATTCAATCTTATAACTTATCTATCCTCCCTCTGAATACTACTCACCATTTTCCTAACTGTGCCCCAGGTCTTCTTGATCTCATTCTCGTTTCTTCACCTGCTCATGTAGCAAAGCATGGTCAATGCTCTGCTGACATGTTTTCTTACCATGACCTTATTTACCTTTCTTACAAGATTCGGCCACCTAAAGAAAAACCCAAAATTATAATGCAGCGCAATTTTAGTGGCATTGTACTTGACAAGCTTCGTGAGGATGCTCACAATATTGACTGGAACCCTTTGCTGTCGTCAAATTGTATGGATACCAAAGTCAATGCTCTGACTGAGAAACTGATCGAGCTTTATGATGTGCATGCGCCAATCCATGCCATCAAAGTTAAGCATTTACCTGTACCTTGGCTCACACCCGATATCAAAGCGTTAATATCGAAAAAAGCTGCAGCCAAAGCCAGGTACAAAATTAAGGCTACCCAGAGTAATTTGGAGAAGTATGTGGCCCTCAGAAATAAATGCAACAGGGCGTGTAGGAATGCACAACGCCAACATATCCATACCTCGGTAGAAAGCGGGGATCCAGTAAAATTCTGGAAATTTCTGAACACATTGGGAGTTGGAAAGTCACGTCAAGACTCAATTCCGAAAAATTTAAACTTAGATGCTCTTAATGTACATTTCTCTTCTTCGTCCAACCTTAATGGAACTACTAAATTCAATACACTACAATATCTTTCATCTATTCCAACTCCTGATCATCCACCTTTCTTGTTCAACCAATTGACCGCTTGTGATGTTAAGAAGAGCATTTTGTCTATTTCATCCAATGCTGTCGGTAGTGACGCCATTAGCCGAAATATGATTGTGCCAATTCTGGAGGAAATTCTTCCTATCCTATGTCATGTATTTAACTACTCCATTTCTTCTGCTATCTTCCCATCCTTATGGAAAAGTGCTCAGATAATTCCGTTACTCAAAAAATCTAAGCCATGCGCCTTTTCTGACTATCGTCCTATATCTATCCTTCCTTTTCTTTCCAAAGCTTTAGAGCGCCTTATTCACTCGCAACTCAGCTCCTTCCTTAACAAAAACGCGCTGCTAAACCCTCTACAATCCGGCTTCCGACCTGGACACAGTACTGCAACAGCATTGGTTAATATCACGGAAGATATAAGACTGGGCATGGATAGTGGAAATCTCACGCTTCTTTCTTTACTTGATTTTAGCAACGCTTTTAATACCGTTGATTTCGACATCCTGCTTGGTATACTCGGCTCTCTTAACATATCTCCAACGGCTATTGCGTGGTTTCGTAGTTACCTGTTTGGTCGCCGGCAGCGTATCCGTGTCGAAGAAACGAGCTCTTCCTGGTGTAATACGATTGCTGGTGTACCGCAGGGTGGCGTTCTATCCCCGTTACTTTTCGCCATTTTTATAAATACAATCTCTGAAAAATTACTTTCATCCTACCACCTGTATGCTGATGATCTACAAATTTACACTCAAGCAACTCCAAACAACTTGTCCGATGCATTTACTGTGCTCAACAAGGACCTGGAGCGGATTTGCGAGTGGAGCAAGAGCCATGGACTCTCGCTTAATTCTTCCAAGACACAACTGATTGTCATTGGTAGTCCAAAGCTGATTGCAAAAATAGATTGGACCCAGCTTCCTCGGGTTACTATGGGCGGAGCAGTCGTGCCAGTTAGTGATAATGTCAAGAACTTGGGTATCTACATGGATAAATCACTTTCTTGGAATATCCAGTTACAGGAAATCAGTCGTAAGCTTTTCGCGTCAGCGGGTGCTTTGCGAAGGCTCCGAAACTTCCTTCCAATTGCCACTAAAACTGCGCTCGCACAATCGCTTCTTCATCCCGTTCTTGATTACGCCGATGTCAGCTATCCCGATCTCACAGAGCAACAACTAGATAAACTTGAGCGACTTCAAAATTTTTGCATACGATTCATATTTGGTCTACGCAAGTATGATCACGTTTCAGATTTTCGTAAACAACTCAAGTGGCTCCCAATTCGGCTTCGCAGGAATGCTCATATTCTAACATTGTTATATAATGTATTGTTTAATCCCACCACTCCCTCTTATCTCAAAGAACGTTTCCAGTTCCTTTATGACACACATACGAGATGCCTGAGGTCATCCGAGAATTTTAGGCTGAAAATGCCAATGCATTCTACTGACTTTGTAGACAAGTCATTCACTGTCAGGGCTGTGCGCTTATGGAATGCACTGCCACTGAACATCAGGCGGGCAAAAACCCTTAATAACTTTAAAAGTATGGTAAAGGACCACTACTTAGCATCGTGTACACCTATATAGCTCACTATTTATAAGCTCACCTATTATTAAACCTTCATACTGGTATGTCCCAACTATTTATTTTATACCCATATCTATTTATGTAGTACATATATTTATATAATTATAATACGTTACGTATAGCGGTATATTTATTTTATTTTCTACTTATTTTTTACTTTTCTCTCTCTTTCTTTCTTTTTGTTTTAGAACATCTTATATCTAGTTTAATATATGATAACTACACCATAATTTAGTTTTATCACATTACTGTCCATCCCAAGGTTGCCTGGAAGAAATCGCTTCAAGCGATAAGGCCGCCCATTGTACATTCAATGTATGCATGCTACCTACTTGTCTCTACTGTAAATTTTATGGTGTACAATAAAGTATTATCTATCTATCTATCTATCTATAGGGACAGAGAAAGCTACTTTGTTTTATACTATGTAGTGATGCAAGAAATCTAGTTACTTACCTTAATCACCACCAACAAGCAAAACTGACAAATTGACAAAACTGGCAACGCCGGCTGTGAAAGCCTGAAGACTTATATGACAAATTTTTATTCGTCAAAATACAATGCAATAATATAGTAGATTGTTCAACAAGGGACTAAAACAAGCCATAATGACACGAGATGTTTTAGGCACCCGAGCGAAGCGAGGGTGGCTAATAGTTCGAGTGTCATTATGGTTGTTTAGTCCCACGTTAAACACTCTACTTTTCACTTTGAATGCGAGGAAAAAAAATGACGTTTTATACAAAATTATAATATTTAAAAAAAAATTAAGAAATAGGCAAATATCTTTTTCAACCTAAATATATTAATTTATCATATCGATAACGGGGTAAAGCCTCCGTGGTGTGGCGGAAGTGAACGCGGTCGCTACGCAGGAGGCGCGGATTCGATCCCCGCTCAGTGCAAATATTTGTATGCATGGATATGGGTATTTGCATTGGTCTGGGTGTTTCTATGTATAATATGTATGCATTTACAAAAAAAAATATCTAAGTATGTTTATCCGTATTCTAGATTCCATAATACAAGGTAGTAAAGTTATGCTTACCATGGATCTAGATAGCGTTGTGTGAAATGTTGTGGAATATTTATTTATTTTTATTTATTTATAATAACAAAGTTTCTAAGTTGCACAATTAATTGGTGTTAGTAATTGGTGATGACAACGCAAGCTTATTACGAATAATCTATTCAAAATTCAAATTGCAAAGAAACTTGTCCCGCGGTTTTTTTTGTTGTTAAGTTACATAAGGTTTATATGCTTGCATTTAAATTTAGCCAACAGATTCAAACTTGAAAAATAATTTGAAACTAATTGGAAATGGATAATATAAAATGAACTTATCCTTAATACTTACATAATAATAAATTAAATTAATATCATTAATCGTGGTTCACGAAATTAAATGGGATTATTTGATTTTTTACAAATGTCATTTTGAGGTTATTTCTATACACAATCACTAAAAAGGTGATAATCTTCCCATTCACAAACACCGTGATTGGCTGTTTAGGAGTTATCAATGTAAATTAAAAAAAAAATACTTTAGTCCCTAGAGATTAATAAGGAACTTTAGTCCCGTTATGCAGGGACTAAAGTAACATTTTAAGAGCATGAGAAGTGAAAAATACATTATGTCACCTTAATTCTAAGTATATTATACGGTACCTACTATTTGGTATTATTCGAATAACCCACCCCTGATCGCTCCCGGTGCAAAGGTGCCCATCACACTTACACGCTGGATTGCGATGGCCAGCCTCTGCACCAGAAACGATCCGAAGCTGGGGTCACCAGTGGCCTCCGTAAGCCTCTGCCCAATCGCCCAAGGCCTACCTAAATTAAATTTCTAATCATCATCCTCCCCGCCTTTTTTCAACTCTTTTGGGGTAACCTCAGTCTAACTACAAAACGATCAAATATCTACATTTTCTGTGGAGTCACTTACCTGTCCTCTTCTCGAGGACCGCGTGGTCTCCCCTTCCGAGGAGGTAGGAGTAGTTGTCATATAGTTTAAAGTGTAACTTATCTCAAAGTATCCGAATCATGATGAATGATGTTACTATTTACGCAGACTGACCTCATTATGTCGTTAAGTCTTGTCGTCTTAAAATTACAGCCAAAAGCCCACTATTTAAGATACTATCCATTATAAAATACCTCTAGTCGTCAATTCTACATCAGAAATCAGTTGCTCATTGTCTAATTTGGTTAATGACTTCTTAAATTGGAAGAATAATTTATAGGGTAATGCTGGTATAATATTGCTTTTTAACTAGCAAATCAGAAATAATTAAATTGGCCTTGGTGACTGTATGACATAGTGCTTTGTTTGTGTCCAGAACTGATTTCTCAGAAAGCAGATTTTTCAATTTATTTTTTGATTTAAATGACTTGATGAGTAGGTATCAGTAGCTTGGTGAATAGTTGACATTACGATCGAGAGGTCCCGGGTTGTCTGTCAGCAATGGACGCAAAAAAAAGACTCAACGTATTTTCATGCGGGTTTTTTGTTAGAAAGAACATGGTCAGACTACAAATCTTACGTTTGTTTGATCACAAAGGGTTGAATAGAACTGGAGATGTAATCAATAGTCGTGAAAACCAACATTTTTATACGTACTATTTAGGTGTCAGACAAGCATATGGCTCACCTGATGGGAAGTGGTAATTAAATTAATAAAACACTTATATTTTGAATATATAATAACATTTCAACTGATATAAGCTTAGGTGAGTACATTCAGTGACGTGCGAGATGACAAAAGGGAAGAGATACGATCTGAGACAATAATGACCTGAAACTTTTTTTAAATTTTATCACTTTTAAAGTGTCTCTCGCGCACTATTCAGTTTAGAAAAAAATTATATAAGAAAACTGAAAATAATTTTTGAAGACCTATCCATAGAATCCCACGTGTATGGGTTTGATGAAAAAAAAAGATCATTTTTGAGTTCAGGTCTAAGTATGGGGAACCCCCAAAATGTATTGTTTTTTTTTCTATTTTGTGTGAAAATCTTAATGCAGTTTACAGAATACATCTACTTACCAAGTTTCAACAGTATAGTTCTTATAGTTTCGGAAAAAAGTGGCTGTGACATACGGACGGACATGACGTATCTATAAGGGTTCCGTTTTTGCCATTTGGCTACGGAACCCTAAAAAGACGTACTTCTCAATGCATAAGTCTTGAATTAAAATAGATAGTCTACGTACTCACGTCTTATAATATACAATTAGTTCCAGTAACAGCATTTGTAATTGCCTTCAACATACCTTCAACCTTTAGCTGCCGTATACTTCTGACCTTCCAGTTTTGGCGTTCATAAACTTAAGATAAATTAACCGTAACGAATAACTAGACAGTTCAAATTCTAATATTACTTTACTAACTGACGCCCGCGTCTTCACCGGCGCGTAGGTATGTCAGATACCGGCACTTTTGGTATTACCTCCGTTTTTATTCAACAAAACGAAAGTTACGGCAGATTTTTAGTTGACGAAGACTTTTCTCATAAAAAATTAATGAAGCAATTAATAAGCCTATGCAGTCCATTGCTGGACATAGGCCTCTCCCAGTATGCACAAGCGCTCCTGATCCTCTGCCTTCTGCATCCAGTCCTAATCCAAATGCTAAAAAAGACAATGAACTGCGTTCTGATAACAAATAGACAAGACAATTTCAAAATAAATATTTTCGTTTTCAGAATGGTTAATAAACCAAGTTTTTTTTACATATATCCAATGTACAGACACAACTTATTTACAATTTTATATTATTATAGACACCTATTAAACATTTGACCTAAATTACCATTAATAAAATGGTTATGGTTTTTTTTTTTTTTTTTTTTTTTTTTTTTACGTGCGGGAAATCCCCACGGATACCCACCCCTCCGGAGGCGGAGGGGTAGGTTATGTCGGACTCGAACCGACTAAACCGCACGCCGTCTGTGGGTCGATGTGCTAGGCCGGAGGTGAGGTTGTCTTTTGACATATCCCTCGCACCCCGGCTGACCCAGGGCCATTCCTCTCGGTCTGGCCCTCCTCGGGAGGGGGGACCACGCGGTCCCCGACTCGCCCCCGGTATGGGGGGGGCGCGCATCGTCCTACGATGCGCGCCGCCGCCGTGGCCTGCTTCTGCTAGGGTGACGAGCGGCTCCACTCGTCACCCTCAGGCCCGCGCTCATGGGGGGCGGAGGTCGGTTTGCGCCCTCCGACGCCCGAGCCGCCTTCGAACGCGGCGAGCGATGTCCGCGAGTCTTTCTCGCTCGCTGCGCCGCGCCCGCTCTGCTGTCTCCTTTACGAGCATGACCTGCTCGCAGAAGGAGGCGCTGGCCGCCCACGCATCCGCGCAGCGGACCATCGCCGCGAGCAGGGTGGAGAGCGTGAGCACTCTCACCCCCAGGGCCGTCACAAGCTCCCGCCTCGGCGCTTCAAACGCCGGACACTCGGTGAGCGTGTGCAGCCCCGAGTCCACGCTCGCGTCGCAGTGATGGCACTCGGGCGTTGGCTCTATGCCCATCAGATGCAGGTACCGCCCGAAGTTACCGTGTCCGGTAATGACCTGCGTCTGACGGTACGAGAGGCCACCGTGTGGCCTCTCTAGCCACTCCCCCATGATGGGTCTTACCGCCGCAATCACGGCGTGCCCTGCGCGTGGTTGCTCAAGTCGTAGCTCCCACTCGGTCACCATGGCCCTGTGGAGCCGGGACTTCTCGGCCCGAATTTCTTCGGGCTCGGGATCGAGTCCCCGCCCCCGCGCCTCCTTTCGGAACCGATAGAGTGCCGAAAGGGTCCTCGCTTCCAGGATCCACGGTGGCGATCCGGCCAGGAGACTCGCCGCTTCAAAGGATATCGTGCGGTACCCTCTGATGGTCCTGGAGGCCGTCGTCCTCTGCGCCGCGTGGAGCAGAGGCAGGAATCTGGCCCCCAGGGTGTCCGCCCATACGGGGCACCCATATAGGGCCATGGACCGCACGACACCCGCGTAGAGTCTCCTGCAGGAGTCCTCTGGGCCCCTCAAGTTGGGCAACAGCCTGCCCAAGGCATTCGCCGTTGCCACCAACTTGGGGCGCAGACTTCGGAAATGTTCTCCGAAGTCCCATCGACCGTCAAGCACCAGCCCCAGGTATTTCAACCGGGGCTTGATGTCGATGGGAGTGCCTCCCACTGTAAGGCTGGCTCCCGGGTCTGGCCTGCGCCGAGGGCCATGAAAGAACATGGCCTCGGACTTGTGCAGAGCCACCTCGAGACCCAGCCGCCGGATCCGTTCCACGACTTGAGCAACCGCGGTCGTGGCCCTCAGGGTCGCCTCGCGGTGTGTAGCCCCGCCCACCGTCACCAGCGTGTCGTCCGCGTAACACGTGACGGTGGCACCGTACGCGAAGTCACCGCGAAGCACCCAGTCGTAACCGATGTTCCACAGCAGCGGCCCCAGGACCGATCCCTGTGGAACACCGCACGACATCTCGCGCCTACCGACTCCGGTCGAACTCGGGTAGACGACGGCTCTCCCCGTCAGGTATGCCCCGACTATGCGGCGGAGGTAGAGAGGCACATCGTGATACACGAGCGCCTCTCTAATGCAACTCCAGGGCAAGGTGTTAAACGCGTTGGAGATGTCCAGGGACACCGCCAACATCACCTCGCCCCGAGCGACCGCACCCTCCGCCAGAGTCCTCACACGCATGATGGCATCCACAGTGGAACGCCACCGGCGGAACCCGAACTGGGTATTCGCCAGGTCCGGCCCCACTCTAGAGAGATGCTCGACGAGGCGCTTGGCAATGACTCTCTCGAAGAGCTTGCCCACCTCGTCGAGCAGCACTATGGGCCGGTACCCGGACGGCTCGTCCGCCGGGCGCCCCATCTTGCGGATGAGGACCAGTTTCCCCGTCCTCCACATCTTCGGAAACTGGCCCCGCTCCAAACATGCGCTGAGGAACCCTCTCAGTCGGGGTTCGAGACCGTCTTCCCCTAGAGCTAGGACCCACGCGCGGCCTGGAATGCCGTCGGGTCCCGGGGCGGTGTTCTTTTTGGCTCCAAGCCTTCGCACCGCCAGCTCTAGTTCTACCCGAGTGACCTCGGGCACATCGTCGTCAATCACCGCACCGGGCGCCATAGGCGACCGAGTCGGCGGAGCCATCTGCGGCGGAACATGTTCCGCTCGCGCCGGGAACAGGGATTCGACCACTCCCCCGAGCAGAGCCGGCTCGAGCACCTGGGTCAGCGGAGGGGCCCGGGGGCGCAGCTTTTGTCTTACCATAAGGTAAGGCCGCCCCCATGGGTCCCGCTCCAGCGTCTCCAGGAGCTCCCGGTAACAAGCGGCCTTGGACCGCTTGATCTCCGCTCGGAGGGCATTCCTGGCCTCCCTGTATCCCTCGTGAAGCTCCGCCAGTCGGGGCTCCGAGTCTGCGGGACGGCTACGCCTCCTACGGAATCGAGCCCACCGGCGGTGCGTGATCACGCAGGCTTGACGCAGCCTCGCGATCTCCGCATTCCACCAGTAGACCCGACGCCTCGGATTATAGGCTGGAGCCCTAGGCATACCCGCATCGCAGACACGTGTCATGGCCTCCCGGAACCACGCCGCTTCATCGTCGATATCGACAGGCCTGTCCGGCGCAATGGCCCAGGCCTGTACGATGGCGGCTTCCAGGAGGTCCTCCCGATTCAGTCGCCCCAGCACCCAGCGCGGCTCGCGTTGGGCCGTTGCGACCGGCGCATCCCCCGCGGGAGGGGAGACATCCAACCGAACATATCGGTGGTCCGACAAAGTCTCCACCTCCGCGACGACACGCCAGTCCCGCACGCGAAGTGACAGGGAAGCGCTCGCGAACGAAAGGTCTAGGATCGACCTGCGCTCCCCCGACACAAACGTGGCTTCGGCCCCGCGATTCTGGAGAACTAGACCGAGGGTATCGGCCCAGCTCTCCAGAGCCCTGCCTCGCGCGTCCGTGCGCCGGGAACCCCAGGCCACAGACCAGGCGTTGAAATCCCCGAGCACGAGAACCGGGCGAGGTGTGCAGGCGTTGACGACGTCGGTCAGCCGCTCCAGCGACCGCCGATAATGCCCGATTAGTCGGTGTAATCTCGGCGCGAAATAAACGGCCACGACCGCAATCTCCCCCACACGCGCCGCTACGATGCCATGCTCCCTTGCGATTACTACAAGGGGAGGGGCACCCGCAGCGGCGTTATGCACCAGTGCCGCCAAGCCATCCAGGTCGACCACCCAAGCGGGCCCGAGTGGTCGGTGAGTGTATGGCTCGGCGACAGCGGCGACGTGTATGGACCACTGTGCCATGCTCTGGAGCAGAAGTGCCTGAGCATCGACACCGTGGCCCAAGTTCGCCTGCAGGATGCGGAGCTGGGGATCCATTATGGAACCATCTCCGCATCCCGCCCCGAACTATTGGCGGAACGCCCGCCTCGCGGCTTCGGCTCCCCGCGGGTGCAGGCCTTGCTGCCAACCCTGTGGTCGGCCGGCTTGCCCTCCGCCGCACACCTAAAACAGTGCGGCGGAGCTTCGCAACCACCGGCCCTATGACCGGGTTGGCCACAGCGGAAGCAACGGTCACCGACCGTCACCTCCGCCGTGCACTGCACTCCCACGTGGCCGACCGACAGGCACCTAAAGCACCTGGCCGGTCGGTCCTTTAGGAGGCGTACCCGCACCCCTATAACTCCGCCCACCGCGAGGGTCCGCATGTCGGCAGCCTTTTGGGCTGCTGCGATGGGGCAGCCGACAACTACTGCCCCCTGTCCGCGACGGCCGTAGCGGATTGCTCCGACCTTGACCGCTTCAGGGGGACAGCCCCCGGCCTCCGCCACGGTGACCCGGATTTCGTCAACCGTGATGGAGTCGTCCAGGTCCGAAATGCGCAGCTCTGCGCACTTGATGGGCCTGGACACCCGGACGTCAGCTGCGTCGAGCGTCTCCCTCAGCCTAGCCGCTATGGCATCGGCCTTGGGACCACTCGAAGCGCCAGGGACGTGGATGAGCCGGGCACCCGTCCGAGTGTGTGTCACTCGGAGGGTCCCCGCCACGTCGAGGGCCCTCATATCGATGAGGCCCCTCGCCTGCTTCACCAGAGCAGTGTACTGCACGCCCCTCTCCGCAGCCTCCGGTGTCATCGTTAAGACGACAGCGGTGGTGCGGGGGACGCGCAGCGCTCCTGGCGCTCCCTTTGCAGCAGCCTGGGCCTTCTTGGCCCTTTTGGCTGCCTTCTTTTTGGCGTTCCGCCTTTTCCTGGCCTCGCCGGCCACCTCCCAGCCCCCCGCCGGTGCGGAGCTGGTGGAGGCAGCTGGGGCCGGAATTGGTTTCGGTGCCGGGGCCGGGGCTGGGGCCGAGGACGTTTTTCCCCTGCCCTTCCCCTTTCCCTTGCCCTTGGCACCCCCGGCCGGCGCGGCGATAGTAGCCGGGGCGGGAGCAGTAACAGGCGCAGTGGGATCACTGCGCGTGGGGCCCCTCTTTACCGCTCCGGCGTACCCCCCGGTTGACGACGCCAGGGGCGGACGGTGGATGGAGGCCATGATGGCCTCCAGACAACACCGCGTCTGCTCCTCGTGCGCCGCCTGCCGCGCCTCATATGCCGCCTGAGCCGCCTCCATCCGCTTTTCCATGGCGGCCAACGCCGCCATGCAGACCTCCAGCGGACTTGACGGCTCTGCGGGCTGGGTCAACACCGCCCCTCGGCAGCACAACGGCGAAATGGCCCGCTCCTCCGGCTGCTCCGGCGACTCGTCCCGCAGGGGCGACCTCGATCGCGCCGGCGATGTCTGTCCACTGCGTGCCGGCTGCGCCGCCGACCTGCGTGCCGCTGACCGCGTGACGCGCCCTTCCGGCAGCCTGATGAGCTCGACCCGGTGTTGGCCCAGCTGGGACCGCTCCTCGCGGGCCTCAGCCAGTTCCGCCCTCAACAGGTCGAACTCATCGACTAGGCGCCTCACCGCCTGACACAGTCGGTCCTCCTCCATCCCCAGAAGCTCTGCGCGGGCCACTAGCAACCCCTGCAGAGCCTCCCTTGCTTCCCGGGATGTTCTATCACCGGGCAAGGGCGCCGCCGAGGTGGAGGAACTCGGCGGCGCTGGGGCACCCTTCGGGACTGGGGCGCGCACCTCGGGGGTGGGCCGCTTGCCACCCCGCGCTTTTCGGCGGCCGACCGCTAGCAGCTTGGGCGGGGGGGGGCGCAGCATCTCTTCGCCACTATGGCTGCTGCTGCTGGAAGACGAGTCGGTGAGCGTGAGCTCAACATCCGACTCCGTCTTCGGTGGGCGAGGAACTTTTTTTCTGGCGCTCCTCTTACGCCACATAGCTTTCCGGGTCTGCAGTCCCACCGGGCTGCTGACCCTGCTATCAGTGGCGGTGTCGAAGTTCTCCGACACCGCCTGGGACGCGACTTCCGCGTCGTGATGCTGCGCGACCTTCGCGCAGACTGTTTCGCTTGGTTGGGGTTTTGTTTTTTTATTTGTATTAAGAGACTCCATTTTGTTCCCACGAGAAGAACCGTTCTAATTACACTTCCTGGGTGACGGCCATTCCAGAAAGCGGGGTACATACTGTGGAGGTCCCCAGGTATCCACAGGTTTTAAGCGACTTCGCTGTCGGGTTTTCAGACTTTTCCTTGTCGTGGGCCGGCCAATTAAGGCAAGCCCCGCGGCCTCCAGGATATCGGCGTTCCCGAGTGTGGCTAGCACTCAGGTCGTTGTCGATATCTCGGAGGTTACGCGATACGGGGGAGTAGCCAACTCTCCCAACGCCGACGGTGGCACGAATGCCCGTCAGCCCCTGCGCGAGCAGTAGGCCGACCCGTCCCCGGATCCAGCGGATCCCATCGCCTCTCCCGTGTCTCCTCTGCTAAAGCAGAGGGGTACCGGGAGCGACGGCTAGCCCTAAAAAGGGCTGTTGAGGTGGGAGGAACCCTACGAATCCCTCCCCGCGGGCCTTGCAGGCCCGCCATACCACGACCCCCTCGTGCAATGGGGTCAGCTAGCCCTCAAAAGGGCTGTTGAAATGGAAGGGTATCCTACGGACCACTTCCCGCGGGCCTTGCAGGCCCGCCATCCCACGACCTCCTCGTGAGGTCAGCCGTCGGGTTATTCGTCAACGGCCAACAGAACTCCCAAGGTAGGAGTCTATTAGCCGTTGTCCAGGGTGCACCAGCCCCCCCGCTTCCGCTCCCCTGGACCGCGGTCCAAAGGGGGAAGAAACGGAGAAGCCAACGTGGAGGTTACCCAACCAGCACCCCAAATGGTTATGGTCGTGCTCAAATTTACTTGAACCATAAAAGGTTAATCTTTTCAATAATTATGTACTTGTTAACCTCCCTATCGGTCTGATAGACCAATGCATGGTGCAGGGATCTGTCAGCCCGACAATATAGATCCGTCTTCTTTTCGTGCTAATTGAAAATGCTAGCGATTTATCCTCCTTTGTAACTTTGTAAAATATTTTTATTTTAAGAAATGATACGATCCAACTTCAAAAAAGGAGAAGGTTATTAATTCTTTTTCAGTTTTTTTTTTCTATTACCAACGTTTGATCTCAATCTCACCTGAAAGTAAACATTGACCTGGTGGTGGTGGACATCCTTTTGAGGGCTTACCCGGGGCTACCAACCGCAGGCTATTAGGCTTTTTAGTCGATAGGAGTCCGGCATAGCATCCATGAAGGATTTTCTCTCACGTTAGAAAAAAAAAGCATTGACGTGGTCTCAACTGGAATTTGCCTAGAAGTTCTTTCTACTCGATACTTGAAGATTTCTGGAATACCTATACTCTTCAGGGAACATAGATTCAGGCTGAATGGAACTTTCAGCCGTACGCATAAAATACTAATAATCAACTAACACGATTAACTAACGAATAAATATTCTATAAATAAAATACTAATAATCGAAATTACTCCCGTCGTCTGTGTGGGTTTCAATGGTTAACATCGATCGTGAACATCTTTTGGTCTGGCAGACCAATGCGCAGACAATATTTTACACTTTTTTAAAACGGGTATGGGAAGGTTAATATCATGAATATATATTATGACATAATAAATAAAAAAATATGTAAACACATGGTTCGGTACCTTGCTTGCTTACCATTTACATACTTATATTACCTTCGACGTTTTCATACCCCTCAATGATATACCTCAGTTATTATTGTCTTATTTTTAGTAGTAAGTGTACCCATAATATGTATTTGGCCCTATCTATCTGTATGATAATTATTTTTGATTCATTTGTTTGGGAAGCTAGTAAAATTTCAAAAAAAGAATATGATCCCTACCATTTTTCATATTTTCACAGACACTCCCGTCACTGTCTTTTGATGTTAAGGACGTTAACCTTTACTTCAATAAACTGACCTAAACTTACTGTCAAATAAAAGTAAAAGCAACTAATCAGACCCATCTACTAAACCGAATCAACCACACAAAATAATCATTTCACGAAACAATCACCCAAATTCTCACAATATTTTTTACCGTCAATAATTTTGAAATGATACACGTGCATCAATTCTTTGAGCAAACAGTCCCTCACTCAGGATCACCATAAAAACCTTCAACTTCTGGTCGAAACAATAAATTACTTTTTTATTTTCAGTCCATTCCATAATTGTTTACTTAGTAACAGGCGGGCGTGCCGCAAGGGAGCGTGTGAGGTCCCAACAGATATTTGCACAACTCGAGTTTTGTATCAATGAGAACTTTTTTTAATTCATTCGGAGCAACACACCTTTGCTCAGCTTTTGCATTGTAACAACTGTTTTGAAACTGAGTAAGGTAAAGGTGTATAGTAATAAAAAAAATTACTCACTGTTGCCCGCGGCTCCACCTACGTGGATATCGGTTATTGCGACCAAAAATAACCTATTGGCTATTAATCCTGTCATGAGCTTCATTCTATTTCTGTAGTTACCGAACTTCATCAAAATTAGTTTAGCAATTTAGGCGTGAAAGTGTAACAGATGGAATATTACTTTCGCTTTTATATTAGTGTGAATACAGATATGAAAAAGAGTTTTCATGTTTGATATTTTATTTATTTTCATTTTAAACTAATAAGATTTACGTAATACATTATCATATACAGAAAAAGAAAAACAAATTAATAAAGCAAATATTAGAAATCAGACGTTTGTAAAAACGTTCAACGTTTCTCACAGCAACGTATATTTGTTCCAAAGAATACACATTCAAGAAAAACCAACAGATAAATCGCTATTAGAGAACCACTCTTTTCTCAACTCAATACTCACCAGTGATATCAGCACCCATTCGTAACCGAGACTTATTCCCTGAGAGGGCAAATGTCACTTCCACCGGATGCTGCAAACATTCAAAAGCTATTGATAAGTCTGTCGAATCTCATCAAACTATGCTGACGGTAAGTTGTTGTCCGGTTGCTGGCCAGGTGATAATGGACATTACGGTTTTATTATCTTAAAAGTCTGATATTAATGGCCCTGTGCCATTACACATGTCAGGTGGTCATGAATTTTATTACGACATAAATGGAAGAACTGAATAACACAAGTTCCTGTTGCGGTATGTCGGCAAAATTTGAAGAATTCAACACAAATATTGTTAGTGTTGTACTGTATTGTAATTTTAAATAACTTATTTTTATTTATTTCATTCTCTAAATAACGGTTAAACCTAATTATTATTTTAGCATGACGGCAAAACCGTAAAGTAGGTGTAAAGAACCTGTGGATTCAAATATAACCTGAAAATTTAAGATATTTTTCAGAAAATTTACTTATTATTAACAAACTTTATATTTTCTGAATTACCTAAGTAAAGACATAATCCTAAAAATAAGTTTTACATCCACAGTTTTACCAAAGTAGGTTTTTCCGACTTGCTAAAATAATAATTAGGTTTTACCGCTGAACTAAAGTCTTTTAAGCAAAATACAGACAGATATATTTTGCTAAAAATCTCAAGTTTAGCTCTACGAATTTCAATAAAACTTACAATTACATATAGTCGATATTACGATTTAAAATTTAGTATATTTTACATATCAGTCGTTCGAATAGTTAATGAAATACATCTTGACCTCTCTCTCATACGTAATCCAAAAGACACAACAAAATATATCGTTCTATTACCCCTCCACGCCTCTTTCGTGCTACTATTTATTCGATATTTATTATTCGTTAATCTTTACTCATCACAGACCGCCCTATATTTAGTTTTATAAATGGAGCTTGTATTTTAATACAAATCTTAATATCGGTTTTACATGCGAACGGAAGCCTGACATCAATGCTTGTGATCAATCTAATCTGCATATTTTAATTTGAGGTGAACTAGAATCAATAAATACTGAGTATAATACTGGGACTATTGATCAAATAGAATTTTTTTTTAGGAAAATGAATCATAAGTTGTATATTAGTACAGTTACCAGTGAATCTGTATATCGTTAAGTCCTAATTTCACAGATTGGACAAATAGTTTTGTTGATAAATAATACGATTGAGGATTTTTTTTATACCACTGAGGTGGCAGACAAGCACACAGCCCACCTGATGGAAAGTGGTTACCGTGGCCTATGGACGTGTGCAACACCAGGGTAGTCACACTCGTGCTGCTGACACTGTAAACACAGAGAGTTTATGTGTCGTCAGTGTAGAATACAAAGTAGGGATTAGCCTTTAGTCTTCCCACTGACAGCACAAAAACTCTCCAGTGAGCTCTGGCTACCGTACTCACCACCGAGAAGACAATACGAGGTTATTATGGCCGCGGTGTTCTGTAGAGCGGTGGTACTTCCCCAGTTGGACTGCTCAATTCGACGGAAACACCGTCGTGTCCTACCTCTTAGATACTAAAGGCTAGAGCCATCCACTGTTTAACAATGTGTACTGTGAGTTTAGCTAGGTCCTCAGGCTCTCCAGGGTTGGTCCTCAGGCTCTCTGAAGTAAAAAAATCAATTTGCCTATTGCAGTCCACTGCTGGACATAGGCCTCTTCCAATGTTGGGAAGCTTTAGCCTACTGCTTCCACGCTCGCGGATTGTTATAGTAGATTAGTAGCCAAGGGCTGTAAGGCATCAATTGCAGCCCATCTGCATTGCATCACATCTCGATTGTGAGGTAAGTAGAAAAAACCGGCATTACAAGAATAAAACATTTTGTTAGTTAAAATTTAAAGTGAAATGAGAACAATTTTCAAATTTTAGGGACAGGTGTTTTTTGGGTATGTTCAATTCAATTCTTGTTGACTGGCTTCTGTGTGTTGCCACAACTTGCCAATGTCAGGGTGTTGTGAAAAGTTATTCGGTATTATGAGATTGTTGTCTTGGGTATGTTAATAATAAAAGATTTCCATCCTTTTTTTTAATTCTTTTTTCAAGATCGAAATTGAGCTTCGCCGTTCGATATTTAAAATTGATGCCTATTAAACTCATACGAAAACAAGGCTGAATAGCGAAGCGACCTCTTTTGTCATTGGGCTGAATGCATGATGTCTATTGCCAGTATGACGGTTAGATGTACGCGAACTTTTTGAAAGAGTAAAGTGGTTTTTTTAATTACTTACCGCCCTAGGGCTTTTATAGCTACATTATTACCCTAGAGCGCTAATTGGTCACCTACAAGCCCCATTTGGGGGTAATAAGGACCTACTTACCGAACATGAGAGATGTAAAAGAATTTTATTTCGAGTTTCCCTTCTCTCGCAGTGATCTCGAAGTAAAACAATAACACCTCCAAAATCGTTTGCTAATCAATCTAAGCAACTGGTATCGGTTCCAATAATACTATTTGCTTTTTATATCACTGTTCACCGTCTACATTAACCCCACGTAATCAAAGCTAATCTACATAATAGATGAAGAATGAAAGTCCAGCAGCGTTAATAGATTCGACCCGTGGGGTCCGATAAATTAAATTTGTAAACCAAATAAATTTCCCAGTTGCCGCCAACGCGGGCTAATCCACTAGCATTTATTATGTATTAATTTCTAATGACCACAGTGAAGCACAAATCGTATTTCTGAGCTGCCTATACTTAGTTTATAGCTGGATTCAACTATAGGGAATTGGATTTGTGGAATACAGAACTTGTAGCAGAATCTGCAGTTATTATTGGAAATGATTGCATAATTAGAGAAACTAATTAACATCATTATCTTGAAGCACTGGAAGTGCTCGTTGCAATACAGTAACACAATGGAATGATTGCTATTTTTCAGAAGAAATTTTTGAAAGAATTCAGAAATTATTAGCATTTAATAAGAAATTCGAAAAAATATAAAACATCATAGTTTAAAAACAATTATTAATCATAAAGTTTTCAAAAATATAGCGTTGTCTAATATATTTAATACAAAGCTAGCGAATATTGGATACACAGCAACTGTACCAAGGTAGACAAACACAAATGAGTAAGTAGGAGGCATCGATAAATGATTTGATGAACCGTAAGAGCGTTTTCACACTCATCCGATATCCGATATCCGACATCCGATATCGGAGGAAGTCAAATGTATGAGATATGTATCTTTCTTTCACATTGTCCGGCCCGATATCGGTTATCGGAGCCGAAACTGTGGATCGGATGTCGGATATCGGATTTCGGATGTCGGATATCGGATGTCGCATATCGGATATCGGATGAGTGTGAAAACGTTCTAACGATGTTGAATCCCACTCGCTCGTTCTTACACCGCGGGAGTTAGTATTAACAAATTTCAGTCGAGCAGATAAATTATTTAATTTCGTGATAGTTATAGTTGGAGATCGTTCAATTTAATAAGAAATAATTAATTTAGATTTTGTATACCAAAGCTTTACTGGAACACCGTTGGACTTGTAATATTTAGTGCAATTAGCGTGTGACAATGTCAATGAATTCATGATATAATACTCGTACATTTCTAAAATTAAAAAGTAGTAACGTAGATGTATTGTCGTCAAAATGTTCTGCAGCTTCAATGTTGTCATCTTGACGAAATAGCCAGTTACTTGTAAAACTTTCCAAAATATTTCAATACGTTTCTATAATCAAATTCACTGTCTAATTAGACATATAAAAGTTAATTATTCTTACGATATTCTTAAATGGAACATCGACATATGGCTCTAAATCAAACGGCATCCAAAGCATATGTCAATTCTGATGAGAGAAATTTATAAAAGGTCAGGACTTTAACTTTCTGTAGCATTCTATAACATTTTAATACCCTAGCTACTAAGCCTAGCCGGAACATTAAAACGAAACAATTGTATAATAACTTCTAAACACGCCGATAAAGTTTCATTCAGTAATCTTGAACTCGACCCATTCTACAGGGTGTATATATGATTTATTGTTAGGCATTTGTGCAGTGCTGCTATACATAATGGTTACAGAGTGAATATTTTAGTTGCCATTGTTATTTCCAATAGCGTTCCAGTTTCTAAGAAATGTAATCGTGCAAGTCCCGAAACATTGGCGCTTTCAAAGAAAAGATGCGGTTTTTGTATACAAGCTTTATTGGAACACCGACAAACGTTGGACTTGTAACATTTAATGCAATTTGCGTGTGACAATGTCAATGGGCTGAAGCCAACATGAGGGACCACAATCTTTTAAAGAATATAGTGCTATAACATTGTTATTTTGCATTCCATCGTTTCGGTCGATACACTTTTATTCTTTTATGTGACACTCATATTTCTGCCTTCAGAAAAATTGGTATATTTTTACTACTGAGGTGGCAGACAATCTTACTGTCCACCTGATGTAAAGTGGCTTCAGCAGCCTATGGACGTGTGCAACACCAGGGGAGTCACACTCATGCTGCCGAGTCGACAGGGCCGACCCCATAAAGACAGAGAGTTTCTGTGCCGTCAGTGTAGAAGATAAAGCAGAAATAGCCTTTAATCTTCCCACTTACAGCACAAATACTCTTCAGGGAGCTCTGGCTATCCTACTCACCGCTGGGAACTCAACAAGAGGTTATTATGGCCGCAGTTTTCTGTAAGGCGGAGTACTTGCCTAGTCAGACTGCTCAATTGGACGGAAATACCTTCGTGTCCTACCTCCTACATGTTAAGTGGGACCTGTAATTCGCCAGCTACGTTAGTTCTAAATATAAGATGCTTCAGACTTTTTCGGCCAAAGCATTTTCTGCACTCACTAATTAATTAACAAGAGCTTGGTATAAATTATTCCTGTTCTTAGTTATTCAGACACGAGACTAATGTAGATTCGTCTACATTTAGCCTCAAAGAAATAACGATTGTAAATTGACGTCTTAAAGAATGTCGCAGTGGAGTTTGTTGCGTTTCTTGTCCACCAGCGCTTTGGAAGCGGGGGTAAACTTAGCTTAAATATAATTATTATTGACGTCAATAAGAAACAACCATGTTGTTCTAAATTGAATAAAAATCTTAGACTTTGTCCCGGTGAGGAGATTAAACTGCAGTCACCGGTTTATAGGTCGTACATGCTATTCTGGCCTCCAAATAATATGCCAAACCAAATGGAAGAGAAGAAGTAATATAATCCAAGTTACGTGGTGAAAACCAAGGATGCAATCAGAAGCCACACCAAAATGATGATGATGTAGAATATTCAACAAATAAAAGTGTCAATAATTGTTTATATAAAAATAAAACAAATTTAACGTTTGATAATGTTTGTTACAATGTAACTTTCCCAAAAGCTCAACATCCAATCACAGATAAATTATCTAATACAAAAAGAGAAATTTTCGTCACAGATATATCAATATGGTAATAGTCATCCCATTCAGCTCTCATTACCACCCGCTCGGTAAGAGAAAGTGACCCAATAACCTGTTGCTCAAAAAGGACCGTTGTTTAACTTCATTTGTCGGAAACCCTTACCTAATTTGTCCATGGAAATATACTTTAAAGTTCTACAATTAAGGTTATCTATATGTATATTGTGCTGTCTTATATTTGTTTTATCACTAAGTGCACAGCATTTGTCACGTATGTACAGTTCGAATTGATGAATTTAATGCTGATAGCTTACAGGAGTAAATTTTACTCATTGATATTGATGATTTGAGAGACGCTAGAAGAGTTTCCTTTTTTTGATCTTACCTTACCAAGCGCCTACTACAATTATTATTTTCTATTTCTAATAGAATGTAAAAAATCAAAATCGGTAATTGTGAAGAACAAGGTATGTTAATAATACTTAAATAACAATGAAAAAATAAACCGTAATTGGCATGTAAACCGTTTTTTGTTACACCGAGTTTTTAACAGTTCAGTTTGGAAATAAAATTCTTATAAATGTAAAAAAAAAATACTTAAAAATAACAAAACTAATGAATTACCCACACTATTGTTTACAAAGCAAATAACTACCCTTGTAAAATCACTGGCGCCACTAAACAAAGAGAAATACTCAAAAGCAGTCGTCGTAACAGATCTACAAGTGGTACTTCAGTGCGTGAATGATCTTGTAGGCAATATAAAAAAAGGTAGGAAATCGGACTGTCTCTTAGAAGTTTCAACAATGGGTGACCGTAACATGACGCCAGAAAGGATACACGTGACGTAAATTCACTTAAAAAAAGTGTCAAGTGACAAATTGGTTAAACGTCTGGACCAAGTCTAGGAATTGAGGACACTATTCGCCTTTTTTCTGTCGATGTGTTAGATAGGATTTTTTACTACAGATATTTGATGTTATGATGGCCTCTGTGGTGTGGTGGTAGTGAACGCAACCGCTACGCAGGAGGCGCGGTTTCGATCCCCGCTCAATGCAAATATTTGTATGCATGAATATGGGTATTTGCATTGGTCTCGTGTCACGGAGAGGAGTGTAAGCCACCGGTCCCGGTTGTCATACGACCATCTATGGCAGTCCTTACGGGTAGTTAGGGCCTTAAAAATCCAATGTAGGCTACTTTCCTACATCTATACATTTGAATGTCAGACTGTCGATATTCGATTATCGACAACATCTACGCCTGTACGCCTGCGCGACTGTACTATACATGCGCGGCTGCGTACGCCGTCCACTATGCCGGCAAAACCAACAATACTTCGGCATCGTCTTTGGGTTGTGAAGGTCAGATGGCAGTCGCTTCACGGAAAATATCGAAGCTCAGTAAAATTCGTAGTTAGACTGGTAAAGTGGACCCCAGAATCCAAGTTGAAAGCTTCGGATGCGACTGGGATTAACGCTAGGAGGAAGAAGCAGAAGATTTGATGTTATAAGGTTTAATTACGGCTTGCTTTTAATATAATCTAAGTTGATGCAGACGAATTCGCGATCAAAGCTAGTATAAATTAAAATAGAAGTAAGAGAACTAATGTCGACAAACACTCGCGTATTGGTATCAGCATATCACACAAAACACAAAAAAGGATTATAAACAGCGAATAAGCACAGAATTTGTATTGAAAAGTTTACTTAGTAGTCAATGATGTTACGAAATAGCTTGAACATCTTCAGAGAAAAATATATCTACAGAAGCGATAGCTGCGGGGAACTTCCTTTATTATATATTCTGTAGTTTTATTCCTTAACTATTTTACGCGTAGGCGTAGACATTTAGGTTATATTGAAATCAAAGTTATTATTCGAGTAATCAACTTGTTAATTTGAGCAAACAAATCTGTATTAATATTTATTATTTGCCATGCATATGGTAATTCAACCACTTCATGTAATTTATTCGTCAATAATGATTAATTTACATCATGTCTTAAAGAACTTATTGATTGTTAAACCATAACATGATTCGTTTTCAATTCTGTTAATGAATCACGCTCATACCCATGAATCATTACACGAACCACTTAAATTATAACATCGTCTACACTGACAAATGTTTATTTACTTACATTTATCTCATCTAAAGTGTTTTTCTCTGCTGAGTACAAAGGATCACAATATTTGCCACTTGAATCAACGTTCGCTTTGTGCCCCAAACTGTCATACCAACAAGCCTTTGAAGATATCCATTGGAGACATTACATCAAAGGAATACAGTCGACATTTGTAAAATATTTTGTAAGTAAAAATTAAATGGTGTTTTATCTTTTGTTGACAGCGATTGAGTGATCGCTTTGTGTTAAAAGTGAGTGGTATCAAAGAAGACCGCGTTGCGTGTGGTTCGGCTGTCTCCGTTTAAAATGTAATCAATTTTGTTCAAATTGGATGTTTTGAAATAAAAGTCAATGGTCTTTTTAAAATTTTACGAATCTGTTACGTTTGTTTCGATTAAATAATTTTATTACATTTTGGGATCAAATTCAGGGTGTGTGGCTACCCACCAAAATCTTTGAAACTAAGCCAACCTCACCCGGTACTCAAGCTGATTAACGGACGATTTTCTGTCGTCTTGGGGCTGGCAAGTTAGACGGCAGTTGCTCCTGGGTCAGCCGGGGTGCGAGGCATATGTCACAAGACAATCTCACCTTCGGCCTATCACATCGACCCACAGACAGCGTGCGGTTTAGTCGGTTCGAGTCCGATATAACCTCCCCCTTCGGCGCCGAAAAAGGGGGGGGGTATACGTGGAGATTTCCCGCACGCAAAAAAAAACGGCAGTTGTTCCCACAAAAGCTAGGAGTTCTGGGCTCTGCACGCCACTGGGCCTGAGGCTGTTACGATAATGATGACATTTTGATATCAAAAATAATTCACGTAATTTTATTTGTTCTTACCGTGCCGTCAACATGTCGACGCTTATGAGATACATATGTAATTTAATGTTACTAATCAAGAATTTTAATTACGACCTGTTTGATAATTTACATTTAAAGCACCCATGCTTTTATCATAGGTGACTTACAGACTGCAGTTGAAACGCGTTATGTTGACTTTTTGCGTTTGGGGCCTGCATATAAATCGCGCTTTGGGTGCGACATTTATTTCTTGAAATATTTCTCTACATAAAATAACAAAATGCGCAGACCGACCTCCGTCCCCCATGAGCGTGGGCCTGAGAGTGACGGGTGGAGCCGCTCGTCACCCTGGCAGAAGTAGGCCACGGCGGCGGCGCGCATCGTAGGAAGATGCGCGCCCCCCCCCCTCCATACCGGGGGCGAGTCGGGGACCGAGTGGTCCTCCCCCCCGAAGAGGGCCAGACCGAGAGGCCCTGGATTAGCCGGGGTGCGAGGGATATGTCGCGAGACAACCTCACCTTCGGCCTAGCACATCGACCTACAGACGGTGTGCGGTTTAGTCGGTTTGAGTCCGACATAACCTCCGGAGGGGGGGGGGGGGGGGATTCCACGCACGTAAAAAAAAATTCTAGCGTTATTGAATAACTAAATAACCAGTAGTTATATAGCAATGTTATTAGTTTTTTTTAGCAATTATCAGTATAACGAAGGTTCGACTATGAAATGAACAACTTTCCCACGAAATTTCATTCAATAATGATATTTGTCACAACACACTAGAAACCGAGGCAATTAAAATTAATAGTAAAATGTACGATTGTACAAGTTCTTGAAGTTTGCTTGTTGGCGCCTTCAAGAGTCCTTGAGACAGTAACTTGACTGGGCTTCAATGTGGCGAGAAATATGTAAGTATGCAGAAGTAGCGACAAAAATAACATGGAATTCTTCTCTATTAATTGCTATTCACTTAAAAGCATAATATATCGTGTGTTTAACGTTGTAGTTATGCAGTTTTAGTACACCACTTACATTTTCATTTGCCCGCAGCTCCACCCGCATGAAAGTCAGTTATCGCGACCAAACGTAACCTATATTCTTTAATCTCTTTAATATATTTACATACCAAATGAATACAGTTTATTTAAAAAAAATATGAGCTTTCATAGAAACTTTCATTTCTATTTGAATACCTTTTTCGTGATAAAAGGTAGCCTATGTCCTTTCCCTATTTTTAGTTCATCTCTGTGCCAAATTTCATCAATTTCAGTTCAGTGGTATAGGCGTAAAAGCATAAAAGACAGACAGTGTTTCTTTCGCATTTATTATATTATTATGGATAATTAAACCGTCAATTAGACTTGTACTTTACTTTGTCTCTTAATTAAGTTCCAAATGGTAATTGCGTCAAATATGCATTTTGTAGATAAAAATTGCATAAAACAGACGTAAAAATCCGGTAATGGTTTCTAGAAATGTCTTCTGTAAGTAAGCATTTTACATAATTTATTCTGAATCCTTATATGAATAGATTGTTTAATTAAAAGTGGTCAACTGACGGTACTGCATTTTAATAAGGGACGAGTTCTATTTATGTAGATATCTTGATATTATTCTTGAATACAGTTTTATGGTTTAACTAAAAATGTTTACAGAATCATATTTGCACGCAATCCTAGGGTACTATCCATCTAAAGGTAGCCTGTAAGTGTTGTGAGTTTCGTAGATTTAGTGGTTACATCTGCGTAAAATAGTGTTTTTATTTTGGCAACGTTTATTCTCACACAGCAGAATAAACGTAGCCAATGTATTTATTATTACTAAGTTACTAAGTAACCAGTTCCAGGTAATATACCTATATTTGTATGAAATTTTATCAATGTTACAATTAAAATATCTTCAGAAACTGTCATATTTACTATTACCACAGATAATATAAAATAATTCTATTGTTGACTTGAGCCAAGCATCTGAGGCTGATTCTGGGCTGTACATATCTGTCTGATGTTGAAGTTAATCAGCCCTATCCCTTAGTCGCCTTGTACGACACCACATGGGAAGAGAAGGGGTGGCCCAAATTCTACTTATTCTATATCTTTATTTATTACATTACCAACGGGTTTTATATGCTTACATGCTTACTTTATCATGTGTTTAAGTTCTGAAATAATTTACGTGATTCTTTTTTTTTATTATATGAGTCTACTAGTGCCATCTATTCTTTTTTAATATTATTAAAGATATTTTCTTAGTATCGGTACACCATGATATTACCTAGTAGGAAATAGGACAATAAGTTTCTCTACATTGATTTTATCAATTTCTCCTGCTATTTCTCTCTGAAGTAAGTAAAATGCAAGAAACACCTCTAATGTCGCAAGCATCCAAAGGCATAATAACTAACAGGTAAGTTAAATTAAATGTATGCGTTTACTAATTATTACCAAGTACGTAATCTTCCTTCTGATCGGAAATAAATTATTAAAAGTTCAAGGAGTGAGATGCTACTGTGATGGCATTTCAATTCTAATGAGTTTAATGATCTGACATGAGAATTTTGAAGTCGTTATAGCAATTTAAGCTAGGTTCTGTTCCTTGTAATTACTATTTAAACTTGTTCATCTGTGTGTTAAGTATAAATATATAGTTATATACAGCAATCACGTCATAATGTACTCTATATGCGCAGTACGGGTTCATGGGTATCTTTTGAGGAAAGTACTGGATGCTACGGGAGTATCCGCGGTAGCCTAGTGGTATGGGTAATGGACTGCTGAGACGAGGTCTCGGGTTCGATCCCAGGTTTTCCATGGCACATACTAATAACTTTTCGATGCTTTTCGAAGTTATGTGTGTATTTATCGCAGGTTTATAAGTGACCCGTGAATGGCAATAGGCTCGCCACCTGTTACATTGGGACCTAAACGTAAACTGGCGAAATGTGGGTACTAGCACCTCTGCCTACCCCTTCGGGGATAAAGGTGCGAGTTTATGTTATGCTGGAGTACAGGAGCTCAAATCCACTAATCGTAGATAATATCAAACCAATCCAAGCGCGCCAAGGTCTTGTCTCTCTCTCAATTTACTGTGTAAATTTCAACTGTCTTGAAATCACGGTTCGTGAGTTGGGAGCTGATTCTGCTATTATTTTTTCATGGCAAAGCCACTGCGGTACCACAGGACCCTGTAACCAAGGCCATTTAACTTTAGACTTTACTGTTATATAGTTAAAGTGCAAAATTAAATGACAATCTTGTAGAGTGAATGCAAAATGTTATAATCTCTTTCTCTTTTCATTTTGGACTTTAATCCTCAGGCATAAAGACTCAAATTTAATGACATTTAAAGCAAAGTCAGCGGTATGACAGTGATTTTGTTCTGTCATAAGGTCAGCAAAATGGGGAGCCTGCTGACAGACATACGGTTTGGTAACAAGATACAAATAAACTATAATTATTACAACAGGAATAGGTTCCTCTATTTAGTCGAAATGATGTGAATGGCGTCGCAAGCAACATCGAGACCAACGCTAGCATTCAGATGGCTTATTAAATTATTTGCAATGATATTACCATGAGAGGTTAAAATGATTAATATTTGCAATTTTAATAATTAATAATGTCAATTAGCAGCAATTATCTAGATAGACGGTGGCAGTTACTCAACATTTTAATTTAATTTCCTCGGATTTATATAATGACGTTCTAAATACATTGCTTGTTATGTTTGTTAAATGATTGAAGAACATTCTGATTAGACTTGGCAAAGCGTCTGGTCGACGCTTTTAATCAGGCGGTCATTTAACGTGGCAATGCTTTTTACGTCCTATCCGCTATCTATAATAAAAATCCCGTCAAAATTCGGTCGTTTTGAAGTTTTCGCATTATAAAAAAGAGACAAATGTTTCCCTACTTTTGATATTACGGTTTTTCTTGTTCTGAAGACTTACATCTGGTCCAATCTAAGAAAGGAAAACTGACTCTCTTCTGTCCAACGACTTGCAGGTGGTTAAGGTTCTTGGTATATTGAGGGCCCCGTATGCCCTCTCCATGGAGGCTTTAGTACTTGTTTGTTGATAGCTCTTAAATTTAGAACTAAACTATCAACCACTATAGTAAGAACCCCTTATCAGTCCACTAAACATTATTAACGTTTTATTTAAGCTCTAGTTCATGTTTAAATGGTCCAGGTTAAACTGGTGTATCCCAAACCAGACCGTTTGAAGAATACGTGGGTGTTTCTGACTTGTTTTCTTTGACTTTTCACCTCATTAAGTGCTCGTGTATTTATAAATATTAATACACTACCGTATAAGCAATAGATTACTGTGTAATAAAGGCGTGGGTTCAAAATTTGTTAAGGGTGAAGGTAATACACTGAATTTAGTTTGTTTCATGGCTTCTTCGGCGTGGACATCTGTTGTCGTCTCTTCATTTACTTCCCTATTATTTGCTTCAGCAGGTTATTCTCATATAGTTTGGAGTGTAAGTTATCTTAAAGTACCCGAATTATGATGAATTGTTGGTGTTACTATTTACGCAGAACGAGCTCACTATGTCGTCTGTATTTTGCTGTTTACTAGGTTTAAGTAGATGACTGGGTCCCAGAATGATCAGAACCATCTTCTCTAGTAAAATTTGAGTGTTTCATAATTTCAATAGCCCTGCAGATCAGTCTTGATATATACGAGTATAGCTCTTTAGCGAGTATCTGTGGTTTATCGAACCTTAAGTAATGGTTGGTAGCTTTTTACGCATGTTCAACATAAAGCTGACTTCGTTGAGCGTTGGTGTTTTATGTCAGCTAAATGTTCAGCTGTGTGTTTGATCTGCCGTCTGATCTCCCAATTCTAAGACGAAAGCCTGCGCTAGAGCCTCGTCCGTGGTTAAGCATAAGCATCAGACTGGCAGGTCTGTATACGTATGCCTCGCTATGACCTGTGGAAGTGTAGTATGGCCCAACATATTCAACCAATGTCTGTCATAATTGCCAACATCGCGTTAACGAGTAAATATAAATGCAAGAAATGTTTCGTTCGTATACCGCTAGATGGCACTAATCCAATACGATACAATTCACAGGTAACTTTGGGTTTTTATGTAAGTAAATTCTCAGTAACTCGATAACTTGTCTTTGGTTGGCGACAATAGGGTCGTTCCCTATGGCGTGGTTTCAAAGATATCAAACATTTGATGAGGTCTATTCATCTGTCTACCCTTGCCTATAGGTACAAGTATTATCCTCTAACGGCCCGAACTTCCTTAATGTATATACTCATTCCCTGTTATGTTCATTCTCATTTAATAGCAGAAACATTGTATCATCTTCGATTTCATCGATTTTTTAATCACATTCGTTAATCAGTCCTTCTGAGATAGTGTTGAGACATTTCATAACATTAGGTAATATCGAGATTATATGGTTTTAGTTTTAATTCCGTAACGAGTCGTTATCGTTCGATCACTAACCTTTATTTAACTTTCTGTGGGGACAGGTTCATAGACACGAGAAAGTTAAGACGTCGAGGAGGAACTAGTAAACAGTTCTCTGGAATTAAACCTACTAGTCCAACTGAATATTTAAATGAAGAATGAACGAATTTATCTTGTAATACGTGGTATTTAAAATAATCTTTCCACTTCTGTACGCTGCCTCGCTATGCTATGCCGGACTCCTACCGACTAAAAACCCTCAAGTACCGCCTAATAGCCTGCGGTTGGTAGCCCCGGGTAAGCCCTCGGAAGGATGTCCCAGGACTACCAACAGACCTGCGGCTGCGGCCTCGCCTAAGGGGTGGCGCCACCTTTCTCATCGCCCTCAGGACCCCGGTCGTGGAGCCCGATGGTCTTTGGCGACCACTTCTGTACGCTTAGATAAGGTGCTGGTCGTGGACAAGGCTAGGTGCTGTTCACACAGGGGCTATTCAACTGGGTGCTCTAAGTGGACTACACCATTTAAACCACGAAACGAATTCTGATGTCGTTTTCACTATTTTTGTTGCTAACATTGTCTTTACTGTAAACCCGCTGAACTCAGTCACATCCAGAACTGCACCTTGAGATCCGGGATTCGCTGTCCTTTTTATTGGGGTCCTTCCGCCTTTATAGGTACAGTCCAGAGCCATATCTGTCAATCAGTAGGTACATACATCAATTTTCTGATAACCTCAAAGTTTTTTAGAGAGCCTCTTTTACCCCAAGCTATTTCATGCCACTACGTCAGCATTATCTTAAACCATCAATTATTTCAAATCTAACATTTTGCGTTTAAATTCCAGACAAATTAAGATCATTCTGCCATAAACATTCGAGTCGTGAAGATATTATACGCTTTGCCCTATTATGGCGTTAGTAATTAACAAAGCACTAACCAGTACTTGTTTTAGAACAAAAATATAAGTCTGAACGATTCAGGACATCATTTGCAATTGAAATTGTGATGTTAATTTGTGGAGTGCTAGATTAATGGCTGAGCTCTCTTGAATGTTTTGTGCTTACATTGTAATGAATTCAAATGTTATTTGGTTTCATGTTCACGCTTCGAGCTGTGAATGCGAGAAGCTGATAACCGAGTGACACAATAATTTATCATTATCCTTTGCTGTTAGGTATGATTCTGAAGCAGACAGCATACGACAACTGCAGTCGCATGCAGCAGATACAGTACATACATTACTTGTAAAACTTCGATACGGATAAAGGGAACCATTAAGAAGCCGCAATGAATTACGCGTTGTCGTATGCAGTCAGTTTCAGAATCGTACCTGATTTCACGGTCGCCTTCATCTCAGATTCCAGCCTTTTACTTCTCCACTTTGCAGTCTTGGGCGTCCATGATATATAGTGAGATCAAATAACACCCTAAAATCAACTATACGTATCATCTGATTAAGACCAATTGAGACCACCTGCAAGTCGGTACATTTTAAGGATGACCGAGTAAGAACCTACAATTGTCATTCTTGAAGAATGTCATATTGTTGTAAATAGTGTTGCAGGCTGATGGTACACTTTGGGAGGTTGACTTGGGTTCCAAAAATATATTGAACAGGATGACATGGGTTTCCTGTATATTAACTGTCGAAAGGAGAACAGAAATACCTCTTTATCGCCTTGTATGACAAGAAGAGAGTCACCGATGAACACAGAATATATTTTATGATTGTGCTGGGATCTACAGGCAGGTATGTTACAAACAATGCCCTGCAATAAAGAGATAGGCCTACTTGCCACTGCGTCGCTAATGAAATGTATAACTGACCCGCAACTTTCCTGGAAGGCGTAGATACCGACTGGGTGGAATTTCACTCGATAATTGTGTTGAGAGATTTTTTTACTGTTAATAGGTTTTTGGCAACAATTAGTCTCGCTGTGCTTAGTCATTTTAGCTGGCTGCCTTATTACAAACAGTAGACCAAATTGTAAAAACGAATATGTCGGCGCGTCTCTTATTTAATTAATACCTACTAATTTACTGAGTTAAGAGTGTTGTGTGAATCATAATCATAGCTTAGATCTATTTGATTGTTATTTTATATTGAGGGTACTTTGATTTAAGAGCGGATGCCCCCGCTCGAATGGGTTTAGTTATACGTGTGTCAGATGCAATGTGATTTGGGCAGTCGAGAGCCAACCATTGCAAGAGACGGACGTGTGCTAACCTATTGGCTCTTAGTCGAGTTTGTTTCTATGTATAACGTTTGATTTTATACTAAAATGCAGATAAGACAGTGTATCAATGTGAAAGTTGTTGTATTGAAAACTTCCAGCCGTTAATACGCTCATCAAGCTGAGCGAATATTATTTCGAAGAACCTTCAAGTACTCCGACAAATACTTAAGCCTTCCAACATTGGGAGAAGCCTATATCCAGCAGTGGGTAGCGATGTTCTAATTGATTGATATGAATATACCTGTGCCCGCATACCTGCCCTCGTAGAATTCTGATCCCGTTCCCCCAACTCATAGGAAACTCAAGGGATATCTGGTAGAAATTAGACGGCACAAATTTATCACAAATTTCGGCCGGGTGGGTACCACCGTGCACGATTGCGAAAAACCCTGCATAGTAATGCAATCTCGGTTGGATTGCGTTCAGGGGTCAGCATAGTGTATAACTGGGCAGGGGGGGTTGTGGTCGCAGCACGAGTGGGACCGGTGAGAGTCACGCGTTTCTGCGACGGCAATCCTCTTTTGATGAGGCCGTCAAGCTGAATGCCACCATGCCATTTTTAACATAGTATGTGTATGTAATGGTGACACTCTTTCCTGAGACTTTGCCTTCAGCTTACCATCAGGTGAGGTGAAGTCAAATTGACGTGCAGTATATATGAAAACAAATCCGTTCAGCCGTTTAACAACACACATAGAAGTTTCTTTACAAACTTTGACATCCATAGCATTAGATATGATAAAATAACCATAAGGTAGGTAGGTACTTAATGTTTTATGTATGTAAATACTGTAAAACGCTTTAAACTATCTCCTCAGTGAGACAAATAAGTCAGCTCGCAACAAACTACCACAAAAGTGTCGTGACAACCTGCGTCTGACTCTATTGACATATTGTTTGAACACTACCGTGGGAATCCGCCGGCTTAGTCTTGCTTGTTATATGTTTACAACTGTACACGCAATTGTAAGCCAATTGGCTTGTCCTTAACACAGGTACGTGCGAAATTGGATTTTAACTGAGTATTAAATTTGCGTTTAACTGTACTTTATGTAAAGACTAACTTAGTTTACCCCAGACGTGTTTGTTTGTTGTGAAGTGACGTTTTAAAAAAGCATTTTTTCAAAACTTTCGAATACTATGTCAACATAATAATTGAAAACGAGTGATTCTGAAGGTCTCACGAAATTGCAGATAGGTCTTGTTTTGATATATCCTACGAAATAGTTAGCATAACCTAATATGGGGTTTTCTGCCAGCAAAGAGTTATTGTTAGCGTGATAGAAAAGAAAAGAATAAATGTTTTTTTTTTTGCGGAGGAAATTGCCATCTTCCATCACCATAGCCTTGAGCGAGAGGCTCATCAATCAACAGGTTCGTGCTAACTACACATTTGCTTAGAAAATCTTGATAGAATCCCATTAATAACCTCGCATTTTCAAGCACAGGGGAGAACCACCACATAACCATTGAAAATGTAGGAAGTTTGTCTCCCCAGTTCAAGGGAGCTACATCTTTATCTGAAGATGAAGGGATGTTGATAGTTGCCATTGTATCGTCGATAGTGGTTCCCCTGGTCATTCCCCTGGAGGATCCAGGGAGTAGACATAACTCTGTCGTCATATTTAATTACTAAACACGTTTGCTATGTTAATGAAGATTCTTCGACTTAAGAGGACGTTGATTTAATCCAAGTAACGCTTACAAATCAATCTCGATCTTAATCTAGGCCATATTAGCATTTATTCCATTACATATCTGCCTCTAAGCGTGAATTATGATATGCATAAATATAATTTATATATTCATAAAAGGATTAATTAATTATATATTATTTTAATCCTTCGAAACTAACCGCCAGTCTTGCTTACGCCGGTACATTTTTTTTGTATCTTCCTCAAATATCTTGATGGTGGCCCATATAGACTGAGAGCCCGTGAACGCGAGACCTTCGTCATTTTATAAAATCTAAAAGTTTGCCAGCGTATTCTCCCAACACAGGTAAGAACGATGGCCCATTATAAAGTTTGTGTAATAGTGGCTTTATTTTATTTTATTTCATTTTTTCTTTAAATAATATTGGCAACCGAAATTTTAAAAATTCCCTCTAACCCCTCCAACTAAGCTTAATTGTTTGTGCTAGGAGTGGGTTCACGTCGGTAGGGTTAATCGCCAGGATTCGAACCCGGGATCGCACGATCGCAAAGCCGACTCCTTAACCATTAAGCTACTGTAGCTTTGGCAGGTAAACGGTACTAAAGTTTTGAAAAAAGAAAATCTGAGAATTTTCGTCATATAATAAAAGTGTGATTTTCACTCTTAGTACAAGTACAAGTGTTTTAATGACTTGCAAATATAATTATAATCAGAAACGGCTAAATAACAAAATTTCAATATTCATATTACCCGTTTAAGTCGGTCAATATTCATACTGGCTGGGTATAATAAATAACGTCCTGATTAATTACTCGGCACTCACACATACTGTGCTGCACCCCACCCAGGGGCTAATGCTTAAATAAATTATCATGCTATGACCCAAAAACACATTGTAGAATGCAAATAAATTGATTTTGTAATACTGACTTCTGTTTAGTTTCATTAATAGTCAATAATTTGAATTAAAATAGTTGATCTTAGTTTTATATGGGATAAGTTTTGCGTGCGTCTCCGCCCGAGTGTAATCTTCTTATCATACATACATATATATACTCACGCCTGAAAATTTCTGAAGCTGTAGGCAGAGATTTATTAACAGCCATGTTGCGAGCCTATTGCTGTCAACCGGCATTTAGTCACAGGCGGTATATTTATTGTCGGATTGATAACAACAACTCATTTTTGTTTCTTTTTACATGAGAAATAGTAGACATGGTGGCTCTTGTATATTAATAAGAAATCATTTGGAAGGCAGGCATCTCAGTGACATATCAGAGCTTTCAATTCAGAATATCATAGAATGCTCTGCCATCGAATTGTTAGAACATAGAACTATAATTTTGTGTATCTATAGGCCACCCGACTATTCTGTAAGTTCGTTGTGTAGTTTCTTCACAGTGCTAAATAAAATATTAAATAAAATATGTTTAAATGGCAAGAAGATTATCTTGTGTGGAGACTTCAACATTGACGTTTTAAAGCAAACCAGACTCTCTGTGAAATTTAGAGAATTTTTATTGACATATAATTTAAAATTACAATTTAAGGAAATAACACGATTCACCAGTAAGACTTGTTTAGATAACATAGCCCACAATGTCAAATTATGTAAAGGCACGATTAAAGAGCTATCACTATCAGATCACAATGCGCAAATTATTGAGGTTCCAGTCAAGAAAACTTTTAGTCTGAAATATTGGTATATAGAAAAACGAAATTACTCCAAAAGTAATAGAATGATCTTTATTAAATATTTACAGCAGCTTACCAATAGTGATGTATATAGCTGTATGGACGCAAATATCGCCTACAACCAATTCCATGAAAACTTTGTTATGCTATACCAATTATGCTTTCCTTTAAAAAAAAATCGGATTTATAACGAATCACGACCAAATTGGATCTCACGTGGTATAAAAACATGTAGCAAGCGCAAGTCACATCTTCTATGGCAATATAGAAATAATAAAAGTCAAACTAACAGAAAACTATTTCAAAATTACGCAAAGAGGTACAAATCTATAATTAGATTAACAAAAAAATCGCAAAACGATTACTACATCAAGACTGCACCTAATAAAAGCAAAGCTACTTGGAAAGTGATAAATGAGACGAAACATAAACATCCGACCGAAAGCATAAGTCAGGTAATTAGTAATGACGTAACTGTTAATAATCCTATAGACATATCGAAATCATTTAATATTTTTTTTCTTGACATAAATAATCATAGCGTACACACTAATTCACCTAATAGTTCTTCAAATAAAATAGCCTTTATTTCTAATTCAATTTTTATGGCACCGACCATCGCAGATGACATATATAAAATAATAAGAAATTTGAAGAACACGAACAGTACCGGTTTTGATGGCATTTTGACAAGCATCGTTAAAGATGCGGCCCAGATTATATCTGAACCCTTAAGTCATATTATTAATCTATGCATAGAGCAAGGCACTTTTCCAGATAAACTAAAAAATATATGTTATAAAGCCAATATTTAAAAAAGGTGACAGAACGAATATGAGCAACTATAGACCTATAGCGTTAATACCTATTTTCGCTAAAGTATTCGAAAAGGTTATACACAAAAGCCTATATACCTTTTTTGAAAAACAAAATATTTTCACACCTTGCCAGTATGGGTTCAGAAACTGCAAATCAATAAATGTAGCAATATTTAACTTTTTAAGTAAAGTAATGACGAATTTGGACAAGGGATTACCAGCTGTGGCATTGTATATGGATATGTCAAAGGCTTTTGACCGTGTTGACCATAATATTCTGTTAAGTAAAATGTACGCATATGGTGTTAGAGGCAATGTGTACAATCTAGTAAAATCTTACCTTTCTTGCAGACAACAATTTACAGAAGTAAGATGGATCAATCCCATAACAAAAATTGAAGAAGTCTGCACTTCTGATACTGGTACTCCTAAATTGGGTGTTCCGCAAGGGAGCATCTTGGGGCCTCTACTCTTCCTTATATATATTAATGATATGCCCGCGGCAACACAACATGACATTACACTATTCACTGATGATAGCACAGTACTTTTTACTAATGACGACACAAAAAATTTTGAATCAGACATTAATCAATCTTTGGTACAAATTATGGACTGGCTTAAAATAAATAATTTAACGATAAACCTCGAAAAAACTAAAATAATGAATTTTAAAATACGAGTTAGTCGCACAGCTGCCCTAAAGATTCGTTATATAAACAGCGATGTCGAAGAAGTAGAGGCTACTAAATTTCTAGGGTTACATATTGACAACCAAATCAACTGGAAACTGCATGTTGAGTATGTATGCAAACGACTTGCCCAGTTCTCATATGCACTTCGGAAATTAAGGAAGGTAGCAAACACATCCACTTTGGTAACAGCTTACTATGGATACGTCAGCCCTGCTCTCAGATACGGTGTAATATTCTGGGGCAACAGTATAGATCAAGAACGTGTATTCATTGGTCAAAAGCGTTGTATCAGAGCCATGTTTAATTTTTGTACACCTGAATCGTGCGCACCGTATTTTAAAGAAAATAATCTATTGACATTTCCTTGTATCTATATACTTGAGGCCGCACTGTTTGTTAAGAAAAATTCAGAATTATTTAAAAATCGTACACGTGCACGACATCAGACCAAATTGCACATAGTAGCTAGTAAGACACAACTGATGCACGAGAGTATCTTTTGTCTGGCGCCGCGGATTTACAATAATGTTCCAGAGTCCATTAGAACCATACCAGAATTTAAGGAATTTAAAAAACTACTCCGTAATTTATTACTTAATAAATGCTACTATTCGCTAAAGGATTTCTTTTCTGATAACTCATTACGACTGTACAAGGTGCCTTAGCTGTGATGTGTTCAGCATACATTTGGCAGAAATGGTGATGAAAACTTGTTTGACATTTGCTATTATAACACATGACTAAATTCTACATTGACATTACAAATTTATAATACAATTGAGATAATACATTATGATATTGTTTAATTTTAATTTCTAAGTAACCATAGGTAACATGACATTTTGATTTGTGTTCTGGAATGTATAATATAAATAATTTGACAGTATAAAAATTTCTAAGAGTAAAATATCAGATTATTGTTAAGTTGTTTTTTCCTAATAGCTATTTAATTGCATGCCTATTATGGTGGAATATGGCGAAACTATATACCTAGTGAATGTAACATCTAATGTAACCCATATTTGCAAATAATAAATGAATTTGAATTTGAATAACCTACGACACCTACAGGAAGATGTGGACTGGCCCTATTGTTACTGTTTATGGAATTTTTTGACATTTTGACAGTTCAGAAGTATTGGGTCACCTTGTCTGGTACGATGGTATGATATATATCTAATAGCAACTGTACCTAAAGGGAATGAAATCGAATGCAAGTGAGTTGAAAGAGGAATGATAATAACTGCACACACATAGAGTAAAAATAAAAAACCCGACTGATGCTGTTAAGATCGAAACAAGCTTCATAGCCGGCGGTACCCATTTGTAAATCTCAAACCCGATAGAAATTAATGGGTACCGCCTGCTATAAAGGTTGTTTAGATCTTTTCAGCATCAGTCGGGTTTTTATTTTTAAATTTTATTTTAATTTTTCAGTTATGAAATATATATTTTTGTAATAGTATTTTGATACTCTACTCGATAAATTTAAGTGTTTTTTTTTTTTACCAAAATCCGCCGTTTTATTTTTTAATCATTTTGAAATACCCAGTGTCACTTTCTCAGTCAATACGAATCTAACGACACCTCCCAAGCTAAAATGGTATGGTTTCGTAGGCGACCGCAGACCGTAGCAGCACGGTTCGCTGTATCTGCTGCATGTAGCAGATACAGCGGACCGTGAAGTAGACTTTATTATGATAATATTGTTTATTTTTTTATTGCGGCTAATTAATGGTGCCCTTTACCGTATCGAAGTTTAACGAATATGTGAAAAAATATAAATATTGAGCGGATTACACTACTGATACTCCTTTTATTTCTATGAACCTTAAGTGAGGTTGGATCACTTTTAATCTCTTCACATTTTTTTATACCACTGAGGTGGCAGATAAGCACACGGCCCACCTGATGGAAAGTGGTTACTGTAGCCTATGGACGTGTGCAACACCAAGGGAGTCACACTCGTGCTGCCGACCCAGTAAACACAGAGATTTTCTGTGCTGTCAATGTAGAAGAGAAAGCAGGAATTTGGCCTTTGGTCTTCCCACTGACAGCACAAAAACTCCCCAGTGAGCTCTAGCTACCCTACTCAACGCCGGGAACACAAAATGAGGTTATTATGGCCGCCCTATTCTGTGTTGAACTGCTCAATTGGACGGAAATATCGTCGTGTCTTACCTCCTTTTTCATATGCATTGCTTACATTACATTACAATAAAATCACAACTAAAGTCTATATCACGGTACACTGTATCTGCTGTTGCGGTCTGCAGTCGTTTATAAAGTCATACATTAATATGTAATGAATTGCATACTAGGTTTTGCATTTCTCTTGCTGGTTGTATATTCTTTGTTTTTAAGGGATTGTTGTTATGCAGATCAGAAGTGGGATTGTTATTTTAATAGGTTGCGTTAGGGAATCAATTAGTATTTACCGTTTGCTGATTGTGTATGCATTGGGATAGTATTATGTGAGGTCACTTTTAGATAAGTTATGAAATTAATAGTTTTACTTTACAAATTTCTACTTTGATAGTGTTACTAGGGTCAAAAATATTTACTCTAATTTGCTTAAAGTAAATTTTAATGGAGCATTTGGTATTTATGTGTTGGATATAGCTTTATCTGGGTAGTGTGGCTTCGTATAAACAAAACTAGATACTGAGAATGATTGTATTCTTCTTAAGTGTCGATGGCATATCGTCAGATAAATAATTTTTGATCGCCCAGTGTGCTGTCATCTCAATTGTATTCTCAGAGGTACTCATGCGTTCCTTTGATGTAAATGTGTATTTATGCAGTACACGTTAATCAGTTATCCCATCAAGTTAGGGTGCTGACCGGCTGACCTAACTCCAAAGAATGTTCAAAAGTACCATTAACATTTGATGAAGGAAGGTCATGTTCAGTAGGAGGTTCTACAACAGCGGTAAGTAAGTAGTGTAATCTACTTTCTGTAGTTTACTTTTATTACTTCTGTAGCCTCCGTGGCGTGGCGGTAGTGAACGCGGCCGCTACGCAGGAGGCGCGGGTTCGATCCCTGCTCAGTGCAAATATTTGTATGCATGAATATGTATATTTGCATTGGTCTGGGTGTTTCTATGTATAGTATGTATGTATTTACAAAAAAAAAAGACGTATCTAAGTATGTTTATCCGCATTCTAGATTCCATAACACAAGCTAGTTAAGCTATGCTTACCATGGGTCTAGATAGCGTTGTGTGAAATGTTGTGGAATATTTATTTATTAAACCAGTTCTGATTAAATTGATATTTTTAAAGAGTTCCTCTTGTTCCACGGAAGTTCACGTCTAAGGGGAACATTGTATAATAGCGAGGCAAAACGAGTCTTTAACAGATTCTCTGTTCCCCAGAGATTAAATTTAGCTAAACGCAAATACCCAACACAAATCAACAACATTATTCGTTAAACAACTCACAAACAAAATAATTCTATACATACATCAACACTCTGATGATATTATCTATCAAATTTACTACCCGACTGGAGTTCAAAGGCTAATTGACATAATGTTCCTAATACTAAGATCGGGCTCCTGATTACTCGAAGAAGGAATTGTTCGCTTACTCGTGTGGAATGACGATAATCTGTCTTTAAGGCTTGATTACGGGAAGACAGAATTATTATTAAGATATTTGATGGTTATATGCTGATACTGAAGCGCCTTTAGAGCGTTTTCACGCTCATCCGATATCCGATATCCAATTTCCGATATCCGACATCGGATATCGGAGGACGTCAAATGTATGAGATATGTTTCTCTCTTTCATATTGTCCGGCCCGATATCGGTTATCGGAGCCCACACCACTGTTGTGGCCCGGTATCGGATCACAAAGAGACTGCAAGCATTGTTGATATTTTCTTAGTTACGTGTCTTTTCTCCTTTATTGATGATGCTGATCACAAATATAAGAAAATAAAATTCATACCGTGTCTTGTCAATAAGGTCGAAAATTGCTTGCACCTTTTTTTTCTTTTTTTTCATCCGTAGCATCCCTAACTAGTCTGTGCTTTCGAGCAAATGGCCGTATCGGGCCGATATTATCGGATAAGTGTGAAAACAGCACAAGGTGTCGGCTATCGGCGTCCGACACCGATATCGGATATCGGACAAATGTGAAAACACTCCAAAGTGGCTACATGCTTGATTGTTATAAACGCAGGTGTTTTTCTCCTTTTTTTCGATTTCGACCAAACGTATTTGCTAAAAAGTATTGGCCTTGTGGTGTAAGGTATTATTCTAACCTACTAATATTCTAAACGTGAAAGTTTGTATAGATGGATGTTTGTTACTCTTTCAAATAAAAACAACTGAATGGATTTGAATGAATCTTTAAAATAATATAGCTTATACATCAGAATGACACATAGGCTACAATTTATAACGATAACCGATATTATAGCAATAACCGACATCCACGCGGGCGGAGCCGCGGGCAAAAGCTAATATAATCTAAAGGTAGGTGTTAGTCTTATGTTAAAGTGAACATAAACTTATATTCAACGTCTACTGTACATGGATCTACATGGATACAAATTAAGCTACATTCAAAGCTTACGATTTTATTTGTAAATAGCAATCCGCCTCGGCTTCGCACGGGTAGTAAAAACGTTCCCATTGGAGATCCAATATAGCCTATGTTACTCAGGGTGAATGTAGCTGTCCAATAGTGAAAGAATTTTTGAAATCGGCTCAGTAGTTTTTGAGTTAATTCAAGACAAACATACAAATCTTTTCCTCTTTATAATGGTAGTGTAGATGTTGGAATAAAAACCAATAAACAGAATTTAAAATGTAACCAGTTGCCATATTGTGGTGCTACAGCAATAAAACATGGTGCTGAAACAATAGCAAACTGCCATTATTAAGCCCGTGGTCCTAGATTAGATTTCTGGTTTTGGTCTTGTATTAAAAAATACGTTAGAAATAAAGCTTCGATTAAAATACTATTTTAAAGTAATCAGTTATATAGGTATATAATTTGCCTTTATCTCTTTATTATTATGCGAACAAACATGCACGGTAGTCTATCTTGTCGCATTAATACAATCTCTGTGCATTACACGCAATATAAGGTTTATGGTTAAACGAGCTATTATAAATATTTCCACAATGTTGCGTGAGGAACTACCAATTCTACATAGTATATTGGAAATAATACTGTTATACGGTATTACTACCTACTTATTATATGTGCTGGCTAGCTGGGCTGGACAGCATTTCGCAAACTACGTCGAGTCTTCTCTTCCCCCCTAACGCAATGCCTGAAAACAAAGGTCTTTGATCAATGCGTCCTACCTTTTATGACTTACGGTGCCGAAACGAGGACAATGACGGTAGAGTTAGTCCATAAACTAAAAGTCGCGCAGCGGGCTATGGAGCGAGCTATGCTTGGAGTTTCTCTGAAGGATAGAATTCGAAACGAGGTGATCCGACAAAGAACCAAAGTTACCGACATAGGTCGCAGAATAAGCAAGCTGAAGTGGCAATGGGCTGGCCACGTTTGCCGAAGAACCGATACACAACTGAGCATTGTTTCTCAATAGAGGCCACCCATTAATCACGTGAGGTATAAAGGGAGGGGGATGGGGTTTGACAAAAAGCACAAGGGGATAGGGGGGTGTAGTAAGATATTACGTGTTATTTTTTCGTCAAACGCTTTCGTCAAATGTTACAACATTTTTCATAATTATATTGTATTATTTACAGAATAAAATAAGATTATACTTCATAAAACCTGTGTTTATAGATTATTATTTTATTATTCTAAAAAAAGAAAAGATTTTTGTAGGTATTAAAAATACAGACTGTTTATACTGGAGATTGATGGCACTTGGTGAAATCTACTACACTAATGATATCACTTGTACTTTTCCACACTTTATTTTTGTTTTTATTTTTAACCACACGTGTAAAAATACACGTGAGGTTGCCGAGAGAGGGGAAGTAGTCTTAAACCTCACCACATATCACAAAGAGGGAGGGCATTAAATATGCTAAAAAAAAGTTCACGTGATTAATAGACGACCCTTTATGGCCCTAAGAGGAAAGATAATGTTTCGACTATGTACAACCGAAGATCGATGACATACTATACAGAACATTAATTCCATACAATCAAACATTACCTCAATTTACTTCACTCATTCCTACATTATACCCTCTGTGTATGGCGATAATTCTCTGCAGGCTTAACAACCTATCTTGTCTGTCACTGTAACTAGACACACGGTGCTGTTAGACAAACATACAGTACATATAAATTATATTAGTATTTAGTTCATGTTCGCTTTGATACTTTAATTGTGATCTATTGCTCACGAACGTTTGGTTTTAAAGGAAATAATGAAATATCATACTTTGTGTCGTCTTAATAACTAAGTCACTTGAATTTGAAGGGCTTTTGGCTAAGTGTTAACAGAAATATAATAGGAATCTAGTATGGTTCAAAGAATCATTCAACTATATGTCACACGTCGCGACACTTTCAAAATCATTATTTTGTTAAAAACTTGTTTATTCTCTATACCATAGCATTAAGATAGTTAGAGTTGACTTAATAATAGGGGTTAAAGTATGAAATTGCCGTTTCATTGTAATAGGTACTTCGAATTGACATAGAACCTTCATGGTTTGAGTGAAACTTTTTCCACATGGTACCTATGTAGTTCTTCATTTAAAAATGTGCAACATTCGATTATCGACTTTCAGTTGTTTTTTTTATTCAGCTTAGACAAGAAAGATGGATACTTCGAAAATTCGAGTGATTTTTGAATACGAGTTCCGACGCGGAACTAACGCGGCAGAAACAGCTCGCAATATCAATGTTGCGTTTGGAAAGGGGACTGCTAATGAACGCACCGTGCGATTTTGGTTTAAACGCTTTCGTGATGGAAACTTTGATTTGAAGAACGAACCACAAGGAAGGCCGTCCACACAGGTGAATAACAATGAATTGAAAGACATGGTGGAAGCCGATCCGAGCCAAACTACCCAGGAATTAGCTGCATGGTTTAACGTTACCTTACCAACAATATTGACTCATTTGCGTCAAATCAATAAAATAAAAAAATGTGAAAAATGGGTACCTCATGATTTGACTGATCTGCAGAAAGAAATGCGTGTTGAAACTTGTGTTGCCTTGTTGAATCGATACAGAAATGAAGGAATATTGGATCGAATTGTGACATGTGATGAAAAGTGGATTCTTTACGATAACCATAAGCGAAAAATGCAATGGCTGACCTCAGGTGAAACGCCACAACAGTGTCCTAAAGCAAAGCTTACCAATAAAAAGGTAATGGTAACTGTTTGGTGGTCTCAGCATGGTGTTATTCACTATAGCTTTCTACGATCTGGTCAAGCAATAACGGCAGATGTCTACTGTGCCGAACTCCGAACAATGATAGCAAAACTAGCAGTGAAACAGCCCCGACTCATGAATCATTATATACCAGTTTATGTGGGAGACTAGTGCCCAAACTGGGCAGGATCAGGAGGATAAAGTTATCGTATCGTTATCGTACTGAGAGAACGGAGCATTCCGATTGGCCGGCTTCACATACACACAGGTTCACAGTAGGCAGGCGACCAATCGCATTGCTTCGTTCTCTCAATACAATAACGATACGATTACGATAGTTGATTGTGCTAGGGGTACAGTACTAAGTGAGCGATCAAATAATTAAGCAACAGACAAACGCAGAAGATTTTATTTAAAGTTGACACGCGAACGTGGACACGTTTCCGTTCAAGAATGTAGGAATTGAAATCCTTCTTTCAATCAGCAAGTGTACTAACGTACTGGAGAATATTTTGCCCGCAAAGGTCTTAGTGAGGTCAAAGTCAAAGATTTTCATTCACCTGAGAACAACATGGTTGATTTTTAATGACGTCACTAATAATTCTACTTAAGCTAAGTTTATCTCCGTTTCTTAGGCGCTGTTGGAGAAGAAACGGAACAACAAACTCCACTGCGACATTTTAGACGTCAATTTGCAATAGGTAACTCTTTAAGGCTAAATGTGGACAAATCTACATTTATCTGACGTCTGAATAAACAATAGGTACAGACCCTAAAGTTTAGGAAGCGCTGACATTCTTAATATTCCAAATTACTCTAAATGTAGTTTAAAACTTTAAAATTTATCAAAGAGTATATCTATATCAGCCATCAAATAGTTTAAGTACCGCATTAAAATTATTTAGTAGATATAATTGAGCCATAATCACTTTGAAAGTGTTAATGACTCATTAATGGTATATTGCTTATTATGTTCTCATATATTATAGCCATTTTAGGCCTCTCCCTGCCTAAACAAACTTGGTTAGTGAAGGTGAGTGTTGATGTACATCAACAAAAGGGGCCCCTTCTAAACCTACACTTGGGTCGCAAGTACCAGGCACTGTCCCGAGTTCCAATCAGCAACGCGATGGACCCGCCACCCGCACGGAGAATCCATGGATTGCTAAGAATATCGGTCAATGCAAAAGACTGTATAATCGTCTGTCCGTTGCGCTTTCACGTCTAAACCACTGAACCGATCTTGATGAAATTTGGCTCAGAGGTAGACAAAAGCTTGAGTAAGGACATAGGCTACCTTTTATTTTGAAAAATGGGTTAAAGTGGTTCAAATGGGAGATGTAAGTCTGTAAGAAGGTTTATGGTTTTTAGGGTTCCGTACCCAAATTGTAAAAACGGGACCCTATTACTAAGACTTCGCTGTCCGTCCGTCCGTCCGTCCGTCTTTCACCAGGCTGTCAAGAACCGTAATAGCTAGACAGTTGAAATTATTACAGATTGTGTATTTATGTTGTTGCTATAACGAAAAAAACTAAAAACAAAATAATAACAATGATTAAAATTAAGGGGCTCCCATACAAAAGCGTGATATTTTAGCCCCTTTTCATAGCTTTTAGCCCTTTTTCTGGTACATTTCTCGTATTCGTGCGCGAGTCCGACTCGCACTTGGCCGGTTTTGTTAAAGATATTCTGATGAAATTTTATTCTTGAGTAATCGTATGTATCAACGCGTTTTTATTTTGTTACTTATGCCTTACGCCTTTTCTGTAAAATTCACGCCTTCCTTCCGTAATATATAAGCATAATATTTTTATAGTTTAAAAGCAATAACATAAATCATTTCATACAACACTAGTAAAACATATTTTATAATGAACTCGTATCAGAGCAACAGTCTTAAGAGCGTTTTTACACTCATCCGATATCCGATATCGGTGTCGGACGCCGAAAACCGTCAAAAGGACATTAAGGTTAAAAATTGCTTGCAGTCGCTGTTTTAGTCTCTTTGTGTTCCGATATCGGGCCAAAACAGTAGTGTTGGCTCCGATAACCGATATCGGGCCGGACAATGTGAAAGAGAGATACTATCTCATACATTTTACTTCCTCCGATATCGGATGTCGGATATCGGATATCACATGAGTGTGAAAACGCTCTTATTCGTTTATCGATATCACTTTTAGTTATCTCTATCTATCATATAAAATATCAAATAAATCTTTCCCAGTAATGTTTGTACAATTTAACACCATATTTCTTTGACGGTCTATCAAACAACCGTTAAAATCCCGACAAAACCGTAATGAACATAATTACGGTAATCGGTAAGGTATCGATAAAACAATCGATCACATTCGAGCCGCATTTCAAATCGATTAGGAATCGTAAAGCGATAGTTATAAATAGATTGGTTGGTTTATTGCTTAATTTATCCTTTAAGTATTTAATTTTATTTTGATAATTTTTGATACTATGGGAATTGAATGACGGGACTACAGAGCATTTAGAATGGAGACTGTATAAGAAATATTCATAACAGAGATCTACTATAGTAGTCGTTCCGGGTAGTTGTAGTCCTAAAAAGTCTGAGAACTGATTTAACTACTGGAGTTTGATATTGCCAATTATGTTGTGGACACAAATGGAAGTCGTTTCACAGAAAATATCAAAGTATTGGCCATTCATACTTATACTAAAATCCGACCAAAACAATCGCAGACAACTAGCTTTATCAGCCGTACGTTTACAGAACGGCGCCGTTCAATTAGCGGCCTGAATGGTGTTGCTTGGATCGATGACGTTTATATACTAGCCTAGCCATTTAATCAAACAGCTATAAAAATAAGTTACTTCTGCAAGGTTTAAAAAAAATAACCACGAAGGCTAATGCGGGACCTTCTAACCTAACCTATCCAAATCGAATCGAAGCCTATCACTAATTTTCTGTGAATAGATCTCTACCGACCCCGTCGGGGATTTACAGGTGTGAGTATTTTTATGATTGTATGTAATTTTGTGTCTTATTTCGGGGTGGTGCCCCATCTTACGAATGGCCTAAGCATTAGCCAGCCAGGTTATTAAATGTCGTAATAAACGTTAGGTCTGAATATCATTCAGGCCGTTTAATGAATGACGCCGTTTAGTTAACAGTCTAGGCAGTTGGCGACGACATATATACCATAAAGCTTAAAACCATAACTATTATTTCGTTCGATAAATCTTAAAAAATCCATACTAATATTATAAATGCGAAAGTAACTCTGTCTGTATGTCTGCCTGTCTGCCTGTCTATCTGTCTGTATGTTACGCTTTCACGCCTAAATCATTGAACCGATTTTGATGAAATTTGGCATAGGGGTAGATTAGACCTCGAGAAAGGACATAGGCTTTGTTTGGTCGCGATAACCGACATCCACGCGGGCGGAGCCGCGTCTAAAAGCTAGTAAGATACAATTGACAATCTATTGAGACATAACAATATAAATAAAAGTTAATTCAGACATGTAATGTGTAGGGATGAAAGTAATGTTGGAGGCAGGCATTATTAATATGGCTGTGAATGGCAATAAGGGAAGGAAATGGATATTGATTCGACTACAAACAGGGATGATTGAAATAAAAACACATACATGGTTCCATCCAGCCCCCGATAAATGTGAACAATAACAGGAAGAAGTATAGCAGGTAGTTTTCATATAAGAAGGGAAAACATAGGCTCACTCACACTCAGAAGTCTATTGACAAATCGCAGGAGATCGGTACTTACGAGACGTTTGAAGTGTGCTGAGATTTTTCGTAACTAGATATGTATCAATGTGTGTATGTGTATTTAGGTCGTTGTGCGATTCCCCTTTGAAATCAAAGTAGATAATGGCACAAAACATAATAAATTGTAACGGTGTCTAGTAAGTTATTTAGTCTCGTGTAAGAAGCATATATAGTAACTAGGCCGTTTTTATACAATTTATATTTTCTGTCGGATATAAAACAGCCCTTATGGTTTCATTTTTCTTGCGCAAAGCCACGAGAAGAGGTGAAATGTCCCATTACCATGTCTTGTTTACCGGAACCATTGTTCTTTTAATATGAATATAAAAATCAATGTATGTTTGTTCTTTTTATGCGCTGCCGTACCGTTCATCCGATTGCTATAAAACTTTGTCATGTTATTGAATTCACTTATTTGTAGACAATAGGCTTAGTAACATTATTACTGGATGGGATAGATAGTGCTGTTTTCGGGTTATTTATTAATTTTTTTAAATAAATTCCCCTGCCAAAATGTATCTATTTTTATTGTATAAAATAAAATATTTAAAAAAAAAAACAAAACAATTTGGTAAGATCCGTTCAGATGTATACAAACATTCAAACGTTTTTACAAACTTACGGATTTACAATATAGTACGATAATTACTTACCTCTCATTCAATACTTATAAAACTTACGTTAAGTTTTAAAACCTTAAGCTGTGAACTCCCTCACTTACTGTCAACACCAATCTAACACCCGTGAAGGTGATAATTTAAACACCACACCCCATAAACCATACACTAATAAAACACTAGTATCATACAATGTCAAGCTCATTCATACAATATGTAACAGGGTAATAACTGCCGGGAACCGCCGGGGAACCACCCTGGGATGGGAACTTGGGTAATTATGGACTGACGGTCAAGTGTGAAATGCGATAATAGGGGAAGCGAACGGTTTTATGTGTTCCACACATCACTTTGATTATGAAGAGGTTGATAGATCAAATGTGAATATTGAAATAAATTTATTTGATGGCATTTTTGTAAATTCTTAGAAGTAGTAAACTGCTAAGAACGGAGTTGACCAGTGTTAAGAAATGTGGCCATGTTCAGCTAAACTGGTTTCTCACGAAATATTTAATTATGGAGTAAAACGTATTTTGGTTTGAGCGACTTGATTGCAGTTTTTTTTATTGGTGAAATCCGACTGACTGTTACCGATATGTGCAATAATGTATTAATTTCTGTGGCTATTGCATTGGTCTAAGTGATGTGTATAATATAAATGAATTTCCAATAAAAATATTTAGATTAATGTTTATTCGTATTCTAGAATAAATTCTTCTTTTTACATATTTTAGTCGGATTTATTTTTCATATAGTTTTAGAGAAACATAGTCTGATTTAACTGCTTCAACTAACAATGGAGCGTTTGACTAATCGGAATCGAACAATTATGTTTAATGATTTATCAAAGAAATGAAATTGTATACATTTACAAAAATAGAAACCAATTTCATATGGCTATCCATCGTTTAGAGTCTATCGTACAATGTTATTTAGATCTAGATGCCGAAGAGTGAGAGTTTGTCTTAGAATATTACTTTTGCCTATTCTAATTTGATAAAGTGTTTTAAGTTGGTAAACTGTTATAAGTTGGTGAAGTGGTCCTACCAAACCAGACAAAGCTAGTTTAGCATAATGGAAGAGAATTCTTGATGAAGAGCTTACTCTGCAATGCCCTACATACATCACTTCTGCTTATAGTTTACCAACTGATCACAGATAAAAATACAAAAAAAAAACCTATTTTTATTTCATCATCTTCTGTATTTAGACCTTTCTATCTAGTCTTCAATTCACCAACTTTCAACTTATTCAACACATTATTGAAATGACATGTGTAAGCTTACGATACGAGTCATCTCATCAAGTATGCCTTCTAGAGATCTCGAGAAGTTAAGCAGTGTCTAATGTTGTCTCTTCCCACATACCGAGCTTACTGTCAATATTATGACTACTGCGCGTTGCATAGGTCATACGATGCTTTGTTACTTGTATGTTTCCATGTTCTCAAGAATTTGTTTGTAAAAATCGTGGTGTGATTATAATCAAATCGTGTCAGTAGCATTGCATTGTTTTGTTATTTGAGACTTTAGGTTTTCTACGTTATAATCATCTATTCTATTGATGACAGTTTACGAGAATGTTAAATGAGGAAGTACTTCCGCCCTACAGAATACCGCGGTCATAATAACCTCGTGTTGTGTTCCCGGCGGTGAGTAGGGTAGCCAGAGCTCACTGGAGAGTTTTTGTGCTATCAATGGGAAGACCTAAGGCTTGTCTTGCTTTGTCTTCTACACTGATGGCACAGGAAAATCTCTGTTCTAACAGGGTCGGCTGCACACGTCCATAGGCTACGGTAACCACATTCCATCAGGTGGGCCGTGTGCTTGTCTGCCACCTAAGTGGTATATTTTTTTTATGTACTGTTTGAAAAAAGATGTTGATTGTACTTAATCGACACTAGCATAATACTTACAAACTAGATTAATCTCTGCAATACCGCAAAGCTGACAATGCCTGTTAAGTCCGCCTTTGTTCGAAAAGTTTAAATTAATTAATCTCGGTTGTATTGAGGATCGTTGGAATTAGCTCTACTTCTTTCCCAGATTGCATTAACAGAAGCGTCGGTAGCTTAGTGGTTAAGGATTCAGCCTCACCATCGAGAGGTCCCGGGTTCCAATCCTGGCCTATCCTATCCTACACTATCGACGTGAATCCACTCCTAGCACAAGCAATTTACCTTAGTTGGGGTTAGAGGGAATATTAGTAATTTCGATAATTTCGGTTGCTAATATTCTTAAAAATTAGTTTTATCTTGGCTATTAACGGAGCGAATGCCATCATATCTTTTAACCTCCAATGGAAAACCTCTACCAGAGCCTTTCTCGTTTCTTGCAGGTAAGGTCAATTTGGTCATCGAAGATTTTGCATGGTATACATCCTCTAACTTGCCAACTAAGTCGTAATAATAACAATAAAGTTTAATGTTAATAATTAATTAATGGTTTCCAGCTGGCTGCCAATCACAACATCAATTTATTAAACTAATAAGAAAACACTTACAGGCGCCAAGTTGCGCATGCGCAACCAGTTATTATACGTGATATTAATCATTGACACGTTCTACTGCGTTTGAGCAATTTAGGTTTTGAATTAGTTTGTATATTAGTTTTTGACTCGTAAGTGTTTTGCATGATATAATTTAAGAACCCACGCGCACTTGTGATTTTTACTTGATCTTCTGATATTAGTATGCAATTAAATCGTCCAGTATGCGCCCTACCTTATAAGTACTGATTGCCAGAACAAAGGATGAACCAAGATCTTCAGCACTCAAACCAACTCTGTCGCGTGGCGGTAGTGAACGCGGCCGCTACGCAGGAGGTGCGGGTTCGATCCCCGCTCAATGCAAATATTTGTATGTAGGAATATGTATATTTGCATTGGTCTGGGTGTTTCTATATATAATATGTATTTATTTACAAAAAAAAGTATCTAAGTATGTTTATCCGCATTCTAGATTCGATAACACAAGCTAGACTACTATGCTTACCATGGATCTATATATCATGGATAGCATTGTGTGAAATGTTGTGAAATATTTATTTATTTATTAGCAACATAACATAAACTCACGCCTTTATCCCCGAAGGGGTAGGTAGAGGTGCTAGCTACCACATTTTGCCAATTTATGTTTAGGTCCCAATGTAATAGGTTGCGAGGCGAGCCTATTGCCATTAACCGGGCACTTATAAACCTGCGATAAATACACACATAACTTCGAAAAGCATCGAAAAGTCATTGATGTGTACCATGGTAAAACCTGGGTTCGAACCCGAGACCTCGTCTCAGCAGTCCATTACCCATACCACTAGGCTACCGCGGTTTGTTGGTGTTGGTGGTGCGGTTTATTAGCAAGCTGTCACGAAGTATAGTCACCGGCGTAGCACTCCGCGTTATCCTCCTAAGACACAGAAAAAGTATATAGCGCTCATAGAGAGTACATTTTGTAACCGCACTGGGGTCAAGTAAGGCGCGGTTTATACAGAAGACACACACAATATAAACCTTATGTAGTTAACAATAACGTGAATGACGTGACGCGCGCACTCGATGCAATGGCACGTCACTTTAGTGGCGGGACGTCGCCTGGAGGCGCGGATGCAATTCTCCTCTAAGACAAAAACGACGGTATCGCACAATGCATAATGTTCATATTGTGTTACTTAAATTGTCTGCCTTGTCATACATCCCCGACACGTCTTTATAGATGGCCGGTAACTATACGATACGTCATCGAGACCGTGACGTAGAAGTTACTTTCCTTCCACACGTATTGTTTCGATATTTTTATTTCATGGGTAGCTACATGACCCTCATAAACCTTACATTATCATATAAGTATTATGGAAAACTATAGTTTAAAAGTTAGCCGGAGCTCGCTGGAGAGTTTTTGTGCTGTCAGTGGGAATACCAAAGGCTATTCCTGCTTTGTCTTCTACACTGGCGGTACAGAAACTCTGTGTTTACAGGGACGGCAGCAAGAGTGTGACTCGTAGTGTTGCACACGTCCATAGGCCACGGTAACCACACCATCGGGTGGATCCTGTGCTTGTCTGTCAACTCAGTGGTATTAAAAAGTTATTAAAATTCGACTACCGACATTGTATCGATAATGATCAACATTACTATTTAGAATGTATAGGTTAAACTGAATCGATTCGACATTTTGTACTAGTAAGAGTCGATAACCAACTATTTTGCGCACTATTAATAGCGCCGTTTACACGTACAGTTTTGAACTGCGCACCTGGACCGCGTTCCAAACCTTTCGGTTTGGACTGCGTATCGAACTGTGGTGATATATTGCGACTAAAATATGACCAAAGTTCGCGTCGCTAACTTTAATTACACCTTCGGTCCGAACTGACGGTTTTGGACTGGCGAGTAGTAAATCCTTCGTTCCAATCCTCTACGTGTAAACGCAGCTAATACCTTATGAGCGTGAACTATTCTAATCGAATCAGCCGGCGTTATAGACAAATAGAAGCCATACAACAAGCTTTGAACCTACTATGCTGTTCATAATTATTTTGTACGTTTGGCGCCATTAAATTTAGGAACTAGCTGTTGCCCGTCGCTCCGCCCGCATGAATATCCGTTATCGCGACAAAAAATAGCCTGTGTCCTTTCAAAAGGTCTAATGTATTTCTATACCAAATTTCATCAAAATCGGTTCAGTGGCTTAATCGTGAAGGCGTAAAATACAGACAGACAGAGTTACTTTCGCATTTATAATATTACTATGGATTTGCATATTAGCTACTACCTCGCTCGCTCCTTCCAACTTAGCTGTCGTTAGGTCCATCCGTTTTTGAGCTCTAACACTACAGATCAATCTACCCGTTTTTTCTGTTCTTTCCCACAAACAGATACACCCAATTCAGGCTCTTTCTGCTTAAAGGAAAATGGATTTACTCAGCACGCTACTTTACTCAGCAGGCTACTCAATCATGAACGGAGCCTGTTTATCTTTGATACCCTCCGCTGATCAGATTTCACCACCGATGGATGGATGCCTAAAAACGTAACAGGTGGAGGAAGCTGATGAGGGCCAGGCCGAGAGGAATGGCCCTGGATCAGCCAGCCGGGGTACGAGGGATATGTCGCAAGACAACCTACGGCCTAGCACAACGATCCATAGACGGCGTGCGGCTTAGTTGGTTCGAGTCCGACATAACCTCCCACCTCTGGCACCGGAGGTTATCCATGGGGATTTCCCGCACGAAAAAAATAAGGAGGAAAACCCGGAAAGCGGGCTCGTAGTGCCGAGTTCATCCCAGCCTCGGGTACAATTAGGAAAATACGTCTCTATGATGTTAATGACCCTCTACTGATCAGAGAGATACGTGGAAAAAAATTACTGCATCAAAACATAGGCCATTGTTTCCTCAGCAAAACATTCGTTCGAAACAGAAAACGCTTCACTCTAAAAAGAAATTGAGGCAATGAAGTTGTTCCTTATTTGGTGTTGAGTATTGGAATAAAAGAGGTGTTACGATGCGACCATTTATTACGAATGCCACAACAATACTGGTTACATTTTCGTATTATAGGTATAGAAAACATAGATCGGCACAGTACATCCCCCTTTGTTTAAGATTTTTGGGGTAACCTTTACACAAAAAAAAAACAAAGAATACAAAAATAACATAATAATATAACCTTATAATATAGTGGTTACATAAAAAAAAACAATAATAAAAAGTGTATATAAAAAATTTATAACTGAGTCGATCTATGTATTCTATACCTATAATACGAAAATGTAACCAGTATTGTTGTGGCATTCGTAATAAATGGTATAGAATACATAGATCGGCACAAAGTTTCCTTTACTCAGGATGCACAACTAAATAATTTTCTAGCCCGCGTCCGATGTAAGCAAGATCTCTGTAAAGATATACGCAAACGGCGATATTCCAAGCCGTTGACATAAACTTAATAGTTCTTAATCCTTTGCTTAAGTACTTACTATAAAATTTAACGACTACATTTTGTCTTTAGACTAAACCGCAGTAGTTCCATGTGCTATTATTGCTTAGATTATTTCTGTAACACGGCTACTGTGCACTCACCGACCCTTTACTTTAGTCCTTCACATTCGTACAACGGATCTAACATATTAATCAAGAATCATTGTGTCCAATGTTTCTTAAACTTTCTTCCATCCCGAAACATATTTGACCCCAACTTTACTGGCTCATTTGGAATAATAAATCGACAAAAATTACTAAGTCAAATTGAAAGCCCAAACATAAAAAAAATTCTATATATTATGTAACATGTTGTATTGCTATATGATGCTGATAAATTAAGACTTCTATAAAAGCTGTTATAAATTACAAGTATCATGAGACGTTTTATTAAAATTACTTTATAATTTGCATGAAGATGTTTATCATCGCCAATCTAGGTCAACATATTGCACATGCCTTTGTAGTATTAAGTAAACTTATGTTCGTGTATATTATTTTATATCAATTGACTCTTAATCTTAATTCAGTTTATTCCTAGAGGTTACATCTCAAACATAAAAAAATTGTAGAAAATAAATGATTTAAGAGAATACAAAAAATGCTCAAAATGTTCTACGAGATGATAGATACGGTAAAAGTGGTAATAGTAAATATACTCACGAAATCTACTTGTTCTAAACAAGAATTTTCTCTAAAATACACTTCGTGGGGTCTTACTAAAAATGTTGAGATACGTTGCATGTTTAATCGATTACACTCATTATACGAAACCTAATTCTACAGCAACTGATATCGGAATGCAATTGCTTAAATTAATATGAAACTTAGAATGCATTAAAAACTGATATGCTGATAAATTCATTTGCGTGCTAATGAACTTATTTGATTGAAGGAATTGCTTTCAAGATGTAGTCGTCTTAGAAGGGTGCTTTATATAAATCTACATTATGTTTATAGAGATTTAAAAAGGTAGATTCACTTTATTGCACATCAAACATAGAATACATACAAAGGACTGTATTGAGCGGCGGTAGCCTAGTGACTAAGGTAGGTAGTGGACAACTTCTAGTAACATTTTATTTAATATTAATAAAGTAGAAATGAAAGGGATAGGGAATATTTATTGGATGTATGTTAACCCTTTCACGTAAAAACTACTCAATGGATTTTATTGAAACTTTACAATAATACATCAGAATAACACATAGGCTACAATTTATAACGATAACAGAGTTAAATATACTCGTAGTATAGTATAAAGACTCGACGGGAACGATATACATTGTATGAGTTTGGATTAAAATATTACAAGGTAATTAACCTAATAAATCTAGCAAATAATAAATAGCATGATATTCTAGTCATACTGCTCACACAGTAGGTAGTACAAGCGTTATGCTCTTGGTGTTGCACATGTAATAGCTGACGGTAACAGATTCCCATCAAGTGCGCCATTATCTTGTCTGCCAACTACAGGGTATAAAAAATTCAAAGACTTTCTTCCAAGCTTGTAAAAGATTTCGAAAATAGCCACCCAACAAGATCACAACCTGTACGATTACCTTGTGAACTTTGACACTTTAACAACACTTTGACACTCAATTACATCGGTGTACCTTTTGCCGGGAATCCTTCTGGCAGTTATTCTTAGAGAAGACCACACGGATGAGACCACCTCAGCAGTACCCGTGGGTGTAAGTGGTGACAAAGGTGCTAAAGACTGTTTTCGTTTTATAAAAACCATTTCACAGAAAATAGGTAGAATGTACGCACTGAAGTTTATGCGGCCATAAGGTCTTCGGAGGCCGAGGTTAACCTGGCTTGCAAGTGGCTACACTTCTTGAGTATTGAATTTTCTAATGTCCTTCTGATTAATTTAGATGTACCTGATTTTCAATATCATTTGATTTTTCTTAAGATAATTATTCCTCAAGTGACATATCTTTATATGACACCTCTTTTGCTCGAGCAAATTTGGGGATTTAATGTAAGTATCATAACTGTTGAACATGGTGTACTGAAGTTGCAGTTGTGTGGGTGATACTGTCGGTAGATAATTTTTTATGGTATTCAATATGTTTAACTGACTTTTTATTCTTTAAAGTTTGTTTTGTATGTACTTATTCAACCCGTTCTGCATCTTAAATTACAAATCTGTTATCCTTTTCAAGGAAATGAAAATTATCATAGGCCAGCAAATATTTCATAAAACTAAGTACTACTAACGATTCCCTTGCACTGGTGATAAAATTTTATATCTTCCTCAATTAGTATTATTAAATTATATCCCAACCTCATTACATCTGATCCTATTTAAATCGGCTTTTCGTGCGATCAGGCTATATTTCATGAAGAAATACACAGATAAAGTTCATATATATCTCTTAACATAAGCCTTCATAATCCAGGTATCCCCACCTATAAATATTTTACTACTATCTTGAGACTATAAAAACACAGTTTACATTTCGTTCATAAATTATAATTTCAGCAGAATATAAACTTGCCTTGGATCCACATCATTAAAAAAACGTTAATCAAAATTCAATTTCAATTTTCATAAAGGCAAACCGTTTAATTTATAACGCGCCACATAAAAGTAACTGGAAAAAATTAAAGCTCATAAGCCACCCATGACGAATCCCAAGCCCAGAGTCATAAAAGTTGACCCACAACAATGCATTATTTACCATTATATATCGGCAGGGCGACACACAACCTAATGACAAACATAAACACCAACCTAACGTAGGTGTAAAAGCGAATAGCCAACTCTGTTTGAAGATGGTGGTAAAACTACCAAAACTTGACAATGAAATTGTATAGGCCAATATTGACGCTAACGTAGAGCAACATTCTCACGAGGTCCTGACGAAATTTCTCATGAAATAAACTTTAATGTTGAATGTAACACTAGAGGGCGCCTGCCCTCGAATATGAATGGTAAACAAATTGCAGTACAAATATTGAAACTGATTATTCGGGTACTCGGCGTTCACGGATGCAACAAAGGCGGCTTTTAGACCACAAAAGATGTGGTAATTGAATTGGATTTTTGTGTAATCGCTGACCACTTTTGATCCTTGTTTAACATCTTTATTGATGCGTGTTGTGCGGTGGATACTTTTTTGGAAGTAGATCTGAGACGGATTAAGATGTAGTTGGCCATGAAATACCACGATCTTTTTTGGGGTTTACTTACTTTTCTTGCCCCATAACACATCTGATAAAGCACGGTGCTGTATCTTCATTTAGATGGTAATTATCTATGTTAACCTTTGATCCTTCCCCAACATCCATATTTGTGTATTTTGAGAAGGAAATTCTTTTGGAGATAGATAAAAATTAGTATTAAGATATAGTTGGATTTGATAGATGATTCTCCTACTTTTAATATGGTACCTTCATCTAATGTAGTCGCACTTCCTTTGAATGGTATATAATAGTCTTTACTTATCGTCCAAACTAATTACGAAGCCCATCCTTGATCATTCTCATTGCAAAAGTGTCCATCACACTCGCCGCGTTCCCACGCTGGATTGTGATGGCTAGGCTCTACACCGGGAACGATCTGGAGCGATATTAAAATTCCTACTTTTAAACTTTCATATCAAGTTTTTACACCAATTTTTACACACTAAGTTGACAAATGTTTTTATCGTTATTGTACATACCTCTGAATTATATGACGTTTTAACCACTTCTACTAACCGAGTTCACGGGTTCAGTGGTTCACTACGCACGAATACCAGACAGCTCAAAGATAAATGCGTTAATTCCCGTAAATATAGCTGCATACTACGGTTTTGTTTGAAGTTATTTCCGTACGAATATTAATATTACTGTGGGTTGCATATCAAAATAGGCAAACTGACTAAACCAGCAGAAGCTATAAATTTCGTAACCGATATTGTGGAAGCCCTTGTTTACTAAGTTGTTGAATGTACCACAGAGAAATACCATATATTGCATCGTAACAGATTGAACCACAAGTTATTATAAGGTTTTAGTTCGAAACACTCGTTTTCATTCGTAAAACTTCCGCTTACTTCTTTACTTTATCTTAATAATCCTACGGTTTTAACTTCGGTCTGTCCATGGATCTTCCAGTCCTTCTCAGGACTCTTGGGTAGGCTTTCTAAGAGGTCTGATTGCAGGTGAGATTGATTTACAATATGCACTTGAATTGTCAAAACCTAATGAAATATTTAGGAAATTTTATTGGATTTTATCGCCATTTATTTAATGTGATTTTATTACTGACACTCCTAAATCCTAATTACGTTTCAGGAAACTTCATACACAACTTCCTTGCGTACGTACTCGTATAGTAAAATAAATATTTGCTAAATTATTCAGATAATCTTGTCTCCATTCAATTCTTAATACGTAAGACTTATCAAAACAAACATCCTATCTCTAACTAATGCATATTTGTCTACGATTAAATCCATCGCTGCAGTTACTTTACCTTCTGATTTATGAATGCTATGCACTTGACGTTTGCATTTAAGTATAATTATCACAAATCATAATGTTTGAATTGCGTTTACTGTACAAGTCAGTTCGACGCAGGAGTGATATTTTGTTAAATGAACTTCAAGACCTATCTGAACAGCTACACGAACCAACAAACTAAATTGAACCTTTATCCTTCCTTTCTAAGGTTTAAATTTCCAGTTTTCAATATATTTAAGTATATTCTGAAAATGCTGATAACTTTTAAAGAATTATGTGCTTTATGTATTTGATTTTAAAGAGAATTTTGACGTGTATTTGGGTGCAAAGTTCGTATAAAACGCAAGAGCCCCCGCTGCGTTATTTGTTACAGTTGTCAGTGAAGTAATTTTAATTTATCAGCTATGGTGTACCAAGGTTCGTTGTGTTGGCTACAAAATTGGCGAATTGGATTTCATGGTGGTACTCTATGGGGTATACTTTGCTGTACCGCTTACCTACGTTATTGTGAAAGAAAATTTGGATAGAAACAATCCTCTGGAGTGGGTACGAATTTATTACTTACTTATTACTTGGATCTAGAGCAGAGAATGATACATACTCTTTGGTAATTATAACAATAAAAATCAAGCCCATTCTCCTAATAAAAATCTGTTTAAAATTCAGGCTCAATCTCGCAAATGTCAAAAACTATCAATTTAATTTATTGTTCTATTGCCGTGTATATCTAAAACGTGGAAGAATCCATTTTTCCTTTCTTTTCTTACTATTTAATCAAGGTGTTAACGTTCTTTCTTGAAAATTGTGTTACGAGAATATTAATTTTTGACATTTAGAAGATTAAGATTACATCGAGACTGAACTTTCAACAGGTTTTTCATTTCCTTGTTTTAATTTTATTCTTTCTGTTTGCATTTTCTCAACACATTCTTTGTTATGTGTTCTAAGAAACAATATAAGCGACTGACTGACAACTAACTTGAGAGCTGACAAAATGTGTGCTTCACTCACTGTCACTGTCGTACTCAAGGAAGCGTGCTCATCTGATACTAATGCGAAAGTTGAAAGCAATTGAGCTGCAACGTTTAGTAATTTATTAAGCGCTTAAAAATAAAACATGATGTTATTACTCATTTCATTCTTTACTTTAACTTGCCTGATGGTAAGCTGATAGTAAAGTCTCAGGACAGATAGTCACCCTCACAACCACCAGCAATATAAAAATGATGTCCCTCAGCTTGACGGCCTTAACAGCCACGTTTTCACATACCGCTTAAATGATCCGGAACTTTAGGAAGAAGGAACGTGTGCGGGAAAATAATTCCAGGACTTAAGGAATGATCAAAGTAAAATTATACATTAATCATTAGGCCAATTAACTATTCCAAGTTCTTTAGTACCTACCTGCCAGTTGATAAGGTACTTAAATTTAAAACTACTGAATTACCTACGTTAAAAGTTACTGCGGTTTTACCATTGTTTACTCAGTACACGCAAACTTGTGTTAAACACGCTATTAAAAAATTACTGCCACTAGATTCAAACTCGTATGACGAGCATTTTAACTATTTAACCAATTAACCATACAATAAAATCGTACTTGTATTTGGACCTTGAAGACTGCGTCGTCTGTCGTGCATTGTCGTGCATTGTCGGGCATTCCCGGAACTGTTTGGCATTTTTGCGATGAAAGTTAAAAGTTCATTGATGACCTATTTACTATCCACACATCATGCGTAAATAAAATGGTGTCTATTCATTTGTGAGATTTTAAAAACGTTAATAACTTTGTTTTTTTGTATGGTTGGGCATTTGTATTATTCCATATTATATTGAAGTATATACGTTCCATATCAGCCCCTGCAGTTTCTCTGGTAATTAAAAATTAGTAGTGTATAAATCAACTTAAAATCACAAATAGCAACATTTTCATTGACGTTTATAAAGCATTAGGTTACCCACGGAAGCTGATTACGTGTCAAATGATAACATCCAATTCTAAAGTCACGATTCTAAATAAACGGGATACCTATCTAAGGTATTGAGACCGCTATTCAACGAGTATCAGGATTTAATAGGTAGAAATTTCAGTTCAATTATGGCTTATGATTAATGCAAGTTTAAGATTTCTATTTAAGTCTTCATTAATGGCTTTAAGCAATACTTGACTGAAACTTGATTAACTCAACGAAATATACGGTTGTATGTAAGATGGCAGTTGAGATTTAAGAAAACCATGACCTCGTTTAGTTAATTGACCAAGGAGCTATTTTGTTTACCTCTAAGCAATTAAGAAAATATTGTCATATTAACAGAGGTGCAACATCTTCGTAGAGCATAAACTATTATAATGAATAGATTATTTCAATGGTAAAGATATTATAATTAGTAATTTTCATTTCTTCAGGGCTTTTGAAATAGTACGTATGTTACTGCACTTACATTGCCGAAAGCGGTATATTACAGAAATATGTATAACTAAAAGAGCCCTAAATTATATTCTCACCTGTGATTAAAATACTATCTTTATTTCTTTTACCCTTTTTTATTATGAAAAGTGTCACTCGAAATAGAAAATAAATTGCTCTTGAGTCAAGGAAAATAGCATAGATTGATGTCATAAACGGCTTTGCTTTTTAAAATATTTTATTGTCATCAGCAATCAATCGACAATAAACGGAAGGAGAAGATCCTAAATCCTAATCGGTTAATAAATATTCCTAATTACTTACAACGATCACCTGTTTCGCATAGTTCATAAAACTAGTTTATAATAGTGAACCAATACACGACTCAAAGTACTGCAATTTCATCTAGAACCATTCCTAATAATAACGAATATGTATTAAGAGCGAATTGAATTAATTTGTAATCCGTGTGGTAACGGAGAAAGAATACAAGTATCACTACCCTATCTCATCCGAGGGGTCAAGTCAAGACACGACTAACAGTAAAATATGCAGATTATATCACTGCGAGAGAAGGGAATTTCCAAATGAAACCCTTTGCCAACCTGTCTGAAAAGCGTGGAAGCAGTAGGCCAAAACGTAATAAAATTGGGAAAGGTGTGCTCCAGCAGTGGAGTTAAGACTTATTGTAACTAATTTACATATTTCTCCTTGTTTCAGATACGTCACGATCGCTTGACCTCTTAAGAAGAACAAAATTACAAAGGTACATATCATTAACCGTTTAATAGTGACTGTTGCTATCGTCAGAACCAATCATTACTTTGGCATTGACTGCAGAAAATTAAAAAAATGCAAATGTCAAATCGATAAACATAAATCTCTATAAAATAACAATAAATAATAATGATGAAAAGAATCGCGGTTATGAAGCTACTTTATGTTGCGTTTCATCAATTCAGATTTAGATATTGTAAATCAAGTTTGATTCATATTTCGGAATCGTTCGCAACAAATTCACGACTGCTATCTTCGTCATCAGTTTTAATTACTATACAAATAGCATTAAAAATAATGTTAGATCTTGAAAATATAAATTTTAATTATCATCATTTTGTTCTGTTACTTTGATGACTAAAAAAAGATACCTGAAATTAAACATGACTGCAGTAACAGATCAATCACATTTAACTCAGTCAATTCCCTCAGGAATTTCTGACATATCCATTATGATCATAACAGACTGACTAAATCTATTAACACTCGTTGACAAACGACGTGACAACCGCCATGTTAATTTGTCACTGCTTCTTTTTTTCTCATTCTGGCACTTTCATTAAGATGGACAGCCGCTTTCTTCACATTTCAATTTAGATTTTTAAACGGCTTTTTGTATTGTCTTGATTCACTTTGAAAGTCTTAAGTGATCATTACAGCTGTTGTGATTGATTTTTTGGGACCACGATTTTTGGTTTCAAACTTTCTTATTTTGTGATATATTTAGAGTACTCAGTGGACGTTTTAAGGCAATGCTTTAATCAGCTATGAGTACGTGGCCAAATAAATGAGTTTTCTGTTAACTTTGTAATGCTTTCAAGTCTCTGTGTCTAACAATTATTTTGTCAGTTTAGATATGTATAGTTATTCGAAAATGAGTTTTTGGTCCAAAGCTTTGATTTTGGAAGTTTATAATTTAAAAATAAGTTGTGATAATGTTGAAAGATCGTTCTGGTATAGGCTTTCCCCTGTAGTAATCGCATTGCTCTCGTAATAGCCATTATAGGTGACATCAGGCGAAAGACTAGGAAGGTGAACCTCCCCATATCCCACCTGCGTAAAACACTGCGATAATGGTACGACATTTATCATTGTACATTAAAGATTCTTTGATCGCCGGTCAAGCTTTTTAGATTTCGTATCATTTGCTATCATGGTTAAGTTTAGAAGCATATAAAAAGTAAACTTACACATTTGAGAATTCATTATCATCACCTGCCTTTGTCCCAGTGATTTGGGGTCTCAGAACATGTGTTATTTATTCTACTTCAAACATCCTGTTAGATGTTATTTCCTCAGTCACTCTGCCTTCTTTGCCATTCATATAGTTATAGTTAGTTAGGTATATAGTTTTGATCACATATAGTTTTGAAATAAACATATTTTATTTTCTCTCTGGTACTAAACCCATTAATTCATAGACATGAGTATATTTTATAATAATAAAATAGAACTAATAAGGCTACAACTCAAAATAATCGTAGACCATGACCAGATGCCACTATATAAGGCCCTATTAATCTTAAATGAACTCGACTAAAAGCTAATGCACCATATATAGGAGCGGACGTGTACAAATTGACTGTCACAGTAGTTCCATGTAAACCATTTTAATGGGTTAATTAAAATTGTTTCAAAGGTTGTATCACATCATTATTGTCGCATACATAAGCCTCTGACCATGATAAGAAAAGGAGAATCAATAACTAATATTGGTTAGACGTCTGAAGAATGTGTCAGTGGTATTACTTCCAGGGGCACTGAATATACAGAGTTACTAGTAACTCGACATATTCCTGTCAGGAAGTGTTTAAGGACCCAAAATGATACAATTTGGTACCCCCATATGTATGGCCGAAAATCAATAAGGTTTCGAGATAATTGACATTCTCAGTTTTTCCGTTTTGACTGAGACTATAAGTGCCAATTAAAAATAAAGCTTTTGCCGAGTGGGAATTGATCTAATTATTTTTTTTAGGTAACACTTTTAATAACCTTAACTAATTATAAAAAACTCTTTAAATAAAAAAAAATTGTGGACCATTTTCTCTCCAGTATTTGTTATTTGTCTCAATAAAAATACTATGGCAGTGGGCGTACAAATTACGGCAATAACTTGTGCATTTATTCAGCTTTCCAAAAAGGTAACGACACCTGTAGAATGACATATCACTACATAGTATAAAACAAAGTCGCTTTCTCTGTCCCTATGTCTCTTTGTATTCTTAAATCTTTGAAACCAGGCAACGGATTTTGATGCGGTTTTGTTTAATGGATAAAGTGATTAAAGAGGAAGGTTTATATGTATAAGACATGTTTAATATAGTAGAGGGTGCAGCGGGAACGGGATATGACGCCACGCGGGCGGAAAAATATTGGCGGTACGAAGTTCGCCGGGTCAGCTAGTTACTTATAAAAGAAGGTGAGTTTTTATCAGCGCGGGTAGAAAACGCCAAGGAAATTTTCATTGTTTAGGATCGGCATATCGGGCACAAGGTGCATCCGTTTATTTATTGTACACCATAACAGGATTATAAGAAAATGATTTCATGATGGTGACATTACATCTGTTTGGGATTAATAGCTTTTTTTTTTTTTTTTTACGTGCGGGAAATCCCCACGGATACCCACCCCTTCGGAGCCGGAGGGGTAGGTTATGTCGGACTCGAACCGACTAAACCGCACGCCGTCTCTGGGTCGTAGTGCTAGGCCGAAGGTGAGGTTGTCATGCGACATATCCCTCGCACCCCGGCTGACCCAAGGCCATCCCTCTCGGTCTGGCCCTCCTCGGGAAGGGGGGGACCACGTGGTCCCCGACTCAACCCCGGTGTGGGGAGGTGCGCATCGTCCTACGATGCGCGCCGCCGCCGTGGCCTGCTTTTGCTAGGGTGACGGGCGGCTCCACCCGTAGCCCTCAGGCCCGCGCTCATGGGGGGCGGAGGTCAGTTTGCGCCCTCCGACGCCCGAGCCGCCTTCGGGCGCGTGCAGCGATGTCAGCGAGCCTTTCTCGCTCATCGCGCCGCGCCCGCTCTGCTGTCTCCTTCGCGAGCATGACCTGCTCGCAGAAGGAGGCGCTGGCCGCCCACGCATCCGCGCAGCGGACCATCGCCGCGAGCAGGGTGGAGAGCGTGAGCACTCTCACCCCCAGGGCCGCCACAAGCTCCCGCCTCGGCGTCTCAAACGCCGAGCACTCGGTGAGCGTGTGCAGCCCCGAGTCCACGCTCGCGTCGCAGTGATGGCACTCGGGCGTTGGCTCTATACCCATCAGATGCAGATACCGCCCGAAGCTACCGTGCCCGGTGATAATCTGCGTCTGACGGTACGAGAGGCTACCGTGTGGCCTCTCTAGCCACTCCCCCATGATGGGCCTTACCGCCGCAATGACGGCGTGCCCTGCGCGTGGTTGCCCAAGTCGTCGCTCCCACTCGGCCACCATGACCTGGTGGAGCCGGGATTTCTCGGCCCGAATATCCTCGGGCTCGGGATCGAATCCCCGCTCCCGCGCCTCCTTTCGGAACTTATATAGTGCCGAAAAGGCCCTCGCTTCCAGGATCCACGGTGGCGATCCGGCCAGGAGACTCGCCGCTTCGAAGGATATCGTGCGGTATCCCCTGATGGCCCTGGAGGCCATCGTGCTCTGCGCCGTACGGAGCAGAGGCATGAATCTGGCCTCCAGGGTGTCCGCCCACACGGGGCACCCGTATAGGGCCATGGACCGCACGACACCCGCGTAGAGTCTCCTGCAGGAGGCCTCTGGGCCCTTCAAGTTGGGCAACAACCGGCCCAAGGCATTCGCCGTGGGCACCAACTTGGGGCGCAGACTTCGGAAGTGCTGTCCGAAGTCCCATCGACCGTCAAGCACTAGCCCCAGGTATTTCAACCGGGGCTTGATGTCGATGGGAGTGCCTCCCACTGTTAGGCTGGCTCCCGGGCCTGGCCTGCGCCGAGGGCCATGAAAGAACATGGCCTCGGACTTGTGCAGAGCCACCTCGAGACCCAGCCGCCGGATCCTGTCGACGACCTGAGCAACCGCGGTCGTGGCCCTCAGGGTCGCTTCGCGGTGCGTGTCATCTGCGTAACACGTGATGGTGACCCTGTACGCGAAGTCACCGCGAAGCACCCAGTCGTAACCGATGTTCCACAGGAGCGGCCCCAGGACCGACCCCTGTGGAACACCGCACGACATCTCACGCCTACCGACTCCCGTCGAACTTGGGTAGATGACGGCTCTCTCCGTCAGGTACGCCCCGACTATGCGGCAGAGGTAGAGAGGCACGTCGTGGTACACGAGTGCCTCCCTGATGCAACTCCAGGGCAAGGTGTTGAAGGCGTTGGAGATGTCCAAGGACACCGCCAACATCACCTCGCCCCGGGCAACCGCATCCCCCGCCAGAGTCCTCACGCGCATGATGGCATCCACAGTGGAACGCCACCGGCGGAACCCAAACTGGGTGTTCGCCAGGTCCGGCCCCACTCTAGAGAGATGCTCGACGAGGCGCTTGGCAATAACTCTTTCGAAGAGCTTGCCCACCTCGTCGAGCAGCACTATGGGCCGGTACCCGGACGGCTCGTCCGCTGGGCGTCCCTGCTTGCGGATGAGGACCAGTTTCCCCGTCCTCCACATCTTCGGAAACTGGCCCCGCTCCAAGCATGCGCTGAGGAACCCTCTCAGTCGGGGTTCGAGGCCGTCTTCCCCTAGAGCTAGGACCCACGCGCGGCCTGGAATGCCGTCGGGTCCCGGGGCGGTGCCTTTCTTGGCCCTAAGCCTTCGCACCGCCAGCTCTAGTTCTACCCAAGTGACCTCGGGCACTTCGTCGTCAATCACCACACTGGGTGCTGTAGGCGACCGAGGCGGCGGAGCCATCTGCGGCGGAACATGTTCCGCTCGCGCCGGGAACAGGGATTCCACCACTCCTCCGAGCAGAGCCGGTTCGAGCACCTGGGTCAGCGGAGGGGCCCGGGGGCGCAGCTTTTCTGTTACCATAAGGTAAGGCCGCCCCCATGGGTCCCGCTCCAGCGTCTCCAGGAGCTCCCGGTAACAAGCGGCTTTTGACCGCTTGATCTCCGCTCGGAGGGCATTCCGAGCCTCCCTGTATCCCTCATGAAGCTCCGCCAATCGGGGCTCCGAGTCTGCGGGACGAGTACGCCTCCTACGGAATCGGGCCCACCGGCGGTGCGTGATCACGCAGGCCATACGCAGCCTCGCGATCTCCGCATTCCATCAGTAGACCCGACGCCTCGGATTATAGGCTGGAGCCCTAGGCATACTCGCATCGCAGACCCGCGTTGGGATTAATAGCAGCGATTAATTAGTGTAGTGTGATCTACTTTATCTGAAACGTTCATTGTACAGTTCTTTTTATTATTCCCTAGTATCGTTGCATGATTTCATTTGTGTAATCCTGATCCAGTACGAATTTTGCCATTAATTTGTTAATAATGTAGGTTTCCACGGGAGAAAGAATTTTTAAAGCTATTTATTTTTGAGCTATTTATAATTTGGGCCCAAGAGTTTCCCTTCGAGAAAAGTTTAAAGAAATAGACATTCTAACCGTAGTGTCACAATACATTTTCGAGAACCTAATGTATGTAAGGAAAAATATCTTAAAAGTTTCAAGAATTTGTGGCAGGCATAATATAAACACAAGACATACAAACAAGCTTGTACCTTGTGATAGTAGACTCCATAAAATTTGTAATTCTTTCCGGGGCAACTGAATACGCTTTTTCAACAAGCTCCCTAATGAAATTAGAGATTTACCTATGAATAAATTTAAAAATGTAATTAAGACTAAACTGTGCCAAAAAGGCTATTATAAAATTCAAGAATATTTAGATGATAAACAAGCTTGGAAATGAGCTGTTCGCTCAACTATGCTACTCAAGAAAACTATTGTATTTAGACTAAGTAGACTAAGCAAATGTTTGTAAATAGACCAAAAAAAAATGCCCGCTGAGTTTCTTGCCGGAGTCTTCTCAGGTCGGGGCCGCGTTTCGAACCGGTGGTCCATTTACTAAACTAGTCTAGATTATTTTTTAAAGTAAGTACCGTTTTATAAATGATTTTTGACTTGACTTTTGACTTTGACTAAAGCTGTATTTGAACAGCATAAAATAGTATTTTTGATCAGCATCAAATTATCATTTTTACCGACTAGTTGGATATTTTATTACCTGAGAGAACAGGGACAAAAGTTGTCTAATCAGTTATCCTCTTTATGCTAGCGATATTAATATATACCTCTCTCTAACCCATCGAAAATAAAACAGTCGTACCATAAATTGATGTCCACCGTTTACGATCAAGTGCACCAATGAGTGCATCTCTGCACTTCGTAGGTCAAGTTTATCATATATTGATTGGTGTATATTGGCGTCAATATTTCTATCAATTTCTTTCTATCGTAAAAACTTGTTACGACTGACAAACATACAGCTTTCATCAAAGACACAGAGAGTTATAATTTTAGGAAGCCATCTTTAAACATAAACTCAACAGATTACATCAACAGATGAACCTGAGTTCATCTGGGACCAGTTGAAAAGTGGTCACTGTGGCATAATGGATGTGTACAACGCCTAGAAACCTTATAATGCACTTCTTAAAGAACCCCATATTATAGTCGCTTGGAAAAACCTCAGCAGGGAGTTCATTCCACAGCTTGATCGTGCACCACTCCCGGTCTCAATGTACCTGCGGGCTTCATGTAGAACAGTTCTTCTGAACACAAACTATTGGATAGGCGGTAAAATACATACAATGAGGCGAGATCACTCCCGAGGCTCTTGGATCTTGGTGGGCATCAATCAATTAGTCCTACGCTGTCCACTACTGGACAAAGGCTTCTTCCCAATAATGGGAGGCTTTTGCTAAATGTTCCCACGCTGGCCAGACGAGTTAATACATGTTTTTATTTCGAATTTTCCTGTTCTCGCAGTAATAACCGCGGTAGCCTAGCGGTATGAGTAATGGACTGCTGAGACGAGGTCTCGGGTTCGATCCCAGGTTTTCCATGGCACACACCAATGACTTTTCGATGCTTTTCGAAGTTATGTGTCTATTTATCGCAGGTTTATCCCGGTTAATGGCAATAGGCTCGCCACCTATTACATTGGGACCTAAACATTAACTGGCGAAATGTGGGTGCTACCCCTTCGGGGATAAAGGCGTGAGTTTATGTTATGTTATATCGTCCGTGTATTTTTCTGTAAGTTGCCTCTTACGATACCCTTCGGATGAGATGTATTCTTATTACTTGTATTCTTTTTCCATCTCCACACAGATAATGTAGGCAAATATACCTGAGTAAAGTGATTTAGTAATGTCAAATGTTCATTCATTTACTTTTTACTAACCTAACTTCGTTAACAAGCTAGTAAAAAACGCAATAAAGCAGATTGCAATTAGCACTCAGCCGCACAGCACCTCACTCGTCGCTAATTAAACGCTCCACTGAGGTAATTGAATAACGTGCCGTTAGTGGATAATTATACATGATTGATAGGACTGCGCAAACTCGGCAGATAGCCATTTCGTGATATAGTCCGTGCCACCAATCTTCGACCGAAAACGTGCTCAAATTATTCGTTATTACCCGACTGCCAAGAAGATCTTGTATGTTTGTATGTATGTTTGTAATATTTTTTATTACCTCATATATCTTCTGAACCACCGAACGGATTTCAATGATTCGTGGTTCGAATGAAAGGTATTTATTGTCCAAGTGTTCTTGAGTACATAAAATATGAACAAAAGCTATATGTTGGTTTTTAGGCGCCAAAATGCATGCGGTAAAAAGATCACTCAATTTTTTTGAGTGTGGTATCAAAATGAAGAAAATTAGAAGACAAATATGAAAATATATAATTATGTCATCATTTATTTTATTTGGGTGTCTCTTGAGGTTAGCTTTAGCACGGGATGCTATAACGGCGGCGGAGAAGCTTAAATCAACCAATCATTAATCATCTCACATTTGGGTCCTAGAGATGTGGTGCTGGCTATACAACAGTGACTTCGCTAGAATGAGTGGATTATATCATACTAGCCAACTAGCTATCCCCCGCGTTAACATAGGATGCCCTTTCCGAAACTTCTATCTGTGTACGTAATTGAAACTCGACCATAATCTTTATTGATAAATAAAAAGACGGGTTGCACTCTGGGAGTGCCGGCAGAAGTGAAAACATTTTCATTTTTTCTTTCTTCGTTATATACATAGAAAAAGATAAAAAAGAACATACCATACCATACCTATAATATAGCGCTAATCATAGAACCTATCACTTATTTTCTGCTAATTTTCTGTCAGAAGAAATTAATAAATTATGAAAAGAAAAAATAAACACAAAAAGTAATAAATTACAGAAAGAAAAAATAATCATAAAAAGTAATAAATTACAAAAAGAAAAAATAATCACAAAAAGTTTCAGAAGGCCAGGTGGTTTATGAACCCGCTACTATCTGAAACTATAAGGACTTACAGTCGAAGTGCTTACCGTTTAAGCTACGACGATATCTATGGTAAATTGCAAAATAGATAGTCTTTACCTAATCTTGTATGACGTCAGTCGTCGGTTACGGTTCAAAGGTCAACTAATCCTGACGCTTCCTTAACATTTTACACCCATCCAACGCCGCTAAAGAAGTTTTCACTTCAAAAATATATGAAGTTATACTTTTTTCAGATTTCTTTATTTAAAATTGTTACATAACTGTCAAGTAGCCAGCCAAGCTTTTGTCATACAAATAACCCGCCTCGAGTCGTGTCTGGTGCAAAGGAGCCCCAAACACCTTCCGCATTTCCGCGCTGAATTGCAATGGCTAGCCTTTGCACCAGGTACGATCCGGAGCTAGAGTCATCAGTTTTATCCCTTATTCTACGACCTATTTCAGCGACCAAATTTCTTTGCTTCTATGCCCCAACTGCCCATGGTCTCGACTGCAACCGGCACCACGATATATTGAGGCTCGAAGGATTACACATATTTGATTTCCTATCTTTTCAAAAAAAATCAAATACATTAATTATAGATGTGGAGCCTCCGTGGCGTGGCGGTAGTGAACGCGGTCGCTACGCAGGAGGCGCGGGTTCGATCCCCGCTCAGTGCAAATATTTGTATGCGTGAATATTTGGTCTGGGTGTTTCTATGTATAATGTGTATATATTTACAAAAAAAAGTATCTAAGTATGTGTATCCGCATTCTAGATTCCATAACACAAGCTAGTTAAGCTATGCTTACCATGGATCTAGATAGCGTTGTGTGAAATGTTGTAGAAAAAAAAAACAGTTTAATTATTGAAAAAAAAAATCATGTTTACAAAAATAACATCAATTAAATTACTTTTACACTCCACACTCTCGATTTCGTACAATTTCATTCAAAGGTAAAAACAAATACAGCATTAAAATACAACTTCCTGATTAACTTTCAATCAACATAAATCAATAATCGCAAAAAAGTAACCTCCACGAAACACATAAAGAACAAATAGCTGTACCTACATAAAATACATCGCCAAAACGAAGCGACCAATCCTATAAATAAGATAGATAATGTTCACATTTCAACAACAATAATTTAAACATCAACAAGTGATGAATAAATAATAAAAATGTGGGAGCTGAACGAGACAGAGAATAAATTTATTAACCGTTGAATACAAGCGACCACCGACTGAGAGTATTACCTACCACAGATGCTCGCACGAACCACGAATTAGCGTTATTGAAATAATTTCGAGAATTCACAAGTATGTATGGCTGTTTAAAAGCACGGGAATACTAAAGGAAAAACTACATAATATGGGCAGAACTGCAGGTTTAAAACAATATGTATGCGAGTACACATTCAAGTTGATTAGTTAAGAGTAATTTCTATTTAGTTTATACTTTGTTTCACACTAAACATAGACAATTTGTTGCTTTTAAAATTTAAATTCCTGAGAAATGTGCTGCATAAAATGCCTAACTTACACAAGCATCTGTATTTTGTAAACATGAATAAATGCATCACACTAAAGTTTTTTGAAAGCTGTCACTTTTATGACATGATTCACTTTATACTGCTTATACACATCTAAAAAATTCAACCACAGTGGTAACAAAAGCCCTGACCTGCACACCACCGAGAACTGCCTCCCTAGACCAGTGGGACAATTATTAGTAGGATAGAATAGAAAGTGTATGGTAATGAAACGTATTTTGATTTTGACGTATATGACAATCGTCATGTCAATCTAATATATTGAATAGTCGATTCTGTTCTATTGTAATAACGAATTGCTACTTGCCTAGGGGGTATCTACCTACAGTTAAATAGTCAAAGAGACAATGCCTGCGCATGACGCAGGCTTAATTAACTATTAAGGTGGCGGGTGGTGGATAGTGGGCCGTCTTTAAAAGTCAAGATAAGTTAAATCAAGAGGAAGAGTAGGCAATTAGAACCCAGCCTGTAAAGTAAAAAATTTTGAACGCAACCGAGACTATGACTGCTGCTGAAGAGATAAATAATATAAATGATGAAGAGAAAAAACAGTGATGTATGAAAATGGCATCTGCGCGCTCTAGCTGTAGAATGATCGCTTTGCTATGGTTTTCTCTAGCGAATACAATTTGGTGTTCTTCAAGAGCGGCATTAAAAGGTACATGCAGGACTGATGGGGCCTGGTCATGCATACGTCCATTGACCACAGCAACCATGTTTCTATCAGGTGGGCCGTGTGCTTATCTGCTACTTAATTGGTATAAAAATTGCAATGAAATACATCGAACTTTTTAAATGTATTGTTTGTATTTTTGTAAATTCCGCAAAGCTCTAGAAGTCTGTGTAAGTTGTCACTATTCAAATGTCAATAGCACCCGCAAAATATTTCCTCAGACGTGCCTCGACGCTGGCCGGCCGCACACGATTTATCACCAATAAACGCACATGTCCACTGACATGTTAGAATGATGCTAAAATTCAAGGAAGAGTTTATGTAGTTATATATTCACGTGTCACATTTGCTGCATAACTACCGGTGGGAGACGGACTTTTTGCAGTTGTTACCAGAACTGTTAGTTAACATTTAGCAAATAAATTTATTGATTGGTTTTTTTACATTGTCACTACTAGTAGGTAAAAATTTTAGTATTTTTAGTAGTTTTAATGTTGACACTATTAGTTTACTTTAAAAATAAAATTTGAGGGGTGAATGTCAATAGCGGTCTCTTAGACTATAATAAAAAAATAATCTTAATTTCTTTTTCTATTTACATATATAAATATAAAAAGTATTTATCTAAGTATTGATTCAGTTCAAAATTAAATTGGCAATAAGACAAAAATATTAAAAAAGTGCTTGTAGAAATGCGCGCTTACCTTCAAAGCTTTCATTGCGAAATGTTTTTATAGAAGTGATGAAGGCGAAACAAATTGAATCTGCGGTAGGTCTGGATTAATACCTGCCTTTTATTTGATACTCGTTGAAAGTGGAATGACGGGATGAGTTTATTTGTAAAGCTTCTTCATGTGAATTTTTTATATCATATAAAATAAAATGAAGAGTATCTATATTTGTATTCTTTCAAGTCATTTGAAAGGATTTTTTTTATATATATACTAGTTTCGTAAAAACAATACTATCTTTTAAATTATACTTTGTCTAAGTTCATCATCATCTACTTGCCCTGGTCCCAATTTATTAGGGGTCGGCGCAAAATGTCATTCTCTTCCATAAATTCCTGTCACATGTAATTTCCTCAGTTACTCCCTTCTTTGTCATATCATCTTTCAAGCAATCCATTCATCTCTTCTTGTAAAGCCCTCTACATTCATACTTTGAACCTTCCTTACAACATCACTTTCCTCTCTTCTCATAATATTATGTCCATACCACGACAGGCGCTCGCTTCTCAATTTTCCATTCACTGGTGCCACTTTCAAACTTCTTCTAATATAGTCATTTCTTATTCTGTCCATTCTCGTCATACCACACATCTACCTTACCATTAGCATCTTCACCAGTTGTCTTTCATGTCTGTCTAAATTCATCAAGCTATATTGTAATCGGATTATCTACGAAAATTGTAATAAGATATTTGAGCGTTTCTTACTTCATCACGATCAAGCCTTTCCAGCTAAATTTGCCGATATTTGGTATAGGATAGATCGTAGGCTAGAATAACGCATAATATGTTATCCCAGAATAAGGTTCTAACGGTCGAAAACGATCAGAGTTTCACGTAAAAACGCATTAGCTCCTAGAAAATATTAAAATAAGGGTCTCTTTATAATCAGTGTGGCGATGGAAAATGAATACAAGTACATATCAGCACCCTATCTCATACGTGTTCCTATCACGAACAACTATCGTTATCGAATGGTAAACGTATTGACAGAACGGAGCATTGTGATTGGCCGCCTGCCTTCTGTAAACCTGTATGTATATGAAGCCGGCCAATTGCAACGCTCCGTTTACGATACGATTACGATAGTTGTTCGTGCTATGCTGATAGGTACTTATATTCTTTTTCACTTCTCATGCTCTTAAAATGTTACTTTAGTCTCTGCATATCGGGACTAAAGTTCCTTATTAATCTCTAGGGACTAAAGTATTTTTTTAAATTTATTTTAAAACTCCTAAACAGCCAATCACGGTGTTTGTGAATGGGAGGATTATCACCTTTTTAGTGATTATGTATAGAAATAACCTCAAAATGACATTTGAAAAAATCTAAAAAGACCCATTTAATTTCGTGAAACACGATTAATGATATTAATTTAATTAATTATTATGTAAGTATTAAACATTAATTCATTTTATTATGCATTTCAAATTAGTTTTAAATTATTTTTCAAGTTTAAATGTGTTGGCTAAATATGCAAGCATTTAAAGCGTACGTCAATTAACAAAAAAAAAACCGCGGGACAAATTTCTTTGCAATTTGAATTTTAAATAGAACTTTTCTTAGGTTAGATTAACGAATAATAGGTACGTAATTTTAAGAAACTTTGTTATTATAAATATTATATTATAATTTTGTATAGAACGTCGTTTTTTTTCCTCGCATTTAAAGTAAAATGTATAGTGTTTAACGTGGGACTAAACAACCATAATGACACTCGAACTATTAGCCACCTTCGCTTCGCTCGAGTGGCTAAAACATCTCGTGTCATTATGGCTTGTTTTACTCCCTTGTAAGGAATCCCGAAAAGGCGACTGACGGGAAAAAATACTGACGATATCGCTGCGAGAAAAGGAAAACTCGAAATACATCCATAACAATCCGTCTAGCTCCTATGACCAGCAATGGACTCCGATTCCGAAGGGGGAGGTTATGTCGGACTCGAAATGACTAAACCGCACGCCGTCTGTGGGTCGATGTGCTAGGCCGGAGGTGAGGTTGTCTTTTGACATATCCCTCGCACCCCAGCTGACCCAGGGCCATTCCTCTCGGTCTGGCCCTCCTCGGGAGGGGGGACCACGCGGTCGCCGACTCACCTCCGGTATGGGGGGGGCGCGCAGCGCTGCCGCCGTGGCCTGCTTCTGCTAGGGTGACTGCACCCGTCACCCTCAGGCCCGATTGATTGATTTACTTATGACCAGTGTATCAGCGTGTTTGGTTTTCTATTTCTGTTACTATTTCTATGGTACATTATGTTCCCATAAACGACTCTTACTTCCCTAAACAAACGTGAAGAAAATCACGTGCAACGAAGTAACAATCACTATGAGAAAGCATCGTAGACACAACAGAAACAACTTCATTTATAAATACGCGACTTACGAGTCAAAACAATGTTTAAAATTAAATGCAAATATATGAAACACTTTGTTGATAGTCGATAAATTATATAAGAAATAATGGGAGAATTGTTAAACACAGTTAATGTGTTATAAATTTAAAAACTGGAGCAGCTGTGTGTTTTGTATGAGAGATAGGTTTCCTCCTGTACCGAATATTGTTTTTACTCTGAGATGGATCCGTAAAGTTTTTATAAAGGTACGAGTTCAACAGCAGATGACGTCATATCACTGTGACATGCCATAAACACTGGTAGTTTCTATGTATTTCTAAGAAATATCTTTAAGATTAAAGAGAGTGATGACTTACGGAGTACTATTATCTATTCTGTGCTTACCGGCTCTGAAAAGTGGTCTCTTACTATAGGTCTTATAAAAAGCTTAAAGTCGCTCAACGAGCTATGGAGAAGACTGTGCTCGGTATTTCCCTATGTGATCGCGTCGGAAGTGAAGATATCCGTAGGAGAACAAAAGTAACTGATCGTAGCCCATCGGACTAGCTCGTAAGTGGCAGTGCGCGGGACACATAGCGCGCAATAGGTATAGATGGCGGATGGAGCAAAAGTTCTGGAATGGCGACCGCGTACGGGCAAACGTGGTGTAGGACACCCAACGGCCAGGTGGAAGGACGACCTCATCAAGGTTGCCGGGAAGCGCTGGATGCGGGCTATTTTAGATCGGTCGTTCTGGAAGTCTATATTCAACAGTGAACTATTTATGGCTGATATGTAATGATCTTTAAGAAATACCTATTATAGCTAGTGACTTTTCGCGACGCTGCGTCGTCACTATGTGTCCTACCGTCCATCAATATGGTCCATAGATATAGAAGAAAGTAGAAGTGCCGTTAATATCACGGTCACGTCACTGCAACACGTTGTCTACTGCTGCTGCTAGACGCTCTTCATAGACAGCTGCAGCAAGCAGTCATAATCATTAGAGGTCTCGTTCCAGCGGTTACTAATAACTATTGAATTTTAGTGATTCCTTCTCGGAGACTGGAACACGGAGCAACGCAAAGAGAGATAATACCTAAATTATCACTATCTACGTGTTGCCACACGCGATAAGGGCTTACACATTTGGAGTACCAGACCGCTACAGAGAGAACTCGAACCCAAAACCGTACGATTAGCACGCATATTTAATAAGAACCCATAATACTACGATAACACGCAAACATAATCACCAACTTCTAACACAAGATTTACTAACCAAAAAAGTAATATCTAGATACAAAACTCAAAATTACGCTTTAATCAAACAGCCTGTTATGTTAATTTCGTAAATAAACTAACTGAATATAATGTTTGCACATTTAAGACATGCCCACGACACAGTATTACTATCTATAAGCCTACCACGAATAGCGGGTACAACACGGAGACATATCTTCACATTGTCGAACACGCTCATAAATATTGCGCCTGCACATATAAGATACCTCGCACGAGCACCGCACCTGTAGCCCCGCATAATCCTCGCGATAGCCATCTGGGAGCGGCACCGCTCGTTCCCGATAGGTACTGAGTAGGTACAGGTATGCGCAAAAGTGTGTTTCGATTGTCAAAATAATTTATAAGTATTACGAATACTATGAAGTTTAAAGTCACGATCACGAGCAGAGTAAGAAGATATTGTAATCGTGGCAACATTGAATAACGTGAATTTCAACTTGCAATAAATTAATCTCGTCTTTTGCGTAATCTTCATAGTTTGAAGTGTCAATAATTTAATTCAAGAAATATCTACCTACAAAAGTGACTGTAATTTTTATTAAAACTGTAAATAGAACAAAATGTACTCAGTGAATTTTATAGAGCCAACACGTATAATCTTGACCTAATTTTGGTAGAAAAGGAATTAGAATACATTTTAGATCTATCCCAGCTAACGAAAGCTTTTATAGCAAAGGACATGTTTTGATTGTTAAGTTACGTAACAATGGATAAATAATTTTAACTTGTTCATGCAGGCTACGACTGTATCAATGACATGTGAAAACACAAAATTGCATTTCAAAACTATTAATAATTTAAATCTTATTAAGTAATATATTGTATTAAAAATATTTTCTAGTAAAAATAATATTTATCTACGTACCTACTGTGAAAAAAAAAAACATATAGAACGTTGTCAGATGAGAATTGTGACGAAATGTGAGCTGATCTTATACTATAGTGAGCGAAATAGAATTTTAATACCGCACGTCTAGGTATCCTAACAGAGAGAAATTAAAAAAAAATATTTCTTATTTTATTTCAATAAAAAGTGAATTCATTCACAAAAAAACTAGTCAAAAGAATACAATCGCAGCTAATACTTTTGTACCTGCTTATACCCCAAGAGATCAAGATTCGATTCTGAATGTATTCGGCCCGATGTCTCAATTAAACGTTTTTATTGGCCAATTTGCTGTCTGTATTCGAATAAAAAATCACATGTTCGTAATTGCCATCCTTACATCTTAACTTTGTACAAATTGGTATAGGTTATGTTTTTAAACTGGAGATTCATATATCATTTATAATTGGTCCTTAATCCTTGTAGCTCGATAACAACAAATACCTACTGGGTGTAAAAAAGCAGAAATGAAAAGTGGGTAGCCGCGTGGTTCCCGGCAGAGTAGAATTTGGGCCACCCCTTCTCTTCCCATGTGGTGTCGTACAAGGCGACTAAGGGATAGGGCTGATTGACTTTAACATCAGACAGTTATGTACAGCCCAGACTCAGCCTCAGATGCATGGCTCGAGTAAACAATAGTGCCCGGCATACGGCAATAGGCTCACCCCCTATTACGTGGGACCTAATACAGATTGGTGGAATGTGGGTGTTAATTCACCTCTGCCTAACCCTCCGGGGATAAAGGCGTGATTATACGTATGTATGTATGAAAAGTGGGTTGATTTTTACTTCGGTGATTGTCCAAAACTGGACTGTATTCAGAGCTTAAGTACCTTGTATTAATTGCATAAATCTTGACTCCAATCACGTCTTTATGCTCTTAATTATGCGCAGTACGCGTTTTAGACGTCTCTTGATGATAGCATAAAGTGTTACAGCGTCTGAGGAGTTCAAATCCACCCATCATAATATTAGGGCCTCGCTTCTGCCGCGACTTCGAAGTCAAAGTCAAAGTCAAAAATCATTTATTCTGCATAGACCATCAAAACGGTACTTACAAAACGTCAAGTTTAAACGAAATCTAGACTAGTTTAGCAAATGGACCACCGGTTCGAAACGCGGCCCCGACCTGAGCAGACACCGGCAAGAAACTCAGGGGGCATTTTTTTTTTGGTCTATTTACAAACATTTGCTTAGTCTACTTAGTCTAAATACAATAGTTTGCTTGAGTAGCATAGTTGAGCGTACAGCTCATTTCCAAGCTTGTTTATCATCTAAATATTCTTGGATTTTATAATAGCCTTTTTGGCACAGTTTAGTCTTAATTACATTTTTAAATTTATTTACAGGTAAATCTCTAATTTCATTAGGGCGCTTGTTGAAAAAGCGTATACAGTTGATTTGGGTCAAGATATATCTACTTATACTGGCGATTAAGCATCTTTTTATCTTTTTAAACAAGATATGTTAATCTCTTTTTAACCGACTGCCATATGGGTTATGTTTTTCGCGCGTATCTTGTATGTTTGTAATATTCTTTATTAGCATATATCTTCCAAACCACTGACCGTATTTTAATGATTGAACTTAAACGAAAGGTGTTCTTCTCCCAAGTGTCCTAGGGTACATAAAATATAAACAAAACGTATATGGTGGATTATTGGCGCTAAAACGTAGGTATGTTGTCAAAAAATATTTTCACTCAAACTTATTTGGAACGCTTTGGAATTAACTTATATCTTACAGAAGGTAGGATCCGTCTGTGATATACATTCTTCCATAATTGAGCAGTCCAACTGGGAAAGTACCTCCGCCCTACATAATACCGCGGTCATAATAACCTCGTGCTGTGTTTCCGGTGGTGGGCAGGGTAGCCAGAGCTAACTGGTGAGTTTTTGTGCTGTCAGTGGGAAGACCAGAAAGCAAAGAAACTCTCTGTTCAAACATGGTCGACAGCGTGAATGTGACGCCCCTGGTGTTGCACACGTCCATAGGCCACGGTAACCACTTTCCATCAGGTGGGCCATGTGCTTGTCTGCCACCTAAGTGGTATATATTTTTTAAAACTGCGATTACGAGCTCAGGTGAAGAGAGAAAGACCAAAAATCTATAAGCACGCCTCTGGGTAGTTTTTTTTGAAGTGAAAACTTCTTTAGCGGCGTTGGATGGGTGTAAAATGTTAAGGAAGCGTCAGGATTAGTTGCACTCCTAGAGTGCAACCCGTCTTCTTTTTTTTTCGGAAATATGTACTGATATTTGACGTCAACATTTTATATGTTTAGAATTTGCACCAAACAATAACACCTATAAACAGTATAAACCTTTACATTGAATATCCATAAATATCTCTATCTCATTACGTGTCCGCCATTTCCTGTATGTAACATAACAAAATGGACGTTACTGCATGTCAGACGGCAGAATACGTGTTTGAAAATTAGGTTACTATTTGAGGACAAGCGGAGCGAGTGGCGATTTCGTGGACATTACTGTTGATTTCATTAGAGTTTACTTAGTATCAACATATAATGTAAAGCAACTGTAATAGCTAATACAACTTTCTTTTTTTTTTTTTCAAAATAAGTAAGGTTCTTCACATTTTTTTCTAATTATTGCAGGTGACAATTGCTCCTTAATATATCACAATAGTAAGATAAAAGAAGATTAAAGAACTGGGTAGTAAAAAAGAGAGATAACCGTAATAAAAGAAGCAGTTAAATAATAAACCAAAAACTTACTTGGTTATTAAAAAAAAATAGCCATTACTCGGCATTATCAAAGTTCTAAAGATAATTTTTGGATTCTGACCCATCTGAAATTGACTGTATAGGCAAAGTTATGACGGAATCACTCGCATAAACCCTGAAACCATTGCACTCTGTCTTTGGACAGTCGTGTAAAAGAACCACATTGAGCACTTAACTCTAATTTCATCTTTCTGACGTGGAAGCTACCTGACAAACGTACTGATTTCGCTATATGCTCTGCTTATCTCTATACTAGGCCTTACAAACAGGCATTATATTTTACAAGGGTGTAAAACTAGATAGACAATTTGACCTTATCACGGGAAATTGACATTTATTCCTAGTAACATCTGAGGTTTACGTCCGGACCACACTCGATGTTTATTTACTTTGGCTAGGTGGCCTAAACAAAGATGGCTAATATTGTATAAGATGTTGAAGGAATTTTTGAAGGTCGTGTGTTATGCTAAGATGCATTTGCTTCGAAATAATTAATGAAAAGGAAAATTGTAGTTATTCCGACAGTTTGAGACAAGTTTGAGTGCAAATGAGAACAAAGAATGACTGCTTTTATCACGATAGTATAGATTACCTCATTCCAAGGTAAAATCCTCTTTGTATCTAAATTTTGAATTTTAAGATTCTACTTTCAATTCTTAGAATTGAACCACCAGAGGTGTTGTTAATAATGTAATTCTTCTTCAGACCATTCTAGTCTCAACTTCCAAACCAACTAGTACTACGGAGTCAATTCGAGTCTCAGCTTCCAAACCGACTAGTATTACGGAGTCTAATAATATCTTTCAAGCTGACAAGAATCTTTGAAGCTACAACTTTCATCCAACAAGACTACTAGTTGAAGTCTTCTCAAGTGAAGTGAAAAGTTGAGTGTGCGGCGTGCGCATATATATTTGAGTACATTGATACAATTATATGAACTATTAAATTAATATTATGCTATAAAATAGCAAGAAATTATCGTAAAAGCCTCCGCCTTACTGCAAAGAAATGCTCAATAACCTTAGCGAGAAAACTGCGGGGTATTTTTACGAGTACTCGTAACAAAAACTATAGGATGCGCTTCTGACTCAGATAATAAAATTTAGATACTAAAACGTTACAATCGTATGGCAGTCTTTATTTAACAGAATAGTTAAAGGGTGAATGGGACCACACACCAACACCAATCTCTCCTGAATGCCTGTGTATACTTATTTGCTGATTCATAACGAGGTTCTGGTGCAGACTCTCGTCTCGACTTTACTCAAAAGAAAAAAACTAAATAATGGAGTTAAATAAGAGCGGAATCCGGACTAGAGATTAGCTTTCACTTTGAACATCGCACCACACACTTAGAGCAAGTACAATGTATCATAAGCATGAATTCAGGCAAGATGGCACAATTCTCAAGAAGTCTTAAATTCAAATCGATTAAGATAGGTAAAAGTGAATGTCCAGGTGGGACTCGAACCCACGATCTTTCCCTTACAGGGGGAATGCTCTAAATCGATTTGAAAAGTTAGCATAGTAAATGCTTCAAAATTTCATTCAAGTCTTAAATTCAGATCAATTTTTGATGCAGTAGTCTGTTAAGACTGTAGCTCGTTGTGGATTAATACCTACTTCTGATTTAAAATAAACCACGGAGGTAGGACACGACGGTATTTCCGTCCAAATGAGGAAGTACCTTCGCCCCACAGAATACCGGGGCCATAATAACCTCGTGTTGTGTTCCCGGCGGTTAGTAGGGTAGAGGGGAAGAAACTAAACCATGGAGTTGTACATGAGAGCACCCTGGACTAAATCAAACTTAATCAAACTTAGTGACGACCAACGCATTTTCATTACACGGCTCGGTTTTTTGCTGGCGCCGGCCAAGCCACGAGACGATTTTAATTACATACAGTTCCTAATAGGCTACAAAATTAAGTCGTAAATAGGTTTCACGCCGAAGCTTGGCTTGGCAAGAAACCGTATTATGAGAACACAGCCTCAGCGTTTGTTACATATACTTATTTACTAGAAACAAATTCTGCTTTCTTTACAAGTTTACAACCTCTAAATAAAACTTCTCCACGCCTATTCAATTTCGAAACTACTAATAAAAAAATGCTGACAATAGAGTACAAGAAATTATTCTGCAAGCAATTGGCAATAACTTTTTTAATAGTAATAGAAGAATGGGGTTGTAAAATGTTAGAGCTACCACCATACATGCCATGCGTCCTGTGGTTTATTAGTTGCTTTTAAATAATAATTACTCCTAATACCCCCTTTTTATGACCGACTGGACTCTTTATTACGAAGTCGAGCGACTGCTCATGGTCTATATTAAATTCTATGACAAGGAATATTATACCGTGTCCTGGTTTTCGTAAAGTATATTATTGAATGCATGGATCGTTGGGTCCATGCGCTTGGATAAAGTCTAGGAGTTCATTATAGTATTGTTTCGAGGCTGGTAATTTGAAGTCGAAGTATATTAAATTACTATTTACGTTTCGCTTTGACTTGTTTCTAATTCCGCTTTAGTTAAAATTAAACTTTCAATTTTACTAAGAATAGCTTTTGTACCATTGAGATGGTAAATACTTTTACGATCCACCAGCTGGGACGTGGTCACTGATGCAAACCAAACCAGAGAGAATCGAGTTCCTGGCCTATGGACGTGTGCAATACCAGGGGTGTTACACTCGTGCTGCCGAGACCTCCTAAAACCTTTATTTAAGAACTCCATACTTTTTTTTTTTTTACGTGCGGGAAATCCCCACGGATACCCACCCCAGAGAGTTCATTTCACAGCAGAAGCGTGAGTGTGTTGTTCGTGTGTGCAAAGAAGAACCAACATCGGATTTTATCAGCATTCCAGTACAAGGCGACTAAGGGATATGGCTGATTAACTTTAACATCAGACAGATATGTACAGCCCAGACTCAGCCTCAGATGCATGGCTCGAGACAACAATGGTGCCCGGAATACGGCAATAGGCTCACCCCCTATTACGTGGCACCGAATACAGATTGGTGAAATGTGGGTGTTAATTCACCTCTGCTAACTTTCCGGGGATAAAGGCGTGATTATATAAATATGTATGTACGTCCAGTTAAAGTTAGCAGATAGCGGTAGTTTCGCAAAAAAAAGTATTTATGCAACCTGTCATTACGTGCCAAGCCGCGAAATTTTATGCATTTTCAATATTCCAAAACGGTAATGTTATTATCTTTCTGACAAGTACGGTCGCGCGCAAAATACGTAACGGCTGACAGCATTTTTAATTGGGAATTTGAAAGATATTTTTTTCTTGTAGGTAAATTATAATGACGACTCCTTGTGATATGCGAAGCTGAAGGTGATGTAAAAATAAAAATACCAATAACGGTAGTGAAGGGTGAAAATTTCACACCCATGGGGTGAAGAGAAATTACATCATTCTTATTTGTAAATAATATAATTTAATGTTCAGTTTATTGTCTATAAGTGTAATAAGTTTCAGATAATGTAAAATGGATATTATTTATGAAAGTGTTTTTTTATTTATTTATTTTTAAACCACTTAGGTGGCAGACAAGCGCACGGCCCACCGAATGGAAAGTGATTACCGTGGCCTATGGAGGGACACCCAGGGGAGTCACACTCGCGCTGCCGACCCTGTTAGAACAGAGAGTTTCTGTGCCGTCTATGTAGAAGAGAGAACAGAACAAGCCTTAGGTCTTCCCACTGACAGCACAAAAACTCTCCAGTGAGCTCTGTGCTAATTACACATCTCTGCTACCTCTGTAAAGGGAAGCCGGGTTTTAATAAACCACTTACACTCAATAATGCTAATATAGTGATGGTGCTACAAATGTAACCCGAAAAAATATTTCTTGCGTTAGTTTTTGATAATTCTGTTTCACTTTTAGTTTCAAAGTCATAATGTAGTCGTGTGTGTAAGTTCACTGGATTTTTTGACTGATCGAAAATGAATTATTCTATAATTTCTTTGTGATTTGATATTGTCATTTTGTATTTATTAAATTTTACTTTAATTTTAGTTTATTTATTTTAATTTTATTTTCGAGTTATTTTGCAACTCTGCCATGTGACGTACACGGCAGAAAATGCTATAGTTATAAATATTATAAAATCTAATGCCGTAATCATTCTTTGAAATAAAGCTTGATTTGATTTGATTGAAAATACTTATATACTAACAAGTCTACTTACTAGTAAGTCATTTATTAAATTAATTTTTCTTTCAATACTGTAACCCATTTTTCTGAAAACTCTTTTGTACGAGATGGTCCCATATCGCCGCCGTACAAGGCCATACATACATAACTTTACTTTCATGGTACACGCCATTCGTTTTGACACTACGATATATCGAAGATTTACGCACTTCGCGCATTAACGCTGAATAATCAATTTTTATATGAAATTAAAACTTATTGCAGTTTTTTTAGTTCTTTTGTAATATTCTCTACTAACATGGAATTTTTTTAAATTATTGACGCTCTGTAAGGCCGTACTCAACAAACGTGTCAAACATCTATTTGATTCGGCCATTTTATTATAACAACCGCAATTATTTACCTACCGCGGGGCACATATTGTAGCTTATTGGTTAAAGAGTCGGTGTTCGAGATGTCCCGAGTTCGAATCCTGGTCATCACACTACCGACGAGAACCCACTCCTAACATAAGCAATTTAACTTAGCTGGAGGGGTTAGCGGGAATATGAATAATTTCGATTGCTTTTTTTTTGAGAATATTTTTGGCTTGGTAAGAAGAACTTTAAGTCATGTTTTCATTTTTTTCTATCTTCATTTGTTGATGATGATGATAATGAGTTGATGATGTTAATGACGACGATGACGATGAATGATGATTGCTGCCTCAGTAAAGTTGTGGGGACTAAAAAGCTCCCTAGGGAGATTTGGAACGAATACGAAAAGTCACTGTGTTATGCGACTTTCCGACACTTGTGCGAGTGGTCCAAGACGTTATGTCTAAAAATCTACAACTTTTATACATAAAAACTCGAATTCACACCAATATCGAGTAAAAAAAATAAACAATCTGTAGCTAATGTTGTATGACGTCAGTCGTTGGTTACGGTTCAAAGCTCAAGTGATCCTGACGCGTGTTTAACATTTTTTACCCATCCAATGCCGCTATAGAAGTTTTCACTTTCAAAAAAGTCGCCAGAGAAATGAGGCTTTAGCGCGCGTGGGTTGCATTGATATAGTCTATGATTGGATTTGAGCTCATCCACCGCTGTAACACCCCGTGCTATCCTCAAGACACCCAAAACACGCATGGGTACGCGTTTAGAGTTCATTTTAAGCACTTTTTGGATCGAAAATATCCTTTAGTCGCAGTAATCCGGTTGCTAGTCCGGTTGATCGGACTACTGCGATTGTTTAGTTCCAGTAGTCCGGTTGCCAAATGGCATCAAACTATTGCTATTGTGTGGCAGTGCACCCCTAGTACGAAAATCTATCATAAACGTATTGAGAAAACGGAGCATTGCAATTGGCTGGCTTTACATACACACAGGTTCACAGTAGGCAGTCGGCCAATCACATTGCTCCGTTCTCTCAATACGATATTACATTTATTATTTATTATTTATTTATTTATTAATAGCAATATAAGCTTACAGTACGCTGTACATTACATTACGTATTACACTATATTGCATTACAATTATACATTAATTAAAAAACCTTAGTTACATTCTTACAGTTCGTCAAATAATTAGATAAATAAACATCAAACTAATCTAAAAAAAATGTCCAGTACAATACAAATGTCAAATGAATAATGTCGAATGGAAAGTTGGGATATTGAAATAAATTATAAGAATTAGGTAAAAAAAGTCAAAAGAATAATGTCAGATTAAACCAAATTGAAAGATAGAAATACATTCATAATATTTACAATGCCAACATTCTTTATAACTTACATAAATATCTCCTCACACTTACACTAATGGCACTAATCTTTTCATAAAATATGTCTACATTTGGATTCGTTTCCAAAAAGTATTCCTCGAGCTAAACCTATTGATTGGTTTTGTGTTTATAGTTTACTCTAAAACAATTGTTCCACCGTCACTTTGTAAACTAATTTTATATGTTACATTTAACTAATGTGGGCATAAATTCAAAGTAGTAATGTACCAAAACCCGGAAGCGTTACTTGTATAAATATTTGCGGCTATGGCACAAATGTTTTGTTCTCGAATTGGATGTTTATGTACCGAGTTCGACAAAATCAAAGGATTGTGGCAAGTAGGTTGAATGTATTATTGTTAAATAATATGAGGACGGAGTAAACGGTTCAGTGCCTCCTTTCTTTGTCATGAAGCGGCGGTAGGTTTGTGGTTATAGTGCTGGAATTGGGATCAAGAGGTTGAGGCTTGAAGTCTGGGCATTACACCACCAATAAGGATCATAATACAATGTATGAGTAATCAGAATACTTGTGATTACAGTTAGTTTAATTATTGTTTTGTTCATTTACAGCTTACAGCCAGCTTCACAAGGCAATAAATAGAGCCCATGAGAAAAGTTTTTGGCAATAAAAACTTATGGTCATTTGTATTGGTTAGGATAGACAGTAATTACCTGCAATGCCTAGGTTTATAGGGCACAACCAAGACCCTTTGTGCGAAGTCAACTTGCTGATTGACAGACAAAGCGTTAACACATACTTTCCTCTCGAGATGGGAAGGTCAGATACCAGTCGCTCCCATAAAAGCCGTATATGTCTAATCAAGAGCTTTTGTAGGAGTTAGGACACGACGGTATTTCCGTCCAATTGAGCAGTCCGACTGGGAAAGTACCTCCGCCTTACAGAATGCCGCGGCCATAATAACTTCGTGTTGTGGTGAATAGGGTCGCCAGAGTTCACTGGAGAGTTTTTCTACTGTCAGTGGGAACACCAAAGGCTATTCCTGCTTTGTCTTCTACACCGAAGGCATAGAAACTCTCTGTGTTTAAAGGGTCAGCAGCACGAGTGTAACTCCCCTTGGGGTTGCACACGTCCATAGGTCGCGGTTACCACTTTCCATTAGGTGGACCATGTGTTTGTATGCCCACCTCAGTGGTATAAAAACAATCCTACCTTATTTAGTAGCCAGTCACAATTATGTAGAACATCTTTACAGCTTCATTGCAATGGATGACTGTAGGGCTCCTGATTTTATATATTCCGTGATCCAGGCAGTGCAGTCAGATGCTTTGTATGCTGATTATTCACGACAAATCTCCTAAATCGTTTAACTTTCGAGGCTACCATGAAACGTGCATTCGAAGTTTCAAACCGAAATTTCGGACAACCGATACTATAAAACGCTTAAATTATTCAGCAACTCTGTTGTTGTTTGGCATGATTGGAAGTAACTGGTGGCTTCAGAAGGAGAAGTCCCCGAGCTCTGAAGTGAAAGCTTCATAATATGCTACTTACTTAGCACAATGCTAAGATTAAATAAAATCGATTAAAGAAGAAGCTACCATACAAACCAGAAGTAACTCAAAACTTACATAATTGCTACTACGTGTTCGCTTCGTGTTTCATGCGAGATCAAAATTTCATTTGCACATTCCATGGTAGCCCCCCCAGACCTAATAAAATCGGCTGCTAATCCACTGCACGGGTAGGCGGCTGGATAAGCCGATTATAATTTCATACAATATATGTAAATAGGCGATTAGCATGCGGTGTGCAGCGGCGGCGGCGCCGATGATAATATAACGATGTTGACAATATACTGCGCTTGCGTCGATGGTGGTAAAGGCACGTGCACACTTAAGTGTAACGAATGCCATTGCGAAATGGCTGATACTGATTCGCATACTAATAGTGTAATTTGTTGGTGACGTTTATAATTCAATATGAATGTACCAGTAATGTGTCTGGAGAGTTAAATAAAGGTGTATTTTTAATACTTTTGGCATACGATACAGCACTATCGAGACTTCTGAGCCAGGTAGCATATAATAAGGGTTTTAGATTGATAATAAACTTGATTTTTACACATACATTTTAGCCTCAGAGATTGATTGTCAGGCTTATTTTAAGTGGGTCAGGTCAACTTCATTTACGAAGATGACGGTTGGATTAACCGATATCGTAAAATAAAAGCGGTATGAGTGAAAACAAAATAATAGTCTGTCGATTTTTAATGCCTACAGAGCTATTTAACACTTACAGTAGGTAGGTAGTTTTTAGTTTAATTCCTATAACTTGTATTTCAGTATCTACTGTGAAATAATCGTGTCTACATTTTTTTTTGCAAATTCATATAATATATGTACCTACATAAATTTTATCAATGTGTAAATACATTGACAAAGTCAAACCGGCAACCTTTGACGTAGCACTGAATGCCCTACTAATTTTATTTAATCTGTTACTCTATTGCCATGCCACACATATCATGAGCTTAACCATCTAATTTTAAGAATATTTTTTAAAAACTTAAAAAAATCCTCAGATTACGTAACTCAATATCACAACAGTGTATAATAAACCTTATTCTCAGTGATCGACTGTCGTATTGATCAACGATATCGTCCTATGTATTAATTTTACTCACAATTTCAAATTGGCTCTCAAGTTGTAGTCAATATTAAATTACTTGTCATTTGCATATACATTGTTCATGGTAAATAGATGATACGTCAGTTACAAGAGCTCAAGTTTATAGCATAGAATATAGTTATTGTAATTAATGGAGATTAAAAAGAGTTGCAGTGAGTTTTCATTGTTAGATGTTTTTCCCTCAGACCATACCCAATCTGGCCCCCAATTCTGCTAATTTTATGACATAACAAAACCACAGCCATACCTCTGTCATTGCAAAAAATAACATTGAATTTTAGACTTTATGCTAGGCTTTTTAAGGTCCAAAATTAAGAAGAGTTCATAACATTTCACATTCACTCTACAAGATTTTCATTTAATTTTAAACTTTAACAGTATAGTCGTAAAATCTAAAATTAAATGGCACTTGTTACAATGTCTATGGTACCGCAGTGGTTTTGTTTAGAAAAAATAATAGCAGTATCAGGGCCCAGGTTTGCTTTTGACGTTCATTGGTGTTACTTATCTTGCTTTGTCTTCTGCACTGAAGGCACAGAATTCCTCTGTTCTTACAAGGTCAGCAGCACGAGTGTGACTCCCTTGATGTTGCACACGTCAAGAGGCCACGGTAACCACTTTCCATTAAGTGGGCCGGGTGCTTGTCTGCCGCCTTTAAAAATATACCTATGAGCGATTGGCGATCTAACGTCGTTTGATAATCTCGCGCCGGAGTCTCGTTCGCTAATGGCTAGAGCGTGGAATTGGCAAAATCTTGACGAGATCGATAAATGGCATACACCCAAATTATACATAATATTTCTTTTTTCTTTCTTTTTTTGAAAAGAATATTAGCAACCGAAATTATCCAAATTACTAATATGCCCTTTAACCCCTCCAACTAAGCTAAATCGCTTGTGCTAGGAGTGTGTTCACGTCGGTAGTGTAATGGCCAGGGCTCGAACGCGGGACCTCGCGATCGTAAGGCCGAGTCCTTAACCACTAAGCTACCAACCATAATAGTCCGTCTGGGGAAGTACCTCCTTACATAATACCGCGGCCATAATAACCTCGTGTTGTGTTCCCGGCGGTGAGTAGGGTAGCCAGAGCGCACTGGAGAGTTCTTGGGCTGTCAGAGGGAAGGCTATTCCTGCTTTGTCTTCTACGTTGACGGCACAGACACTTTCTGTGTTTACAGGGTCAGCATCAAGAGTATGACTCCTTGATGTTGATGTCCATAGACTGCGGTAATCACTTTCCATCAGGTGGGCCGTGTGCACGTCTCCCACCTCAGTGGTGAAAAAAAAAATGTCTGGTTATAGAATCCAGTCTCTACCGTCATCTCACAGATTGACAGATAAAAATATTCAAATGATGCGGATAATACACTTCTATCTACCTACCCATTATATACCCATTATATTACATTAATAGATTATGTTTAATTACATTTTCAACATACTTGCTCATAATCATAAATCATCATAAACTGGCACTCATTTCGCAACAATTAGGCACATAAAGACACCTATAATCAAACTGAGGTTTTTGGATTGTTATAATTCACAAGTGAGTTATTGATTCTTTAAAAAAAGTTCAGTTGCTTTTTTCCTAAAAAAAAGTTTCGATACAAAAAAGATCGTGTTCAATAGTAAAAATAAATTAATCTACGTATTACTAACTCATTTCATGCAACTGCGTATTTAGATAATTTCAACTTGTATGTGTTTAATAAACAAAAGTTACACTCAATAACTAATAACTCTTTTGTGCTCTGTAATAACATTAAATTGTTCCCGAGGAGGGCCAGACCGAGAGGGATGGCCCTGGGTCAGCCGGGGTGCGAGGGATATGTCGCATGACAACCTCACCTTCGGCCTAGCACTACGACCCAGAGACGGCGTGCGGTTTAGTCGGTTCGAGTCCGACATAACCTCCCCCCCCTCTCCGGAGGGGTGGGTATCCGTGGGGATTTCCCGCACGTAAAAAAAAAAAAAAAAAAAAGTAATAACATTAAATTCCAAATTTATGCCGCTACGAATAAAACAAAGTAAAATCTTTTAGTCTATGGCCTAGTGGTAAGAAAAGAAAATTGCTTGCGCTTTTGTGAAAAAATTCATAACTCGTTTTCACTTTTAAAATAGCAGTTGTTTTTTTTTTATTAAAATGTCTACAAGTACTAGTTATGAAGAAACTGATTTATGTTGTACAACGTCCGTTATATGATGTGATTATGTGAAGCCCTTAACATTATGGAATGCTTGCTACCTGAAAACTGTAAGAGTAAATATCTATTTTAGTATTATTTTATTCACAAGAATGTTGAAAACATCGTATGATACACGTGTGTACCTATAGATGATTACCGTCCTTGGCTCTCTTAAGACGCTCACCTAACGGCTCGGGTCTCAAAGGCGCCTCAGCAGTAACCACCAACTTTACGCACTTGTACTATTAACGAAGTCCTTAAATGCGTAACCGACAGCGCTAACTAACTTGTCGTATAAATCAATATTGGATTAACTTGTGACGTTTGTATAATTACAAATCTAGATAACCAGGTTTAATTACTGCATTGTTTGGTTATTTCGTATTATCAATCAATTAATAAGCCTTTCGCAGTCAACTGCTGGACATAGGCCTCTCCCAATGTTGGACCTACTGTTTCCACGCTGGACAGATGGGTTGGTACAGGGTTTATTTCTAGATTTTCTTGTCTTGTAGTGATATCATCTGCGTATTTTTCCGCTAGGCGTCTCTTACGACACCCTTCGGATGAGATGGGGTGGTGATGGTGGGATCCATAGAAATATATTAGGATGGAACGGCCGTACGCAGTGTTCACCTGCATGTCGGGCGTGGCGACTTTTTCACTGTTCATAAATACCCACAAGAGATAAGAAATACCTCTATTTTTCAAATTTTCTTCTTCATTTTTGTTATTCAGCTAGAAATAGCACAATATCGCATATTCACGGTATTTTTAGCAATGTTATTACAAGCTAGTCTTAACAATACCGAGTAAGCGTTCGGAAGTTCCTGTCTTATAGGACAGGAATTGACTAAAAAGTTACCAGGCGTTCCTCGCTCACATGGCCATTCTATCCTAATTTCCCATTCCCTAATCCCATCAAGATCTGTCAAGCACATAACAAACCTCACCTAACCCGTGTTTCTAAGCGCCAGTCTTGAATGTAGCCGGGATTGATGCTGGAAGTTAGAGAGAAGAGTCTGATTTTTTTAATACTACTGAGGTGGCAGGCAAGCACACGGCCCACCTGATAGAAAGTGGTTACCGTGGGCCGTAGACGTCTGCAACACCAGGAGAGTCACACTCTTGCTGCCGACCCTGTAAACACAGAGAGTTTCTGTACAAGTGTCAGTGTTAAAGACAGCAGGAATAGCCGTTGCTCTTTCCGCTGACAGCACAAAAACTCTCCAGAGAGCTCTGGCTACCCCACTCACCGTCGAGAAAATAACACGAGGTTATTATGCTCACTTTATTCTGTAGGGCGGAGATACTTCCCCAGTGGAACTGCTCAATTGGATGGAAATAGTGTCATGTCCCACCTCCTATAATTCATGGAAGTTTATGCCTAATATGATCCTAAATCGGAAAACGGTATGTGGGTTCCCTTCAGTAACAGTATACGGGACGGATGACCTATCAAAGGTGGCTGGGATAGGCTGGATGCGAAAGGCAGAGTATCCGGTGCCGCGAGAGGAGATGCTTATGTCTAGCAGTAAACTGTAATAGGCTAATTGGTTAATTCATTGCATTGCTAGCTGTTGGAGCTAGTTGGAACCCTAAAAAGTCCAAAAACAGATGGAACTGCAGTGTTTTGATATCGCCAATCAGATGTGAATGTCAAATGGCAGTTGCTTCACGAAAAAATATCGAAGTTCAGCCAAATTCGCAGTTTGACTGGTAAAGCGGACCCCACACTCCAGATTGAAAGCTTCAGAGGCGACTGGCATTATCGCTGGGATGAAGAAGAAGATGAATAGCTGTCCTTACTTCGCAAAAATCCGATTGATTTTCGTATATAAGCATTTTAATTCTGTATACGTGTCAGTGACGCATGCTTCGCAGTATCCATGCCGGTCCTTATATAATACAAGTTAATAAATCAATTCAGTGCAGATAATAATAATTGTAGTAGTCAATCTATCGTGATTCATGAGTTTCAAGTAACCGGCGCCAATTGCGGCTATATAAATAAGGTAAATTACATATTAGACTAATTATTATTTTAGGGTAAGCTAAGGCAGATCGGGTTCTGTTCTCAAATCTTCTCGAAAAAAATTAGATTTAAAGAACACAGAGATTAGAGCATCGAGTAGAGAGGCGAGTAGAGAGTCCAATATAGAGTCGAGTGAAAAGTGGAATACATAGCCAAGTAGAGAGTAAAATTGTGAGTCGAGTACTATCGAATAGATAGGCGAGTATAAAGGCGAGTAGAGAAGCGAATAGATAAGCGAGTAGATTATCTAGTTACTCAGCGCTCAATGGTCGACTCTCAGCGGTAAAATTTAAAACACTACACAATGAGCGACATCTACGCGAGAGGAGCCTTGGGCTACAGCCAGATTATAATATATATTTTTAGTAGGATAAAAGTGCTCTTAGAGCATTTTCACACTCCTCCGATATCCGATATCCGCCATCCGATATCCGAGGAAGACAAATGTATGAGATATGTGTCTATCTTTCGCATTGTCCAGCCCGATATCGGTTATCGGAGCCAATACTACTGTGTTGCCCAAATATCGGATCACAAAAAGACTAAAACAGCGACTGTAAGCAATTTTCGAGCTCAATGACATTTTCTTAGTCACGTGTCTTTTCGCGTTAATTGATGTCGCTGATCACGAATAATAGATAAAAAAAACTCGATAGCATCTCATGTCAATAAGGTCGAAAATAGCTTGCACTATTTGCTCTTTTTTTCATCCCTAGCATCTCTAATTAGTCTGTGCTTTCGAGCAAATGACCGTATCGGGGCGAATTTATCGGATAAATGTGAAAACAGCACCAGGTGTTGGCTATCGGGTGTCGGCTATCGGCGTCCGACACCGAAATCGGATATCGGATATCAGATGAGTGTGAAAACGCTCTTAGACTCCATGAACAATATTATCGCACGTAACATGTAAACAGGAGATTACAGGTGAGCAAAACTACAAAACAGCCATGTTTCTCGTTGACAGATATATTAGGGCGGAACAACAATGACTGAGATAAGGGAGTGGCCACAGTGCAATAGATTCGCACTGGGATGTTAAACGTTGCGGTAGTTATTGAGCGGTGAGGTTATTAAGCTACGGTACCTACCATCGACAGCAAAAATTGCAAAATAAAAGAAATGAAATACAATGAAATGAAATGCAAACAAAAAAACGAAATGAAATGCAAATAAATTGCAAAATAAAGGAAATGAAGTACTTAAATATGTTTAGTTATAAAACTTGTTCATGTTGAGATTTGTGTACCAAACTTGATGTTATAATCCCCACAGCCCTAAGTTTAACCACTTTTCACGTCACACATCACTTTAGTCGCTGATTTTACGCCTGTGAATTCCCAAAGGGCTAGGTAGAGATGTACTAACACCTACATTTCACCACCTATGATTTTCAGGACGGTAATTTTCAGTCCCACTTTGTCTTTGTCTTGGGCTATGTTTATGGGCTGTAATAAAAATTTTAATATTCCCATACGATCGGTTTAGATAACAGTCTATAGCGACGTGTAAAACGTAACATAATTTATTTTTCATTTTAAGCGCGTCGTCTTCATCACTCAGTGCGTGAACTACAAAATAACTGTGCCAGTAGTATTTGTCTTACCGATCTAGATGGTCATAAACCACCGAGTTCGTTAGTTCTGTCTGTTCACAGGCTTATCTCCGATTGTAGTGTTTTATTGTGTTCCACTAACGTTTCCATAAGTGATTTAATTCCGATCTGAATTCGATTCCCCTTATTACATGCTGTGGTTTTTCCAAGCTACTACAGTATGAGGTTCTTCAAGAAGGGCATTAGCATTAGAAAGTACAAGACAGCACGAGGGTGATATTGCACACGTTGATATGTCACGGTAACCACTTGACACGCACGTTAGAATGGTGGGATGGAAATATAGATTTGGTGTGGTTATCAGAGTTTAATTACACATAGCCAAAAATGTATGCAAAAAAATGTAATTGCGGAGAATCACACGGATTACGACTCGTTCTTGTTGTTCTAGATAGGAAGGAAAACTTGGGGGTATAGTACCTTATAAATAGGTTACTGGAGCATCTAGTCGATTACGTAATAGTCTTAAAAATTTAATTAGACCACCCATCAAGGCGTGGTTAGGTGAATGGACAGCATATAATTTGCAATCAGTCTATCAATCACAGTACATGTGAACACTTAATCAATCAAAGTTACTCCAAATAACTAAATTGTCATGATCGTAATATGTACCAAACATAAATATCGTCAAGGTATGGAGCTAACATAAAATGTCCGAAACATAGGCCCAACGAAAGATACCCTATATCTTTGAATGATGCCTACTATGAATTGGTGCCAACTATAAAGTTACTTCGGATTCCTTTCTGTAGGGTTCAGGCCGACCGCAACTTCATGTCTCGTCTTCGGACCCGATTTCGAAATACCCAAATGCTTTCCATGGTAGGTACCATGCGCTCGAACCGATGCGTAACTTCGAACATACGTTTTATAGGCCTACATCTATCTGTATGGGTATCGTACTTACAAAGTGACTAAAGATGGGTTCATTTAAGACCCACATACAGTCAGGATGTGTATTTGTTTTCAGTTTTAGAAACCTGCATAGAGACCTGCATTTGCAATATAAATAAATTAATTAATGAACTAATTACCTATCAACTACCCGTAAATATTAATTTAAGTGACGCCGCCAAAACATGCTTAATAACTGCTTAATTATTTATAATGTTGTTTTTTTAACCAAAAATAAAACCACATTCAACTATTTTAAGCACGCTTGTACATAACTGTAATTTTACGGCTTTTTAAGTGCGTCAAAGCTAAGGAAACCGTAAAATCTTATCAGCAATAAAGTTACGAAACTGAGAAAAGGCCCCCAAATTAATCAGCAAGCCCATAAATTTAATTAATAGCCGATGAAAATAAAAGTTGAGGCTACTTAATATAAGACACTTGAAGTTAATTTTATCTCGTTTACAAATAAAAATGTTGTAAAATTGTTTGTAAGACTGATTCACGTGCGTAAGGATGGGGTTTCAGTTCAGCAGAGATGGACGTAGCGGAGACTTTTTTGATGATGTGTAGTAAAGAATACCACAATATTCTTGTATGGATTGTTTTTAAATGATCTTTGAATTTAGGTTGAGGATTGGGTGCTTTGGCTTCCATTTGCTGAGACCAACAGTAAACAACGATATGCTAATTGATAGATTGGACTACAGATTGCTATAAATATTTGTCAAATTATTCCGCAATGGCGTAAAGGTCTGCAGGTCAGCGTTAGTCCTAGTTGCATCCAAAACTTGTACTTTGGAGCAGGAATTCCCTTAATTACAATTTTTCCCCAGACTCGGTTTAATTTGACTTATCACCTACCCCGAGATGCATGTCTGTACCAGAGTGGTCAGTTGACAGGTGCAGCACGTAGCTGCAAGAGAGACTGGTGTGGTCGAAGATTTCAACTACATAATCAGGATTTCAACTACGAGTACATAATCAGGAGAGAACAAACCTCCTCTTTTTAAAGTCAGTACAATACTTTACTATTAACATAATGTCTACGCTCAGCCACACTCACGCCCAACCTTTTTTTATAATAATATGTACAGTTGACACTAACTTTACGACGGCCATTAAATAATTCATTAGTAGAACAACCAATCATAAATCAGGATCGCACGACTGCGTGTGCACTGTCTCTCGACAGCCAATCAGAAACAAGGCGCGCTTCTTGCGATATCTGATTGAACTACTAATATAATGCGTTTTAATTAAGATTTAGATCATTTTAAGATTATGTTGCAAAATGCATAAATACTTATGTATGAATTATGGCTTTTAGGAGTTTATTTTAGGCAGCTTCTGTGGCGTGGTGGTAGTATTTTTGACTGTTACATCAAGAGTTTCGGTTTCGATTCCCGCTCAGTGCAAATATTACTACGAGTATGTATGAATAATATGTAGACCGGCATTAGTCTGGGTACTGCCGAGCCTCGGAGAACACGTTAAGCCATCTATCCAGACTGTGACGAACATCTATGGCAGTGGTTATGGCAGTGGCAATGACTGATCTAACTGCAGTGGGTTGTGGAGGTCATATGGTAGTCGCTTCGCAGTAAGACTGGAAGCAGCAGAGGTCTGTCCAAGGTGAAGGTCACGGTTACAACCAGGATTAACACAAGGATGATGATGAGTATACTTCAGTACAAAAATGATTTTTTTTTATACCACTTAGGTGGCAAACAAGCACACGGCCCACCTTATGGAAATTGGTTACCGTGGCCTTAGCGTCGCACTCGCGCTACCGACCCTGACACCGACCTGACCCGACAGAGAGTTTCTGTGCCGTCAGTGTAGAAGATAAAGCAGGACAAACCTTTGATTTTCCCACTGATGTCACAAAAACCTCTCCAGGGAGCTCTGGCTACCCTACTCACCACCGAGAACACAACACGAGGTTATTATGGCCGCGGTATTCTGTAGGGCGGAGGTACTTCCCCAGTTGGACTGCTCAAAAATGTGTGTAGATATTGCTCATTATTACTACAGGTTACTTCTTGTCGGTTACATTAGTAATTTCATGTCTGATGACCTCATTACGTTTTATACTACAGATAAATAATAACCGCTTAATTTCAGGCTAGTCTAGAATTTATCTGCATACTAGTACAAAAAAGATATTAAGCCTCAATTGGTCTAAATTCTAGCAATTGAATACAGAAGTCAGTAGCCTTTCGACAGACATTTTGATTTGAATATGGCGTCTGGAATCCGTTGCCTTTTTCAAATAAAAATGTCTGTCGAAAGGCTACTGACTTCTGTATTCAATTGCTAGAAGTTAGACCAATTGGTTTGGTTATGGCGTCTAGAATGAACTCATCATCATAATTTAATAGGTTTGATGTCAGAAGAGTTTGTTTAAAAAAGCACGTAATGAATGTTTATGAAGCTGTTGCACGTGGCTCCAATCGTGTGGATATATGACGAACTCTCACACAATGTGTTATTCCCTATTTGTACTCTTTGAATCTTTTTTTCGCGATAAAAGGTAGCCTAAGTCCTTTCCTGAGCTCTAATCCATCTCTTAAGCAAATTTTAACAAGATCAATTCAGTGGTCCTGTTTCAAATTCTAAATTTAATTAATTCTGGTTCTGAACATCTTTCCTATAATCCGCACGCTGAATGATGATCCCTATGACAGTTCGTTAGCGCTTAACATTGTACTGACGTCCTATCACATCAAATCCTTTAGAGGTCCATTAAAAAGACGAAAAATCATAATTGTGTACAATTGTAAATTATAAAAATGAATATTAAGAAATTATTACGTAATGTTCGGAAATAATAGAAAAAAACTCAATGCAAATGTACATGGTACGTGCTGCAAAAGTTACGTCGTCAAGCTGTTATCGACTAAGAAGGGACACATCGATAAACAAAATATCGATAATTTGTTGGAAATATAAAACAAATGCTTTGAGTTTGTATTTTATTTATATCAACAAACAGGTAACAGAAAATCAACAAATAACACAAAACAGCGAAAACAGAAACAAAACTCAGCTAACAAAGAAAGACGTGGCGCATAAAAGGCGTTAGAGCACTCGTATGACGCGATGTGATGCGGTGTGACAAGAAGACAAAACAGACTGACAAGACATGACATGACTGAATTAAAAAAATACGGTAGTGGTTAGGTACGGGTCTATGGCCTCCTTTTAAATACTTTTCCATGTAATCCATAATTGCCAGCTAATTATGAATTCTTTAAAATTCAATTCAAAAAGAATTTTAAATTCTTTAAATTATGCAATTTGAATAAAAATTAAAGTATAGTAAAATAAAATATAATAAGGCTGTTACTTTTTTATCTAGTGTTTTATGTCCATCAATGCGCGTAGTCTTTTTTTCAAAATAAATAAATATTGCTTATTATGTTGAATGACCTGGCTGAATGACATGACATTTGCCTGAAAAAACAGTATTTTATCGAAATTGTTTCGCATAACTAATACAACTGTCAGTTGAAACGTCATAGGATCATCATTCGGCGTGCGGAGTATAGTACTGTTTGTTTGTTTATAAAGGTTCTTTATTTCTTATAAAAATATACAAGCAAAGTAAATATACAATTATACTTACTAGGTAATTAATCTATGATAATACTTTATGCAAGCTTGAGCACCTTTGAAAGTTTGCACAATAGTTATTTATCATTTTACACAGTTAAACAAAAGCACATTAACACACAAGAAATAATTCTGTATCTTATTGTATTAATTACACTTGCTACATGTAGATATACATATTATTCTTAAAGCTAGTACACGTCCACTAAAAAAAAAAGTTTTAGTAAGTGAAACCTTGTGGGTACAATAAAATTTATTTATCAAGTAGGTGTATTACTACCAATATTTCCTAGTACTAAAAGTCATAAACTGACCAGGTGTGCCAGTAAATTGCAAACAAAGAACTTTCAGAGTATAGACAAGGCATGTCCATAACGCGATTTGGCACACATCGTAAACAACAAACCCATCTTGTTTAATACCGATTCGTCGATAAACCTACATTTGAAACGATACACTCGATACGATCATAAATTATGATAATTGCGTATGTGAGTAAAAAACGTTTATGATTGATTTCATGTCCACTTATTGGTTACGAGCAAATTGAATTAGATGTTCGTTTGCGGAAATTCGTCGTATAATTTCAAAGGGATCAAATTCGACACTTCATCATAATCACTGAAGTACCAATTTCGATTGCTTTCCAAGCACTTAGGAGCGCCACTTCCTACTCGTCCAATTATTGATTTATCTAGTGGGTTAAAATGAGTAAAAACATTACCTTGGTCGACCTCCCTTCACTCAAACTCGAACCGACTAAAACCGTACGCTGTTTCGTGTGGGATGTAAAGTAGCCCATAAGGCATTTTTCTCGCACCCAGCTAGATGGACAGGTGTCAAACGGCCACCATAAAACTGAGAAGAAACCCTAGGTCAGAGAAGATGTTGGTGAACTCCATATATCATCAAAAAGTCAAATGATTTCATTATTTTTTACTGTCTCATAAATGAAGTGTCCACATTGACTTGGTTAAAGCAAGGCTGATGTAGGGATTTCATCCACAATCTAGAATACGGCCGGGAAGAAAGCCGCTTTTTATTTCAGGTTCTTACGGGGCGTGGGAATGGAAGCAGATTCTCATGCTGGTGGAGCCACGGATTACAGTTATTTCTGAAGTTAGTATAATATTAGCTTTTGTTATATATATCAATTGGACTTCACCTCGCCTGATGGTAAGCTGAAGGCAAAGTCTCAGAAAAGAGAGTCACCATTACATACACGTACCATGTTAACAATGGTGGCACTCAGCTTGACGGCCTGATCAAAAAAGGAATGTCGTCTGCGCACGGCGTGACACCCACCGGTCCCATTAGTGGTGCGACCACAATCCCCCCTGCCCGGCTATGCACTTGCTGACCCCTGAACGCAATCCAACTGAGATTTGATTACTAGGATTATAACAAATGAGTTCTGTTCTATCGTGAACTGTCAATTAAAATCCACAATTAATCCTGAGCTTCCCTTAGAAGGTAAATTGGATAAGCATGTATCTCGTGGCTTATTAATTGCAAAACAATTTACCAGTATGTTGAGATCTTTGTTCGACACGCTCTCAGTTTTAGACTAGGATTTCAAGAATTGACTTTTTCTTAATAGTAGATACTTAAAAGGTAATTGCAATTAGTCAATAATAAATAACACCTCAAGTTTCATGTTTAAACTATTTTTATGTTTAGAAATTATTGTAATGAACTCAGCCGGCCAATATATTTTCGCTATACATAACCATTTATAAATTAATCACTACATAGTATAAAACAAAGTCGCTTTCTCTGTCCCTATATCCTTTTGTTTGATCAAATCTTTAAAACTACGCAACGGATTTTGATGCGGTTTTTTTAATAGATAGAGTGATTCAAGAGGAAGGTTTAATATGGTAGAGGGTGCAGCGGGAACGGGATCTGACGCCACACGGGAGAAAAACTATTGGCGGTACGAAGTTCGCGGGTCAGCAAGTTAATTTATAATTTATTTGTAATAATCTAAATTAGAATGCCACATACTGCGGCTAAACATATTGTGCTGTTATAATACTTACTTACTTAGATGTTTGTTCTATTATCTAAAAAAATATACATATAATTACACTCACGCCTATTTCACTCCGGGGCAGGCAGAGATAACAGCCCGCTTGACTCTATACATGCATAAGCATCAAGTACTTCACGAATACGTGCTTTTTACTTTTGAAAGAAATTTGAATAACTTAAAATATAAAATTTATAGTGACATTAAAAACTATATCCGTGTATTTTTATCGAAAAAAAAAATCAAACTAATAATACAGTTCTGGTGTAGTCGATGCAGCAATACCTAGCGAAAGTAAAGTTTCCAGCAACAACTGGAAAATATTTTAATAAACCAACGCAAGCTCAACACAATTAAAATGGCGACAAGCGCTATAAAGAGTCACGATTAAGCCAAAAGCTTGCACTTTAGAGTCTAAACTTTCCATTCCTACTCTGACTTCTTCATCCTAGCGTTAATCCCAGTCGCATCCGAAGCTATTAACTTGGTGTCTGGGGTCTGCTTTTACCAGTCCTACTGCGGAATTGGCTAAACTTTCGACATTTTCCATTTAGCGAGTGCCACCTGACCTCCACAACCCAAAGGCCATATCGAAGCATTGCTGTTAGACCAGTTGTTGGACTTTTGAGGGCTCCAACTACCAGAAACTTCTACCATTGCTGTTTGTATGGCAACCGGGATCGACGGCTTAACGTGCTCTCCGAGGCACGACCAGACCAATGCAAATACCCTTATTCATGCATACAAATATACAAGGAGGCTGTCAATTACTACTCTTACTTATGATTATGATTCGGCTTGGCATAGCTTTTAAGGGGGTCTCTATTTAGGTGATCCTGATCCTGAGGAGGCCCAAGAGAAAAGCTTACGCTAGAGCCTTTTCTTTTTTTTAATTAAAGTATATTAGCAACCGACATTATCAAAATTACTAATATGCCCTCTAACCCCGCCAACTAAGCTAAATTGCTTGTGCTAGGAGTGGGTTCACATCGGTAGTGTAATGGCCAGAATTCGAACCCGGGCCCTCTCGATCGACCACTAAGCTACCGACGTAGTACACGACGTAGTCAGTGCTGCGAAGGTCTTAGTCCCATAAATCCTTACTAGTCCCATAAATGCTTACTAGTCCCATCGTATCCTATTAACAATTGCATATATTTTCAAAGTTGAAATCATTAATCCCAAATAAATCTCCGTCATACTTTTCGTAACTTTCACAAGTCACATAAATTTATCCTGTACCTTTGCACCATTACCTCAATTGTGTATAAATACTCAATAGATCTGTACGTTTTAGCACAGAATTGAAAAGGCAAGGCTAATTTATAATCATCATAACCTATAAACTTCTAAGTGTGTTATTTAGTTCATGAGCTAATCTCAGTTCAATAGATTTTAGCAATATATTGAGCGAGATAATAGAATATTTAAGTATCCCCTCAAGTTTTTAATTACATGTTAGTTGATTCTTTAGTTTCCAATTGTAAATCCTACTGAGTAAGAAGTATGATATTTTCCTGACCCGCCAAGATAATTATAAAAGCTCATCACAGTTACCCCATTACCCCAATACCAAGTAAACTATGGTAGAAGGTGAACACTACCTAAAGGTTAGTAGGCTTACTATGTTTACCTAATTCAAATTAGAAAATCTATACTCATGTTAATTATAAGATAAATATATAGATCTTTATTTGCTAGAACATTGTGATAAGGATGTTGCAAATTATGTCTTATGACTAGGTACATCATGTTCTGCCTAAATCGGTATGCAAATTTTCATTAATTTATGAAAAAACATTGGTGTACAAAATTATACGAATTCAAGAGGAAAGCTTATACCACCTAATTACAGTTTTAACTATACTCTTTACATTTTATGGACAAAAAGTCTGTAACGAAGTAAAACATTTATTTAGCAACCAGTCTTTTAACGATTTTATAAAAAATTTAAATTCGCTACTAAGATTATTAAGATTTACAATTGTATGTCGTACTGAGTAATGGGCCATCCAATAATCACGTGAGGCTTAAAAGGGGGGGGGGGGGGGGCAGGGATTTGACAAAAAACACGAGATATTACAAGGGGGTAGGCGGGGTGTAGTAACGTATCACATGTATTTATTTTTTCGTCAAACACGCAATTTTTAAACCGAAAAGTCTAGTCTAGTCTATCTAGATATTTTATCATAATAAAACCTGTATTTAAAGATTATATACTTAAAAGAATAAGATTATTTGTACGTACTAAAAATACACGTGATGTCGGGGAGGGGGGGAAGTAGTGCTAAATCTCACCATGTATCACCAAGGGGGAGGGGGGGGGGGGGGGTAAAAATGTTAAGAAAAATATCACGTGATTAATGGATGGCCCTAAGTAGTTACCCCAATATAGTATTGCCAACTACCCTGACGGTAGACACCAATTCCCAATTGACCGGTTTACTAGGTTTAGGTAGATAGGTACCCTTCATTGCACACCAAACAAAAGATACACAGAAAGGACAGTACATGGTAGTGAGTTTTACAATGAACGGTCTTATAGCTTTCTACGATTTCTTCTTGAAAACCAATGTATTAGTAATGGGCCAAGTGCTAAATCGGGCATTATGCATAATGCCCGGGCAATATGATAGATATAAGATTAAATAATAAGAAATAAATAATAAATAAATAAAAATAATTTATTTCCTAAAAACATTTATCTACGCATAGAAAAAGTTTCCCATTGGCCCCACACTAGGCAAGCCTGTCCTGTGGGTACCGTGACGTATAGTATATATTAATATATATTTAAATATATCTACATATATATTATAATCAGACTCAGGTTCATGCAGACTCAACTACGGTTCATGTATGGATGAGTGGCTATGAAAAAAAAAAGACTAAGAAGGCTAATGCGCACCGCTCCGCTACCGCCTTACCTTCTAACCTATATCTATCCATGTCGAGGCAAGCATCCACCTCTCATATTTATCATAATACCCGAATATTATAATAATGCCCAATTTACAACTTGGCCCATAACACAATAGACTTAATTGCTAGAACTAGGATAGTTTGCGGTCTATACATCTTAATTTTTCACTAAAGTTTACTATGTGACCTAACGACACAGTACTTAAAGTTAGATACTAATAAGAAAACTTATAAAGTTAAGCGTAGACCAATTTGTTACAGATAATTTTGTGCAGATTTTTTTTATGACTAACTGATGCCCGCGGCTCCGCGGACAACAGCTAGTCAAGAATATTAGCAACCGAAATTATAGAAATTACTAATATTCCCTCTTACCCCTCCAACTAAGCTTTCGTCGGTAGTGTAATGGTCAGGATTCGAACCCGGCACCTCTCGATCGTAAGGAACCACTAAGCTACCGACGCCTAAGAGCGTTTTCACACTCATCCGACATCCGATATCCGATATCGGTGTCGGACGCCGATAGCCGACATCCGATAGCCGACACCTTATGTTTTCACATTTATCCGATAAAATCGGCCCGTTACAGCCATTTGCTTGAAAGCACAGACTAGTAAGGGATGATAAGAGTGAAAAAAAAATGAAAGAGCAAGCAATTTTCGACCTTATTGACATGATACGGTATCGAGTTTTTTTTCGTATTTTCGTGATCAGCGTCATCAATTAACTCGAAACGACATGTAACTCAGAAAATGTCCTTAAGGTCAAAAATTGCTTGCAGTCGCAGTTTTAGTTTCTTTGTGTTTTTTTCTTCTAGAGCCTTTTCTTTTTTTTAATTAAAGTATATTAGCAACCAACATTATCAAAATTACTAATATGCCCTCTAACCCCGCCAACTAAGCTAAATTGCTTGTGCTAGGAGTGGGTTCACATCGGTAGTGTAATGGCCAGAATTCGAACCCGGGCCCTCTCGATCGACCACTAAGCTACCGACGTAGTACACGACGTAGTCAGTGCTGCGAAGGTCTTAGTCCCATAAATCCTTACTAGTCCCATAAATGCTTACTAGTCCCATCGTATCCTATTAACAATTGCATATATTTTCAAAGTTGAAATCATTAATCCCAAATAAATATCCGTCATACTTTTCGTAACTTTTACAAGTCACATAAATTTATTCTGTACCTTTGCACCATTACCTCAATTGTGTATAAATACTCAATAGATCTGTACGTTTTAGCACAGAATTGAAAAGGCAAGGCTAATTTATTATCATCATAACCTATAAACTTCTAAGTGTGTTGTTTAGTTCATGAGCTAATCTCAGTTCAATAGATTTTAGCGATATATTGAGCGAGATAATAGAATATTTAAGTATCCCCTCAAGTTTTTAATTACATGTTAGTTGATTCTTTAGTTTCCAATTGTAAATCCTACTGAGTAAGAAGTATGATATTTTCCTGACCCGCCAAGATAATTATAAAAGCTCATCACAGTTACCCCATTACCCCAATACCAAGTAAACTATGGTAGAAGGTGAACACTACCTAAAGGTTAGTAGGCTTACTATGTTTACCTAATTCAAATTAGAAAATCTATACTCATGTTAATTATAAGATAAAAATATAGATCTTTATTTGCTAGAACATTGTGATAAGGATGTTGCAAATTATGTCTTATGACTAGGTACATCATGTTCTGCCTAAATCGGTATGCAAATTTTCATTAATTTATGAAAAAACATTGGTGTACAAAATTATACGAATTCAAGAGGAAAGCTTATACCACCTAATTACAGTTTTAACTATACTCTTTACATTTTATGGACAAAAAGTCTGTAACGAAGTAAAAACATTTATTTAGCAACCAGTCTTTTAACGATTTTATAAAAAATTTAAATTCGCTACTAAGATTATTAAGATTTACAATTGTATGTCGTACTGAGTAATGGGCCATCCAATAATCACGTGAGGCTTAAAAGGGGGGGGGGGGCAGGGATTTGACAAAAAACACGAGATATTACAAGGGGGTAGGCGGGGTGTAGTAACGTATCACATGTATTTATTTTTTCGTCAAACACGCAATTTTTAAACCGAAAAGTCTAGTCTAGTCTATCTAGATATTTTATCATAATATAACCTGTATTTAAAGATTATATACTTAAAAGAATAAGATTATTTGTACGTACTAAAAATACACGTGATGTCGGGGAGGGGGGGGGGGGGGAGTAGTGCTAAACCTCACCATGTATCACCAAGGGGAGGGGGGTTAAAAATGTTAAGAAAAATATCACGTGATTAATGAAGGGCCCCAAGTGGTTACCCCAATATAGTATTGCCAACTACCCTGACGGTAGACACCAATATCCAATTGACCGGTTTACTAGGTTTAGGTAGATAGGTACCCTTCATTGCAAACCAAACAAAAGATACACAGAAAGGACAGTACATGGTAGTGAGTTTTACAATGAACGGTCTTATAGCTTTCTACGATTTCTTCTTGAAAACAAATATATTAGTAATGGGACAAGTGCTAAATCGGGCATTATGCATAATGCCCGGGCAATATGATAGATATAAGAGTTTAAATAATAAGAAATAAATAAAAATAATTTATTTCCTAAAAACATTTATCTACATATTGAAAAAGTTTCCCATTCGCCCCACACTAGGCAAGTCTGTCCTGTAGGTACCGTGACGTATAGTATATATTATATATATTTAAATATATCTATATATATAATAATTAGACTCAGGTTCATGCAGACTCAACTACGGTTCATGTATGGATGAGTGGCTATGAAAAAAAAAAGACTAAGAAGGCTAATGCGCACCGCTCCGCTACCGCCTTACCTTCTAACCTATATCTATCCATGTCGAAGCAAGCATCCACCTCTCATATTTATCATAATACCCGAATACTATAATATGCCCAATTTACCACTTGGCCCATAACACAATAGACTTAATTGCTAGAACTAGGATAGTTTGCGGTCTATACATCTTAATTTTTTACTAAAGTTTACTATGTGACCTAACGACACAGTACTTAAAGTTAGATACTAATAAGAAAACTTATAAAGTTAAGCGTAGACCAATTTGTTACAGATAATTTTGTGCAGATTTTTTTTATGACTAACTGATGCCCGCGGCTCCGCGGACAACAGCTAGTCAAGAATATTAGCAACCGAAATTATAGAAATTACTAATATTCCCTCTTACCCCTCCAACTAAGCTTTCGTCGGTAGTGTAATGGTCAGGATTCGAACCCGGCACCTCTCGATCGTAAGGAACCACTAAGCTACCGACGCCTAAGAGCGTTTTCACACTCATCCGACATCCGATATCCGATATCGGTGTCGGACGCCGATAGCCGACATCCGATAGCCGACACCTTATGTTTTCACATTTATCCGATAAAATCGGCCCGTTACAGCCATTTGCTTGAAAGCACAGACTAGTAAGCGATGATAGGAGTGAAAAAAAATGAAAGAGCAAGCAATTTTCGACCTTATTGACATGACACGGTATCGAGTTTTTTTTTCGTATTTTCGTGATCAGCGTCATCAATTAACTCGAAACGACATGTAACTCAGAAAATGTCCTTAAGGTCGAAAATTGCTTGCAGTCGCAGTTTTAGTCTCTTTGTGTTCCGATATCGGGCCAAAACAGTGGTGTTGGCTCCGATAACCGATATCGGGCCGGACAAAATGTGAAAGAGTGATACATATACATTTGACTTCCTCCGATATCGGACGTCGGATATCGGATATCGGATATCGGATGAGTGTGAAAACGCTCTAAGGTTATCGCTTAGTGTTGAGTCAACGCTATTTTTCTAAAATAAAAGTAGCCTAATTACATATTACATCAAGTACCTGCCAATTAAAGGCCCGTCTAAGTCGGTCCAGCCAGAGATTCACCGGAACAAACAGACAGACAGACAGACAGACCAGAATTGTAAGAAATGTTATTTTGGGGTATGTACCATATTATATTCATATGCATATAGTAAAAAACGGTTATTTTAATATTACAAACAGACACTCTAATTGTATTTTTATGTATAGACTAACTGCGTTTACGACTAGAGAGACAATAGAATTGAGTTGAGATTCTCCTCAGTAAAAACTTGTCTTTTTTTTACGTGGGGAAATACTCACGTATGCAACCCCCACCACCGGAGCAGGGGGTGATTATGTCAGATTCGAACCGACTAAAATCGCACGCTGTCTCAGTCCGTCAGTTGCTGGTGAGGAAGGTCGGCGATTCGATTCGATTTACAGCTGCCCATCTAGACAAGTGGCAATTCGTTGTTCGGCTTTTGATGGAATAGAATGACGAATGTATAAAATTTGACGTTCATGACATGCATTAACGACTGTCAAATAAGTCAAATCTCATACATTTTGTCTTTCTATTTCATCAAACCCGGAACAACAAATTGCCACTTGTCTAGATGGGCAGCTGTATACACGTGTGCCTGTGTGCGTTTTTTATTTATTCAGTGATCATCATTATAAATTGGAGAGACATTTAATTTCCTATCACTCGTTAGGATGCAAGTCAAGTAATATTTCCTTCATACCTATCTAAAAATTAGCATAATATCATATCTCAGACATCATAAAGGTAAACATGGAAAAGTCAATTTTCAACTGGTTACGAACCTGTTCCAATAAATAATTTCACTTACTTAAACCAGTCGAGGCGCCAGTTACGTAACTGGTGAGTTTACCGGGTCCCTCATTATTATTTGCTACTAGGAGATCAGATACGGTTCGGTTGCCTGCAATGACGTATTATTATATAGACGTGGCATACAGGAACACCGCAGCTCTCAAAAATGGCGCAAACATTCAGACCCGAATTTTAGAACGACACTCACGCTCAGGCTTATTTATTGGTTGATTGCATCAGTCGTGAATCTCGATTTATCAGAAGACAGATTGCATAAATACATTGACAAATTATTATCATTTTAGAATATGGACCTAAGTATTAGGAAAAAAAATTGTTATATACGCGTGAAGAAAATATATTATATGACACCATACTGGTTATCGAGAGAGATGAACATTTAAATTGGGATTCTTTTTTATAAAGCTCTTTTTTGCGTAACGCACTGTCGCGTCTGTGATTGGTGTGCAAAATCAGGATAGGTTTAATTAGGCGATTTTTTAATGCTATTTTATACTGCGCACAACGCATCTATAGTTTATAAAACATCATTGGTTGCCAGTAACTTCATATAAGATATTTCCCAGTGACGGGTGGCCTGGTTTTAAACCTTTCAATTTGTACACTACTGATTTATATATTTTAGAGTTTGTGAAACTTATAGCAGTAAATTTTTGGGCTGCCTCTTCTCCTAAAGAATCCAATATATTTTGGTTGGATTTATGTTTGTTCATAGTGTTGTGACTGTTACTAAGGATGAACGGTACTACTATTTTTATGAAAGAAATTTAAATATTTAAGGTTACAAAAACGGAAACTGATTGTAAGGTAAGTAATTATAACAAAATTTCATTCACAATACAACATTCTATATTGTACTATACCCTAGAAAGGATTGTTGTTAGCTTTTGTATCATAAGAATAAAATTTTCGGAATAATCAAAACAAGATTTTCAGTTCCTTACAAGTGTGAGTTATTTTAAATCGTGTCAATAGGAGGAATTATCAATATTACCACTATTTCGCACTCCCAGGGAAATGAGGGATAAATAGTTTTGATTATTACCTACAATTAAAGACACTCGGTCACCTGTTTACATAATTTTCTAACATAAAATGAAGGAACTATACCAAACAGAACATTCGATTCATCAGAGTAGAAGTGCAGCTGGTTAAACAGTCTTTTTTCTCGCCTGGCCCTCTAGGCAAATGGCATTTCGATGGCCAGCCTTTGGTATAATATGTAGAATGACGAATGTTTGAGATTTGACGGATGACGTATGACAGTTGTTAACGCATGTCATAAATGTCAAATCCCATACATTTGTTATTCTATTCTATCAAACGCCGAACAAAATACCACTAGTCTAGAGGACCTGTAAAGTTAACGTTTTCAACTTACGCCTCTATTTCTCTGGGGATGCTTGGGATAATTATGAAAAAGAAAATAATAAAGAAACCAGCCCATTTTTAAGTCACACATTCTAATTTTACATAATTTCGCACTGAGGTGAAACATTATTTATCTAAATGTTAAACGTGTTGAGATAATAAAACAACAACATCCATTGTTATGACATTGTCCTGTTTACAACAACAAGTAGTAATTTACTATTTTATGTGCGCTTTGAGTTCTTATACCTTTACAATAAATAAACACATACCGAAATTCTCGTGGTATACATGACATATTGGTCGTAGCTAAAATCTTAGGCTTGTATCCCAGAGTGGTGCTCAGCTCGATTTATTTGAGGACAGATTTTATATGTTGCCACCAACTAGCTTAATTGGGCGTTAAATTAACTGCCTAGGCTGTCAACTAAACGTCGCCGTTCAATTAGCGGCCTGAATGGTGTTCAGCCGTAAAAACATTTAATAACCTGGCTGGCTAATGCTTAGCCCATTCCTAAGATGGGGCACCACCACGGAATAAGACAGAGAATTACATTCATATAGGCAGAGGTGTATTCACAGAAAATTAGTGATAGGTTTATTGAGAAAGTTACTCAATCCGACTTGGATAGGTTAGGTTAGAAGGTTATTTTTTTTATAACTATGCAGAAATATATAAGTTTTCTAGCTGCATGATTAAATGGCTGGGCAAGTAATTAAACTTCATCGATCCAAGCTATTTGCCTTAATTGAACAGCTGATGAAACAGAGTGACAGATTTGACAGATTGTCTATACAATTAGACAATCTGCCAAATCTGTCTATACAATCTCGGTAAGCGTTTAGCTTAGTGGTTAAGGGTTCGAATCCTGGCCATTTTGCTTATAGCAATTTAGCTTAGTTAGAGGAGTTAGAGGGAATATTAGTAATTTCGGTTGCTAATATTCTTAAAAAAACTGTCCTAGGATAAATCGAGCTGCAGGACTGAGTGTCGTTTTTTTATTACTCAGAGGTGGCAGACAAGCACACGGTCCACCTCATGGAAAGTAGTTACCGTGGCCTTTGGACGTGTGCAACACCAGGGGAGTCACACTCGTGTTGTGGGAAGTGGGAAGACCAAAGGCTATCCCTGCTTTGTCTTCTACACTGACGGCACAGAAATTCTCTATGTTTACAGGATCGGCAGAACAAGTGTAACCCCCCTGGTGTTGCACACATCCATAGGCTACGGTAACCACTTTCCATCAGGTGGGCCGTGTGCTTGTCTACCACCTCAATGGTATTCAAAATTTGGCTGAATATTAGGTATAAAATCATTTTTATGACCGCAATATTATCTTAATGGGACCACTTTCTTCAAGGTTATAATTAGTAGGTATTATGCTATTAGCTATTAAGTGGTTAAAATCAGAAGTTGCACAAGTGATGAAAGTGTTGTAATAAGATAAAATAGTTTGGAGAAATGTTGTGTAAGAAAGAATAGTGAGATAATTGAATGAAATTATTCAATTATCTCACTATTAATTATTAAATAATTAGTATTATAACTATTTAAATCGATTAAGAATAGAAGAAGTGAATCGCTCAGGCCAGACTTGAACCCGCGAACAGTTTCTTACACCTTACCTTGACCACTATTTTCCCTTCACATTAGTGTGTACTATTTACTTTATATCATCTATTTGTGTTATAGTACATGTATATGTTTACAATACTTAATGCAAAGCCGAATATTTATTTTATTTTTACTTGGACTTCTCTCTCTCTCTCTCTTCTCTCTGTCTTTCTTTATTTATATTTTTGAAACACCTTGTATCTAGTTTATCCGATAACTACACATTTATTTTGTTTTATCACATTACTGTCCATCCCAAGGTTGCCTTGAAGAAATCGCTACCAGCGAGGCCGCCCTACAGAATACCGCGGCCATAATAATCACGTGTTGTGTTCCCGGCGGTGAGTAGGGTAGCCAGAGCTCACTGGAGAGTTTTGTGCTGCCAGTGGGAAGACCAAAGGCTATTTCTGCTTTGTCTTCTACACTAACGGCACTGAAACTCTCTGTGTCTACAGAGTCGGCAGCATAAGTGGTGTTACAACGAATAGAATTGATATCGGGAGGTCTAAAAAGTTGTAATTGTTATTTTGTCATAATTACACGAAATTAGAATCTGCCCCTCTAGACAAGTGGCAATTCGCGATGGAATAGAATGACGGATGTATAGGATTTGACGTATTTGACATGCGTTAACGACTGTCATTTACGTCAAATCCCATACATTCGTCATTCTATTCCACCAATCGGAGGCTAGCGAATTGCCACTTGTCTAGAGGGGCTGCTTCTCCATTTCACGATATTTATAGGAATCTAATGAGATCTACTAAGAATTCATAAAGTTACTGCCGCTCTAGACAAGTGGCAATTCGTCGGCCGGCGCTTGGTAGAATAGAATGACAAATGTACGGGATTTGACGTTAATGACATGCGTTAACGACTGTCAAATACGTCAAATCCCATAGGTACATTCGTCATTCTATTCTACCATACGCCGTAAAACGAATTGCCACTTGTCTAGAGGGGCTGGTTTTTATCGAAATCGCTTATTGTGGCCTTTTAAGACCCGCGAATTATTAGAAATTAGCTAAATTGAACTTCAGTGTTTCTGAATATTCTTCCCATCTTTTCTTGTGGATGTCGTAGAAAGTGACTAAGGGATAGGGCTATTTTATATCTGACAGTAAATATACACGGCCTCTGTGGTGTATCGGTAGAATGTTCGACTGCTTCGCAGGGGGCGCATCCTCGATCCCCGATCAGTGCAAATATTTGTATTCATGAATATGTGTATTTGCATTGGTCTGGGTGTTGGGTGTTGGTCTATGTATAGGTTTCTAAGTATGTTTATCCGCATTCTAGATTTTATAACATCAAGTTAGTTAAGTATGCTTACCAGGGTCTAGATAGCGTTGTGCAGAATGTTGTAGAATATGATTAAGTGCCCGCTTGACGCCAATAAGCTCACCCTCTAGTACTTGGGATCGAAAATCATAGCAGGCGAAATGTGTTCCCGAGGAGGGCCAGACCGAGAGAGATGGCCCTGGGCCAGCCGGGGTGCGAGGGATATGTCGCATGACAACCTCACCTTCGGCCTAGCACTACGACCCACAGACGGCGTGCGGTTTAGTCGGTTCGAGTCCGACATAATATTGGAATAAGCAATCTGAAGTGGCAATGCGCTGGTCATGTCTGTCGAAGGACCGATGGCCGTTGGAACAGACGAGTCCTAGAGTGGAGACCGCGAGAAGGCAAACGAAGGGTAGGACTCCCCCTGGCCAGATGGACCGATGTGGCGCACATTGGGAGAGGCCTATGTCCAGCAGTGGACTGCAGTGGGCTAATTCATTGATCGATTAATTGATTGAGTACATGTATGTATGTTTGTATAATCTGCATTATAAAGTTCTATGAAAACATTCAAAGCAACATACTCACACCAGGATGTGTCAGTCCCCCGGCACCAAGATCCGTTTGTCCACAAACATTACCTCATCGATTGCGTCACAAATCAATATGTATAAGCAACCGGCAATGTGTATAATCCGATATTCTATACAATGCCTAGGCAAAGTATTGAATAACGAGTGCGCAGCCGGCAATGAGACCGATATTCTTAGCAATCCATGGATTCTCCGTGCGGGTGCCGGGTCCACCGCGTTGCTGAGTTGGGGACTCGGGACAGAGACTTGAGACTTGCGACCCAAGTGCAGGTTTAGAAGGGGCCCCTTTTGTTGATAAAATGTTATCAAATAGAATAATGGTTATAAAAGAACAGCCACGAAGGTTAATGCAGTAGCCCCGCTTCCGTCTTAGTCTTCTAACCTATATCCTATCTAGGCACCCGGAGTGCTACCAGGTGCGTTTGGCTTCGAAAGTGTTTCCCTTACACCCGATATAATAGCATATATTTCTTCCATAGACGCGGGATAACACCCGAACCACCACCTAGGCGCGGCCGTAGGTCTGTTGGTAGTCCTAGGACATCCTTCCGAAGGCTTACTCGGGGCTCCCAACCGCAGGCTATTAGGCGGTACATGAGGGTTTTTATTCGGTAGGAGTCCGGCATAGCATCCATGAAGGATTTTCCATCACATAAAAAAAGGGAGGCATTGTTTAGAATGCCTGCATTTTACAGATTGCCAGCAACATATAGGAATACTTAGTTGCTCATTTGTTTTGTATGTATCATCACTAATTAAACAGCTTATTAGTAGTTACTATTACTACATGTTTGAGATATTACGAGGGGTGAGGTGTTAGATCTGGTGTTACGAAATTGTTAAACCTTCGCGGTTTTTGAACAGTTGTAGTTTTTATTGATATTTTAGGAAAACACGTAGGAAAACGTATATTATGGAAGGTATTTCATAGAAAAATATAGAAACCAGGAGTCGACACGCCGCTTGCTGCTATATGCCTGCAAACTCGTACCTCTGTGCAATTGACTTTGTTAATTTAAAAGTTACAATAAGTTGAACCTAGCAAGTTTGTCAAAAGAAGCTTCATCACAGAATATCTATAAAAATTAGAAAAATTTAAATTACACCTGCAGAACAGTCGAATACTTAGTCATTTTTATGATGGTGTTAAGCACACCTCAAATAATAAGTAACAATAATTTACTGCGTGAGATATCGACCTATGTATGCACCCAAAAAAGATACTTCTGCAAAATGTTTACCTAAGTACGTCTTCCACAAAACCGACATTAACTTTTTTCTTTATCTTCTAGAAAAAATACTATTTGACATAAACATTTTACTAGACATAGTTACATTGGCGTCAATAATATTAGTTACGATTGAGCAACTGTCGTATTAACAAGATAAGAATTCTCAATGTCTACTGGTTAAGTTTATTGTCGTGAAATACGTCACTAATGTGTTAAACACTGTTAATGATGGACAAAATACGTGTAGACTCGCTTCTCACACGTGTTTGGTTTACACTTATGTTGACATTATCAAGAATGTATAGGACTACCTATTAAACAAATATTATATATGGAATGTTAAAACAAAGTGAAGGAGTTCATAACAGGAGAGGAAAGATAATTTAATAACCTAAGACACGACTTATTTTAATAAAATAAGTCGTGTCTTAGGTATCATAGAAGTGAACGTAAGAAAGGAAAAGGCAGAACAAAAGGAACATTATTAGCACAGACAAAGGAAAAGATACAAGTCGCGTCATATTAGGAGGTCAAAGAATAAGCGTAGGAGAGAGAAGAGTGGTGCTTACTCCACCGACAAGAGTGCTGCTCTAAAGTTTAGAGCGAGAAAGTTTATAACAGGAACCAGGACTTTAGACCAAATTAGTTTAGCATACTTCACTACCCTTTAGAAGGACACTAAAGACCGGTCTCAAGTATGAGGGTTTCTAAGCCATGCTTCTCAAATCAATCAATTAAACAAGTGATAAATCTGATTTGTAAATGCGGTATGTGTTTACCACACAAGCTGGTAATGCCAGTTAGATAATACATTTTTATTCCAATAAAAATCCAATCGGTACACTTATCCCTCTCCACGCCAACTACTGTACCTTTTTGTAGGAGGTAGGACACGACGGTATTATGGCACAGAAACTCTGTGTTTACAGGGTCGGCAGCACGAGTGTGACTTCCCTGGTGTTGCACACATCCATAGGCCACGGTAACCACTTTCTATCAGGTGGACCGGGTGGACCTCAGTGGTATAAAAAAAAATGTAACTCCTGTACATCAGGATCGACAGCAGTGACCGGTGACCCACAAACACACATATGAATTGATTTAGGCGAGGCTGTCATGCGTAAAGACTGCATGAGGAATTCCCGAATCCTCGGCAGCCTTCATGTTATCGCAAATAAAATGCAATAGCCACCTCCTAGGTGCTACTACGCTTTGCGGCAACCAATAGGCTACGTTGGTAACGGCTGTCAGATCAGATCCCGGTGGAACGGTTACACCCAAGAAGTGCTGTCTCATCGTTATAGAAGATAATATTCATGTCAATGCAATAGTCTCGTCGCCAGGACTGGCGAGGAAAAGTCGATGCGGACAATTGATAATTGAAGGTCTTGTTTTCAATCAAGACACAACGCTGTGACGATGATGAAAAGATCAATGTCACCCGTGCGTACGTATATAATATTATCGTTATGTAAAATAGATCCAATATATACATTTCCCGCCTGAAGACTCATCAAACAAATATTTTAATAACACAAAATTGCCGGCGCCGCAGACAGTACTGATTACTGATTACGAGTACTCGTCGAGACGTAATATTGTGGGAGGCGTGACTGTGTCGTCACAAATATTTGATCTGATAAATATTGATAAGAAATATTGGACTTTATTCGTATTTTCAATATAGTTCTTAAATAGGTTTAAACATTCAAAGTCAGTCGCAACAGTCAAACCTTTTTATCTGTCAATAGTAGTTTTGACTGAACAGGTTGACTCGTCAAAAATATTTTTGACTAAGACTGTAACTACAGTCATAATGGGAATGCTGACTCAGAACTAATTGCAGCTGGCAGCAGGGGCTAAATGACCAAACAACAATAACAAACTCATAGCTGTCAGATTTGAAGAGACTTGTTTTTTGTTATCTATCGTGTTTTTTGGCATTTTTTGTGATCTGGACTTGCTTCACTATGTATACGACTTGGAATATGCAACAACTCAAAGCAGAATTGCGGTAAAGAGGTGCAACTTTAACTGGAAAGAAAGCTAACCTCATCGATAGGTAATCTTTGAATTTTACTGTCTTTTTTTCAAACGATATAGTGTTATTTAACTCTTAAATCCGCAAAAAAACACTGTATCTATCTTAAAAAACTGTACCAACTATTATGGCTTGGAATTGTTCCTTTTTTATGTATCTGGGTCGCTGTAACTGTCCTGAAATATTATAACTATGTGACGCCTTCTAGTGATTAAAAAACAATTGAATTGGATAAGATACCTCGTAAATAGTACCTGTGTAGGCAGATTCTCCAACATAATCGCTATCCTTAAAATGGTTCCGACATAACCTAAAATTTTCAGTAGCCATAAAATTCTATCGTCTCCCACTGTTTTTTTTTGCACTAACATTACTATGGCCTCCTGGCACTGAACAAAGTGGCATGATAGAGTATATTCATAAAAAATCGTCAGACAAACAATGAAATCTATATACCTAAATAAATCTACGTAGATGGCAGCTAACATTGGCCATTACGACGAAGCGCCCTCTACAAGGATAAAAGTGCAAGTGGCATCCCCATTACTTTTGAACACTAAAAGCATCAGTCGATAAACAAAGCGTCAATCAATTTGAATGTACTTAGATAAGAAAAGTAGTGAAATATTTATTGAAAACTAGCTGACCCGCCTCGGCTTCGCCCGTGGTATACTTCAATGCCGTAGCACCCCTAAGGCATTATGTGTCACTCAATTGTTTTACCTTCACGATACCTCTCCACTTGAAATATGATACGGTATTAAAATTCAAATTCACTTATAAGTGTTATTAAGAATCTTTTGTATGGTAGTGTAGAAAAGTTTTGTTAGATTTTCAGGCATTCTGCCTAAGAACCATCCTCGTACTGCAAGGAATAATAAAAAAAAGAATTAGTGAAATCGGTTCAGCTGTTCTCGAGATTGACGCTTAGCAACACATTCAGCGAATAATTTTTATGTTATAGATTAGTTAATTCGTTTTATATATGCCAGGATTGTAGCAGAAAGCTGGCACTAATATTTTCAGTCAAAAGTACTTTTGACTGCATATATTATACATCTGACCGACATTTTCAGAATTATAAATTATGTTAAATCAGACTAATCGTTTTGACTGTACCACAATTAAAATATTCACCTAATACCTACCTGAAAAAAATATTTGGAAAGTTGATAAAATTTCTGATAACTTCCTAGAAGAATTTTATCATTTTTAAATTATTTAATCTGTAGTTTGATAAAGTGTATTACAGCTACCAAAGACAAAGTACAAATATTTGATTTTGAATGAAATTTTAATGTAATTAGTTTGCTAAAACGATAAAGCTAGAAAAAAGTGAAACGACTCAGGCGGGCCTTAAATTAAAGGGTTTGTTGCGGATGCAATAAATCTCAGTTTAGTCAGTTAAGTTTTACTATCTTAATCGAAATACTTACATGCCTGAATATAATTATATTCGGGTACACAAAAATATTTGTGCTTTTTCAAGCATATGACAATGTTCAGTGCAAGGATGTTCTAGCCCAAAATTTTGCAACACTGACAGCCTCCGCAATCACCTTGTTAGTCTTCCACTGTGCATGTGTTGGCACACAAGGCACACGATAGAAGCTGGGCTAATACTTGTACTGAAAGGGAACCGAACCCGTAATCTTTGGAATGTGACATTTTTTTTGTCACATTTTAACTTAGGTTACATAATTAACTATAAAGTTTTTTTATACACTTTTGTTCATTTAAACACGAGAAAAATGTAGATTCGTCCACATGTAAGCCTTGTAAGTTGATTTCTTAAAAAAGCCGCAGTAGAGTTTGTTGCGCCGTTTCTTCTCTGGTGGTAAACTAAGCTTAAGCAGAATTATTATTGACGTCAATAAAAAACAACCATTTTGTTCTAGATTTAATAAAAGTCTTTAACTTTGACTCTGACTTAACAGTCAAACTCTGTACCACTAGCAATCTTTGCTACCAATAAATTGAGCATGCAGGCTACCTTAGAAGGTATTATTCTGAGGAAGAGAATTGAGCGTATGTGTGAAATTGTCAAGTATTGTTGTTTTAACCAATGGCATTAAATAAAGTGAGACCAATATTCTTAGCAATCCATGGATTCTCGGTGCGGATGCCGGTTCCATCGCGTTGCTGAGTTGGGAACTCGGGACAGTGCCTGAGACTTGCGACCGAGGGGTAGGTTTAGAAGGGATCCCTTTTGTTGATGTACATCAGCACTCACCTTCACTACCCAAGTTTCCCTTCCTGCCTAACCAAATGTGATGCGAACAAATTTGGTTAGGGAGGGAAATTTAGTGCCGCTTTAGACATTCGTCCTAGTAATGAGCTAGATCTTTAAAACCTTTAGAGAGATTTTGCTGGTATACCTCTCGCTCCCACTTCTACTGCATACAAATGAATCACGTAACCGTTTCTGATTAATTCGTTTGTGAGATCATCATCATCATATCAGCCACACACAGTCCACTGCTGAATATAGGCCTCTTCTATGGACTTCCATAACGACCGATCTAAAGCAGCCCACATCCAGCGCTTCCTGGCGATGTTGATGAGGTGGTCCTTCCACCTGTCCGTTGGGCGTCCTACACCACATTTGCCCGTACGCGGTCGCCATTCCAGAATATTATTGCTCCATCGGCCATTTGTTCTGCGCGCTACGTGTCCCGCCCACTGCCACTTCAACGAGCTAATCCGCTGGGCTACGTCGGTTACTTTTGTTCTCCTACGGATATCATCATTTTTGACGCGATCACGTAGGGATATTCCGAGCATAGCCCTCTCAATAGCTCGTTGAGTGACTTTGAACTTTTAATGATTTTTTCACGTTTCAGATCCGTAAGTCATCACTGAGAGATCATAGTATTCATTTTTCATAAGGACCACATATTTTAACGTAATAAATAAATAATCTACGTTGTAGAGGTTATATTAATACCAGATTTTTATCCCCCAGGTGCGCGATGTGGTCGCGACCGTGGTAGAGGCCCGGAGGGCGGCCGGATGCGGCCCGCGCGCGCCCGTCCGCCCGCCGCCTCCGTCACGTAGCGCTGCCAGCGCACGCGCCGCTCTGCGACTATGCGCATGGCAAGCGCCCTCACCACTCTGCTCGCGGTGAGTACCTACTTTTTCGTACGCAAGTCCCCACGGATAACACCCTCGTTGGCCATCGAGTTATTAACTAAACGCCGCGCCGTCTTGGATTTCAGATGCCAGAATTCTTCACTTCTTCTTTATACCTAATTTATTTTTTTATAAAATTTGCATTTCTTTTGATTCTTCTGGGTTAGGCTACCAGAATGTCATTGTGTCATTAGGTCGAGGATCTGTTGATATTAGTAAGATAACTGAAATTGCTAGTATTTTCGCTAGTACCTATCGCCTCCAGCTGAGCTAAATTACACTAACCATTACGAGTAAGGAGTGGATTCACTTCACGTCTCGTCACATCGAACCGATTTGAACTGGCCAACACTGTTGGTTAGTCTGGATACATCACTTCTTCATCCTAGCGTTAATCCCAGTCCCATACGAAGCTATCCACTTGGAGTGTGGTCCACTCTTACCAGTCCAACTGCGGATTTGGCTACACTTCGACATTTTCCGTGAAGCGACTGCAATCTGACTTCTACAACCCAAAGGCCTCCACAGATCAAAGCAAATACTCCATATTCATGCATACAAATATTTGCACAGATCAAGGATCGAACACGCGCCTCCTGTGCAGCGGCCGCGTTCACTACCACTCCGCCTGCTACTAAGCTGTAAACCGGCATAATAGATTATGATAGCGCCAAAATATTTACATTTTACAGTGGCATTTTAGATAAATTGATATTATTTGCAAAACTATAACCTGCAAACTATTACGTTACACCTGATCCCGTAGACAAATGGCAATTTGTTAGTAGAATTAAATAGACTAGACATTGACTGCACCCCGTTCCCACGCAGGCGCCGCGCATCGTAGGACGATGCGCGCCTCCCCACACCGGGGTTGAGTCGGGGACCGCGTGGTCCCCCCCTTCCCGAGGAGGGCCAGACCGAGAGGGATGGCCCTGGGTCAGCCGGGGTGCGAGGGATATGTCGCATGACAACCTCACCTTCGGCCTAGCACTACGACCCACAGACAGCGTGCGGTTTAGTCGATTCGAGTCCGACATAACCTCTCCCTCCGGCTGCGGAGGAGGGCCCATCGTTGGGATTTCCTGTACGTAAAAAAACTTATCAAACCAGATGTTGATGATCTTAAATGGTGACCCCTAACTTGAAGGCCTAAGCAGATGAATTTTTCACACCCTCTTGAAAGATGAGGTACTGGGTAGGAAGAACGAAAAACGTATGCTGGTAAAAATTTTAGGATTTATGGTATTCGGCAAAGTACAGAGTCATCAAACCGCTTGGTTTTTGATGGAATATTCTGCACCGTATGCTATGTTAGTTACAACCGCAGTAATTTGGGTTTAGATGGTGATATATTACTTGTGCGTATAGGAATAGATTCCAGGTAAATTTCAAAAATAATAATTTCATAGAAAAATTTTTAACCCGTAAGGGATCGACCTAGACATACGTATGTCAATCAGATTGAAGGCATTTTAATAAAGAAAGGTAGTAGACAAGCCCACGGCCCACCTGAAGGTAAGTGGTTATCGTGGCCTATGGACGTTTGCAACACCAGGGGAGTCACACTCGTGCTGCCGACCCTGTAAACGCAGAGAGTTTCTGTGCTGTCAGTGTAGAAGACAAAGCAGGAACAGACTTTGATCTTCCCACTGACAGCACAAAACCTCTCCAGTGAGCTCCAGTGAAGTAAATAAAAAATATTGTCCTTTCTTTGCAAGTAGAAACATGTAGTCTCTGCCTACCGAGTACCGACTGACTGACTGTATGTATATGTATGTATTTTAGGTACTCGATATCATTTGAAATATTCCAGGAACAAATTAGAGTAGTGACAGACACCACTTAATAACCGACTAATAAACTCGACTATCTCGAATTAGTAAGCTTTCGGTGTTGATGTAAATGTTTATTTAATAGGTCAGTCCATCAGTTTATATCGATGACTGGCTCCTGTCTGATATCCTGGCGACTGTCTGATGGCTGTCACTAGGCTGTAAACTTACTATCAGTGCATTCCTTTCATATTACCTACTACTAGTTTTGTTTTGTTTTGGTGTTGGTTTTGTTTTACATCTATGTAGGTACCTATTATTACTTGTCCTGACTGGCTAACTGATTCACCAATGTAGAGCTTATGCGACTTGATCTACTACTCCGATAGTAGTTGCTTTTGAGGCTGTAAGCATCTACTAAGAAAGCTGATGGTCCTCTAGCAGATATAAATGCAATATAAGTTATGTATTTTATAAGGAAGAATCAATTTTATTTTTAATTTTGTTTGTATATTACTAATACGACATCTATGAACCTTGCCATAGCTTTTACCATTTCATAATCCGAAACTGTTTACCGTCTCACACGATAACGCAAAAACACACAGAAAATTACACAACTATTATAGCATCATACAAACTAACATACTTATCTGCCTATTACACATATTTCATTAGTTGAAAATTATTTTTATCACTAGACGCGAATAAGCGAAAACTCGATGGAATTCCAATAAAGCAGTTCGTTCTAATCGAATGCTTCGTTAAGCGATAGAGAAGCGTTAGTCGTGCAGTATGGATCAGGGCGCGGGCAACACTAGTCGCTCATAGGACAACCCGCAGCGGCGCGCATTCAAAAATGGAATATTCGAAACGATAATTGAAAAATGTTTTTTTAAGTAATAGTGATGTGTTCAAAATTCAAAAAGTTACTAAGTGTTATTAAGTTTTTAAACGAAAGCAGTGTCTTGTTTTATGTATGATTTATTCAATACATTGGATATTAATATTTTTGCTCATGGCAGTTAAAATGGTAAGTTGGATTCGATTCTTTTTTATTTCTATATATCTGCATGATTCATTGCGGGATTTATTTAGAGTTTCTTATCTTTGAATGTAAATGACGTAACAAATTAAATTTAATGACATTTTAATTGAAATAGTCATTTTCTTAGATCTATAGCAGCGCAAAGAACAAAAGGAATGCCGACCTAACCTAATTAATTAATCCGAAGCTCCGCTATTAGCTGTATATAAATACGTATTCTTTATTTTACATGCCCAATTATAAATACTTATCCATGCAATTAAAATGGACGGTATATTTTAAAAAGATTTCAAAACGCTAAAGCGTATCACATTACAAATTAGTAACATTTCAACATCAATTAATTAAAAACTAGATCAACATTCGGCACGCCTACAGTCGTAAAAATATAAAAATATTCCTAACAAGCATTCCTACATACATTACCAGCAATAAAAGTGTTAAAAATCATTTTGAACATCCATGTAGGACCTACTTAATAAAAGTCATTCAGAAAGTAATAAAAGTTTTATGTGTAAACGTATCAATCGTCCATAAACTCTGTACGAAAATCTAGAGCTCAGTTAACACTAACATTAAACAATTTCCTACTTTCCCAGCAGTAGTGCAAAATGCGGAAGTTTTGATTAAAATAGAGAACTTGTTTCACACATAATATTTTCTTATGTTTTAAAACATAATTCCATAATATTATCTGTTGCATACGTAATGTTACGTAAGTTATTGTTGTTTTAATAGTTGAATTTGAACGACAAAGTTATCGAATCGCCAATAGCACCATAGGAGCCAGTAGCAAACTAGCACCGCGGCAAACTAGTGCTAGCAAAAGACTAAACTTGTTACCTTTTTCAGTGCACCAAGCAAGGTTTATATTATGAGTACAGTTCTTGTATATTATTACGTACATAAAATAAATTATACTTGTTTTCTTTTCTTTTTCTCAGTTAACTATAGTTTTTATAGCCCTAAAATTTATTTGCGAAATCAATACAAAAATAAAATAGCTTCTAATTTCTGTTCCTACACCATATCACCGCAATTTTCCGTTAATCATGAAAATGATTAAGAAAATACCATGTACGGTTGTTAAATCATATTTCACGCTGTAACAGTTTTGCTCACGCGTGTAACAACGCTTAAAATAAAAGGTCAACGTATCGGCAGTCATTGTTGTGGTCATGGAAGAGAGCGATAACTCTAAATCGTAGCTGTTCTCATTAAACTCGGTCATTAATCGACTAGGCAGCTGTATAATCGACTAGGTAGCCGTTTAATCGAATATGTGACGCTGTACAACACTAATAGCTTCCTGGTAGCCGGAACGTGTTGGATTTTTGAATTTCGCTTTCAAGTTTATGGCCGCGAAGGATTGGTTACGTAGTTTCCGGGAATTTCTTTCGCGGCGGGAATGTGACTTTTGAATGTAGAACAAATGTATTTGATTATTTATCACATTATTTTCTTCGAATTAGAACATAATTCAGTGTTATATTTCTAGTTTAATTACTGATGTATTTTTAGATGCTTGGGCTTTATTTAGTTGTTAACCTATGTAGCACTGAACTGCGAAGTCTAAGGTCAAAGATTCGATTCCCGCTCAGTGCAAGTGTATGCCTATGCTTGCATTGGCCTGGATATTTTTGTGTTGTTTGTTGTTAGACTATAAAATCAGCCGGTATGTTTATCGCCATCACAAACTTAAGGTCTAGATATTGCTGTGTAGTTAGTCCTAGAATAATCATCATTAGCTTTTTTCCAGGATACATCCGAGAATTTCACCTTAGAGCGCAGGGTCCATTCAAACCTCCTACTGTCAAAAAAATAGCTACAATTGTAGGTTATACACAGGGTTTATATAATCAATACTTGTAGCTATATATTTTATACCCCTTCGAACAAACCCCACTAATATTAGCCTCCGTGGCGTAGCGGTAGTGAACGCGGCCGCTACGCAGGAGGCGCGGGTTCGATCCCCGCTCAGTGCAAATATTTGTATGCATGAATATATATATTTGCATTGGTCTGGGTGTTTCTATGTATAATATGTATGTATTTACAACAAAAAACGTATCTAAGAATGTTTATCCGCATTCTAGACTCCATAACACAAGCAAGTTAAGCTATGCTTACCATGGGTCTAGATAGCGTTGTGTGAAATGTTATGGAATGTTTATTACACTCTCACGTAAAAACTACTGAATGGATTTTAATGAAACTTTACAATAATATAGCTTATATATCATAATAACACATAGGTAACAATTTATAACGATAACTGACATCCACGCGGGCGGAGCCACGGGCAAAAGCTAGTACAGGTATACGTTTATATCTGTACACATTATGTACTTCTCGCGTATGGCTGGAATATTCATCAAAAATAGAATTTCTAAGTAAGCGATGACCGTAAACACAACAAGAAGCAATTTCATTACAAAGCAATGGAATTCACTTCCCATAAACCACTAATTGAGTTGATGGCGACCTATTTATGAGCGTTTGACGGCTCAGGCACATAAGAGATCGTTGGTTCGATACCCGATCAGTACAAATATTTGTAACATGAATATATATTAGCATTTTGATGGCTGTGTTTATTTGCATTTTAGAACACAACACAAAATTGAGAATATCAACATTTTGAATTTAACGGAATCGCCACACATAAAAGCACCTGAACCAGTGATGTTTCTATAAAATTTATTCCATGGAACGAAAAGCAGGGGACTAATGAGCACCCATACAGGGGACGAATCTGAACCCAGTGGGTTCGTCGCCACTTAAAATTTCAAATACAAATATCAATAAAAAGCTTTAGTTATTCGAAAGTACACTACCGACCATTTCTATGTGCACCTAATTCATCGTGAAAGCGTAACAGACAAACTCTATTTGTCTGTTACGCTTTCACGCCATAACTACTGAACCGATTTTGATGAAATTTGGTATAGGGTAGATTAGACCTTGAGAAAGGACATAGGCTATGTTTGGTCGCGATAACCGATAATCGAACCGCGAGCTGCGGGCAACAGCTAACCTGGAATAAAATATAAATATCTTTTGTTAATTTTTTTATCGCGTCAGAAAGACTCAGGTACGTTTGTTTATAAATAAAACCAGGGTAATGTGTAAAAAAGTATAATCTGAAGTCCATTAAAAATAGTACTGTGGGCAGTAAGCTGTTGGATGACCCACTGTTTATTAGAAAGCATTGTGCTTTTAACAAAAAGCAAGGGTCTTTATGTTCTGGGATCAGCACAGTTAACGATTTTATGATTATAACTCCGTACTTTATTGCAGCTTATAACATAAGCCGCTTACCTGTGTGTACCTGTCTTTATGTTGTACTATTTCTTTATTGTTTTGTTATAACAAAAGGTTGACTTTTATTTGCAATAGTCTGTTGGTGCGGACATAAAAATGTGCTCGATACGAATTATGAACTGGGTGGTTTTTCTTGTACATACTTTATCTACTATGTTATTCATTTCTATTTAATGAGCCTCCCTATTTAAATAAGAGTAAACCGGGTACGTTTTCCAACTATAGGCTAAACGCATCGAGGATATTATGAATGAGGATATGATGGGTAGATATGGCTAACCTCCCATTACTTTCCAGGGTGCATGTTATTAAACTACTGCGACACTGATGCAAAAAACCAGGAGCCTGATTCAGTACCTACATTAATTACCTAACGTGTGATTTCAAAACTTGCGAAAACTTATAAAAGTTCCACATCTAATTGAAAACGAATGAAACCATGAATGATTGTAAAGCTTTGACATCCTCATGAAAACGTAGGTAGGGTTTGTTTTGATAGATTATAAAGAATACCGGAATAACATGCTTATTTTAATTTCTTTCTGACTTCTTCTGCAATGAGACGTGACGCCAACATAAAGTATTTTAAAATTAATTGTACACTTTTGGATGTTTTAACATTTTTGATATTGCAGTTACTTTTGACACGGGAGAGTCAGATAAATAAACTGTAAATTCAATTAAACCGAGTGCTCATATTTCTTCTAAATGACCAACTCAATCGCCCTTATTTTCACTTACAAAAAAATGATAAGTGATGACTTTATTACATGTAACCTGAAAAAGACACATGATATCAACTTGTCACGTCACAGTCACAGAATTATTTCACCACGAAGCGTGCAAGCCTGTCTCAACTATAAACTTGCTAAATTATTATGGTAGACAATCTTTTCGAATTGAAATTGATTTATGCGACATTGCAATCTTGTCGGATTAAAGCGGGCAGCTTTGTATAGTTATGCAGCTGGTGTTAAGCCTCAACTATACAGGCGCGTTTTTATCGGTCGATAGTACCGCACGCGTTAATCATCAAACACCGATTGCGTTAGTGCTGTAATAATTACGGTGATTTGCGTTTTTGTTCTGCGATATTTTGCATATAAGTAACCGTCTAAACTGTCAACTATTACCGTCTGTTGTACGGTGTACAGCGATAAAAACGCAGTAGTGTTGAAGGAAACAGAACGCATTATCACGAATTATTATTGCGATGTTATCTACAGAGCGTCTGCGTATTTGAGGCTTTATTGTGATAATGTCCACCTATTCCTTACATACACCTGCGTGCGTCGTTATTATCACAACCGTGTCTTTATAGCCGTCGTCTTAATACATAATATACCAAAAAACATAATATATCACAATAACGCACCAGATATTTTCCACCGATATTACTAACGTTCCGATATTATCGCTCGATACTAACGTACCTATGTGTGGGGAGCCTTAAAGCGGCCAGCTTTGTATAGTTCTGCAGCTGGTGTTAAGCTCATGTTTTTTTTTTTAATTTTGTCGCTATATTCCAGAGCTATTTTAGCAGCTAGTAAATTGTGATGAATGTTCTGTAAGCTTTTAGATAAAGATTTATTATTGGAAAGTGACAACTGTGGCTGTATGACTGTAATATATTTGAATTTGCTTTGATTATGATATTGTGGCTTAGAAATGGTCACTTGTAATATAACTGGCTTTTTATTTGGAACGTTAGGAATAAGAGTGAGAATCTATCTAGATACATACACAAGACAAGCTGCTTTAAAAAAAATTGAAGACAGTTTTAATAACAAAATCATCTGGAAGGTTTATATTATATTTTTTTAAATGACCCATTTCATACATAATATATACTATACTATTTTTGTTTTTCGACAACTAAACTCCCCTTCCCCCCTCCCTTTATTTCGACCTATTTTTAATCATCTTGTAAATATTTTAGTTCTCTAAGTTTGTTTCAGTTTAAAATTAAAAAAAAAAACTTGTACTTAATCTCTGAATAAATATATTATACATACTTATATACTTACATATGTATGAATGGCTCATTTAGTCGCGGTTAATGTTAGAACAGATGACTATATTTTATTGTATTTTATTTTTTACGCTGTCTATACACTGTACTGGGTCTGTATTTGAAAACGGAACATGTTTATTAGATACCATAACTGTCTCAAAAATATAAATTACAATGTCATAAGCATGTCATAACTATAAAATGTCCTATTAAAATATTGTAATCAAAATGTCAGCAAGTACATTTAAAATATTCGAATATCAATATTCTAACGGCCATTTAGTTAACAGGGTGTTAACCAATTGGCTGACGATAAATATGATAATATTCAAACTATCCTTTTTTTTTATACGATCGCCCATTAAGGGGACGTCCACTCCCACGCCTCTAAACTATAATAATATATAGTTATTTTAGCTCTGACAGGAGCGACGTCCCTTGACCTACCAACCCAGAGTGTCGTCCATCAAAATAATGTAAGACGGAACAAATTTTTAATTTAGCTAAAAATATTTTGTAACTTAACGTAATATGTACCTAACTAAGGCGCTATGCTCGATACATTTTTATCAATATGTATATCTATTATGTAAAGTATAAAATACAAATATTTTTACTGCTTATCCCATAACACAGAGCCTGCAGGATATATTTTGGGAAGCAATGACTTAACCCCTAAAGTGAAATACGAGAGATTGTGATTTGGCATATTTTTTAAGTTTAATAAAATTATAAATAAGAAATTTAAAAAAATACTGACTCATACCTACATTCGTTTCACAAACGGAAAATTTATTCGAACTTAATTAATTCGACAGACAACACGTGCCAAATACATCAATTGAAACAAAATGCAGGTAAAACAATAGATTATAAAATAGGTGAAGTATAATTAAAATGGCTTTACAACTGAATGAAACAGAACAGAATGTATTTGTTTCCTTTGCCTGAAAAAAAAACTAGACGAAAATGTGTCGTTCTAATTTTAAAGTAAAATGTATTTGTAAAGTTGGACTTTATTTGAATCATCATCAACCTGAGTCATCGAAATTAAACCACTATTTAATGGATTTTATTTTAAAAAGTGATATTCGCGTAAACTTTAGCAAATATCAAATACCTGGCTATTTTAGGCACGTACTCGAGAACGATACTCAGTTCTAAGTCTCGATTTATAACTCAAATAACTACTACTTAAGGACAGATTATCATTCACAATCTGTCAAATCTATCAATCCCAACCGAAATTTGAAATTGAGTAGGTATCGTTCTGAAATACGGGCCTTACTCAATGAATTTTCTTTTAAACTGGATTAACAATAATAATAATTCTCAGCAATTATTGATAGCAAAGAGCCTCGACCAAGACCTGAAGAGGTTCGGTTCCTTTCTCTGGAGCCCTAACTACCGGTTGCTTGGTCCCTGTACCCGATACCCGTAGAGCACTATTTTTTATATTTTTAAATAGATGGTTTTTTAGATGAATTTTGTTAAAAGAAATAAAGAGAAAATAATTCATTTTAACCATAAATCACCACTAGGTCTAGGGCTGCCTATTACAATCTAGTTTATAAATAAATTAATATTGGTTTGGTTAACACTATTATTGGAAGTAAGGAGTTCTTCGTTTTCTAATTGTAAGATATAGGTAGTAAAAAAAAAATAACACTTGAATATCCGTTTACCTTAACTGAGTTAGTACGTGTTACCGACGTGAGGTACTGGAATTCATTGATTGCTATCTCTTGCCCGAGACTCCGCTCGCGTGGATGTCGGTTATCGCTTACTGTTAAGTCAATGCTATTTCTCTAGAATAAAAGTAGCCTAAGTTACTCCTTATTACATCAGCTACCTGCCAATGAAATTCCCGTCAAAATCGGTCCGGCCATTATAGAGATTATCCGGAACAAACAGACAGACAGACAGACAGACAAAAATTGTAAAAAAAAATGTTATTTTGGTGTATGCACCGTATTATATTCATATGCATGTAGTAAAAAATGGTTATTTTAATATTATAAAGTGACACTCCAATTTTATTTATATGTATAGATGTATAGATAAATGGTTATGGAATTAAAGCTACAGGCATATATAATATATCTTGACTCCAATCACATCCCAAAATGTACCTATGCCCATACTCTTGTGTCTTGTGAGGATAGCACGGTTCGCGACGGTGGCGCAGACGCTCATATCCACCAATTATAAATTATATCATACCCATCCACATGAGTCAGGGCCTCATAAGCGTCGGTAGCTTAATAGTTAAGGATTTGGCCTGACGGTCAAGAGGAAGAGGAGAGATTCGAATCCTGGCCGACGTGAACCTACTCCTAGCACAGGCAATTCAGCTTAGTTGGAGGTATTAGGGGAATATTAGTAATTTCTATAACTACGGTTGTTTTTTTAACGTGCGGGAAATCCCCACGGATACCCCCCTCTTCGGAGCCGAAGGAGGAGGTTATGTCGGACTCGAACCGACTAAACCGCACGCCGTCTGTGAGTCGATGTGCTAGGCCGAAGGTGAGGTTGGCTCGTGACATATCCCTCGCACCCCGGCTGACCCAAGGCCATTCCTCTCGGTCTGGCCCTCCTCGAATCGCCCCCGGTATGGGGGCGGCGGGCATCGTCCTACGATGTGCGCCGCCGCCGTGGCCTGCTAGGGTGACGAGCGGCTCCACCCGTCACCCTCAGGCTCATCGATAACTACGGTTGCAAATATTCTTTTATAAAAAAAAAGAGTTCTCGTTACCTTAGGTCAAGATATATGGCGGAAACTAACTATACCCAGTATAGTTTGCTTTAGTCACAGTTGTCATCGTTTAAAAAGTAATATCGTGATAGAACTAGTTAAAAAGTGGCTTTATTTTAGTAAGTGACATTCGCGTAAACTTTAGAAAATATCAGGTTTCTTTAAATTATATCCATGTTACGAAAAGGTATAGGTACTTAATGTAAAGAGGTCATTTAATCGTCGCCCTACAAATGTTGAGCTAAATGTAACTACATACAACATTAACTAAATGAGTACATACAACTAAAACATGAAATGCAAAACAGTCTAATTCTAATTGACAGTGTAAAATCTTTAATGGACAGAATTATACTAAAGTGGTACACACTTGACATGCGTCTAGGGACCAGTGGCCCTTATTAGGCTTGACCAACCTTACCGCAACCACACATGTTCATATTAGACAAGCGTCAATTTTATTTGTGGTTCCCTCCAGAGTAAAATTTGGGCCAATCTTTTTTTTATGACATAGGAGGCAAACGATCAATTCGCCTGATGGTAAGCGATCACAGCCGCCCATGGACACCTGAAACACCAGAAGGGTTCTAGGTGCGTTGCCGGCCTTCAAGGTGGGAGTACGCCCTTTTCTTGTAGGTTTGAAGGTCGTATCGGTCCGGAAATACCGCAGGCGACAGCTCATGCCACAGTTCAGCTGAGCGAGGCAGGAAGTTCCTGGAGAAACGCACAGTTGAGGACTGCCAACCATCCAAATGGTGAGGATGAAATGTTGTCGCATAGGGCGATGGCGGAAAGATCCGGCAGGGATTAATCCGAACAATTCCTCAGAGCACTCCCCGTTGTACATGTGATAGAGAATGCAGAGCGAAGCTACATCTCTACGCAGCGCCAAGGGGTCAAGCCGATCCGAAATACGGCAGTCGACAATTCGAGTCGCTCGTCGTTGGATACGATCCAGAGGGGCAAGCTGAGGTGCCCCTGCCCATAGATGAGAACAGTATTCCATGTGAGGGCGAACCTGTGCCTTATAGAGCTGAAGGCCGTGGGCCGGTGTGAAATACTGTCTTGATCTGTTGAGCACACCAAGCAAAAAAAAAACCTGTCTCTTCCCAAGCAAGTACAAGATGACTAAATGATAGGGCTGTTTAGCATCAGACATAATTAAATATACAGCCCAGACTCGACTGCATGGCTTGAGTCAACAATAGTGCCCGGAATACAGCAATAGTCTAACCCCTATTAAATGACATTTAGGTGTTAATTCACGTCTGCCTAACCCTCGAGGACTAAAGTTGTGACTATATGTATTTATGACAGTTTTGCGTTAGTTCTATCTTGTATTTTATCCCATCTACTCACGTTTGTCAAGTAGAATTATACACAGAGGTATAGAATACAGAAGGTTATTGAAGGAAAACTAGCTCTTAAATAAACTTGTTTAATAACCTCCTTAGATTAATATCAAAGGTATTTATTGTATCCTAACTGAAGTAATCAGTATGGCTACAGTTATAAATACTAAAATTTGGATCTATGTAGGTATGTTTGAAAGCCTGCCATACACATTTTATTTAACTATTAGCGACAAAAATTACTAATATTCCCTTTAACCCCTCCAACTAAGCTAAATTGCTTGTGCTAGAAGTGGGTTCACATCGGTAGTGTTATGGCCAGGATTCGAACCCGGGACCTCTCGATCGTTAGGCCGACTACTCACCACTAAGCTACCGACGCACCGATTTAATTAATTTGATTAACCAACCAGGTTCTCAAACTTTCCCCAAGAGGACGGTTGAGAAAATAGATGAAATGACCCGCAGAAGTCGCGGATGGATCATTAATACGGCCTCCGGTTTCCCCAAAGTGACATAATAACTTCATTTAAACAGTTTCATCAAATGACACGTTCGTCAATTGGCGCGCGTGAAAATCGGGCGCGCGCGAGTTGGCACCTTTCAGTTTTTACCAACATTTTTTTTCGTCAACTCGCGCGCACTCATGTAGTACAGTCACATAAAAATGGATTCAAACCAAAATTAGTTGGAGTCGATGTAATTAAGAATAAATACATGCAGTTAGAAAAAGTACTTATTTCTTCATGGTTATAAAAAAAAGAAGACGGGTTGCGCTCCGGGAGTGCCGGCAGACATGAAAACTTTTTCTTTCTTTCTTTATCACAGAGAAAAAGATAAAAAGAATACACCATACCATACCTATAATATAGCGCCAATCATAAAACCAATCACTGATTTTCTGTTAGAAGAAATTAATGAATATTGAAGAAAAAATAATCACAAAAAGTGTCAGATGCTCAGGTTCGAACCCGGTAGTATCTGAAACCATAAGGACTTATAGTCGAAGCGTTTACCGCGAAGCTACGAAGCTTCTTAACGTATCTAACAAAATAAACGATCTGTAGCTGTTGTAATGTTGTATGACGTCAGTCGTCGGTTAAGGTTCGAGGGTCAAGTAATCCTGACGCGAGTTTAACATTTTTTACCCATCCAACGCCGCTAAAGAAGTTTTCACTTCAAAAATAACCACGAAGGTTTAATGCGGAAGCTATGCTCCGCTCCGCTCCCGCATTAGCCTTCTAACCTAACCTAACCAAGTCGGATTGCGCAGCTATCACAATATGACCATTAAAACGTTTTTGTAGCTGAGTATATATAAACACGTCAGGTTTTCACAACTGAGCGAGTTGACGACAAAAAAAAGACGGGTTGCACTCTGGGAGTTCTGACAGAAGTGAAAACTTTTCTTTCTTTCTTTCTTCGTTATTTACATAGAAAAAGAAAAAAAAAACATAATCACAATCACACACAATCATAGACCCTATCACCAATTTTTCTGCTAATTTTTTATCAGAAGAAATTAATAAATTACAAAAAGATAAAATAATCACAAAAAGTAATAAATTACAAAAAGAAAAAATAATCACAAAAAGTGTCATAAGGCCAGGTTTGAACCCGGTACTATCTGAAACCATAAGGTCTCACAGTCGAAGCGTTTGCCGCTACGCTGCGAAGCTATTTATAGTATATTGCAAAATGGACAGTCTATAGCTAATATTGTATGACGTCAGTCGTCGGTTACGGTCAAAAGGTCAAGCGATCCTGACGCGCGAGTTTAACAATTTTTACCCATCCAACGCCGCTAAAGAAGTTTTCACTTCAAAAAAATAGGTTGACGAACGAGCGCATCAAATTGGCATGATCTTGATGCTCATAAAGTTTGATCAAGCCGATTTGATCAAATTATTTGAACGTCTCATGTCAGCTTTATAGTAACTCCATCATGCTAGTGGGTGTTCCATAGTGGCCAAACGGATTTGTGCTTACTTTTTTACTTCACCGCAGTTATTTAAAAGACGTTACAAAAATAAAACGAAAGTAAAATTCCTCGGCCCCCACATGTCATCCATTTACACAGGCCCTTATCGAAAACAAACAGGAAATGGGCCTCCAATACACACGGAGGTGTCCGACAATATGTCCTACATGCATTTTGACCATTATTTGTAAGAATGTTTGTCCAAACTCTCCAACAAATATTGGATCGCACGGAACCCTTTGATTTGGGCCAATGTTTGTGTCAACAACGATATTGGAGATAAGGTACCGCCACCATCGAAGTTTTTTATGCACTTGTTCCTATGAAAGTAAAACAGGATAAAGTATTGAGAAATTTGACGACCTCTGTGCTGTAACAGTAGAACGTTCGACTGCTACGCAGGGGATGAGGGTTCGATTCCCGCTCAGTGCAAATATTTTTATGCGTAAATATGTATAGTTACATTGGTCTGAGTGTTTCTATCTACATCTACACCTCTACACAGAAGTGTACAAATATTTTCTCTGTAGTGTAGAAACACTACAGAGAAAATATTTGTATTTTTGTATGTTTGTAATGAATAAACTCAAAAACTACTGTGCCGATTTCAAAAATTACTACAGGTGTAGTCAATTAGAAAATCAATATTTATTGCACTGGTTGAAAAATTAAGTGTTAAAGTTGTAAAGTGTAAATTGTAACAACACACATGAAACTAAAGGAAAGTGGCTTAGGTGGTAACTATTTAGATATATTATATTATTATATATAACATATTATACACCAGCGAGATCGACATAAAATACATAGGTATGTATTTTATGTCGATGCAAAGTATGATGGCATTTAAGGTGAAATGTAATTAGAAAATTTAAACGTTTTCCGCAAATTATGTTAAAGCTGGTTGTTAATGTTGCAAATAGCATATATTAAGTACTTGAATAGGAAATTGTATAATATTAAATTTTATACCTGTAATGATCCCCAGCGAGCTATACAGATTTCTATTAACAGATTCCGTATACAGTTTGAGTACCGAATGTGGCAAGCGATTTTCAATGCCGATTTGTTTCTTTTAAAAATAGGGAATGATTCCTTTGAGTAAAATGTCCATTCTGCAGTATGTATAAAGGACCTTTGATACATAAATAGACCAAAAAATATTACTCGCTGAGTTTCTTGCCGAAGTCTTCTCGGGTCGGGCCGTGATTCGAACCGGTGGTCCATTTGCTAATCTGATCTAGAATTTTATTTATTTTTAATTTGGCGTTTTGTAAGCTCCGTTTAAATGGTTTATACATAATAAATGATTTTTGACTTTGAAATCTCTGTAACCGATCTGTAATCCTTCAATACTTGCCCGATCCGTGAATCGAATCGAATGACTATCGATATATATTTAGATAGAAATTACTAATATTCCCTCTAAGTTCAAGCTAAATTGCTTGTATATAAGTCTTCAGGCTTTCACGGCCGGCGTTGCATGTAGAATATACTGCTTCCGGGCTGTTTGGCCGTGCTCTATGTGAAACTTGCATTCCAGACGTTTCGTCGATCACTGCGGTCGACATTTTCAGTGGCGCAGGGCCCGGCGACGACGACTTCGGAGACCTTGCCTCGTCGGCTCTTCGGTCGCAACTCAGTCGCCTCTGCCCGCCGTCTGCCCGGAAGCAGTATTATATATAAATTGCTTGTACTAGGAGTGGGTTCACGCCGGTAGTGTAATTGCCAGGATTCAAACTCAGGACCTCTCAATCGTAGGGCCGACTCCTTAACCACTAAGCTACCGGTGCTTCATCAATCCGCATATTATTATCGATTAGGATTAGGAAGAAATAAATTGTCAAACAATTTACACGATAGCTTTTATTTTCTCAGTCAGAATAGGAGTGCTATGTTTTCAATGTTTATGTCTGTATATGAGTTTGTTTATTCGCTTTTACAATAATTTCATTAATTCAAACTTTGTGCATTAGTTAAGTGTAGCAGTATTATATTTATTTCACAGCCATATTATACTAACTTTCAACAAAATAGGTAGCCAGAGCTCACTGATGGAGAGTATTTGTTCTGTCAGTGGGAAGACCAAAGACTTGTCTTGCTTTCGCTTCTACACTGGCGGCGCAGAAACTCTCTGTTCTAACAGGGTCGACAGCGCGAGTATGGGGCGTCTCTGGTGTTGCACACCTCCATAGGTCACGGTAACCACTTGGCTGTGTGTTTGTCTGCCACCTAAGTGCTATAAAAAAGAAACTTGCTAGGATGCAAATTCTTTCGAATAGGAATACGAAAACAGATGAAATTCTCGAGTGAAGCCCATCGGACAGCTCGGTCAATTTTAACAAAAGCCGTAGATAAAGCAAATATTTTTACTATGTGCTGTTAAAAACTCGACTTTGTTGATAGTGAAAGTGCCTACACCAATATATGGCAATACAAACACGACAAGTATTATTATATAAACTATTTCTTGACTTTGTTCGACCTTCATGCCTTTTTTTTTGTTTTTTACGTGCGTACAATCCCCACGGATACCTACCGCTCCGGAGCCGGAGGGGGGAGGGGGTTATGTCGGACTCGAACCGACTAAACCGCACACCGTCTCTGGGTCTTAGTGCTAGGCCGAAGGTGAGGTTGTCATGCGACATTTTTTTAAGTCTGCGGTTACAAACGTTCCTATTTTGAAATTTATTTATCTTCTTCATCCTAGCTTTAATCCCAGTCGCATCCGAAGTTTTCGACTTGGAGTATGGGGTACGCTTTACCAGTCTAACTGCGGATTTGGTTAAACTTCGATATTTTCTGTGAAGCGACATGACCTCCACAACCCAAAGGCGAAATCGAAGCATTGAAGATAGGCCAGTTGTTTTTTTAGGGCTCCAACAACCCGTAACGACTGCCATAGATGTTCGTATTGCAACCGGGACCACCGGCTTAACGTGCTTTCCAAGGCACGACCCGACCAATACAAATACCCATATTCATGCATACAAATATTTGCATTGAGCGGAGAAAAAACCCGCGCCTCCTGTGTAGCGGCCACGTTCAGCACCACTACTCTAAAGAGGCTGTTTATATGTATTACTTTTATATTTTTATTTTGATTATACGGTTTTCAGACTATGCTCGTTTTAAATAGATTAATATAATGCTATTTTTAAGTTTTAATTATAATTATTAGATAATTAATTTAATTATAAATACTAATGGTATGCGGTTACCGTAACTAATTAACAATTGCTGTAAGACAAGAAGCAGTGTCATTAGCGAAGAATTAATAATAAACAGCATAGAAATATGTTGTGAAATAGAAGTGCAAGGTGTAGGTATGTTAGTCATAAGGCCCTTATTCAAAAACGATACTCAGTCATGAATCTCTACTTGAGACTAGTTCCTAGATCTAAACTTGATTGGAACAATGACTTATACTAATAGACAGGTCATTCAGCAGCATGGCAGCTTTCAAAAATGGCACAAAGCACTTACAGTACAAACAAATTATAGCTATGTGCTAATAATACGTCAACGTTATTGATTTATATGAATTATATTATTATTTATTTCAAAAATATTATTAACTATTAAACTCTCGCATTCCATGATATATAATAAAGGGAGCGGGAATTAACGCGATCATGGTATAGGTACTTACATACCTTTGATTGCCTGACGTTTCGACCAGGTTACACCGGCCGTGGTCACAGGCTGACTCACGGTATGTAAGTACCTATACCATGATCGCGTTAATTCCCGCTCTCTTTAATTATATAATAATACTAGCTGTCGCCCGCGGCTCCGCCCGCGTGGATGTCGGTTATCGCGAATCGGGGTATGAAAAATAGATGTTGGCCGATTCTCAGACCTACCCGATATGCCCACAAAATTTCATGAGAATCGGTCGAGCCGTTTCGGAGGAGTTTGGCAACGAAAACTGTGACACGAGAATTTTATATATTAAGATTATTATGTATTGTAAAGAATATATTATTAAAGGCTTGTTTTTTTTTTGGTTACGCTCTGTCGCGTCCCTGATTGGTGCATAAAATTATGACCAAGTCATCCTTTTTTTGTTAGCCATTTTAGAGTGTGAACAACATAAACTATAGTTTGTAATATTATATCATTGGAGTGGAAGTTTTATGTTCTGTAGGGGTTTATAGTCAGAAAATCTACACTCAAGTTTAGTTCTAAAATATGAGCTTAACCTTACGCTTAGGTTTAATTTTATAACGGCTGTTTGGGTCCTAAGATCTTAGTGTGGCTTGGATGACCCAGATATTCACGCAACCTAATAGAGTGTTAATTTTATGAATAAATTGAAATTGAACTTTGATTATCATTGGCTAGCTATAAAGCCAGTTAATTCAGATTCCATACATGCAAATATCCTATTTATAATAATTAACACGAGTTTTGTAACTTCAATTTGCAATAAATTAGTATTCACCAAATAGCTTGTACATTGCAGTTGAACTATGTAATTAGCGACACCATATTCCAATCGTACAGATGTTGAAATTAGATCAATTTGGCTATGACAGAAATTAATTTGAGATTTAATCTCAGATAATGAAGACATAAAATTGTACACTTTAGTGGTGTTGAGATAAGTGGTTTCTGTTTGAAGTGTACACCGGCTACCGACTAGTTATGAACACTGACTGCTATGTCTATATTTGCGGCACGCTATGATGACCATTTTGACATATTAACTAAGTTATGATATTGACCGAGCAAAACGGTCTAGTCACCTGCCCCTCTAGACAAGTGGCAATTCACTAACCGGCGTTTGATGGAATAAAATGATGAATGTATGAGATTTGACGTATTTGACATGCGTTAACGACTGTCATATACGTCAAATTCCATATATTCGTCATTCTATTCCACCAAACGCCAACTAGAGAATTGCCACTTGTCTAGAGGGGCTGTAGTTGAGTTGATAAGGTAGATAAGGTGGTACTTAAATGCCGTATAAATAAGATATTGGGATGGGCTTATGAAATTAATAATGGTAAAACTGAGCTTATTAATTTAATAATGGTAAAAGAGCGGTAAAAGTTTTACGGATATTATTTGTTTTTAGTCATCTACCCAACCTATGATATTAAATTATTTGACAAATAAAAGTTTAGGGCATATAATTACATTACGCAATTTTGCTGACTGAGGAGACGCTGCTATCGAAACAATGCTGCTTTTATCGCCGCCATACACCCTCAAATAATTTGATGAAACCGGCAGTTTCAAACGGTTTGGTAATTTTTTTATTTCTACAAACCCTTTAATACACATTAATTTTTTTGAAATTTTGCGACACACACACTCATGCCTATTTGATTAAACTGTTTGTAACTGCCAATTTGATCAAATTACCTGAACGTGTATGGCGGTCACAATGATGACCATTATTAGAAAATAAGTACCTTGACATCATCGGAAGTGACGAAAAAAATCAGGATAACCAGTGTGTTTCTATTTGCCTGTTTAAAAAAAAAACGATTTTTTAAATTCAGAACTTCAATTATTCATCCGCCATCTTACATTATCTGTCACATTATTATACATCACTTCCTTCTACACACCGTAAACAACATTATACCGTTAAAAAGGATTAAAGCACTGGGGAAAATTAAGCCCGTCTGTCTGCAAAAGGGCGTAAGAGCTTTATATCCAGATTGTTTGACATTTAATTCTGCATGCTGTCATTCACGCAGGGATATAAGATTACCTACTTCGCGAATGACATTTCTTTTTTTTTTTTCATTTCTTATTATAATTCAGGGCTTTGACGTGGGCGGTTGATTTTGAGATGATAATTTTGATTGTCATTTTTGCAAGGATTTTGGTGTCAGTCATTCCTGTTGTTATTTTGTTAGCGATTGACAAGAAGGGAATTGTGTTTATTTATACATATTTTAGCTATCTTTAAAGGCTTGTTTCGAATTAAATTTTATTACCTTGCTAAAGAGATCACCAGAAAACCTTTCCTTAATTTCTTTAATTTTTCAAATCAATATTTGTATAAATTAAATGTTGCTAATTAACGGTGGGAGTTAAACTGCCACTGTCGTATTCTGAGCACAATAATCGATATTTTTGGCGGCAGGTCTACCATTTTGTGTATCAAAAATATATTTCCCCATTTTAATCAACTCATAATCGTATTATTTTTTGTTATATGCACAAAATAATACTGGAGCCGATCCGCATCCAGATACAATCGGCATCGATAAAGACATATCGATCAATGGAAATGTTGAAGCGTAGGCTGCACCGTGTCCCATTGACTCCATCAACATCGAATTATTTATAGCGGGTTAAATCGATGCATCGCTTCGTCGATCTTGTCGCAGGATTCATTTAAAATTCACATAAAGAGTTTGTTTATCATAAAAAAGTTTAACACAGCAAGAAAGGTTGTCGTCTCATTTTGAATTTAGAATATTGATACTTTTATTGAATGTGATGTTACCGTTTATGAGCGACAAACTCTCATTTTTAATTCAATTTGTAACAACACATGTTCGATCTGTTTTTAAAAAAATGTACAAACGATCTTGATACGATCATTTATTTTTATTATTAAAAAACTACATGTGACCAACATAAGGAAACACGTAGTCTAATACAAGTTAATTGATAAACTCGAAAATGTACCCAGCCTGGGATCTCATACATAAATCCAAATACTCAAATTTTCTTATATATATATATATATAGCCCGAAAACTGTTCCTGGCGCCTTACACTTCAACAGTTTCCTCCCGAAAACACAAGTACGTCGATTTTGAATGTTTTTGATCAGCTATTATGATTTATAAATTGTATGCACAATAAAGTAAGTTTATGTAAATATAATGTAAGCAAATACTACATTACTCGCAAACACTCGTCCTTCGTCGGTATCACTTTTCACGTTCACAACTCAAAAGGATTATTTCCGAATCGGAATGTCTTTAATTCTAATGGAGTGCGAAGCGTGCGCGCATATCCAGCCGGCTCGCCCGGTGTTGTGCTAGGGTTGACCCTAGGCCGTTTTAAGTGCAGTTTGACTCATATTTTTAATGTTGTTTTTATTTTAAATAAAATAAATCAATCGTGCGAAAATATCAGAACTCTATTTTTTAATTATTTATTTAGAAACTCAACAGCTTATTTACTTATGGAATGGTATATGGCAAATGACATTTAATTCTTAAGCTAATTACAGAGTTTCATGACATGTGTATAGGTAAATAGGCAATTGTAATCAGAAGTGGCAGCAGTCAGACGAAGATTACAAAAATATAAAATATACAAAACCAAAACAAAAAATTTACAGAAAATACACAAAATATACAAAAGATATACAAACAATACACTAAACGCTAAGATTTATAAAAATATTTTTAAGCTTAGTGAAAATTGACTCGCAGAAGGTAGTAATTAATTGAACTAATTAAATACTGAATCACGTTTTAGAATTTTCTTTTTCTCTTTGAATTTTTTCTCACTTAGGCCTAACTATTTCCTAAGAGAAGTTTTTTGATGTTATTGTTGAGTCCAATCCAAAATTAGAACCTGTTACCATAAGACAATAAAAACGCAAACCGCATTAAAATATTCATCAAAATTGCATTCTTCTCCAACAATCATTGCTTTCTCCGCGCCAGCCCTAAGCATCCCGGCACACTTGAGATACGCTAAAAGCCGCTGCGCTGCGTCACCGATAACGCTGTATTAACTACACATTTATTCCAACCAATGTCAAATGTATCAAGATTTATTGGTCCGTATATAATTTTTCCTTGCAACAGTACTACAATGGAAAATATTTAAATTTAGAATACTGAGACGGTTCATAGAGTTATTTTGTAAGGTAATTTCACCACAGATTCAAAGGATTCAAATCTTGATTTATTGAAGGAACGGTAGGAAATTTAATGTTCAGGAGGTCTCGTGTTCTATTCCGAGGTCTGGAAATATGGTATTGGGTTATATTAGGAAATTTTCAATGGAAGCACAAGGTTTGAAGTTTAGTGGCTAAGGCGGACTTTCAGTCAAGTGATCATGGCTATTTGAACCGAAGGAACCCGAAACTAATGTGAGCCCATTCTTAACACAAAACCATCAGCTTAGCTAAAGTAATTAACAGGAATGCTCGGTATTTGAAAAAAGAAAAGAAAATATCTAAATATCCCTTTATTTCGACCTATTCTGACATATGCAAATAGCATATAAGACATACATTTGTTTCTGCTCTAACGTAGCAATCGAGCGCGCTACTACCACTTCAAAAAATTAAAACAAACTGAAGATCAAACGATTTATCGATTCCAATAATAATTACTTGACATCACTACCCAACAATAGTTCAATAAACACAAGTATCAAGACTGAACCGATGACATCACAACGTCACTAGACAACAATAACATCATCAATTCGAAATTCGATTATCAGTTGTCACCGATCGCGTTGGATACTCGTATATCGATTACGAACAATCGATTCGAATTAGTTCGATCGACAAATTAGTTGGTTTAATCATTGATTTGTGGGTGACAGTTAGTTAATTGAAAACATGCGTTAACCCACTTAGGTTAAGCTCTGTGAACCTTTAAAGTTAGATTAACAATGATTTACGAGACACCCATACTAATATTTTAAATGGGAAAATGTGTGTGTGTCTGTTAGTCCGTCTTTCACGGCTAAACAATTGAACCGATTTTAGTGAAATTTGGTATAGGGGTAGATAAGACCTTGAGTAAGAAGATAGGCTATGTTTGGTCTCGATAATCGACATCCACAAAGCTAGTTAGATATATTTAAAATAATGTTCCGGGGGTATGATGGTTGGAAATATGGCTGTTGTGCATGAGGTTTCGGGTCCGATTTTGGTTTTCAGGTTATCTGTTAGGAAATTATCCGTAATAGCCAAGCAAGATACCTACGTAAAAGTACAGACAGCTTTTTTTACTAAATCATTATAGTCTTTAGACCCAGTTGCTTAGAAATCTTTTAGGTACTTAGGAGCCCGAGATCGGCTCACCCTTTATTTTTAATTTAACTTCTACGGAAGTTATTGCCTTCTGCCCTCCCAATCCTGGAAGCGAAGCCTGCGTAATTGCTTGCAGTTGACATTGACTTTCCACGCGACAATGTTTCGCAATTTTCAAGATTTGGAAGTGCCTTGAAACCCAATAATTTTTAGGTGATTAAGAGTTAAACACATGACGGAATCTATACAGCTGAGGTGGCTGACTAGCACACGGCCCACTTGATGGTAAGTGGTTACCGTGGCCTATGGACGTGTGCAACACCAGGGGAGTCACACTCGTGCTGCCAGCCCTGTAAACGCAGAGAGTTAGTAGTAAGTGTAGAAGACAAAGCAGGCAAAGCCTTCGGTCTTCCCACTGACAGCACAAAACCTCTCCAGTGAGCTCTAGCTACACTACTCACCGCTGGGAGCTTAACACGAGGTTATTATAATAGCAGTTTTCTGTAGGGCGGAAGTACTTCCCCAGTCGGACTGCTCAATTGGACGGTAATGCCGTCGTGCCCTACCTTTTCTACCTTTCTACGTATTCTACCATTTCTAAGAAGAGTAATGTTTTTTTATTTTTTTTATTCCACTTAGTAGGTGGCAGACTAGCACACGCCCACCTGATGGGAAGTGCTTGTAATCTATGGTTAGCTACTTAATTACTTTAAAACTTCAACTGAAATCCAATATTTATTTACACGTCGAAACATAAATCAAACAACTATATTGAACACTTAAATCTGTATACTTAATAAAGCTACTTGGCACTTCAGCACATTCACTGGAAATTCCACTTAGTCCACGTAGAGCACCCAGCCGTATAGCACCTGGGCGAATAGCACCTAGCCTTGTCCAGGAACAGCATGCCTATATCTCTCGACAGAGGACTTCAAATTCTTCAACAGCATCACACTAGTGTTTATTACCTAGAATAGTTCCCATAGCTGCGGTTCTTATTGAACTAAGTTCATTAATACTGTAAGCTAATAATCTGTTTGACGTAAAACAGTTTATTATTATTGTAATTAGATATCAATTTGTGGGCGCTACCTTTTGTCTGGGTTAAGAAAATACCTATTTATAATAGCGTGGGGTTCCGGAGCCGGAGGGAGAGGTTATGTCGGACTCGAATTAACTAAACCGCAAGCCGTCTGTGGGTCGATGTGCTAGCCGAAGGTGAGGTTGTCTCGCGACATATCCCTCGCAGCCCGGCTGACCCAGGGCCATTCCTCTCGGTCTGGCCCTCCTCGGGAGGGGGGACCGTGCGGTCCCCTAATCGCCCCCGGTAAGGGGGGGGGGGGGGGGGGTGCGCATCGGTCTACGTCCTACGATGCGCGCCGCCGCCGTGGGATGCTTCTGCTAGGGTGACGAGCGGCTCCACCCGTCACCCTCAGACCCACGCTCATGGGGGGCGGAGGTTGGTCTGCGCCCTCCGACGCCCGAGCCGCCTACAAACGCGGGCAGCGGATGTGCGCGAGTATCTCTTGCTCATAGCGCTGCGCCCGCTCTGCTATCTCCTTCACGAGCATATAGCGCGGGGTACCGATACTAAGAAAAAAATCTTCAGTTATACTCAAAAATCAATAGATGGCACTAGTAGATTCAATTAAAGAAATAAAAAGTAAAACGCTTACTTCCCTATCACGTAAATTATTTCCAAACTTAATCACATGATAATGTAAGCATGTAAGCATATAAAATTCGTTGGTAATATTATAAATAAAGATTTCGTGACAATAGTGTTATTTTAGGAAGCCGCCATCTAGCGGCATGGTGCATAAAGTCTGTAACTTTTACAATTACTGCAGAATCTGGCAGAATCAATATAGATTAGAATATTTATAGTTTTATTTAGTCATATTCAATAATGTGTTTGGTGTGTTTCTTTTTTTTGATAAGTTAATTTAAATAGTAAAAATTAGAAAAGTTCTGCCAAAACAATGTCGCCATCTAGTTACAACTCCTGCAAACAAAAGCTGCCTGCTTGCTTTTCGAAGTTAAGAGTGTAACCAGTTTTTGTCCCTGATTGTGCATCTATATAAGCATTATATCGCAGTGACTCTCTTTCCAAAATCAAAATCAAAATCAATCAAAAATCATTTATTCTGTATAGACCATTAAAACGGTACTTACAAAACGTCAAGTTTAAAAAAAGTTAAAAAAATCTCTTTAGAGATAAGTAGGATTAAGGGCACAATGGGGTTGGCACATTCTGTCAAGAATAAAAACCCCTATTTAAAAAAAAAAGAATAACAGAAAAAGAATTATATTACATTATCTGTGGTCATAGTTAACTACCTACTTTGCTTTTCATGGAAGGAAGTAGTGAACAACTCTATACATATATCATATAGTCAGCATCAAATCGATCGAACAAAGTACTCAAAATGTTCTTAATGCCTTGGCTTTCTCCCCTTCCTGTTGGTATATTAGTATATTTGGTACACACATTTAGTTTGGACTATAATATAATTTAAATAAATAAAACTGTTTAATTTACTCTTCATACCTTAGTTTTAAGATTATTTTGAGACTTTGTAGTAAAGATCATTTTGACGCTGACTGTACCAGATTGTTGATTGGGAAGCCGGCTACGAGCGGCTTGCTACGGTTTTGTACATCCTATTACTGCAGCTTGATATCTTTATAGAGTTGTTAAAAACGAAATTCCAGTTTTATTTTCGTTGATGGTCGAGATTCATATTGTAATCCTTAGCGGAATGAAAGAGGCTAGTACGTAACCCACATAAAGGGAATCCTAGTGTGGGAACTGGGGTTACATATACCCATGTATTTTTTTTTCTGAGAAGCCTAAATATTTTTGCCGGGATTCGAACCCTGGACCTCTCAGTTGTAAGGTTGACTCCTAACTCCTTAATTACTATACTACTATTATTAGGCAGGTAGACAGGCAGTAGGTAATCATGAAATCAGATATCATCTACTATGTTGCATTTATCGTGATTTTAATTGTAATTTAAGGCATCTAACTACTACGAGTAGTAGTACTGAGGAATGTAATGTTCAGTTAAGAAATCAATAGATTCCATTGGTAAGCGATACCCACTCATTGGATGATCTTCTAAGTATTTGAACTTTAAAACTGATATTTAGGCGCTTGGCGTTAATTTATCTAATGAAACATGTATAGATATTTTAATAAAGAAGAATAGGGTCAAATCGAACTCACCTATTAATGGTTCACTTCCTCTCAGCTTTGGGAATCAGAGGGCAGATCTTCCCGCAAGAGTACCGCGGCCATAATACCCTCGCGTTGTGTTCCCGGCGGTGAGTAGAGTAGTCAGAGCTCACTGGAAAGTTTTTGTGCTGTCAGTGGGAAGAACAAAGGCTATTCCTGCTTTATCTTCTACACTGAACGCACAGAAACTCTCTGTGTTTACAGGGTCGGCAGCATGAGTGTGACTCCGCTGGTGTTGCACACGTCCATAGGCCACGGTAACCCACTTTCTATTAGGTGGACTGTGTGCTTTTCTGCCACCTCAGTTGTAAAAAATAAAAAATCTACACGCATAAGCCAAAAATACCCAAATTAAGACCCTGGGCTCAAAAATATATGCTTTACATGCAACCAGGAGTGACGCTGTGATGAAAAATACATATATTCATACACACACGCCTGTATTGTCCCCGAAGAGGTAGGCAGATGTGTATTAACATAATGTTGAACGTATGTACATGCAGAAATACATACATATAATCACGCCTTCATCTCCGGAAGGTAAGGTAGAGGTGAATTGACACTCACATTTCACCAATCTGTATTCGGCCTCACGTAATAGGTGGTGAGCCTATTACAGTATTTCGGGCACTATTGTTGAGTCGAGCCATGCATCTGAGGCTGAGTCTGAGCTGTACGTATCTGTCTGATATCAAAGTTAATCAGCCCTATCCCCTAGTCGCCTTGTACGACACCACATGGGAAGAGAAGGGGTGAAAATGATGAAGACTGCTCTTGAAAAATTCCGGATACAACAACATACATATGTTGTAATGTAAATGATGCATGATTGTCTTATTTATAAGTACCATTGCTTCAAACTTTACAATATATTAATTTTAAAAGTAAAAGATAAACTAACTTGATTACATTACTAAACACATGAACATACTGTATTCAATAAAATCTCTAACTATTAACAAGCTAATTTATGTATTTCTTAAGATTTCAATTTAAGTCATGACATTACAGACTTTAGCGACATATTTATCGACAATAAACTTTAACCCTGAAGCAATAAGTTTGCTTAAAACCCCCTCTAACGTCGATATAAGTAGTTGTAATTTTGTGCAACCCTACGTAAGTTGCAGCGGTAATGGGCCCGAAGACATGTACAGTACAGGTTAATGAGAGAACAGCAATGGTAAACAAGCCTTTTGTGCCCAAATGAGTGGACTGCAGTGTTGTACGGAGGCCTTTTGGGGACAATATTGGAACTAAGATGCCGACTGACAAGCTTTAAAAGTTGTTATTTCAGTAATAAAAGACGTAAATTTAAGTACTGAGTGGTTAAACGCGAAATGACCGGTAATTATTGAGAATTGTACGCAGTATTTTAGCTAGATTTCATGTTGAAATTGTCTAATTCCATCTTTACTATCATATAATTGTGAAGTGTTCCGTAATCTCTACGTCTATTTCCATACAACTACGAAAACTACTTTTGACACTACCGGCGTATGGTGTCATGGGGATAAAATAATAGTTCCTTGAAGAACCAAACGGTTTGGTGACTCTTTTATTTATCGCACAATTAAGGTCTCCTCATTAGCTAACTAACTAACGCTAGCTCACGTGTTTCACCCTTCCTATAATACAGTCCCGCGTCCTTTAAGCGGAGGGTGAAAAAGTATTTGATGAAGCCGTCAAGCTGAGTGCCACCATTGTTAATATGGTACACCCTCTTTTCTGAGACTTTGCCTTACAATCAGGCGAGGTGAAGTCAAATTGACGTGTCCCGTATAAAAAAATACCTCTGATACTACCGGTGAAGTCATGGGTATAAAATATTACGCCTGACACTGCCAGTAATAGCATTAGGTGGTGCCACGGGGTCGTCACTTGAGTTATGTTATATGAACGATACTTTAAACCAACTAAACACAATATATTTATTTTTGCAACTTTGGCATTTTGTCCATTTTATTCGTGATGGACGCGGAAATTATTAAACGAATTTTAATGTAGATTTCTTCGTCTGAAAGATCTTGATCGAACTTTTAAAATCTTCCGTAGATAAATTTGATAGCAATCTGGAATCGGAAAATTGGCTAAAACTCGCAATAACCAACATCCATGCAGGTGAAACCGCGGGCATTAGCTAATTTAAACGTCGGTAGCTTAATGGTTAAAGAGTCGGCCTTACGATCGAGAGGTCCCGAGATCGAATCCTGGCCATTACACTACATTACACTCCTAGCACAAGCAATTTAGCTTAGTTGGAGGGGTTAGAGAGAATATTAGGTAGTAAATTCGATATTTTTTGTTGGTAATATTTAAAAAAGAAACATACAGAGCATAATGAAATTTCCTGTTTTAGAACTGTCTGTTTAAGAAGATGCAGCCAGTAATAAATTTTCTGAGCAGTTAAGCATAGAAGGCTAACCCCACACTGCGGAATTCGCGTGATTTAGACGTCTCTAAATTACCAAAGTATAATACTTAAATGCAAGATTTTTTTCAAAATTCTAATTCAAATTCATTTATTTGCTCAAAAATGTGGTTTTACAGATGTTACAATAATTTTTGTACAGCATTTTTACCATTTTAATGGCATGCAAATATTAAATTACACATACAATCAATATAATTAAGCTTTACACAACAACATATATTTATTAAGTTTACACGCAAGTCAATTCGTTCTATTTAATCGCAAAATTATAATAATAAGCTAATAAGAATGTCAGAACAGTCAGAACAAAATGATCCATTGAATTTTCGACTTTACCATCAAAGATTTAAAGATCCATGTCAATAGATTTTGATGTCAAAGAGCTTTCCTGTCAATAGGATTGCATTGAAATAGAAAAAATATATTTGGTTTCTATTCAATACCGTCTTCATCGTCATCCTGTTCGTCCTTATATCTTTCTGTTGATGTATAGCCTATTTTGGCTTGCTTATCTATAGTTTACTTCTATATTAGGAGATAATCCAGAAAATGAAAAACAGCTTTGTGTAGCAGCCCCATTTCTTACATCATCATCGACATTTAGACGTTATCCTGTTTGCATCCGAGGCCGAGATGCCTTCGGAGCTCAAGGTCCACTCTTCCACTTCGCACGATCTTGGGCTTCCATGGTAGTGAGACCATTTGCACGCATGTCACCGTACACGACGTCAAGCCAGGTTTGGGCCTACCCCTTCTACCTGGACCTGGCGGGGGCGCCATTGCCAGGCATTTGTTACCCACGTAGCCTGGCTGTTGCCGCAAGACATTTCGCAGCCCCATTTCTATATTCCTATAATATCCTCATCCTCTTCTCTTACCTTCTCCTTCTCTTATCATTTTCCTTCTGCAAATAGACACTCACAAATGATATACCGAGAGGAATGGCCCTGGGTCAGCCGGGGTGCGAGGGATATGTCACGAGACAACCTCACCTTCGGCCTAGCACATCGACCCACAGACGGCGTGCGGTTTGGTCGGTTCGAGTCTGACATAACCTCCCCCTTCGGCTCCGAAGGGGGGGTATCAGTGGAGATTTCCCAAACGTAAAAAAAACTTACAAATGATATCAAAATGCTTACATCACGATGACTGCTTACCATCGGATACCGACGAAAAAAGAAATCCGTAAATCTCTAAATTCCCACAGTAATTAAAAATGCCATATTTATAGTCCGGAACAGTCGCGTAAAACTCGTTGTATACCTGTTTTTATTTATACAGTTTCGGTTCGGTACTCGTAGTATATCGGTTTTTACTTGTGTATATATATATATATATATATATATATATATATATATATATATATATATTATGTCTTTATATATTTTTTTTTTATTATTTTATTATTTTTATATATTATGCCTTTATTAATAACTAACTGACTCGTCCCATTTTCGCACGGGAAAATTTCCTATATACCTTTTATATAAAACGCAAGAAGTAGACAGAGTTTTATCGTAATGGGATGAATGGGTATATAAGATAAGGCAAATATAATAATATATAATAATAAATGCAATATAAGGAGTATTACAGAAAGGTCAAAACAATACTCAAAACTCAATAATCAAAATTCAAATTAATAACTGTATCAAAATTAATGACTACCGCTTGTTGTCCAACATTTCGATCCTTTCAGCATTCTTTATCTTTTTTTTGCCACCACCACATCAACTTTATAATTTCTAATTAAATTTCAATAATAATAATAATAGAATATAATACAAGAGAAGAGGACATATTTAATATCCCTTCAAATTTTCATGACGATAGAACCCGTTTTACTGTCAAAACGCCTCAATAGATATTACACATCAAAAAACAAAAACCGTAAATCTCAGAATTCCCACAGTAAACGGAAATCATAAATGCTGTATTTATAGTCCGGAACAGTCCCCACCCGTTAACGATTCAACACCGGTTTTTGTATGGATATCTCAATATCGTACTTAAGACAATATTAATGGTAAATAAATGAGGTATTTTATCAAATATATAAATCTATATATCGTTACGGAATTTACATTTAACGTAATCAGTAAATATACTAATTGATTATCTTGTAATAAAGATATCGTATCAAAAGATATGATTTTTTTACTATTAATTTGAATTTTTATATGAGATTGCAAATTCTTTGTTAGTGAATAATTAAATGTCAAGATTATATAATAGGATTTAACATAGTTTTCGTGAAATTTCGATTATCTAATTCTTTGTTACATTCTTACTAAGAATTGTAGAGCATATTGGCTCTGATTAGATAATGAACGTAACTGCTACTGGGTGATTTTAACTGGAAAGGAAAAAGAGAATAAGCATTACTATACGTGGCAAAGCTGCCAGTCTTCTGGGAACGTTACCAAAGGAGGCAATGCGATACAAAGGAATTCCACGACGCGTTCTAATTTTAGTTTTAAATTTGTTCCTTTATTTTTAGTTTTATTATTGTATATTCCATACTTTTCTTTAACAAAAATAAATTAACTTATGTATACCCTATTTCATGTAAAGCTGTATGAAAACTTATATGCTTAATGGACTGTACCAAACCTATTAGCCGTTATTTTCTTTCTTTGTCGCACACATTACCCATGGATCACCATCATTTCGGACATATGCTCGTTTTCTACCCTTTCTTTTCGACCAGGTTAAAGATATATTCCTTCGTAAAAATTCTGTACAATTTCTAAAACGCTCTATCGTCTGCGGTGAGACATAAGCCTAAAGTTAATAATAATCAATGCGATTAAATTTATTGCCATAAGAATCAAGTTAATTAATATCATAGATGGCATCTGTTTCACATAATTATATGTAAATTAATTATTAATTCAGAATAACAGATCTGCGTTGAAGATTATTCGGAACGAAATATTATTGTAATTAATTATGATAGAACTAATATATACCGAGCTGTGAGACTTCTCTATGATAAAATTATACAAAAGTCGATAAAACTATACAAATTGTCAAAGATGAAACGGATAATAATAAAAAATAATTAATTAATCATCTCATGTTTATTTCTTTGCCTCTGGCTGCCTCGAATTTAGTTTTGAAAAATTTAAATTTTTTTAATATTGTATATGATGTGATGATAGACTCAACTTGCATGACATCTTGACACTCATAGGGCCACTGTTTTATTTTTTCATTAGATACTGAAATATTTTGAAAAAAAACTTAGAAATATTTTTTAAGAGTTAGGCAACATTTCTTTGAGAAGCCAGGACACATTAATTAGCACGATGTAATTATATATGTCGTGAGAAATAAAATATATACTAATAAATAACTTAAAAATTATCTTAATCTAAGAATTAAAATCGTTCATATATAAATAATTAATATCATATTGCGACTATGGACTAATTAATTGACTCTGTCAAATTAATCATTAATTATTGAATAAAATCATTGATTTTATTGTCAATCCGTTTTATGACGATTTGTACTGATCTGTCGATCGTATCTATAGTATTGTTTTAAGTACAGAAATAAATCATTGCTTATGTACTGGTTTGTATACATTTTTCGTATGTTTTGTTCATTTAAATAGTTTTAAAACGAATATGTATTATAAATATATCACTTACTCATCTTTAGAAATTTTAACACTAAAAGGGTAAAATATGGGATGAGAAAAATCTGCCATTATACCTGCATCTAGTAAAAACTACAAATGCATGTATATGTTTTCCAAATTCTTCCCTTTACTTGTGCTAAAAGATCTTGCTTCTTCCCAAATTTTATGATTCCAGCTAATCGGGGAGCATCCTAATATCAAAATTATATTAAGTACGATTATATTGCCGTTCACGTAGCATAAGTTCGTGCTTCAATTCAGTTTCGAACAGAACCCTTAGTGAGCGAACCAGGCTAGCTCTAATCAAGTTTAATAGATAATTGTATGGTCTTTAACTTTGTCTCAGACATTTTTATGATAAAATTGACCGCTCAGCTGTAAATCGTGCAAAACGCGTTTTAAGGACCTTTCACATTCGAAAAAACAAATTTTAGGTATCGCATCGATGAGAACTTTTTATATTTTATTTATGATGGTGTTTTGAATATTCCAACTAAATTTCGGCCGGGTGCGAATTGTTGTACTCTCACTCCTATAATTTGGTTTATATTGACCGGACTACACGAGCCAAACCGCCTGACAACAACTTTAGACGCTCATGCCCTCACTGCACTGAAGCCAAGTCCATATTACATAAATTACATCTAATAAAATGTTAATATACTTGACCTTTTCCACTTTTCTTCCACATTAAATATATTATACAGATTTATAGCATAAGTAACATTATATATGTTAATCATGTGAATTGTGAACGTAGAAACACGAAAAAGACTCATCATTAGAATATAATAGCATTGTAAATTCTCGATTTAGGTGATCGAACTAGTACTGTTAATCACTTAATATATATCACTGAGAGGAAGTGAAAAGATGTTGAACATAATTTGCGTGATTGGTGATTAAGGCGGTGATAAAATAAAATCCGAGACGTAGGGAGAGAGAGAAGCCAGGAGATCTCGAAAGCAGTGATTTGGAGGATTTATGTTTCTTGAAAAAATAACATTTGCTTGATAAAACATAACTTTACCAGTCCCTAGATGTTTTATGCTCTTTTTTTTTAAACAAACTTTGTCATTATCTGATAATGGCGTCTTAGTGTGAAATGTGTTTGATTTCTATCGAACCAAATATTATGAATCGTGTTTCTGTCTTCACATCTCACTTGACGGCTTTGCCTACTTTATGAATATGCCTACTTTATAAATGGGAAATTGTATGTGTGTGTCTGTTTGTTTGTCTGTCTTTCACGCCTAAACAACCGTTCCGATTTTGATGAAATTTTGGCATAGGGGTAGATTAAACCTTGAGAATGGTTATAGGCTATGTTTGATCACAATAACCGACATCCACGCTGGCGGAGCCGAACGCAAAAGCTAGTTACTTGATATATATGTTAAAAACGACTGCAACACCGCCTTAACGGACATTTACATTTAGGCTTGTTGTGTGTTTAATATAATCACCAATCACGGCACAGTTTTATGTGAAGTGATAGGTGATTATATGAGAGCTTGGCGACTCTTGTTTCCACTTATTGATTTAAATCGAGTTTTGTATCAATTTCTTGTGTTATATTGGCTATAAGGCTGTTTCTTCGATAATAGCGTATTAAGTATGTTTCTAGAAACACACGCACATATTATATTCATACCTGTAAATCCCTGAAGGAGTAGGCAGAGGTCTTTTAAAACCCACATTTTGTGAACTATGTTCTTCTGTTTATTTTACGAGGCTATTGCCATCATGGGGGGACTTTATTATGGGTTGTATGATTACCGTCGGATGGAATACAGCCCTATCCTTAAATCCCCTTTTACGACACACACGGGAAGAGGTAGGGTAACCCTAACTTTGGTTAAGACAAAGATTTCAACTATCCGGAATAGCTCAGTGGCTCAGTTGGCAGAGTGTCTCCAGTCCAGAGGGGCGAGACGAGACGAGCCGAGGAGAGAATTGAAATTTGTATGGCAAATTTTCAATCCTCTCCCAGCGTATCTTTGGTGGAAACAGTGTGGATTGACGAGAATATGCGAGGCATGAATTAAAATATTTGTTTGTGCAAAAATGAACCGTATTGGTTTCGATATAGAGTATAAATCACCTTCAAGGTGATTTTCCACCAGAGTGGCTAGGCGGGGCGAGGCGAGGAGAGTATTGAAATTTGTACTCACTTTTCAATCCTCTCCCAGTGCATCTTTGGTGGAAACAGTCTGGATTGACGAGAATATTGACGCCTAATTTTTGTTCGGATTTTTCGGAGTTTTATTGACGCTAGAATAAAGTTATATCGAGCATTGTGTGTTGAGGTTTAAAATACATTTATATATGAAGCATACGGGCGGCGGGGCGCGGCGGTCACGCGCGAGCTCACGATGGCAATTTTTAGTGGAAAAGGGTCAGTGCGATTTCAATTCTCTTCTCGCCTCGTCTCGTCTCGCCTCTCTGGTGGAAAAGCACCTTTAGTGTCTCCTTGCATCTGATGTTTTTTTTCTATTTTAAACAAAGAAAGTTGAAATCTAATGCAATCGAAACTAAAATCTGTGAAAACAAATAAAATAGTCTCGACTACTCTAGTAGATACAAATTGAATAAATTCCATAGGTAACACCGTCTCATTTATCATACGATTTTCCCGATGCCCGACTTTAAAAAACAATAAACAATAGACTGAATAAATATATGCTTATTTATACGTGCGCAAAATCCCCACCTTAGATTATAATACTACAAATAACTATTTTAGATTTGGATAGGAAAAAGTGTGCATCCAAGGTAGAACTTAAGCCCGCGATCAATTCCTTTCATTAACCTTCAATCGATCAATCAATTAGCCCACTGCAGTCCACTGCTGGACATAGGCCTCTCCCAATGTGCGCCATTTCGTACGATCCTCCGCCTTCCACATCCAGTCCGTCCCAGCCACCTTTTTCAGGCCATCGGTCCATCTGGCCAGAGGGCGTCCTACCCTTACCATTGCACAATTTCTTTCATGAACCTTATCATTGATTTATGACGTTTGGGTTAGCTTGTTGATGCAAACGAAACCTCGGGAGTAGGGTAACGGTAGACACAAAAATAAAAAAATTATAACCGGGCTAGAATCTATTAAAGTTATTTTAATTTTAATGTATCTTTAACGATACTAAAGATACAAAATTTGCTGCAAGTTCTTAATTTATGTTCTCCAATTATTATTTCCTATTATAAAAATAGGACAATGGGCAATCGTTTTCCCCATTTTTGATCTCAACACTCACAATAAGCTATTATTGTGACAATTTGGGATTTTATGAAAATTCCCATTACAATAAGAATACGGGGAATATCCAGAAACTTAATCCAGAAACCCTGGTAGTAATTTTAGGAGGATAATGATACAAACTGTATTATATGGCCGTTGGAGCAGACGAGTCCTAAAGTGGAGACCGCGAGAAGTCAAACGAAGGGTAGGACGTCCCTAGCCAGGTGGACCGATGACCTGAAAAGGTGGCTGGGACGGACTGAATACGGAAGGCGGAGGATCGTACGAAATGGACTGCTCTAGGCTAATTGATTGATACATATGGCCACCGAGACCGACGACTTAAAATTTGACCTAGACTTAAAGACCAATGCCATTCAGGCATACAAATATTTGCACTGAGCGGGAATCAAATCCAGGTCCCTTGCGTCACTACCGCCACGCCACAGAGGCTGTCAGAGTAAACTTCCATCAGTATCATGTGTTTTGTTGGCTGTTTCCTAATGAGATGGGTTCTGTTGTTCCAGGTGCTGTGTGGTGCAGTGGCAGACGCGGGCGACGTGACAGCCAACGCGAGCCGCGTGCGCCGCGCGCCCCAACCTCACTACTCGCACCGCGTGGTGTAAGTATTCTTCTCAGCTCATCATCATCGGTATAAAGACTCCTCAGTTGGTTACCCCGTGGTGCCCCCACCCGTAGAGGGCCAGATCGAGAAAGATGGCCCTGGGTCAGCCGGGGTGCGAGGGATATGCAATAGCTACCTCACCTTCAGCAACCCTCAGACGGCGTGCGGTTTAGTCGGTTCGAGTCCGACATAACCATCTGGGGATCCGTGCGGGTTTCCCACACGTTAAAAAGGGACTCCTCAGTTGCTTTCATGTCTTGCACTACAGAACTTGCCTAAATAGAGAGGAAACCCTGCACCAGAGTTCTTAGTTAGCGGGTACTCCAGCTAGTATTTTAGAAGCAAATGCTGTCTGACATCCGAACCCCAAGAGGAAAGCAAACCGGAATACCAAGTATGCAAGTACTTGGTATTCCGGTGGCTGGAGTCCGAGCGAACTGCCTTACTAGGCCATCTTGGACTATGAGACTGGAGAAGGCGTGGTGTTTTAGTCGGTTCGAAATCGACATAATCAACTCTGGCGGTTCCGACGTAAAGGGAGAGTACCTATTAGATTTTCACATTTCAAAAAGAAATAGTGTAAAATTATATCCTTACCATCATTTTTTCAGGACGGACGAGGATTTAGACATGGCCGCGTCGTGGAAACGCTCTCACTGGCGCGAAATGCAATACATACTGCGTCACGAGCCCCACGAGGGCCACGAAAACACGCAGTGCTGTCCATCCAACCTCGAAATGGTTGCCAAAAAAGGCGGCCGCACCCCCAGCGGCCACTATGTAGAACTTTACGAAGATGGCGAGAACCAACAACGGTTGTTCGAAGTGTCGTGTAAACCGAATGTGGTCGACAAACCCTGCCGTTTCGTCGACGCCAGGCTTTACAACGACTCGATATGCGTACAGAAGTATTCGTATTCATACGCCCTAGTGCGACATCTCCACACGCCAGTGACTGATAATCCACAACCGCGTTCGGAGGGACATTTCTCCGTGCCCGGCTCAGGAGGCTGGTCAATGGACTATGTAGAAGTCCGAGCTGGATGTGAATGTGAAATCAGACCAAACAAATACAATAATAAACCTGCTCGTAGAAGACACAAGCAGCGCAAGCGGAATAGGAGAGTAGCTGAAGACGATGAGACCTGACTGTGTGTGCTAGTGAAATCTATTCGGGACTTTGAACAAATTGGGAATCATCCCGTAGTATTACGTTTACAAGGATAACTTTGCTAATGTTTATGTTTTGTCTGAAATAACGTCAGCAAAGATGTGTTTGTTTGTGTTCGAATGCTGTGGATCGTTTATCGTTACCTACACCAAGTTCGATGCTTGGTTAGTGCAACTATCGGTCGGTCTATTAATGTATTTATTTTATTTTTTTGTCTGTATTACGCTTCTTGTTGTAGTCCGTTTAAGTATCTATATTTCGAAATTAAAGCGCCTTTCTTTGTGCTTTAGATTTTAAATAGTTCACTGTCTATTGATACTTTCAGTCCAATGCGTTAACTATATTCGTTACTAGATATTAAATGTAATGGCAACGTCACAGTTAAATGTAAATACTACTCTAAAAAACTATGCTAAAAATAGCATGCTATATAATATAAGATAGCATCCGTTTTTAAAACAATAAAAATAACAGTTTTCTTGTTGGATACCCAAAAATAACGTTATTAATTTATAACAGTTGAAATAGCGCAACCATTTTTTGTATAACGTTATATTTTTGAAAAAAAAAATAGTTCTGTATAAACGATATTATTTCAATTCATGTGACATGGGCTAACGATGTATTTTAATGTAATAGTTACCGGTTGATCGAGGTGCATAGTTGTAGTAGACTTCACTGCGTCTGTCACAATATTTTCAATAACTTTATTATTTTAAGATAGTAACAATAACGCAGTCTGTGATCAGTTCTCATAAACATGTTCTCTAGGTCACGTAGTGAGGTCTTGTGATGTTCATCCTGTGAAATAACCGATATAGGAGTAGCAGTTATAGTCTATTTTATTGTATGAGTATTTAAATTTTTTATCGAAGTTTTCTTACACACAAATAACGATTTAATTACTGTACTTCTGTTGAGTTTAGCTTTGTTCAAGGCGAAGAGGTTCAGATAATAATTTAAAGAGTTAAAGTTGAATTTTTAATTTAAGAATTTTTCAATATAAGCTCACCATTTCAATCCCATTATAGTTTACAAAAAAAAACAGTATAATATCTATAAATCTAACTTATCGCTGTAAAAAAATGGAACAATTTAAATATAAAATTGAAATATTGACTATTGTACCTAAGAGAATATGACTAGCATTTCATTTTCAACAAAACCTTTTAAATCTCTCTATCAAACAGGAAATTATATAACATCCTTTTAAGACATATTAATATACCAAAAAGCGTGCTAATAAACCAACTCATAACTAGCTAATAACGTCAACGATTTATCAACACGTCATTTTATTTTCAAACAAATTGAACGTATTCAGGAAGTTTGAATATTCGTTTCGTTAAGTTTTTTGACGCAAAGCAAACATTGCCTTAGTTTTATTTAACGTGTACGCTTGCAACTTAACAAAAGGCTCGGGCAAATAGCATTCTGCTATTGATAAATGATTTATATTTATAGAATATTTATAGAGATGCGTTATGGTTATTTCACACGAAGAACATCACTAGATAGTCGTTCCACTGATTATAATGCTCTCTTCCTTTTAAACTTAAGAATATTTATTCAAAGTTAACAATTTATAATTTTTGTTATTATTGTAACAGTACTTACTTTTTAGTTATAAGTGCGTCGAGTCAAAGATCTGTATTATTTTCTATTTTGTAATACTTTTATTGTATTTAAAAATTTAGTTACTTATAAGAAATAATTTCTATTTATACTGTTTAATACGAGGTATTCCGATATGCAGTATGAATGTTAGTTTGTACGTAGAAATCGCTTCCATTAAATATTTTCGATGTATATAAATAACGCAATAGTATTTGTCGACTGAGATTATTTTGTGCATTTAGATGTGTAATTTCAAAATGAGGGGACCTTTTTTTTCTAAATAATATTGCTCTCATCCACTTAAATTGTGCAGCGCCATCTGTTGGTGAGTAGCTGTAAACTTTTCGTTTGAGCTATCGGAACTAGATGTCGCTTCACCCACTTAACCTGTCTAGCATACACAGAACAGTGCCATGTTTAACTAATTATAATGTATGTGAACCAGTAAGGACTACTTATTTAGGTCTTCTAGGGATTAAAGAAAACTTTGTTAGATACATACCTACATGATATAGTTTTATTACCAGTTACGTACTTGCAATCAATGTGCCTTCGCAACTAAATGTAGAAATTCATGAGTCTTCGCAATGATCTTTGATTAAATATACTTAAATACGGGACAGGCGCTTAAAAATTGTCAGTCGAAGAAGAAGCCTAGTCAGGTTTATTAGCCTACCTAAAGTTCTACACTAAATTCGACTAAAAAGCCATAGCGGATCATCCGCCTCGGCGTGCGGATCAAAACTAATACACACTCCCGTTGTTAGATACACAAAAAATGAGAATTGTCATTCCAATGCGAAAGATCCGCAACGGCATTTCGAATTAAGTGCAGCATAACTCCAAACGCAGTCTCGTATCTATTGATTGCAATGGACATAAACTTACCAGTGGAGCTAAAGTGAATAAAATGAAAATATCTCGTTTTTGCCACTGTTAAATACTACGTAATGTTATCTCATTCGTACAAAACGCATATACTTCTATCATGACAAATACATAAATATGCATAAAGGCGATTCCCTATGGTTCATTATTTGCAGATTTTATCGCACACAACAGATGAATACTGATTTGCTTTCCACGATACCCACGTATCGTTGTCTCAAAAATGCGGATCTGACACATTACTGTAGACTTCTCTGTGCTTCAACTTTGACAACCACCTTCATGAGTACACCGCGATTACATTTTGACATGCGATAATAATCGAGAGTGATGTATTTATCTATTTTTAATTTAAGATCATTGTCATTGTGTAAGAAATAAATAATACAAACGAGTGTAAGAATGTTATAGCACCATCACAACAACATCACATTACATTTATTGTTGACATCAAAAACAAACTTATAAAAATAAAAACCTGAAATAGCAAAAACTTATTTTATTGTCTCCTTAATTGCCTAAATAGTCATAAAATTCGTGAAAAATTAAGTATTTCTTACAATAATTCATATTGTCGCAAAATCCTTATAGGATTTTTGTTCAATTAAAATAATACATTCAATGCATTTTAAAAATCTTAAGATTTTTTTCTTACATAACTGGTTGGTTATGTACTTATTCTAAGTTGATCTCCATTTTTGAGAGAAGAATCAATCAGCATCATGATCTGAAAGTAATAGAATAAAGACTATTATTAAATAATACTATTATTGGGGTAAATGTGTTCTTGAGTGGAGACCGCGACTCGGCAAGCGTAGTGTAGGACGCCCTCCGACCAGGTGGGATAACGATCTAAGAAATACTGCAGGCAGATGCTGGATGCGGCAAGCTGAAGACAGGGCGCTATGGCGCTCAATAGGGGAGGGTTATGTCCAGTAGTGGACTAATATAGCCTGATGATGATGATGATTAATATACGTACATTCAGATCCAAAAGAAGACCGAGAAGATGGATCGTGTGAAAGATTATATGGCCGGGAAAAGGGAAAATGTAGAGATGATGATCACTCTAAGTAGAGATGAATGGAAAAGCACACATATTGCGCCGACGTAAGTATGGCATAGAGCCAGTAAGAAGATGACACACTCTTTACTATTGGTGTTGACATAAACTACATGTTTCCACTTGTCACGACCTTGGTAGACATAGAACTTTTCACTTCTTATACTTACCTAGTAACTTAGCCTTACCACAGATAACATAATACTAAAGCCTTACTAATGTATAGCATAAAATGCACCCGTTGGCCCAGGGTGAGTCGCAATTACCTTTTAAGGTTTTTAGATAGTAAAATAAAACAATTTTCTTGAAGAATCCCGACTAATTTTTAATTTTTTGGGATCGAACATTCTCGAAATAAATTATGTAAATGGTATTGAGGAATCGGTTATCGCTTTCTTAAAATTATTTGGAATTAAAAGGAAAAAAGAAACCAGAAATGCATCATCATTAGATCGTACCGACAAACCTATTCCTAAAAAATATACCGGCATTCTTCTGCTTTACATAAAAAGCAAAATAAATTTGATTATATAACATAATAATTGAAAAGCTATATTAAAATAGCTAAACTTTTGACAGCGCCATCTAGCATCCAGTAGCTAAACCTTATTAAAGATGTAACTTAATTAATTATTTACTAATATAAACGGAGTAGTATCGTAACTCACCTAAATATTTAGTCGTCAAATACATGAGAACAAATCCTAGCCCAACGGAAAGCAATTGTAGGATGCCTCCGCTGCGCTTTCGTTCGTGCCAGCGCGCCCTCTCGCGGGGCAACACTTCACTAACAGTGACGTAGAGAAGAGTGCCGGCCGCTAACCCCTGGAATGTTGATTTATTTCTATAACAGATGGCGCTTATCACAAATTACATTGTTTCTAATAAAATAACCCTGTTGAGTAATTCTGGCTACGTACCCGAACGACCCGCACTAACCCGTACGAACTTAAAGTTTGGACTCCATATCTAAAGAGTTCTTAAAAATAAGGTCGTACGGGTGTTTGCCTGTTAGACCTTATCAATCTCTGTACTCGGTCTGGTGCCGTTCATTATACACTCTTCCATGTTATAGCCTCACCTGCTAGCAGTGGCGAGGGGTTCCTACAACACGATTCCTGCCGGCTTGCTGTGTAAAAGGAAGCCGTGATAGAGATGTTTACATTGATAGCCCTAAAGTTCCACCGGCTTGGCTTCTGAATATTTTCTCCCTTTGCCACTGACTGCTAGCCAGTACCCAGCAGCTAATTACGGGACGACAATCTGACATAGGATTTCCTCCAAGGTTGGGGGTTCGATGGTGGTTGCTCCCAAAAAACAGCCATGAGCTCATACGCCCCAAAATATTTAATACTTATTATTTTTTAGAGCCCATGTGTCCCAATTTGGAATGAAATGAAGTAATACAGTTAGCAGCAAAACCTTATGTGTCGTCGACGAGAAAATAAATGTTTAATTTGAATAAAAAAAAATTGTATGAATTAGGTTAGGCCTTCGCATAAACATTCAGAATTATATTCTATACAATAGCATACATTGGCACACCCATCACTCGGGTAAACAGTCTGTTAACAGCTTACGACCATTGATGTGATTGTTGTAATGTATAAGATGTTTTGGCTATGCCTATGTTATTCCCCGAGGAGGGCCAGATCCCGAGGAGGGCCACACCTAGAGGGATGGCCCTGGGTCAGCCGGGGTGCGAGGGATATGTCGCATGACAACCTCACCTTCGGCCTAGCACTACGACCCAGAGACGGCGTGCGGTTTAGTCGGTTCGAGTCCGACATAACCTCCCCCTCCGGCTCCGGAGGGGTGGGTATCCGTGGGGATTTCCCGCACGTAAAAAAAAGCCTATGTTATTTACATAAAAACTGATGTAGGGCGTACGGGCACCTAAAAATATTTTTTAATAATAATTCTAATCTCTTGGGGCGAATGGGCTCCTAGCCAAAAAAAATCAACTTAAATATTAGGAAAGACTGCTCCAAAAGACAAGCTTGGGAACACACAAGTCCATCGTGAAACAAACATTACCTGCATAATCGGTACAGCAATAGAATCCTTCAGTCCATTGACGCTCTCCAGCCCAGAGCCCACAGCAATGCCGGCCACAGATCCGAGGCTGAACAGGGCCACGCAGAAGATGTGCGTGCACAGCCGAGAGGGGAAGTTCTCACACAGCTCCGCGCCGAGACAGAAGCCTACCACGAACTTGTGGGAGGCCACCGCTGCGAAGAGTAGAAGCACCTGGAAATATTTAAAAAGAACTTACATGTATATCTGGACTACTGAGTTGATTTTTAATCCAGTTCCTGCACTCCATAGCGATAAGGCCGCAGATTGTGCACTTAACAATAGCTGCTGTAATCCGTACTACTGTCTCTTGTAATCTAATGTTGATGTACAATAAAGAGTTATCTATCTATCTATCTATCCATGGGAACCCTACTTTCCCTATTTATCTAGTCTCTAATCTATCCCTATTCCAAATGACAGTTTCGTACAACCGTTAGAGCGTGATTGAATTGACAGATTTGCTTTCCACGATAGCCACGTGTTGTTTTTTAAAAATTACGGATCTGACTCACTATTCCGGATTTATCTGTGCTTCAATTTTGACAACCACCTTGATGAGTAGGTACACCACGATTACTTTTCGACATTGCGATAATGATTGAGATTGACGTATTTACTTAATTTTAATTTAAGATCATTGTCATTGTGTAGAAAATAAATAATACAAATGAGTGTAAGAATGTTATAGCACATTCACAACAACATTACATTACCTACAAATATTGTCGACATAAAAAAATATAAATAAAATAAAAACCTGAAATAGCATTAATTTATTTTATTGTCTCCTTAATTTCTAATTAGTCATTAATATGTCACTAATATCGAAGCAATGCAACTAGACCAGTTGACTGCCATATATGTTTGTATGAAAACCAGGACCGCCTGCTCACTGAGGCACGACCAGACCAATGCATACTAATATTTGCACTGAGCAGGGATCGAACCTGCATCTCCTGCACAGCGGACACGTTCACTACCGCGGCGCCACGGAGGCGTAGCGGTATTCTTTCTGCACTATATTTTCATTTTAGATTTATATCAAAAAAATTCAACATCCTAGAAAGGAAATGAATCCGTGACCAATTCCTAAAATGAGTAGCGGTAATTCTTATTCCTATAGCTTTCTCTTTATGCTTTCAGTTTTATTGAATGAGGGAAAAATAATAAAATTAAAATATTTGTAAAATTTTTGTAAAATTATATTTAAAAAAAAATTGTACATAATATAATGCGCATATTATTTTATTTATTTATTTATTTATAATGCGCATAATGAGGGCAATATATAGTAGTCTGGGTATCAATATAAAACACAGTTTGAGCCATGTTGGAGCAAACGAATTCATCAATATGAATAATAAAATTTGAGCTCGAACTGTATAGAATATTTCTGGTGTGATTCAAGACAATGTGCCTTCATACCATACGTAACTATGTTAATGTATAATTTCATATGATTTGTTTAAATAAACATTATCGGAACTATCGGTCAACCATACTAAAATAGAATTAGTATCTATAGAAAACATACACACCGAGAGCAGACGAATTAGTTCCAGTAAAAAGAGTTAAACAAAATGGAAGTAGGTAGGTAATGAACGAATTGCTATAGGTATATATTGTGAATTTCTACATAACGAAATATTTCCACCATGAATCATGTCGTGCTTATGGGTTATTAATTGATATAAATATTAAGTACCTGATATAATTATTAATTATTATAATTCATAAAAGCTTTAAAACCTCAACTTTTTTTTTTCAGGAATAGGTTTTTAGGTACGATTTCTTAAGTCGCTTTGCCTTACAATCCCAAATCTTTCTTTTTCCGTGAAAGCTATAGCCGTTTTCCCAATGCTCCTAATGTTTCCAGCTTTTATTTCAAAATTCCCGTCCCAAAAATAGGACTGGTGAAACGTGTGCGTTAACAATACAATGAAAGTAAAGAAAAAGTGAAAAAAAAAACAAGAAATAGACGACTCGCTAGAACGCCCCATACATAACTGTCTCTTTCACGTATATTGAATAAACTACAAGCCAAGCGTACTTAGCGCTCTCCAGCCGCCATTCGAAGATCGATTGGGGCGACCTGACACGGAAATTTCCACCTCTTTTCCACCCTTTTTACTCGACTGCCAGGAAGTGTTATGTATTTTGCACGTATCTTGTATGTTTATAATATTTTTATTACCTCATATCTTCTGAACGACAGTACGGCTTTCAATAATTTCATATCTCAAATGAAAGATACTTATTGCCAAGTGTTCTTAGGTACATAAAATATGAACAAAAGCTATACCTATGTTGGGTTTTTGGCGCCAAAATGTATGTGGTATAAAGAAATTTTTCCCTCAAATTTATCGAGTGGGGTATCAATATGAAGGAAATTAGAAGGCGATTACAAAAATATATTTATGTCGTAACTAAAAAGTATAAAATAAAATAAATTATTAAAAAACAAAAAACCCGAATGATGCTGAAAAATTTAAAAATGAAAAATATTCTGATGACATAAAGTTTCTTTCGATCTTTTCAGCATCAGTCGGGTTTTTTATTTTTAATAATTGCATCGCAAACATTCAAAAGATTACGATAACCGCTTACTACTTATGACCTTGTGCTTATTTGCTATCTTTCTAGCGTAAAATAAATCAATTAAAAAACGATTCGAATATCATTTGTGTTGTCAAACAACATTAAAAACGGAGAACGTTATCTCTGCAAGTGTCTGCAACGGTACGTCGCGCACTGATAGATAAAAAACGGTGTCACAGAACGATTTTAAATAATATATTTGCAAAGAATATATTTAAATATAACTTTATTACCTAGCTGTACAATCTTATATATGCATGCCTGCCCCTCTAGACAAGTGGCAATTCGCTAGCCGGCGTTTGATGGAATAGAATGACGAATGTATGGGATTTGACGTATTTGACATGCGTTAACGACTGTCATATACGTCAAATCCCATATATTCGTCATTCTATTCCACCAAACGTCAGCTAGCGAATTGCCGCTTGTCTAGAGGGGCAGGTCTCCTCACCATTATTCGATTATTTATTAGAAACTAGAAATGATTAATTACCTCAGTGCTAGAAATATAGACTGAGATTAGATTCTTAAAAATCCAGTAATGCGGTTAAAGTTTTCATCAAAATCGGATCCGAGACATCCCTTAAGTACTTTTTCAATATTCCTTTTAGTTAAAACTTCAACATGAGTAGGATATGTATATATGTATGGCATCTTGCTAACAAGATCATACATCTTGATGTGCAATCTTTTAGGATCATATATCTTAATGGTTAAGGTTCTTGTAGCTAAACTTTGCTGGTATTAGAATAAAGGGACCCTTCGCCTTCGTTAAATGCGAAAGTAACTGTTTGTCAGTCAGTCTGTCTGTGACACTTTCAAGCCTAAGCCATAAAGTTAATTCTGATGAAATTTGAAACCGAGAGAGACTAAAGATTGGGAAGGGACATAGGCGATGTTTTATCGCAAGAGCCGATATCCATGCGGGCGGACCTGTAAACAGCTAGTAAAACATATTTTTGTTTTTAATTCTAACGTTCAGTTTACTAACCCTTTGTTATTTCTATTGCAGAAAATATTATCTACATGATATTTTCTAAAATTCACGTGAATATTACTCATTGAAATAAACCACTTTTTAACAAATACCATCATTCCATACAATATAAATAATATCTAGTAATGAGGAGCAGGAAAAACTATTGTTTACATATTGCAGGTATCTAGTATTTTCCTCATTTATATGTAGGTACAAATAATTTAACCGTGCAGACTAAATACCTGATTTTTTACGTGTGGAAAATCCCCACGGATACCCTCCCCCCCTCCCCCCTCGCGGAGGGGGAGGTTATGTCGGACTCGAACCGACTAAACCACACGCCGTCTCTGTGGGTCGTTGTGCTAGGCCGAAGGTGAGGTGTTATCAGACGACATATCCCTCGCACCCCGGCTGATCCAATTAAATACCTGCCTGATTTTTAAACGTAAGACAACTTAAGTAATTAGTTTATTTATCATAAAATTCTCATATTTTCAATAAGGTTTAGAATTTTTACATACTCAGTAGGTATGTCCGTATCCGCTGTCTGTTCGCTTATAGCATTAAAAAGAAAGAAAATAAAACTTTAATTGTGGTATCCACGCCCAGAATATCAAAATAATTTTTATATACTCTCATACCAAAATGTTAACATTAAACAATTAAGTAGGTCTGTTAAAGTTTTATTCAACTTTAATGACGGTCTTTACGCACAGAATATCTTTAAATATATTTTATTTAATTACACAAACTTCAGGTCTTTCATGGGCAACTGTATTATAATATAAATTGTTTTTCATTAATTAAGATTCCATTCAGCTGGACACAAGGAGATGTTAAATCCCATTTCTCTACATAATCTGTGGATGCGCGATCAACTTTATACTTTGCTTTCATTTTAAGCAAATTATATTAATTATTTCATGAGCAGTAAGTATTTATAATATGAAACGTTTTTTTGAAGATATCCTCATAAAATTTAGTACAAAGGTGGACTGGGCGAGAAGAGAATCAAATGAAGTCCAGTAGAGAGTCGAGTAGAGAGGCGAGTGGAGAGATTAATGTTGAGGCGAGTAGAGATCGAATAGAGAGGCGAGTTTAATGCTCAATACCGTCGGCTCAGCATTAAGCGATAACCGACATCCACGTGGGTGGAGTCGCGGGCAACAGCTAGTTACCTATAAAAAAACGGCTTACTGCTCGTCTACGGCACCCTTATTATGCAACAGTTTCAAAAATTGCTATTAAAGCACCCACTTCATTAGAATTTATTACTGACATCAATAAGAAACAATTTTATTGTTCAAATTGAATAAAAATCTATGACTAAGACTGTGACTTAATGGATTGTAATGCAGTTTTCAGCAATACATAGACTGACTCAAGAAAAAAATATTCTAAGAGAGAAAAATATTCTACGCTAAACATAGAAAATGCCTCACCAAAAATAGTCGTGTTTTATTAATAGTTTTCGAGATTATGTAGGAATTATAATGATACTACCTGTTACCCGCAGCTCCGCCCCCGTTGATGTCGCTTATCGCATAGTGTTCCCAAGCTCTAATTCATCTCTCTACAATTTCACAAGGTTATCTTCAAATATTTTAAACTTTTATTCCTTATTCTCCCCCTGCCTAAGTCCGTTCCTAAGCTTTATCCAACCCTGTACCAAGTATCAGCTCTTTGAAAGCGTACATTTTTTGTATTCAAATAATTTGTGGTGGCCTGCTCGACCACCAACCGCTAAGTCCGCGTGCTTGCGTGATGCACAGCGCCGTGGCTTAGCAACAGAAATAACTACACTGTCACTTCTCTGAATATGCCAGCCGGATTTGTTGACATTAATGATCACTGCTTCGCTCCCTTGAGTAGTAGCGCGATGATATATAGCCTATGTGTCATTCTAATGAATAAGCTATATTTTTGTATAGTTTCATTAAAATCCATTCAGTAGTTTTTACGTGAAAGAGTAACAAACATCCATCAATCCATACATCGTTTAAAATATTAGTAATAGCAACATAAGGGGCTTCACACCCGTATCTCGGATATTTTTTAGCAGTGTCCTTGGTATGACAGTTCTTTAGCTTTAGTAGAATCGAGGGCCCGAGCTACCGACCCTGTGGAAACCTTCTAATCTCCTTCTTGAAGAACCCCATAAATACTGGGTATCACGCTTGGAAAAGTCACAGGCGTTGCTAAGGCCTTATACACTGCTATCAATCTTTATCTATATAAATATTAATATGTTGAAATATGCTTACAATATGTGCTAATTGTAACTATTATCGTACTAGTTAAGCAATATTGCTGCAATAAGGCGAGGCGACGCGTTTTCCTTCTATATCTAGCTATCGATTGCATTGTGTTATTCCTCATATACTGGCAGCCGTCAAATTAAACAGTCCGACTGGGGAAGTACCTCCGCCCTACAGAATACCGCGGCCATAATAACGTCGTCGTGTTGTGTTCCCGGCGGTGAGTAGGGTAGCCAGAGCTTAATAGGGAGGTTTTGTGCTGTCAGTGGGAAGAGCAAATACTATTTCTGCTATATCTTCTACGCTGACGGCACAGAAACTCGGCAGCACGAGTGTGACTCCCCAGGTGGGCCGTGTGTTTGTCTGCTATGTCAGTTGCATTTTTTTTTAAATAGATATGTGTACCACGGCCCGTTCTAGAACTGTAAACTTTGGAGTCACCGTTGTATCCACTGATGAATAAAGATGAAGACTATATAGCAGAATTGACCTTCTGTTAGTTGTTAATACAAATATATAACTAGACATCCTTAATCCTGCATAATAAAACCACAATAACAATGTACACGTAATCAAAACAGCAATTGTTAAGGAAATTTTATTGTGTTCTACTTCTTATATTGTAAGGTGTGGTGTGTGCCAGTGACGAGGGGCTCTTATCACTCAATTCCTACCGGCTTCGAAATAGATCGCATAGTGCATGACAAATTACATCAAGGCAAAATTTACCACCGGACCTTTTGAAAATTTTCCCGGTGTTGAAGCGCTCATGGCCAGGTGCGCTCAGAGAAATTCCACGTCGTTCGACCGGTCGGAGCACCAGACCATAGCCGGAACAGGGCTGTTGTTAGGTCAAGACGGGCTCTAGGTATGGGTCAAAGAAATGTAAAAACATTTATCTCTATAGGCGAGTAACAAAAAGAACGGAACGAAAAAGGAACGGATAAAACGACAAAATGTAAAAAAAATCAAGACCAGTTCAGCAAATGGACCACCGGTTCGTAACGCGGCCCCGACATGAGAAGACTCCGGCAAGAAACTCAGCAGGCATACTTTTTTTTTCACCAAATCAAAAAAATATGCCAATATGTAATATACTCGGAGTACTGTCTACTACTACTCGGACTACTACTGATATGCAGAGTACACATCATTGCATTATTATTCAACTTTTATAATGCAACAACTTCCTACTGATAAAATTCCAATAACAACCTTTGAAATTGCGATCAAATGTGACGAACCATGATAGCCATCTATCACGTCAAATAAATACATTTGTGATACTATTAAGGTAGTAATGAACACATCTGATGCATTATAACTCCGTACCAGCAAATTTCATTAACCGCACCCACAGGGAACGAAGCCTAAGTAGCGGTTTACTAATGTTTGACATTCCAAAGTTTGTTAAATATTCATTTGGCAAAAAAACATTTGGCAAAACCACTTTTCGCAATTTTACAGTTAGCGATTCTATTTTTGGCAATTTATTATTTGACAAATAATTACATGGCAAAGTTTTATTTTACCAAGTATTAGGTAAGTAGTCAAATATGGCTTGGCATAACATGCTCTTAAAATTGTATATTAAATCATTTACATAAGAGCTATTATTATTATACAACTTCCGGCGCAGGGGTCACAGTTCTAACCTAACCTAACCCGCTTTTCTAGAAGTTCTAATCTAGCCTACGTAACCTATATGAAATTCGCCGGCCCTTCGCCGGCCGCTGCCGCGGCAGGATCTCCTAAGTAGGTCCCTATAACCCAATCCTGCCGGCTTGCTCTGTGAAGGGACGCCGCGCCGTGGTAGAGATAATTACGAAATTTTGTGTCTGAAATCAGACCGCCCAGAACTCCATACATATAGGACGTGTCAATTTGAATTCACCTCGCCTGACGGTCACCATTAAATTCACGTACCATGTTAACAATTGTGGTACTTAGTTTGAAGTCCTCATCAAAAGTCGTCGCAGCACCGTGTGACACCCACCAGTACCCTAGTACTGCGACCACAATCCCCCCTGCCCGGCTATGCACTTGCTGACCCCTAAACGCAATCCAACCGAGATTAGATTACTATGGAGGGTTTCTCGCAATCGTGTATGGTGGTACCCACCCGGCCATAATTTGTGATAAATTTTTGCCATCAAATTACTACCACCAGTTCTATAAGAGGTAAGATTTTCCTACACCAGCTTCCCTTTTGTACCTTCTGAAGATAGCAAATTTTACCTAAAGAAACATGTCTTTATTTTCAGAAAGATTTTCCGAAACTTTCCATCCGGGTACGATTAAAAAATTCCACTCTTTACAAACATATTTTGGATTAATGGTATTGATACAATAAAAAGTCAATGACTTGTTAAGATAAGATTAAATCATTTTTCTTTATTAAGGCGATTTTATCGGCACAGGGCAGTGATTCAACTTGCTAAAACACGCTGTTAGATCGGAAAAAGCAGATCCCAGACTGCAAGTTGAAAACTTTGGATGCGACTGCAATTAACGCTAGGATGAAGATGAATTTAAATAATATCAAAGTAGTTTTTGAAGTGTAAAATGTTAAGGAAGCGTCAGGATTAGTTGACCTTTGAACCGTAACCGACGACTGACGTCATACAAGATTAGGTACAGACTATCTATTTTGCAAGCTACGATAGATAGCGTCGTAGCTTAAACGGTAAGCACGTCGACTGTAAGTCCTTATAGTTTCAGATAGTATCGGGTTCAAACCACCTGGCCTTCAGGGATTTTTTGTGATTGTTTTTTCTTTTTGTAATTTATTAATTTCTTCTGACAGAAAATTAGCAGAAAATTAGTGATAGGTTCTATGATTGGCGCTATATTATAGGTATGGTATGGTATGCTCTTTTTATCTTTTTCTATGTATATAACGAAGAAAGAAATAAAGAAAATGTTTTCACTTCTGCCGGCACTCCCAGAGTGCAACCCGTCTTTTTTTTTTTGCAAACATAGTCAAGTAATTGACAACGGCTACGCCCGCGTGGATGACGGTTATCACGACCAAACATAGCCTATGTCCTTTCTCAAGTTCTAATCTATCTCTATCCAATTTTTTTCCAAAATCAGTTCAGTGGTTTAGGCTTGGAAGCGCAACAGACAGAAAGAAAGACAAATTATAACATTAGTATATCTATAGTTATGAATAAAGTCATATTGTAGATAGAAACTCCCAGAAAGACTTATGCAAATATACATACATATAATCACCCCTTTATCCCCGGAGGGTTATGCAGAGGTGAATTAACACCCACATTTCACCTATGTGTATTCGGTCCCACGTAATAGGGGATGAGCCTATTGCCGTATTCCGGGCACTATTGTTGACTCGAGCCATGCATCTGAGGCTGAGTCTGGGTTGTACATATCTGTCATATGTTAAAGTTAATCAGCCCTATCCCTTAGTCGCCTTGTACGACACCACATGGGTAGAGATGGGGTGGTCCAAATTCTACTCTGCCGAGGACCACGCAAATATAATTCATACAAATATTTACACTGAACGGAAATCGAACCTACCACCTTTGCCTTAGCATTCAACTCTATCGCTACACCATAGAGGTTTCATAAGTAGCCACATACATTACAGACAGATTATTTTATCGTTTTTTTTTTTTTTTTTTTTTTTTTTACGTGCGGGAAATCCCCACGGATACCCGCCCCTCCGGAGCCGGAGGGGTGGGTTATGTCGGACTCGAACCGACTAAACCGCACGCCGTCTGTGGGTCGTGGTGCTAGGCCGAAGGTGAGGTTGTCTTGCGACATATCCCTCGCACCCCGGCTGACCCAGGGCCATCCCTTTCGGTCTGGCCCTCCTCGGGAGGTGGGGACCACGCCGTCCCCGACTCAACCCCGGTGTGGGGAGGCGCGCATCGTCCTACGATGCGCGCCGCCGCCGTGGCCTGCTTCTGCTAGGGTGACGGGTGGCTCCACCCGTCACCCTCAGGCCCGCGCTCATGGGGGGCGGAGGTCTGTAAGCGCCCTCCGACGCCCGAGCCGCCTTCGGGCGCGAGCAGCGATGTCAGCGAGTCTTTCTCGCTCACCGCGCCGCGCCCGCTCTGCTGTCTCCTTCGCGAGCATGACCTGCTCGCAGAAAGAGGCGCTGGCCGCCCACGCATCCGCGCAGCGGACCATCGCCGCGAGCAGGGTGGAGAGCGTGAGCACTCTCACCCCCAGGGCCACCACAAGCTCCCGCCTCGGCGTCTCAAACGCCGGGCACTCGGTGAGCGTGTGCAGCCCCGAGTCCACGCTCGCGTCGCAGTGATGGCACTCGGGCGTTGGCTCAATACCCATCAGATGCAGATACCGCCCGAAGTAACCGTGCCCGGTTATCATCTGCGTCTGACGGTACGAGAGGCTCCCGTGAGGCCTCTCTAGCCACTCCCCCATGATGGGCCTTACCGCCGCAATGACGGCGTGCCCTGCGCGTGGTTGCCCAAGTCGTCGCTCCCACTCGGCCACCATGACCTGGTGGAGCCGGGATTTCTCGGCCCGAATGTCCTCGGGCTCGGGATCGAATCCCCGCTCCCGCGCCTCCTTTCGGAACTGGTATAGTGCCGAAAGGGCCCTCGCTTCCAGGATCCACGGTGGCGATCCGGCCAGGAGACTCGCCGCTTCGAAGGATATCGTGCGGTATCCCCTGATGGCCCTGGAGGCCATCGTCCTCTGCGCCGTACGGAGCAGAGGCAGGAATCTGGCCCCCAGGGTGTCCGCCCACACGGGACACCCATATAGGGCCATGGACCGCACGACACCCGCGTAGAGTCTCCTGCAGGAGGCCCCTGGGCCCTTCAAGTTGGGCAACAGCCGACTCAGGGCATTCGCCGTGGTGACCAACTTGGGGCGCAGGCTTCGGAGATGTTGTCCGAAGTCCCATCGACCGTCAAGCACGAGCCCCAGGTATTTCAGCTGGGGCTTGATGTCGATGGGAGTGCCTCCCACTGTAAGGCTGGCTCCCGGGCCTGGCCTGCGCCGAGGACCATGAAAGAACATGGCCTCGGACTTGTGCAGAGCCACCTCGAGACCCAGCCGCCGGATCCGTTCGACGACTTGACCAACCGCGGTCGTGGCCCTCAGGGTCGCCTCGCGGTGCGTAGCCCCGCCCACCGTCACCAGCGTGTCGTCCGCATAACACGTGACGGTGGCACCGTACGCGAAGTCACCGCGAAGCACCCAGTCGTAACCGATGTTCCACAGTAACGGCCCCAGGACCGATCCCTGTGGGACACCGCACGACATCTCACGCCTACCGACTCCGGTCGAACTCGGGTAGACGACGGCTCTCTCCGTTAGGTAAGCCCCGACTATGCGGCGGAGGTAGAGAGGCACACCGTGGTACACGAGTGCCTCCCTGATGCAACTCCAGGGCAAGGTGTTGAAGGCGTTGGAGATGTCCAAGGACACCGCCAACATCACCTCGCCCCGGGCAACCGCATCCTCCGCCAGAGTCCTCACACGCATGATGGCATCCACAGTGGAACGCCACCGGCGGAACCCAAACTGGGTATTCGCCAGGTCCGGCCCCACTCTAGAGAGATGCTCGACGAGGCGCTTGGCAATTACTCTTTCGAAGAGTTTGCCCACCTCGTCGAGCAGCACTATGGGCCGGTACCCGGACGGCTCGTCCGCCGGGCGTCCCTTCTTGCGGATGAGGACCAGTTTCCCCGTTCTCCACATCTTCGGAAACTGGCCCCGCTCCAAACATGCGCTGAGGAACCCCCTCAGTCGGGGTTCGAGACCGTCTTCCCCTAGAGCTAGGACCCACGCGCGGCCTGGAATGCCGTCGGGTCCCGGGGCGGTGTTCTTCTTGGCCCTCAGCCTTCGCACCGCCAGCTCTAGTTCTACCCAAGTGACCTCGGGCACGTCGTCGTCAATCACCGCACTGGGCGCCGTAGGCGACCGAGGCGGCGGAGCCATCTGCGGCGGAACATGTTCCGCTCGCGCCGGGAACAGGGAGTCGACCACTCCTCCGAGCAGAGCCGGCTCGAGCACCTGGGTCAGCGGAGGGGCCCGGGGGCGCAGCTTTTCTCTTACCATAAGGTAAGGCCGCCCCCATGGGTCCCGCTCCAGCGTCTCCAGGAGCTCCCGGTAACAAGCGGCCTTAGACCGCTTGATCTCCGCTCGGAGGGCATTCCGGGCCTCCCTGTATCCCTCGTGAAGCTCCGCCAGTCGGGGCTCCGAATCTGCGGTACGGCTACGCCTCCTACGGAGTCGAGCCCACCGGCGGTGCGTGATCACGCAGGCTTGACGCAGCCTCGCGATCTCCGCATTCCACCAGTAGACCCGACGCCTCGGATTATAGGCTGGAGCCCTAGGCATACCCGCATCGCAGACCCGTGTCATGGCCTCCCGGAACCAGGCCGCTTCATCGTCTATGTCGACAGGCCTGTCCGGCGCAATGGCCCAGGCCTGTACGATGGCGGCCTCCAGGAGGTCCTCCCGATTCAGTCGCCCCAACACCCAGCGCGGCTCGCGTTGGGCCGATATGACCGGCGCATCACCCGCAGGAGGGGAGACATCGAACCGAACGTATCGGTGATCCGATAGTGTCTCCACCTCCACGGCGACACGCCAGTCCCGCACGCGGAGTGACAGGGAAGCGCTCGCGAACGAAAGGTCTATGATCGACCTGCGCTCCCCCGCCACAAAGGTGCCCACATACGTGGCTTCGGCCCCGCGATTCTGGAGAACTAAGCCGAGAGAATCGGCCCAGCTCTCCAGAGCCCTGCCCCGCGCGTTTGTGCGCCGGGAACCCCAAGCCTGAGACCAGGCGTTGAAGTCCCCGAGCACAAGAACCTGACGAGGCGTACAGGCATTGACGACGTCGGTCAGCCGCTCCAGCGACCGCCGATACTGCCCAATGAGTCGGTGTGACCCCGGCGTGAGATAAACGGCCACGACCGCAATCTCCCCTACACGCGCCGCTACGATGCCATGCTCCCTTGCGATCACTACAAGGGGAGGGGCACCCGCAGCGGCGTTATGCACCAGTGCCGCCGATCCATCCAGGTCGACCACCCAGGCGGGCCCGAGGGGCCGGTGAGTGTATGGATCGGCGACAGCGGCGACGTGTATGGACCACTGTGCCATGCTCTGGAGCAGAAGGGCCTGAGCATCGACACCGTGGCCCACGTTCGCCTGCAGGATGCGGAGCTGGGGATCCATTATGGAACCATCTCCGCATCCCGCCTCGAACCGGTTGCGGAACGCCCGCCTCGCGGCAGCGGCTCCCCGCGGGTGCAGGCCTTACTGCCAACCCTATGGTCGGCCGGCTTGCCCTCCGCCGCACACCTGAAACAGTGCGGCGGAGCTTCGCAATTGCCGGCTCTGTGACCGGGTTGGCTGCAGCGGAAGCAACGGTCTCCGACCGTCACCTCCGCCGTGCACTGCACTCCCACGTGGCCGACCGACAGGCACCTAAAGCACCTGGCCGGTCGGTCCTGTAGGAGGCGTACCCGCACCCCTACAACTCCGCCCACCGCGAGGGTCCGCATGTCGGCAGCCTTTTGGGCTGCTGCGATGGGGCAGCCGACAACTGTTGCCCCCTGTCCGCGACGGCCGTAGCGGATCGCTCCGACCTTTACCGCCTCCAGGGGGCAACCCCCGGCCTCCGCCACGGTGACCCGAATCTCTTCGGCCGTGATGGAGTCGTCCAGGTCCGAAATGCGCAATTCTGCGCACTTGGTGGGCCTGGACACCCGGACGTCGGCCGCATCCAACGTGTCCCTCAGCCTAGCCGCAATGGCATCGGCCTTGGGACCACTGGAGGCGCCAGGGACGTGGATGAGACGGGCACCCGTCCGAGTGTGTGTCACTCGGAGAGTCCCCGCCACATCGAGGGCCCTCATATCAATGAGGCCCCTCGCCTGTTTCACCAGGTCCACGTACTGCACGCCCCTCGCCGTCGCCTCCGGTGTCATCGTTAAGACGACAGCGGTGGTACGGGGGACGCGCAGCTTTCCTGGCGCACCCTTCGCAGCAGCCTGGGCCTTCTTGGCCCTTTTGGCTGCCTTTTTACGGGCGTTCCGGCTTTTTCTGGCCTCGCCGACCACCTCCCAGCCCCCCGCCGGTGCGGAGCTCGTGGAGGCAGTCGGGACCGAAGCCGGGGCCGGGGCCGGGGCTGGGACTTGGGACGTCTTCCCCTTGCCCTTCCCCTTCCCCTTGCCCTTGGCTTGGGCGCTCCCGGCTGAGGCGGCGGTAGCGGCCGGAGCAGCAGGCGCAGTGGGCACACTGCGGGCCGACTCCTGCGAGGGCCCCGCCGTCACCGTACGGCTGGGGCCCCGCTTTACTGCTCCGGCGTAGCCCCCGCTCGGCGGCGCCAGGGGCGGACGACGGATGGAGTCCATGATGGCCTCCAGACAACTCCGCGTCCACTCCTCGTGCGCCGCCTGCCGCTTTTCCATGGCGGCCATAGTCGCCATGCAGGCCTCCACCGGATTGGTGGGCCTCGGCTGCGCCGGCGGCGGTGGGGCCGGTAGGCGCGGCGGGGCCGGCAAACGCGGCGGCAACGGCGGCGGGGCCGGTAAACGCGCCGGTACAGGCGGCGGCGGTGGCGCCAGCGACACCGGCCGCGCCCGAGGCGGCAGTCTCGGCCGCACCGGTGACCTCGACCGCACCGGCGGCGACGGCGGCGACGGCGGCGACCGCGGCGCCAGAGATGGCGGCGGCGTCACGCGCTCGTCAGGCAGCTGAGTTTTCGCAGCGATGGCCTCCTGGAGCGCTGCGATTTCAGCCGCCATGTTGGCCATCTCCTTGCGGTACTCAGCCGCCTGCCGCCCAGCCTCCTCGAGCACTGCTGCCTGCTGCCTGCTGAACTCAGCGCGCTCGCGCTGCGCGCTGGCCAGCTCCGCCCTGAGCAGGTTATGGTGCTCGACGAGGCGCAACGTCACCCGCATGAGCCGGTCCTCCTCCGGCTTCATAGCCCCGGTCTGGGCCTTGGCCAGGCCTTTAAGGGCCTCCATCACCTCTATGGAGGTGCTGTCGCCGGCGCAGGCCAAGGGCGCCGCCGAGGTGGAGGAACTCGGCGGCGCCACCACATCCTCCGGGGCAGAGGCCCGTGATGGACGGGCCTGAGGAGCACCTTTCTCCCCACCCCGCGCCTTTTGGCGGCTAACCGCCACCAGTTTGGGCGGGGGTGGGCGCAGCATCTCGTTGCTGCTGTGAGAGCTGCTGGTGGAGGACGAGTCGGAGAGCGTGGGCTCAAGATCCGACACCGTCTTCCTTTGGGTGAGGACTTTTTTTTTCCTGACGGTCCTCGGCCGCCATTTAGACCTACGGGTCCGTAGACCCACCGGGCTTCGGTCTCGACTGTCCCGGCTGTCAGTGGCGGTGTCGAAGTTCTCCGACACCGCCTGGGACGCGACTTCCGCGTCATGGTGCTGCGCGACCTCCGCGCAGACTGTTTCGCTTGGTGATGGTGTTTTTGTTTTATTTAGTTTCTCCATAATTAAACCCACGAGTTGAACCGTTCGGATTACACTTCCTGGGTGACGGCCATTCCAGGAAGCGGGGTATATACTGTGGAGGTCCCCCGGTATCCACAGGTTTTAAACGACTTCGCTGTCGGGTTTTCAGACTTTTCCTTGTCTTGGGCCGGCCAATTAAGGCAAGCCCCGCGGCCTCCGGGATATCGGCGTTCCCGAGTGTGGCTAGCACTCAGGTCGTTGTCGATATCTCGGAGGTTACGCGATGCGGGGGAGTAGCCAACTCTCCCAACGCCGACGGAGGCACGAATGCCCGTCAGCCCCTGCGCGAGCAGTGGGCCGACCCGTCCCCGGATCCTACGGATCCCGTCGCCTCTCCCATGTCTCCTCTGCTAAAGCAGAGGGGTACTGGGAGCGACGGCTAGCCCTGAAAAGGGCTGTTGAGGTGGGAGGAACCCTACGGATCCCTCCCCGCGGGCCTTGCAGGCTCGCCATACCACGACCCCCTCGTGCAATGGGGTCAGCTAGCCCTTAAAAGGGCTGTTGGAATGGAAGGGTGTCCTACGGACCCCTTCCCGCGGGCCTTGAAGGCCCGCCATCCCACGACCTCCTCGTGAGGTCAGCCGTCGGGTTATTCGTCAACGGCCAACAGAACTCCCATGGTAGGAGTCTGTTAGCCGTTGTCCAGGGTGCACCAGCCCCCCCGCTTCCGCTCCCCAGGACCGCGGTCCAAAGGGGGAAGAAACGGAGAAGCCGACGTGGAGGTTACCCAACCAGCACCCCTTATTTTATCGTTATCGCAAATTCGTATCGCTTAAAAGTTTATCTTTGTCAATATTTAGCGCTATCTCTCGATGTAGGTCATGATACGATGTGATTGCGACTCCGAAAACTACTATTAACTGTGTTTATGTATTTAAATTCATTAAGAAAAATAACAATTAGCTCTAGTATCTTCAAAAATAACAGCTAGTCCCATACTCTCCTTAGCTACACAAGACAACACGTGCAGGGCTTAGATGTCACCCGCAAACGGTGTAGATCCTTCAAGAACCAAGCGGTTCGGTGACTCTTTCCTTTGTTGCACCATTAAGGCTTGGAACTCTTGACAGCTCACGTGTTTCCTTCTTCCTACAGTCCCGGGTCGTGAAAAAGCATCTGATGAGGCCGTCGAGCTGAGTGCCAACATTGTTAACATAGTACATGGGAGGGGGGGGGGAGGACGTTGAACCTGTGACCCCACACCTACGCTCGGTGACCAGCTCGCCCCTTGCCTGCTCTCCGCTGTACCCTTTGCTAGACAGACGGACATTTGGAAAGCCTCCAAGCAGACTACACACAGGCCACAGATAACACAGGTGGAAATTAATGTACAACTCAATGAACGAGTGTTGAACCTTGTGTAATCAAGTGTTCTTAGTTTAAGTATTGACGCCAAGTGGGGATCACATATCGAAAAATTGCTAATAGATGAAGTTCGGCTTCTTACGCTATAAAAAGATTTGTACTTCGACAGACGTGTGTGTGTGTGGTGTACACACACACACACACACACTCACTCACACACACACACAAATACGCACATCCATCCATCGCATTAAATGAAGTTGTTTTATATCCAAGTTAATCTACGTAATATGTACATTGACAGACTAAAGAATGAATGTATACATGAGAGCTCTGATGCCCATAGTTTATTCTTAGCATGGGTATCAGTGGTCAACTTTTAAAACTTGTAAAATGGTCTAAGATGATACTTTAAATGCATAATGTAGTGTTTACTACTGTAAAACTTATGTGACAAATAAAAATTACGTGAAAACGGCTAGAATATTTTTTTCAGTTATTTTCATAGTATTTTGAGCTACGGAATTCTTTGAGGTAACTCCGCGGATTTAAATACAATATTCATCTTACAAAAGCGGGCTGGGCGAGCTGTTTATAATTTGGGCCCAAGAGTACCCTCCTCGAGTAGACAGGCATAATATAAATAAAAACCATAAAAACAACCTTGCAGTTTGTGATAGTAGACTCCATACTTGTAATTCTTTCCGGGGCAACTGTATACGCTTCCCTAACAAGCTCCCTAATGAAATTAGGGATTTACCTGATGCAATAAAGAGTAACATAGGCTACTTTTATTTTAGAAAAATACAATAATCAATGGCATTGAGTCAATACTAAGCGATAACCGACATCCACGTTGGCGGAGCCGCGGGCATCAGCTAGTTATGGTACAAGTCTGCCTAGGTCGACTGATTTATGAACGTAGACTTGTGCCGTTCGTTTATAATTTTATCAAAAACGGCTTTTAGTGTGAATAATTTTTTATCGAATGTATTGACCGTTGTAAAAAAATTAACAAAGAAAAGTTTTTGAATTGTAGTATTATCATCTGTCTATGTGCAAAACCGCAAATCAATCCGACGTCAGTCGAAATTGTTTCTCTTTTCAGGCGGTAGTGGACGCGGCCGCTACGCAGGAGGCGCGGGTTCGATCCCCGCTCAGTGCAAATATTTGTATGCATGAATATGTATATTGCATTGGTCTGGGTGTTTCTATGTATAATATGTATGTATTTACAAAAAAAACGTATCTAAGTATGTTTATCCGCATTCTAGATTCCATAACACAAGCTAGTTAAGCTATGCTTACCATGGGTCTAGATAGCGTTGTGTGAAATGTTGTGGAATATTTATGTATTTATTTATTTAAACTATCCGAAACTCTTTATTATTAACAAACAAACAAAGAAACAATTAATTTTCGCATTTCAATCAATCAATTAGCCCACTGCAGTCCACAGCTGGACATAGGCCTCTTCCAATGTGCGCCATTTCGTACGATCCTCCGCCTTCCGCATCCAGTTCGTCCCAGCCACCTTTTTCAGGTCATCGGTCCACCTGGCCAGGAGGCGTCCTAACCTTCGTTTGCCTTCTCGCGGTCTCCACAATTTTCGCATTTAAATTTTGTTAATTTTAAACAATGTTTGTAAATAATTGGTGTCAAAGTCAAGTTGATTATTTCATAGCGAAATGATAACGCGTGTATCTTTATATTGCGCTAGTCTAGGAATAGATTATGTACAAATAGTTTCAATAAATTAGATAGGTACTATATGTACACAATAATTATGATATGATAAGTGTGAAGTTATTACTCCACCTTTCATTGTTGTAATAATCGTTTTTAGGGTTCCGTACCCAAAGGGTAAAAACGGAACCCTATTACTAAGACTTCGCTGTCCGTCCCTTCGTCCGTCTGTCACCAGGCTGTATCTCAAGAACCATAATAGCTAGACAGTTGCAATTTTGACAGATTGTGTATTTCTGTTGTCGCTATAACAACAAATACTAATAAAAACAAAATAATAATGCCAATTAAGGGGGGCTTCCATACAAAAAAAGTTATATTTTAGCCCTTTTTCATGCCCATTTTCAGTTGCCGAGCTAGATCTCAAGAACCGTAATAGCTAGGCAGTTGAAATTTGCACAGATTATGTATTTTTACTGTGGCTACAACAAAAAAATACTAAAAATAATATTTAAATTGGGGGCTTCCATACAACAAAAGTAATTTTTTTACCGTTTTTTGCTCAATATAAGTAATGGGTAGGTACACGTAGACGCTAGAAATAATTACAAACTATTAAGGTTGTAATATATTTACTTTTAGCTTTTTTTTCATAAAAGGACTGGATTTTAAATTTTATTCTATGATTTCGGGTAGATTTGTTGAAGGTTGTAGAATGTTTTGTATTGTAATAGGTAATTTTTAATGGATTCTATCGCAATTTGTCACGTATTATTTTAATACATTTCTTTGCCCGCAGCTACGCCCGCGTTGATGTCGGTTGTCGCAACCAAACATAGCCTATGTCTGCTTATACTGTTGATAGATGGCACTTGGTTGGAACTTGCTACACATCTTCAATGAAAACACTTGTACTATTCCATTTCTAAATAATGTGGAATAATCGATTACGATAGGAAAAAGTGAATGCCCAGGTGGGTCTCGAACCCACGATCTTTCCCTTACAGGGGAATGCTCTGACCACTGAGCCACCGGTAAGGCCACCCTGTAAGGGAAAGATCGTGGGTTCGAGACCTACCTGGGCATTCACTTTTTCCTATCTTAATCGATTTGAAAAGTTAGCATAGTAAATGCTTCAAAATTTCATTCAATAATGTGGAATAGTACTCGTGTTTTCATTGAAGATATGTCGCGGGCAAAAGCAAGTAGTTTATAATTTTATAAGGAAACAAACGATAGGTTGAACATAAATCGAGCGCTTCATCTAGTAAGTGATTATATTCGCATATCCTTTTATTTCTCAAGTAGGTAGGTAGTTATAAAATAAATAGGTAGGTATATTCAGTCAAGTTTAGTTGGTTTCTACACAGCGCAGTGGCGTTAGTGAACGTGACGCTATACAGGGAGCGTTCGATATTCGCTCAGTGTAACTAAATTTATTGTAGCTTATATATGGGTATTTGCATTAGTCTGTACCCCGAGCTCCAATAATCCTCGAACTCGTGACGTAAATGTATCCAGAGAAAGGATCAAGGCGATTGGCCGCCTGCCTAATGTGCACCAATCGGAATGCTTCGTTCTTTCAATTCACTGGTCGTGCCTCTGAGAGCACGCTAAGCCGTCGGTCCCAGTTGCCATACTAATATCTACGGCACTAGTTACGGGTAGTTGGATCCCTAAGAAGTTCAACAACTAATCTAAATGCAATGCTAGGATATCGGCAATGGGTTTTGGAGCTCAGATGGCAGTCGCTTCACGGGAAATATCGAAGTTTAGTCAAACCTCCAGTTAGACTAGAAATATCGTACACCGGAATTCAAGGTGAAGGCTAGGATTATGAAGTTAAGTTTACTAGGTACCCAAAATCTGTACCCCTAGCACGAAAAATTATCGTAATCGTGACGTATAATAGTATCAAGAGATAAGAGCATTGCGATTGGCAAGCTTCACACACACACACACACACACACGTTCACAGTAGACAGGCGGTTGTACAGTTTCGATTCTATAACTTAATTTTGGTTATTATTATTATTTATCTATTTGTTTCCATTCATTAATTGTAATAGTCTTAATTTTAATTTTTAATTTTTGAAGTGAAAACTTCTTTAGCGGCGTTGGATGAGTAAAAAGTGTTAAACTCGTGTCAGGATCACTTGACCTTTGAACCGTAACCGACGACTGACGTCATACAATATTAGCTACAGATTGTTTATTTTGTTAAGTACGTTAAAAAGCTTCGTAGCTTAGCGGTAAGTGCTTCGACTGTAAGTCCTTATGATTTTAGATAGTACTGGGTTCGAACCTGGGCTTCTGACACTTTTTGTGATTATTTTATCTTTTTGTAATTTATTACTTTTTGTGATTATTTTTTCTTTTTGTAATTTATTAATTTCTTCTGACAGAAAATTAGTGATAGGTTCTATGATTGGCGCTATATTATAGGTATGGTATGGTATGTTCTTTTTATCTTTTTCTCTGTATATAACGAAGAAAGAAAGCAAAAAAAAGTTTTCACTTCTGCCGGTACTCCCGGAGTGCAACCCGTCTTCATGTGAGTAGATGATTTATTAACTGTTTGAGTGTATTTTATACAATATTATTTAACAATAATAGTATTCGATTAAAGGCGATTCGATATGATTACGATACGATTTCGATAGTTTTTCGTACTCGGCGCACTGTTATCAACAAAATCTTACTAGTAATGCATTAATGCAATAAACTTGAAATTAAAGTCTTATCTAATATATAAAATTCTCGTGTCACAATGTTCGTTTCCAAATTCCTCCGAAACAGCTTGACCGATTCTTATGAAATTTTGTGTGTATATTAGGTCTGAGAATCGGCTACTATCTATTTTTCATACCCCGATCCGCGAAAACCGACGTCCACTCGAGCGGAACCGCAGACAACAGCTAGTATTAATATACTTAAGATTAAAATATTTACATTTGAAGCATTTATTTTTATAACGATAATCAAAAATAAGTCTTACACAATTCTAAGTATGGTTTTTACGTTCCTACCTAAGTAATTTTATAAATATTATTTTAAGCGCAAATTGTATACACTAGACAAGGAAAATGTTTAAGCTATAAGAATCACAAGGTAGCGCAAAGGTCACTGCTCTAGGGGGGCCGATCGACGATCCACTCTACGCTAGACAACCGATACCAATCGTTTAGGGCAGCGTTTCTCATTTGCCGGGTCGCGACCCGGTACCGGACCATCAAAGTAAAATATTGGGTCGCACCTTTCCCGCTCTTTAAAAAAAAACGTACTATCGACGCATCGTATATTAATTTAAATAAGGCAGAGTTTTCAACACTAACTTTCCTTAATAAATATAGTAATCGACTTGAAGTGGAACCAGATATTAGGTTAAAACTTTCGTCATTTGCCGCAAACTTTGATTCTGTAGTAAAAGTACAAACGACAGCTCCATACTTCGCACTAAAATTTTGTGACTAAACATGTGATTCCAAAATATTGTATGTACCTACCTAGTATTAATAAAACATTTCTACTATTAATAAATGTGTATTATTAATGGAACCAGCTTGGGTTAAAAAGTATTCAGTGGGTCACGAAGGGGCACTGTGAAAATTACCGGGCCATGGCAAAAAAGTGTTTGGGAGCACTGCAGGGCTAACATGCGCGCGTCGTCAAATATCTCGAATCGAGATGAGATTTCATCTCGAGTCTTCTCGAGCGAAGTAACGTCGACATATTTTGTCGCGTCAAACTTTTTCAATTATTGTCTATGGCATGGCATACACATTTTTAAACATGTTAGTTGCTGTTTTCACATTTATCCGATAAAATCGGCCCGATACGGCCATTTGCTCGAAAGCACAGACTAGTTAGGGATGCTAGGTATGAAAAAAAGAGAAAAAAATAGTGCAAACAATTTTCGACCTTATTGACATGACATGTTATTGAATTTTTTTTCTTATAATATTCGTGATCAGCGTCATCAATTAATGCGAAAAGACACGTAACAAAGGAAATGTCATTAAGGTCGAAAATGGCTTGCAGTCGCTGTTTTAGTCCAAAATGAACCGAGCTCAAGAAAAGAATACACGAAATAACTTCTCGTCGACCAAATGAACGACGGGAGACAAAACATTTTAAATGTCAAAATTCGAGTAAATAAGGGCACGTATGTTACAATTTGCAGACACCAAGTAGAGATGATTTCTCGAAGTCGAGTTATGTCGACATCTGACAGATCGCCATGAAATTTGCCATGTTACCAACAGTCTATATCGACATAAAACGGCAAAATGCCTCGAGATAGCTATCTCGTGGCGCGCATGTTAGCCCTGCATGTTACCAACAGTCGACATATCGACATAAAACGGCAAAATGCCTCGAGATAGCTATCTAGTGGCGCGCATGTTAGCCCTGCTGGTTTAGGGTATACCCGAAGTCTCTTGGTATAAGCGAGTGGTATTAGGTTATTAAAATTTTAAAGAAAACCGGTACCAACATTGTATTGTTAAAAAACATTATTACGAAAGACTTGTCGTTGTTTGACATCTTTGTCAATAAAGAGAATAAAATAATTACTCAATTTACTCAGCAGCACGACTGGACTCCCCTGATGATGCACACGTCCATAGGCTATTGTATCCACTTTCCATTAGGTGGGCCGTGTGCTTGTCTGCCACATCAGTTGTATAAAAAAATGTTTACTATACAAATGCAGTTTTGCAAACGTATAAATAAATCTAAAAAAAATTGAAAGTCACTATAAGGAAAAATATGTCGATTTTTTACCCAAAATACGAGTAAAACTGGTTGTTTATAAGTTTTTATAACATGATCTGATGAGTGCAGTAGATTAGACATTTTGATTAACTTCTGTGAGAATGTTTTTATATTTTGCTATCCATACTTCAAGCCACCCACTCAATTGGAATCGGTTTTTCAGTCTACGAAGTGGCCAAACTCCTATATACTCTGTAAAGCGACTACATGACTTCCAAAAAGAAGTGGCGATATTGAAGTTTTGGATATACAGTAGAACCGACGATGCAGTTGCTTAACAGTTTAACATGATTCGTCATCCCGCTTAATACGCCTTTTCGTGTTAGAATAATATGATGAACTCGCCATACTCCAAGGTTCTCCAGGATATTCTTCGATTGATTACAATTTGGCACCGTATCAAATTCAATCACTTGAAGATCTGATTGAGATCTAGCTGATGCCCGCGGCTTCGCCCGCGTGGAATTCTGTTCTCGTTCTCGTGACGGCTTAACGCTTTTTGAAATTTTTCTCTGCGTAAGTACCAAGAATAGAAAATTACTTGCAGTAGGGGGCACTACAAGTAATTCTCTGAAAAAATCATTAGTGAAATCGGTCCAGCCGTTCACACATGATGGCGTGACCAAGTGAAATAGGGATTCATTTTTATGTGAAAAAAACACAAAAAGAGGCCTTAGGAAGATGACTGATTGTACTGAATTTACTTAACCGATTTTAAAAATCCTTTCACCATTAGAAAGCCACATTATTTGTGAGTGTCATAGGCTATATATTATCACGCTATCGAAGAGGGTTAGCATCGGGAATGGCAGTAGAATTCGCGGGCAACCGCTACAATTATATAATGTTAATAATTTTGTGATTGAATGAGTCAGTGTAGTGATGATTTCATCACTGAGACCATTGTCCAAAGACTCAATCGACAAAGAAAATTTTAAACAGACAAACACACTCGCTCTAGATTAAGATCTGTTAAGACCAAGCTCTCTGAATATTGCATCACGCTGATACTATTATAAACTATTCAAATTCAAATTATGTAACACTTTTACATTTTGTTGTTTAAAAGACATATAGCCATTAGATATAATAGATTCAAAGAAACAAAATAGATTTAAAAAAAAAACTTTGAAATTGATATGTAGCAGGAGACCGAGTCTACATAATGCCTGGTTTATATTCTTACTTTAGATTTGAACTAGTGAAAATCCGTGAAAATCTTTCTAGACCAGCTGAACCTAGTTCGCTCATTCTTTTTTTAGAATATTCCTTGCAGTACGCTGATGGTTCTTACGCAGATAAAGATTTTAAAAATTGCCTGAAAGTCTTAAAAACAACACCTTTATACTCACATACAAACGATACGTAATAATACTAATAATACTTAAAAGTCAATTTGAACTTTTATACCATGTCATAAAGTTTAAGTGTCAGTGGAGAGATTACGGGGGAAGAACGATTGAGTGACGCATAACGGCTTAGGGGTGCTACGGGGTTGAAGTATGCCACGGGCGAAGCCGAGGCGGGTCAGCCAGTATATATTAAAAAAAAAAGTATAGGGCACGCCGTGATTGCGGCGGTAAGACCCATCATGGGGGAGTGGCTAGAGAGGCCACACGGTGGCTTCTCGTACCGTCAGACGCAGGTCATTACCGGACACGGTAACTTCGGGCGGTACCTGCATCTGATGGGTATAGAGCCCATCCACCATCCACAGCCATCACTGTGACGCGAGCGTGGACTTGGGGCTGCACACGCTCACCGAGTGTCCGGCGTTTGAAACGCCGAGGCGGGAGCTTGTGACGGCCCTAGGGGTGAGAGTGCTCACGCTCTCCACCCTGCTCGCGGCGATGGTCCGCTGTCCGGATGCGTGGGCGGCCAGCGCCTCCTTCTGCGAGCAGGTCATGCTCGTGAAGGAGACAGCAGAGCGGGCGCGGCGCAGCGAGCGAGAAAGACTCGCGGACATCGTTGACCGCGTTCGAAGGCGGTTCGGGCGTCGGAGGGCGCAAACTGACCTCCGCCCCCCATGAGCGCGGGCCTGAGGGTGACGGGTGGAGCCGCTCGTCACCCTAGCAGAAGCAGGCCACGGCGGCGGCGCGCATCGTAGGACGATGCGCGAACCCCCTCCCCCCCCCCCCCTCCATACCGGGGGCGAGTCGGGGACCGAGTGGTCCAGGGCCAGACCGAGAGGAATGGCCCTGGGTCAGCCGGGGTGCGAGGGATATGTCACGAGACAACCTCACCTCCGGCCTAGTACATCGACCCACAGACGGCGTTTAGTCGGTTCGAGTCCGACATAACCTCCCCCTTCGGCTCCGAGGGGGGGGGGGGGGGTATCAGTGGGGATTTCCGGCACGTAAAAAAAAAGGTATATGATAAAAATGTCATAGAGCACGGTATTTAGTTAGTCTTGATCTTTTCAAATTAATGATGTGTTAAAAAAGGCAGATCAAATAACTCGAAAACGCGCGGGCTACGAGGAAGCTTGTAAAGTATTTAGGAACAGTGCCCTAAGTACGAATAATATTCGAAATCGTTACGTAAACATATCGAGTTGCGATTGGCCGCCTGCGTACTGTGAACCAATGGCAACACTCCGTGTTTTTGATACATTTACGTTAGGAATTTCAATATTTTTCGTGCTCGGTGCACAGAAGCAGATGCCGAACTCTTGTCTCGTGCCTACCCTAAAGAGAAAATTTGTATGTGTATGTATGATCGATACCTATCTCAGAGCACGTGTGAAAACGTTGCCTTACCAGTCGCAGGGTAAGAGGTAATTAAGTCGAGTCAATTGTTGCTTATGATAAGAGTTATGTAACGTCATAATTGCATTGGATGTGTCTTGGGAATTCCCAGCACACTGGTTTACTTAACCGGTATACTTGCAAACAAAACTCATCGTCAAATAAATATATATATATATGTCGCCGCCAACTAGCTTAATCACAACTGCCTAGGCAGTTCACTAATAAGCGCCATTCAAATAACGGCCTGAATGATATTCAGCCGTAACGTTTATTACAAGATTTAATAACCTGGCTGGTTAATGCTTAGGCCAATTGTAAGATGGGGCACCCCGAAATAAAACAGAAAATTATATTCATACATGCATATAATCATACCTGTGAATTCCCGAGGGAGTAGGCAGAGGTGTATTCACACAAAATTAGTGATAGTTTTATTGAGAAAGTTAAAGCAATCCAACTTGGATAGGTATTTTTTTTTTATACGTGGTGGAATGCATTTACGCACTTCGCTCACCCCCCGCGGGGGAAGGGGGCTCGCTTTGTGTGGGACTCCTGGCCGAGGCCAGACTACCCACTAAACCACCACGGTGTTCCTCCTTCACCCAATCCGAGCCGCGGGATAGAATGCTCACCGCGACTCGGCTAGGGACGCCCGCCCTATTTAACGGGCCCTCCTCTCGAGGCCCCACCATCCCGGCTTCGGGCCGAGATGGTGGGGCCTGTCCTCCTCTTAAGAATGCGCCTCAGGAACCACGGAGGGGCGCATTCCGTCACATCAGCATAAGGGTAGCGGGTCCCCCGACCCGCCACCCGTGGCCACTCTCATTCGGGGACGCGGGCGAATTGTGCTCGCCGGCGTCCCCTCGCCGGCGGCCTGCGGGGCGGAAGAGTGAGCCCAGCTCGCTCCCGTTCCCGCAGCGCCTCTCTCTTTGCCGCCATCACCTCGTTGGCAAACGAGGCGACGGCGGCCCAACACTGTTCGCTGCCGGCCATTGCTGGAACTACGGCCGACAGCGAGAGGTTAGCACCTATGGTGCTCGTGAGGGCCGTCCGTTGTCCGTCCCACGCCTCACACACGGCCATGGTGTGGTGTGCCGTGTCGGGGTCGCCGCTGGCGCAGTTTCGGCACCGGGGCTCCGATTCCACGCCCACCACCTCCCACAGGTACTTGGCGAAGCAGCCATGACCTGTGAGAAGTTGGACTTGGATAGGTTAGGTTAGAAGGTTTAGCCCGCATTAGCCTTCGTCGTTATTTTTTTATACCCATGCAGAAATAAGTCATTATTTTAACTGTTATAAAATAGTTAATAAAATGGCTAGGCAAATAATTAAATGTCATCGATCCAAGCTATTTGCCTAGCCGTTTAATCAAATGGCTGAATACCATTCAAGCCGCTAATTGAACGGAGCGGTTCAGTAAAGAACCTAGGTGGTTAATTGTACAGCTGATTAAGCTAGTTGGCTGCGACATAAATTTAGGTAAGCCTGGGACTCGATTTATATCATTTTTGGATAGTGTCCTTGTTTTGGTTACGTTAGATTAGATTTTTGATAGCCGCGTGTTTCATTTTTGGATAGTGTATCCTTGTTTTGGTTACGTAAGATTAGTTTTTTGATAGCCGCGTGTTTCATTTTTGGATAGTGTATCCTTGTTTTGGTTTCGTAAGATTAGATTTTTGATAGCCGCGTGTTTCATTTTTGAATAGTGTATCCTTGTTTTGGTTTCGTAAGATTAGATTTTTGATAGCCGCGTGTTTCATTTTTGGATAGTGTATCCTTGTTTTGGTTTCGTAAGATTAGATTTTTGATAGCCGCGTGTTTCATTTTTGGATAGTGTATCCTTGTGTTGGTTTCGTAAGATTAGATTTTTGATAGCCGCGTGTTTCATTTTTGGATAGTGTATCCTTGTTTTGGTTAAGTAAGATTAGATTTTTGATAGCCGCGTGTTTCATTTTTGGATAGTGTATCCTTGTTTTGGTTACATAAAATTAGATTTTTGATAGCCGCGTGGTTCCCAGTAGAGTAAAATTTGGGCACCCCATCTCTTCCCATGCGGTGTCGTACAAGGCGACAAAGGGATAGGGGTTTAACATCAGACACTATAATAAAGACCAAACTCAGCCTAGCTCGAATCAACAATAGTGCCCGAAATACGGTAATGGGCTCACCTCTTATTACATAGGACCGAATACAAGGATTGGTAAAATATGGGTCCTAAATCAACTAGGCCTAACACTTTAGAGTTTGATTCAAATACAAAGTACAATAAGTATCGCATTCATGGTTTTTCTTAGATTTTTTTAACACTTAGTTGGCAGACAAGCACACGGCCCACCCCTGATTGAAAATGGTTACCGTGGACGTATGCAACATAGGGGCGTCACACTCGCGCTGCCGGCCCTGAAGAAACGTTCTAAAGCCCTGAGAACCCCATATTGTAGTCGCTTGGGAAGGTTGTTTATTTGCTATTGGTCATAGCATTCCTCCTGATCTGGGTTCAGGTCCGGTTTTGGATTTTTTTCCAATCTAAATGGATGGCTGCACTTAAGAGTTTTACTAACAATAAAACGTATCGATAACATTTCAAACTCAATTGGTTGAGTAGAACCAGCGATTTTACCGAAAAATGATAATGCTTCAGCTAGTTGTCACGACAACAACAACAATAATAATCTAGCGGCGTCACCTGAAGTGACAAATGTTAAATCAATCAACAGCTGGTCTTGTAGTCAACATTGAAATATTTGTTATTAGTACCAATCTAGCTAGTGACTCATACGATACATATACAATAATAATGTTAATATAATTAATCTAGCTCATGCCTTCAAATGGCATTTAAAATATAACATTTCCGGCGTCGTACTAAGTTAAAATAAAGTTCATTGCCAGTATCCCTAGCACTAGAATTACATCGTTAACCTATCGAGAGAACAGTTGCATTGCTATTAGCCGCCTGCTTGCTGTGAACCTGTGTGTATGAATCCGGCCAATCGTAATGCTCCGTTTTTGCGATACGATAACTATAGTTTTCATGCTAGAGACTGTCCTTTATAATTATATTAACGCATTTGAATATGTTGACAGAGGAGTGTTCACATTTTGTAACTGTCATGCAGATAACATTACAAAAATGCGCGCTTATGCCTTTTAACATAGGTGTCAAAGTTCATTTATTCATTTCTCTAGTCTCTGCGCTTCGTTCCAAATTTGAAATTCAAAATACCAACTCATCCAGGAAATGAGACACAAGTTTTATTGTAAATAAGAGTTAGGAGCCCGCGACAGCCAGACTTATATCACTTTATAACAGTAAACAATTTCTAATAGTAGTTTTTTTACAGCTTTTCTACCTGAAATTACTCGGGACATATATTTTGGGCCTAAAATGTGCTCTATACGTACAGTACACGTATGTTGGGTGTCTTTGGCGATAGCGCGAGGTGCTACAGCGGACGAGTTTAAATTTACCAAGCATATATTATTACAAAACAATCCGCGCGCGACAGCTCCAGGGTCTCATTTGTCTCTCAAGTTAGGCCAAGATACGTGTCCCGAGATATATCTGTCGAAGTAGGGTAAGCATGGGTTATTCTTACCTATGTTGAGGGATGCTTTGAGAAATATTCAACTTTTATCATACCTATTACGTAAGTATGGCTGTCATGGGCTCTTGGACTACTTGTCTAGTAGCAAATTATATGGGTTAAAAAAGGTTTCTTACCTGAGTCGTATTCTCTTGTAAACCAATCGCCAACCCTTCCAAGACACTGTGAATAAAAAGCGCCGAAAGCAGTCCAATCACGCTCGAAGCGTTTCTATTACACGGTTCTGTATGACTGACGTGACACAGATCCGAACCTCCGTCATGTCTCTCTCTAAACTCCGCGTCATCTCTAACCAGCAAACTCGAACGTTCTCCGAGATCCCGTCTCTCGTGACTGTGACTATGACTGTTAGTTTTGTACACCAAGTGAGATAGTTCGTCAACAAGGTATACGGTAAAGAAACCAATACATAACATTAGTTCAGAATATTCTGGCAACTTTTCTCTGGTTTCTGGGAGCATGTGAACTAGAGATGTCGAGAGGAGAACTCCGCCACCGAAGCAGAGAAGGCAGGAGATCAAAAAAGGGTGACTCTGTCTCGTTCTTTCAGAGAAGCAAGTCGGTAGCATTCCTGTGAAGAAGCTCCCGATGCCAAGAGCTAACATCGATATCGCTCGAGCGGTGACGACTTCCATTTTGAAATATTAATGTTCGATTTTTGATTTTTTTTGCCTAAAATTCCACTTATATTTCACTTGTTTTTATTATTATCACCACTTATTTCGCCAAAGTTTTTAGTTTGTAACTGTTATCACCACTTATTTCACTTCGACTTCTTCACATTTCAAATTGACGGTATTTTTGTATTTTGTTATAAAAGAATCCTTGGTCACACATGTGGTTCGCTTGTCACAATTTTATCAATTTATTTACGTGTGTTGATAATAATATAATATATCTCTTTTGATGGGCACGACCACGCGGTGGGAGCTCCCACACCAAATAAACCTTTATAATCAGTGTACATTATACAAATATAGTTGCAACTCCAGCTAAAATTTCCAACAGCCTTATTCCATTACAATAAAGCCCAATTTCGAAAGATATCGCGTTTATAAGGTGCAAAGCTAATTAGCCGTTAGTTTAAATGACCGATTTATATTGAGCTCCCGCGTCATGCGTCTGTGTGAATATTGAAGGAGTTTGAAAGGAAATCCAAAGGGCCTTGGAAGGTCAATTTAAAATGGTCCGTCACAAAGAATACTGTGTCGATGATTAAATACTATACAATCATATTAATATATAAATAGGTGGAATGATTAATTCATGTCTGTCTGTTACGTCATATTAACGTTATTAGGGATGTCAGTTTTTTTTTATTTTTAAGGAATAAAATGCAATTCAAGTAAGTTAACTGTTAGGCATGGTTTTCTTCTTAAACTTTCGAAGAAGTATTTTTTTGAAGTGAAACCTTCTTTAGCGGCTTTGGATGGATGAAAAGTGTTAAACTCGCGTCAGGATCGCTTGAACTTTGGACCGTAACCGACGACTGACGTCATACAACATAAGCTATAGGCTATCTATTTTGCAAGTTACGATAATTAGCATCGTAGTCGACCATAAGTCCTTATAGTTTCAGATAGTACCGGGTTCAAACCTGGCCTTCTAACACTTTTTGTAATTATTTTTTCTTTTTGTAATCTATTCTGACAGAAAATTAGTAATAGGTTCTATGATTGGCGCTATAGTATAGGTATGGTATGGTATGGTATGTTCTTTTTATCTTTTTCTATGTGTATAACGAAAACAGAAAGAAAGAAAATGTTTTCACTTCTTCCGGCACTCCCAGAGTGCAATCCGTCTTTTTTTTCTACGTGGTAGACAGAGACAATTATTTACTTATGGCCGTTTCAAAGCGCAGCGGTAGCTAGGGCAACTGCTTTGATGAGGTATCGTGTTTGATTTCAGGTTGGAAAAACTTTAAATAGATTTTCCCGTTCAATGATTAGTACTTTCAGTTACATGGAGTATCGGAATAATGACAGTTGAATCACCTCTTATCGTGTGACAATTAAAAAAAATTGTGCAAATGTGCGAAAAATATCTATATATATGTTTTCAACTAATATACAAATAAGGATTGCCAGTATGTCCATGAATGGGTCGTCATCATCACAACTCTTAGTTAGTCCGGGCACAGATTAATAAATAGTTATTACGTAAGTCCCGGTCTCATCCGAGGAACCCGAGGCCTTTACCTCGAAATCTGAGTCCACTTAAATATGAGCGACTGTCGTTTAACCTCCCAGCCTTAGTTGTGGTTAGTGACCAGCCACATATGGGTCTCAATCTTGACTAAACGACTATTAGCAGCCGGGATCAATTGCTCCCGTTGCCGAGAGCGAACATCGATACAGCTCGAACGTGACGAGTGCCATTTTGAATTATGTGTGTTTAAAATTTGATTATTTTTTTCTAAAAAGTCCACTTATATTTCACCTGTTTTTATTATTATCATTACTCATTTCATCAACGTTCTTCGTTTGAAACTGTGTCCTCAGTTGTACCACAAATAATTAATATTATAAATGCGAAAGTAACTCTGTCTGTCTTTCTGTCTGTATGTTACGCTTTCACGCCTAAACCACTGAACCGATCTTGATGAAATTTGGTACAGAGGTATATTAGAGCTTGAGAACGGACATAGTCTACCTTACATCACGAGAAAGGGGGTTTAAGGGGGGAAATAGGGGATGAAAGTTTTTATGAAAGTTCGTCATTTCTGAAGATATCTTAATGAAATTTGGTACAGAGGTAGATTAGAGCTTGAGAACGGACATAGGCTACCTTTTATCGCGAAAGGGGTTGCGGACTAGGGCCTTGGTATGGCAGTTTGTCATTTTTGAAGATTTCTTGATGAAATTTGGTACAAAGATAGTTTAGAGCTTAGGAACGGACATAGGCTACCTTTTATCGCAAAAAAAGGTAGAAGGAGGGGGGGGGGGGAGGAGGATATGGCTATGGGATGAAAGTTTGTCTTTTTTGAAGATATCTTAATGAAATTTGGTACAGAGGTAGATTAAAGCTTGGGAACGGACATAGGTTACCTTTTATCGCGAAAAGGGGGGAAGAAGGGTAGCCCAGGGTCTTGGGATAAAAGTTTATCGTTTTAGAAGATTTTCTTGATGAAATTTGGTACAGAGATAGTTTAGAGCTTGGGAACGGATATAGACAACTTTTTATCGCAAAAAGAGGGTTAGAAGGTGGGACTAGGGCCTTGGGATGAAAGTTTGTTATTTTTGAGGATTTCCTGATGAAATTTGGTACAGACATAGTTTAGAGCTTGGGAACGGACATAGGCTACCATTTATTGCAAAAAAGGGTACAATGGGGCGAGGGAATATGGCTATGGGATGAAAGTTTGCCGGTTTTGAAGACATCCTGATGATATATTTGGCACAGAAATGGATTAAAGCTTAGGAACGAACATAGGCTACCTATTGAAGCGAAAACGGAGGTATAGGGGGGGGCATAACAAGGGATGAAAGTTTGACAGTTTTGAAGATATTCTGATGAAATTTGGTACAGGGATTAATTAGAGCTTAGTAACCGACATATGCTACCTTTTACCGTGTATGTGGTAAAGGGCAGGGGATAAGGACTATATAGTTAGTATAAAAGTTTGTCATTTTTGAAGATATCCTGATGAAATTTGGTACAGAGATGGATTAGAGCTCGAAAATTGACATAGACTACCTTTAATAGCAAAAAAGGGAGTTGAACGGGTGAAATAGGGCTAGGGTATGTAAGTTTGACAATTTTGAAAAGGTCTTGATGAAATTGGATTAGACCTTGAAAATGGATACGGGCTACCACTTATCGCGAAAAATGGTATAGAAGAGGAAGGGGGGAAGGGGAATAGGGCTATGGGCACAAAAAAAGAGAGAATATGGCATAAATAGTAAGAATTTCTTTTAAATGTCCTTATGAAATTTGGTACAAAGGTGAATTAGAGCTTCGGAACGGACATAGTCAAGTAGCAAACCAAATATAAAAGCGAGTGGAGAGGCGAGTAGAGATTGTTATAGGGACGAGTGGATAGGCGTGTAAAGATCGAAAGTCGAGTGGAGTCGACTACAAGGGCGAGTAGATATGCGACTAGAGAGCCAGTGGATAGACGAGTATAGAATCAAATAGAATGCAGTAAAGGGTTGAGTAGAGAGGCGAATAGGGAGGCGAGTGGAAAGATGAATGTAGTGGCGAGTAAAGATCGAATAGAGAGTTGAGTAGAGGTGCGAGTAGATAGGCGAGTGGGGAGAGTCAAGTAGAGAGGCGAAAAGAGAATCAAATGGATGGGCAATTAGAGAGACTAATGGAAAGGTGAGTATAGAGAAGAGTACAAAGTCGAGTAGAGAGGGGAACAGAAAAGTCAGTAGAGAGTCGAGTATAAATGCAAGTATAGAGGCGAGTAGAAAGTCGAGTAGAGAGTCGAATATAGAGGCTAGTAGAAAGTCGAGAACAGAGGTGAGTACATAGTCGAGGACAAAGTTGAGTAGAGAGGCGAATTTAATGCTCTATAGCGATAACCGACATCCAATATAATTCTTGTTGTACGGAAGCGCTCAGATGAAATACCATTTAAGCGGACACAAGAATCCAGAAATTAATATTTCAATAAAACACTGGTGTTCCTTTATCCCGTACTCCTACAAGAATGACAACCCTAGCTGAAATACCCCATATTTAGACACAAAGCCTAAGACTGGCTAACGCTTATCTATATTTCTAAGTACGCGTTTCTACAGTGTCGACTGACTCACGGTAAGTCCCGTGACGCTCAAACGCTGAAACTGAATGTTATCGTAATGAGACGTGCGTCTTCCCTTCTAAAAGGAAAACCACTTAATTATTCCTATCATACATTATACCGCCTTGCGTTAAGGCGATTCTGCAATATATTATACTACTGGAACTATATTTAGTGCACTATTTGCGTCCTTGCATTAGTGCACTCTCAAGCTGTAGAATGATCTCCCTATTATGTTTTAAACAAACGAATACAATATCAGGTTCTTCAAGAAAGGCATCTGTCATCGCACCAAGGAAGAAGTTCATCTTCACACATTGTGTCTGGAATCGGTGAGCACTATGCGGATTGAAAGGAACTTCATTCAAGCTGTGGAATGAAAACCCTGCAGTGGTTTTTTCAAGCGATTACAATATAGGTAGTTCACGATGGGCACTAAAAGGTTCCTACATAGTTGGCAGCTCGTGTATGACGCGCCTGGTATATTGTATCAATCTGCAGGTCCTTTCTAGGTAAGATGGGCTGAGGCCTCGAAGAACTTGGACCCAAACATCCTTATATCCATACTTCATAATTCATTATAAATGTGAAAGTAACTCTGTCTTCTGTCTGTTACGCTAAACCATTAAACAGATTTTGATGAAATTCGGTACATTTTGGTACATTGGACATCCACGCGGACGAAATCGCGGGCAACAACGGGTTTTATAATAGGCTTAAATTACTTAAACGTACATATATGCTCGCCTGTAAATACCCGAAGGGGTGGACAGAGGTGTATTAATTGTCCAAAACCTACATAATACTAACTTAACATCATCCCAGCGTGTTGACATCAGCTCTGACCAAAATATTTTGAATCATTATCTGACCTGAATGCATTTGTTTGCATATCATTTTCATTGTGTTGCGTATACGCAGGTTTGGTGAGTACGTACTGTGTTGGAAAACTGCCATTATTATGTATATATATGCATCGTTAAGTATTTGTTTTTATTTTTATGTTTTATTCACACACATGAGGGCGGTGCCCGGGACGAGGCACTGAAGCTCCGTCATTGTTCCGGGTACGTGGACGTGTGTAAACGAGTTTTTATAAAATGTTCACACCGATATTTTTTAACCGACTTCCAAGAAGAAGGCTGTTCTCATTTCGCTCAGTATCTTTTTTTACGTATGTACACCGATTACACTGTGATTTATTACCCGATTTACGTGATTTTTTTTAGTCCGATGCGGATTAGTTGCCATTTGATCCCATAAAAATTTTATATAGTTTGTTACAGTATTTTCATTTTTGAAAATTGAAACTTTAACCAACTTATTATTTATGTTGTCCAAAATGGTCGTTAGTGGACCGCTTTCAAAAAATATTTTTGCTTTGGGTTTAGTATAACTCACAGGTGGTTCCATATCAATTTCATGGGTAATGGACCTTGGACACCGGAGACACACCAGAGAACTCCTCAAAATCAAATAGGAAATGGGAAATTATTGCTTTTTAGCTAGTTTTAGGACGATTCTGTGACAAGGTAAGCTACATTATGATGGTCAAGACCGTGCTGGAATTACGTTGTATTGAACTATCGAGACACAACAAAACTCCTTAATTACATATTCTCGTTTATGATATTAAGAGCATTATGTCAATCTTATGAAACAAAATTCAAAAACTATGAACGAAGGCATGCTGGACTGGATAAAATCACTAAAAGGGGGGGGAAAGTTAATACAATTTTAAGAACGACCTGTTACAAACAATGAATAAGAAAAAATAAAAATAAAAACCTCGTTAAAAACCGACTACAAAAACTGAAAGTATATAATAATTTAGAGAAAAATAACTGAATTTACAGATTTACTGTTTGTGTTAGAAGTCGGTGAAAACTTAGTTTGTGGTGCCTGAATTACCTATGCTGGAATTAATTTAAACTTGACTTCTCTAGGCATAAACAGTAGCAGGCTAGAACAGTGAATCTGTAAATTCAGTTATTTTTCTCTAAGTGATTTTATACTTTTAATTTTTTTAACTCGAGTTCCTTAACATCTTTTTTTTTAAGCTCGTGCCGGGGCACGTCCCAGTCACGTCCCGCGCACGTCCCTGATGTGCGTGGATAGTCCCTTAATCATCGTTGCAGGGCGCGTTCCATTCTTGTCATTGGTGATCTTTGTCAAAAGGTGTAATCATGTTGTTCAGTTTATAAGGTGGAAAACAGCTCCCTTGATCACTTATTTCGCTCTTTATTCGTGTGAAAATCTCTTCGGGTAACTTCAGTTATGTTGAACTTACTAAAACACCATGTCGTCGCTGGTCTTCAGATGGTCTTGCTTTAAGCGCATAAACCATTTCCCTTGCACTTGTACAGTTACTGTACACCAGAATTTACTAACTATCATTACGTTGAAATAAATGAAAAATTCAATATTTTTGGGGACGGACTTGGGAACAGAGAAAACTGTTCTGTTCTTTGGTTCTATGGGACAGATAAACAGAATTAAATCCTCTATGGTTTCATGTTGATAAAAAAGCTATATTCTTGACATCTAGCAAAAACTCATCAGTCATCAAAAATATTTGCTGTTTCTGAAACACAAGTATAGTGGAATGAATGAGCTACTGCAACAACATGGGTGCTCAAACGTGTTCACAGTTCCCGAGGGACTTAAGGAGTTGATGTCTGATATTTCTAGGGAGGTAAGTGACCGTGAAATCTATAGAATCAGGGAATGCGAGACCCGGGCTTAACTGCATGTGACTGCAAACCCCAGTCCATAGCGCACTTGGTTCCGTGTCTCTAATGTCGAGATGGCAAAATTTTATTTCAGAATAATAATTAAAGTAGTTAACAAGACCGCTGTGGCGTAACGGTAGTGAACGCGGCTGCTTTTTTTTAATACTACTTAAGGTGGCAGACCAGCTCACGGCCCACTTGATAGTAAGTGGTTACTGTGGCCTATGGTCATGTGCAACACCAGGGAAGTCACACTCGTGCTGCCGACCTTGTAAACGCAGAGAGTTTTTGTGCCTTCAGTGTAGAAGACAAAGCAGGAAGAGCCTTTGGTCTTCCCACTGACAGCACAAAAACTCTCCAGCTCTGACAACCCTACTCGCCGCTGGGAACACAACACGAGGTTATTTGGCCGCGGTTATTCTGTAGGGCGGAGGTACTTCCCCAGTCGGACTGCTCAATCGGACGGGAATACCGTCGTGTCCTCTACACTACCCCTTCACTACCGCTTAGACTCCAAGTTGAAAGCGTCGGATGCGACAGGGAATAACTCTTGGATAAAGAAGAAGAATTTAAAGTAGTACAAAGTGAATCATTCACTCAAGAAGAAGAAGAAGACCAGCTTGTGCTTTTCTTTTCTTTTCTTCATTATCATCTCAGCGTTAGACCCGATCACTTCCGAGGCTCTTAACTTGGAGTCTGGAGCCCACCTATCGACGGCTTTAAAATTATGACAAAGTGCCCGCGTGAGGGCATCAAGCTCGCCTTCTATTAAGTGGAACCGACAATCATAGTTGGCGAAATGTGGGTGTTACACACCACTGCCTACCGTACCGGGGAGTTACAAGCGTGAATACGTGTCTAAAACTAGTGCATTGGACTACACTACGCTATCATGCAACTTTAGCAAATTGTATTTAAATGTTTCGTAGTAGCTATTATGAAAACCGCAGGCGCTTTTAATTCACCGTGAATTACATTGAACACCGTGAATTTCAACATACCTTTATTTTATACTACTAAGGTGGCAAGTAAGCACACGGTCCACCTAATGGAAAGTGATTACCATGGCCTATGGATGTGTGCAATACTAGGTAATTCACACTCATGCTGCCGACTCTGTGAACACAAGGTTTCTGTGCCGTCAGTGTAGAAGAAAAAGCAGAAATAGCCTTTGTTCTTCCCACTGACAGCACAAAAACCCTACTCACTGCCGGGAACATAACAAAAAGTTATTATGGCCGCGGTATTCTGTAGGGCGGAGGTCCTTCCCCAGTTGGACTGCTCAATTGGACGGAATTACCGTTGTATCCTATCTCCTATCAACCTATTGAAAATATCTATATATAATATAATAGGGCCACTTGAATATTGCTTGAAAATTTGATACTTTCTTTTAATTCGCTTGAAAACATCCCTTTGCTTTATTCAGAAAATCAAGTTTGTAAATTAATAAGGCAGCTACGTTTTAAATTAGAAAAAAGAATTGCTTTTTATTTAATTTCGAAAGGGCAGCTGCTATTTTATAATACTTACTTATATACATCAATACGCCAACAGGTGCTGCGGCTCCAACCCAGATCCCTTCTGGACTTCATAACAAACTACCTCTCAGCACTACTGATCACCCGAGAGCATGGCATCATGGCAGTCAAGATCCTCGACGACCTGTGCGACTGCAGACCTTCAGTCTCTGAGCACCTACTTCAGCTCGGCCTGGAACGTACCCAGGCTGAAACTCTCTCGGAGATTATAAAGACTGAGATTGAATCTTCTGAGCCTGTGCCAGAGAAAGGTAAACCGAAACCATCAAAGACTTTCATATATTTCTCAACATCACTATTTTTATAGGCTTACTTCGGAACTCGAGGTACACTTACTCTTTCTTCTTTTGATTTGCTTTTACGGCTTTGCGGGAGCGAAAAGCATCTGACCTCCTAATCTCGAAAGGAAAGGTCTTGGCAGAGATGAGGTAGGCTTGGACTCGAAGGCCTAGAGTAGGCCCTATTTACAACAAAACTAAGTAGCAGCACAGATCCAATTAGACATATGTTTATGCCAAAAACTTTTGCACACTGTGTAACGGCACGGCAAACCTTACTTGCGCCTACCTCTGCTACTAATGTAGAGGCTTTGGGAACAGAGTCAGCGGTATATCCAAGAACAGAGCGTGAAAGAGGATATCATAATAAAAGGTGCAACATAGATATTAACACAAGACAAGACAAGAATTTAGGACAAGGGTAGATGGATGATAAGGACCTATTTGTAAAGACTAATTTCTTTTTTCCAAGAAACTGTAAAAGAGTATGATTTAATGAAGAAGATACTCACCAGAGTGCCTCTGGACGAAGAAATGTCAGCCAAAGTGTGTCAAGTGGCGAGGAACGCTTATAAGGACTACTGGTATCGGCGGGATTTGATGAAAAAGGTAAGGGCTATGATTTTAAATGCATACTTATAATTCGTTGAAAACCTAAACTCCTTCCTTACCAAGGCGCACACAAAATTTTTTTTTGGCCTTAAAACCCTTCGGATACCCCATCGGAGCCAGGGAGGATTATGTGACAACTCGAACTGACTTAAACTGCACGTCGTATTACCGATTTTGAGACTGCCTCTATCACTCACAAGGCGCACACTAAATGAATTGTGATTTTCTCTTCCTTATGGACGCCTACACAGTAGCCTTGAAAGACCTTAGCGGCTTGTCTACCTACGAGTATCTACCAGATGGCTTTGGAGAACAGTGGGATCATTTTCTGGCTTATCGATAACACACCCTCCTAGAAATAAAAATGAGCACATGAGAACTTGCAATTGCAGCAACAATGTAACACGAATGCCCAGTGGTTTGTCTCCGACAATACTGACGCACGCGTGCCCTATGGCGGGGCGCGGCTGGTTCCCAATTATTTATATGACATTTTTTTATTTTTTTATTTTGCCATTTGCCTTTTTAGTTTTAATTTTTGCGTGATTATTATAAAATAAATACCATTTGAACAACGCGTACCTCACGTCAGTTCTGGTATACTAAACAGATCATTATAAGAATTATCTTCATTTTCAGGGCATGAAGAAGGCAGACGATAAACCCTGGGAAATAGCTGCAGCGAACACCTTAGAGTTGTATAAAAAGACCAAACCCACACTCACTGAACTGCACAGGGCTACAGAAAAAATACAAGTAAGTCTTTGGAATTTTCTTGGCGATTCCTGATCCACTTTCTTCCATATTGGTCCTTTTTTTCCATTTTTCATTCCTGACTTCATTTGGTTTTTACGGGGCAACTGCCTTCTGTTCACCAGCCTTATTTATAAGGCTCGGGTCGCAGCATTAGTGGGACCGGTGGGTGTCACGCGGTGCGCAGACAACAACCGTCTTTTGATGAGGCCGTCAAGTTGAGTGCCACCTTTGTTAACATGGTACGTGTATGTAATGGTGACCCTCTTTTCTGTGACTGCCTCCAGCTTACCATCAGGCGAGGTGAAATTTTTTTGCTGTTTTTTTTTATATAGAGTCAAATTAACGTGTCCTAAATAAAAAAAAACAGCCGTTTATTCCTGTAATTGTCAATATTATAATTCTTGTGTCTGTGTCTGTTTGTCATCCTTCATCAATGAATTCATGATTTGGATGAAATTGAATGAAATTTTGTGTGAAATTTTGTTCCTGGATAGTTTGAAAATACAATTAAACCCGGTAAGTGGCGCTGATGTTAACCTGTTCACTGTTTTTCCGGGTAGCACTATGTCAAAAATCGACATATGGCTTTTGTTCATACTTTGTTGTGATTAATATCGTTTCTTCATAAAAAAATAAACATCTTCTAGTAACAACCATGGATGAATTTGACAACATAAATACCGATAATAGACGCAGAAATATACCGTTCATAGATTACGACAGCGAGAACGACTTGAACATATCCTATATTAGTCAACCAAATAGTTGCTTATATAGAGAACAGGTTTTAGACTTAGAGGAAAAAGTTAAAACATTAAGCACGGAGCTACAAGCAGCACATACGGAAATTGATAACTTAAACCTGGAAATCACAAATTGTAGAAAAGAGGTCAGTGATTGTATCTTCAAATTGAAACTATTGAAGTCTGTCGGGATTGAAAATAAAAGCTATGACATACAAGGTACACCGAAAAGATTCTACTCCCCGCAATTAAGTAGACATTCTCCATGTACAAAACTCAAATTTGTTTTACCGCGGAAACCATTTACGGAACTACCGATAGCTTCGGATTATAGGCTGAATTCGAATTCTATTGGACACAATTCATTTAAGTTAAATGTTAGCTTTGACTCCGCTATAAAATGTAGTAAAACACGTTACCCGAAAGATATTGATATGGCCACAATTATTGTGGGCTCACAAACAAATGGAACGACTGCTATCAATTATACGACGTTATCGGACCTGGGCTCCTGCTGTAACAGGGAGATTGACAAGACATCGGGGAACGTACGCACGAGCACGGAACGTGAAGAACCTTTTGTTTCTAAGCATGGACCTCAGCACAGATTTTACATTTTTGCAGATCAAAATGGATATGGTGTGGGAAGACAGTTACGCAATCTACTTGGAAATTCCTTTACAATAACATCTTTTATAAAACCTAATGCACCCCTGTCTGAGATTCTCAAACCATGTGTCAAAATGTGTTCCGATTTCACTAGTTCTGACTTTGTCCTAATATGGGGTGGTACAAACGACTATAATCCATTGGAGCTCCAGTCAGTTTTATATTATACATTAAATCATATGAAAAATACGAATATTTTGTTAGGAAAGATTTACAAAAATAAATATTTAAATGTTTGTAGGTTAAATAATCTGTTGAGATTAATTTGCTGTAACTTAAAAAATACTTCCTACATACCACTGGACATAAATGATAATATTTTTGCGACTATTTTTAATAAATTACAAGCCAGCAGATTGATACATAAAGAAATCTTACGATTAAAATATAAAAATAATTATGTCCACTATCTTTCTAAATTGACCGAGCCTGAAATACCTCATAAATGTTACAGTAATGCATTTGTGCAGACTGACTATACCTCAGGAACTGCGAAAATATGTAATAGCGTCACCACACAGACAGAATGTGAGGCCATTTCTGTCTCTGCTATAATTCAAGATAACTGTCAAACCAGTGCCACATCTGAGTTTTTTCGAGGGCAATTTTTTGATGAAACCAATTAGTCAAAACTGTTTTAGCCACAATAACAAAAATTATGTCTTAAATATTTTTCATCAAAATGTCTGCGGCATTAGTAATAAAAAGGAAGAATTTGAAATGTATATTGATGGGTTAGAGATGGTTATGCATTACGTTTGTTTAACGGAACACTTTTTAAATGAGTCTCTGTGTGGTTTATTTTCTTTCTATAACTTTAAGCTGGTTTCTCTTAACTACAGGGTAAACAAATCGCGAGGTGGCTCTTTGATTCTTGCACGGCACGATAGGGAATGCGAGGACCAGGCTGTTATATGTAAAACATTGTATAAAAGGGACGCTTTTGAAGTTTGTGGTGTTAAAGATATCCAGTCTGGTGTATATGTTTTTTGCTGTTATCGCAGTCCTTATGACAATAATTTAGAAACTTTTATGAACATGTTTGAGCGATTACTGGAACAACTTTTTGACAAGAGATGCTTTATATGTGGAGATTTCAATATAGACCTCTTAACTGACGAAAAGAAAAAAAAGGACTTCATAAATATTCTGACAGCTTACAATTTTAGACCTCTCGTTAATACAACTACTTTTAGGCGAAATGATCGAATTTCTTGTATAGATAACTTTTTGACTAATTTTGAAGAGGATGCTGTAGTTGAATGTACGGTTGACCACAATGGATTAGCAGATGGACATGCAGGCCTAATATGTAATGCATTATACAGTAATAATAATTTTAAGAATAAGTATACTACATATAGAACCACTTATAAAAGAATTTTTAATACAACAAATAATGAGAGGTTCCGGGAGTTGCTACTATCAAATAATTTAACGGCAATGCATGTAAACACTTTTATTTCAAAATTCAATGATATTTTTCGTGAGAGTTTCAAGATAAGAAAAGTTAAAATTCACCCCAAAAGTGACTCCGGTTTAAACTGGGTCTCTAAAGGAATCAGAGTTTCTGGTAAAATGAAGCGGTTTCTTTGTGTAAAAGGTAATCTGCATGCTTCCTGGGCCCATTATAAAAAGAAATATATTAACATATATAGGCGGGTAGTTAGGAACGCGAAAAAACTGGCAGTTCAAACTGCTTTAGCGAGATCTGGAAATGTTGCGAGGGATGTTTGGCGTATAGTCAATAAACACAGGAACAAGAAAACACAAGACAATAAATACCACTCCCTATATAATGAGGATTCCATCACTTCGGATCCCAAAGAAATTGTCAATTTGTTTGTCACTTCTTTTGACTATAATTCTGGGATGAGTGGCGTCGACTGTAGCTCAGCTTTAGGAATCCTTAAGCAAAATACAGCTAGAATTCAAAGAGATATGGTCGTTGACTGGGTAACTACTAAGGAGGTTTTTAACATTGTAAATAAAATGAAAACTAAACTCTCGTGTGGTTATGATGGTGTGCCCATTAAGGTTTTCAAAGACAATATAGACTTATTAGCTGAACCATTGAGCAATCTTTTTAATCAATGCATACAAGGTGGTTTTTTTCCGGATCAGTTAAAGATAGCCAAAGTAGTACCGATACATAAGAAGGGCTCAAAATTAGATCCGAAAATGTATCGACCGATCTCTCTTCTTCCAACAATTTCCAAAATATTTGAAGTCCTACTAAAAATTAGACTGCTGAGGCATCTCTGTACAAATAATGTAATAAATCCGAGACAGTTTGCTTATCTTAAGGGGGTGGGAACGTTAGACGCAATTAATACCTTAATTAATGATGTAGTAACTAGACTAAATGACAGGCAAAGAGTGGCAGGCATCTTTTTAGATATGAGTTCTGCTTTTGATGCTGTGAGGCACGATCTACTTATTGAAAAGCTAGAGCACTACGGCGTGCGAGGGGCAGTCAAACAGCTGTTTGCCTCATATCTGAATAACAGACAAATGTTTGTAGAGATCAAGACGGACAGCTATGATCAATCAGGAACCATTCGAACCAAATGTGAAAAGACTTTTAAATCTAGACTTGTGAAAATAAAATCGGGAGTTCCTCAAGGCTCTACACTGGGTCCTATTTTCTTCATTATCTTCATCAATGACCTGATAAACAGTGCGGTGAACAAGCTACCTGAACATCTGAATCTGACGGTATTTGCCGATGATACCAGCGCTATTGTATCGGCCAATAACATTTCTAGTTTAAATGAAAGAGTTAGTGTGGCACTGGATTACCTCAACGAATGGTTCACATCAAATTGCCTTAAAATAAACAGCAGCAAATCCAACATTATATTATTTAAATCCACCAGTAAAACGTCAGACAGTCTAGCCTGTGAACTTAAGGGTGATAAGCTTGACACAGTTAATGAAGTCAAATTTTTGGGTGTATATGTTGACTGCTCTTTGAATTGGAAATGTGAGTTGGCAGGCATAGAGGCTGGTATCCACTCAGCCTGCTATGTATTGAGAAGCCTAAGAGATGTTGTGCAATTGGAGCAGCTTAGATGTGTGTACTTCGCCCTAGTCGAATCCAAATTGAGATACAGCATTCTTTTCTGGGGAGGCAGTTATGAGTACAATGTCCAGAAAGCCTTCGTAGCACAGAAGAGAGCCATTAGAACCATGGTACGCATAGACCAACAGCAGTCCTGTAGAGCACATTTTAGAGAACTAAGGATTTTAACAGTGCCCTGTCTGTATATTATGGTTCTGCTGACGTTTCTGGCCAAAAACATACACATTTTCGAAAGCAGGGAAAGTAGACTTGAACGAGAGAGTACAAGAAGGAAACATATGCCTTCAATGATTGCACCCACTCTGGATGTGGTCAAACATGGCGCTTTTTATAGTGCAGTAAAAATATTTAACAGTCTTCCCTTGGATATAAGAAGCGCAGTTTACACGAAAGAGTTCGAAGCCACACTGAGGGCTTTTCTTGTTGAAGGGTGCTTCTATTCAATTGACGAATTTATGAAATGACATGCTTAAAATTATATGAAGTGACATGGTTTACTTATGCATGCATAGACATTCGTATTCAATTTATTTCAATTTCTAATAATTTTTGGTCTTTATGTTTTGACATTTGTATTATATTTTTGGATTTAATTGATATCTTGACATTATTTGTAATTTGGTGTTTTGTGCTAAACGATTAATATAAAGAGTATTGTGGCTACTATTAAATTTAGGATAAGTGCATGCATGGACATTCGTTTTCAATTTGTTTCAATTTCTTATAATTTGTGGCCTTTTTTTAATGTATGTTTGGACATTTGTATTATATTCTATATTTTTCAATTTAATTAGTATCTTTGACATAAATTGTAATTTGGTGTTTTGTGCTAAAATATAAATATAAAGAGTATTGTAGCTACTGGTAAACTTAGAATAAGCTCCATTATATTTTCAATACAATGTAATATTGTTCAGAAAATAAACAAATACAAATACAAATACAAATTTATATGCCTAAGAACACTTGGGCAATAAATACTAATATATATAAAACTAGCTGTCGCCCGCGGCTCCGCCCGCGTGGATGTCGGTTATCGCGAATCGGGGTATGAAAAATAGATGTTGGCCGATTCTCAGACCTACCCGATATGCCCACATAATTTCATAAGAATCGGTCGAGCCGTTTCGGAGGAGTTTGGCAACGAAAACTGTGACACGAGAATTTTATATATTAGATTGTACCGATATACAAAAAAGGCTCAAAACAAGACCCAAAGATGTATCGACCGATCTCCCTATTACCTACAAAATTTAAAATATTCGAATTTTACTAAAAACTACATTGTTAAGACATCTTGTTTCTAATAATATAATTAGTCAAAGACAATTCGCTTACCTTAAAAATGTGGGAACGGTAGATGCAATCAACACTTTAATCAATGATATAGTCACTAGGCTTAACGATAAGCAAAGAGTTGCAGGCATATTTCTTGATTTGAGTTCCGCTTTCGATGCATTCAGACATGACATACTTATCGAAAAGTTAGAGCACTATGGAGTAAGGGGCGCAGCTAAACAGCTATTTACTTCCTATCTAAGCAACAGGTATATGTTTGTTGAGATCAGGGCAGAGAGTTACGAACTGTTGGGGACTGTTCACACAAAATGCGAGAAGACTTTTAATTCCAGACTAGTAAAAATTAAAACTGGGGTTCCTCAAGGTTCTACACTTGATCCCATCCTTTTCATTGTTTATATAAATGATCTGATAAATAGTGTGGTAAATCAGTTACCTAATCATTTGAAACTTACCGTATTCGCTGACGACACTAATGCAATTGTATCAGCAAATAATTTAATAGATTTAAATGAAAACGTTAATATTGCACTTAAACACCTCAATAATTGGTTCACGTTAAGCTACCTAAAAATAAATAGCAGCAAATCGAAAACAATATTATTTAAAACTACGAGCCTGGCTTGCGAACTCATGGGGGATAGGCTAGAAACAGTTGATGAAACTAAATTCTTGGGTGTACATGTCGACTGTCTCCTAAACTGGAAGTGTGAAATAGCAAGTATAGTGGCTAGCATTCATTCAGCTTGTTATGTGCTGAGAAGCCTTAGAGATGTTGTACACATGGAGCACCTAAGAAGTGTGTATTTTGCGTTGGTAGAATCGAAATTGAGGTACAGCATAATTTTCTGGGGGGCAGTTATGCATATAATGCTCAAAAGGCATTCGTCGCGCAGAAAAGAGCCATCAGAACCATGGTGCGCATAGACCAGCAACACTCCTGTAGGGAACTACGCATTTTAACAGTGCCCTGTTTATATATAATGGTTACATTGACTTTTTTCGCAAAAAACATATACACCTTCGAAAACAAGGAAGGCAGAGCACTGCGTAAAAGCACTAGACGGAAAGACATGTCTTCAATAATTGCAACCACGCTAAATGTAGTTAAACACAGCCCATTCTATAGCGCAGTCAAACTTTTCAACAGCCTTCCTTTAGATATTAAGAGCGCTGTATATACGAAGGAGTTTGAAACCCTACTAAAGGCTTTTCTTATTGAGAGGTATTTCCATGCGGTTGACGATTTTGTGAAATGACATATGTATTTTTTAGGATGCATGCAAGGACATTTTTCTCTCTTAATTTGTTTTTTGTTTTCAGTTTTTTGTATCTATAATAATAATGTATTTAAATTTAATGCTATTTGGACATCTTTTGGCAATTTTTCTTTGGGCATGCAACTTTGATACATTAATTGTTTTATTTAATCTTTGTCGGCTTCTTTGTGTATATATTATAATATAATATTTACATGTTGTTTGGATGATTTTATATTGTTATTAGCTTTGTTGTTATTAGATTAAGATTTTCAATACAATGTAACATTTTTCGAGAAATAAATGAATGAATGAATGAATGAATGAATAAAGTGTATTAGTAACATATACGCGTGAAAACCATACCCCTTCTTAGCAGTCGAGTAAAAAGGTATCTAAGCCCGTTTGATGTCAATAAGCTATTACGTAGACCCAAAAACAAAGTTGTCGAGGGTAAATCTTTGCCAACCCCTAGGGGGATTTACAGGCTTGATGTTCTGATTCTAGGCTGCTTACAAAGGCTACCATATCCGTAGAAATGTGCTCAGTCATCTGCTCCCGAAAAAACAGAAGAAGTATGGCCGCAAACTGGACCTGCCAGGGCCTCCGCTAGACGTTGGAGCCTCACGGGAGATCGATCTTGGACCAGTCGTTGTGAGTTTTTTGACAGTCTTTAATAATAGAAGGTAGGGCACGACGGTACTGCCATCCTAATTGAGCAATTCGACTGTTCCCTAGTCGGATTGCTCAATTGTGATGGCAGTACCTCCACCCTACAGAAAACTGCGACCATAATAATCTTGTGTTGTGTTACCGGCGGTGAGTAGGGTAGCCAGAGCTCACTGGAGAGTTTTGTGCTGTCAGTGGGACTACCAAAAGCTTGGTCTGCTTTTTCTTCTTTACTGACGGCACAGAAACTCTGTTTTTACAGGGTTAGCAGCACGAGTTTGACACCCTGGTGATCCAGAGGTCCATAGGCCACAGTAACCACTTTCCATCAGGTGGGCCGCGTGTTTGTTTACCAACCTAACTTGTATATAACAAATTAGGGTTTGCACGATTCTCCTCTTCCTAATACTTCAGTTTATTCCGCTAAATGTTGAATTCCCAAAATGTTGAAATTGTAAAACTTTGAATTTCTATAATTATTGAATATCCAAAATTGAACCCAGACTGCTGAACTTCCAAAATGTTGAATATACCCAAAATGTTGAACTCCCAAAATGTTGCATTCATCAAAAAAATAATATTTCCTGGAAGTCCTGAAACCATTATGTAATAGTAATCAAAATCAAGTCATTGATAAAAACATACATCTCCAGAACATTAGACAGAACATCAAAGAAGATGATGTGGACGAGCTATTTGAAGAAGAGAAGAAGAAGAAGCTGGGTAGCCAGTACAACCCGCTGAAGAGCATCACACACGAAGACGCGGCGGTGATGGACAGGAAGGCCAAGAAGGGGGTCAAATTGGGGGCCAACTTTGCTGATGGTTAGTTTACCTATCTTTAGTTTTTATGAACATAACCTGTAAATGCCAGCCTATGTGGCATGGCGGTAGCGAACGCGTTTGCTACGCAAGGGTCACTGGTTTGGTTCCCGTTGCAATATGGCTATTTGCATTAGTCTGGTCGTGCCTCGGTGAGTACGTTAACACGTTCACTACGCCTGTAACTTCCCAAAATTGTATGGACACAGGTGTATTGACCTACATTGGTCAGGCACGGTGGTAAACTTAGCTTAAGAAGAATTATTATTGACGATCGAACCGCGGTAGCCTAATGGTATGGGTAATGTACTGCTGAGACGAGGTCTCGGGTTCGATCCCAGGTTTTACCATGGCACACAAATGAATTTTCGATGCTTTTCGAAGTTATGTGTGTATCAATCGCAGGTTTATAAGTGTCCGGTTAATGGCAACAGGCTCGCCACCTATTACATTGGGACGTAAAAACATAAACTGGCGAAATGTGGGTGCTAGCACCTCTGCCTACCCCTTCGGGGATATAGGCGTGAGTTTATGTTATGTTATTATTGGCGTCAATAAGAAACAACAATGATGTTCTAAATAGACTTCGACGTTCCACCAACAATGATGTTCGGTCCCACGTTTGGGCGAGCCCATTGGCGTTAACCGGGCACTCTGTCCTGGGCTGTAGGTTTACGTCAATATTGCGTAAGTTTTCTAGTCTAATAAACATTTTCTTTACTTTTTTTTTTTCAGAAACCCTGACCGTGGACAGATCAGGTTACGTAGAAACTGATAAAATGTCGCACCCATCTGCGGCCAGGATTTCTTTCTCAGGGGTAATATTGTCGTGTTTATGTCGTAGCCAAATAGCTTAATCAGTCGTTAAATTAACTGTCTAGGCTCTTTACTAAATAGTCGGCCTGAATGATGTTCAGCCATTTGATTAAACGGCTTGTTAAATGGCTTGGATCGATGACGTCTAATTAGTTGCCCAGCCATTTAATCAAACAGCTATAAAAATGACTTTTTTCTGCATGGTAATAAAAAATAACCACGAAAGCTAATGCCTTCTATCCTAAACTATCCAAGTCGGATTGTGCAGCTGTCTCAATAAACCAATCACTAATTTTCTGTAAATACACCTTTGCCTATCCCCTCTGGGATTTACAGGCGTGAGTATATATATATATATATATATGTAATTTTCTGTCTTAATTCGTGGTGGTGTCTTATCTTACAAATGGCCTTAACATTAGCCAGCCAGGTTATTAAATGTTGTAATAAACGTTACGGCTGAATATCATTCAGGCCGTTATTTGAATGGCGCCGTTTAGTTACCAGCCTAGGCAGTTAATTGAACGGCTGCTCAAGCTAGTTGGCTGCAACTTTTATATAAAAATAGTTTCGTATCTATCGTATCTAGACAATCTAATAAAAAAAAGAAAAATATGTTAATCTTATCTAGGAAAACATAAATGAACATAATATGTTTTAACCGAATTCAAAAGGTTCTCAATCCTTTTTTTTTACGTGCGGGAAATCCCCACGGATACCCACCCCTCCGGAACCGGAGGGGTAGGTTATGTCGGACTCGAACCGACTAAACCGCACGCCGTCTCTGGGTCGTAGTGCTAGGCCGAAGGTGAAGTTGTCATGCGACATATCCCTCGCACCCCGGCTGACCCAGGGCCATCCCTCTCGGTCTGGCCCTCCTCGGGAGGTGGGGACCACGCGGTCCCCGACTCAACCCCGGTGTGGGGGGACGCGCATCGTCCTACGATGCGCGCCGCCGCCATGGCCTTCTTCTGTTAGGGTGTCGGGCGGCTCCACCCGTCCGTCACCCTCAGGCCCGCGCTCATGGGGGGCGGAGGTCAGTTTGCGCCCTCCAACGCCCGAGCCGCCTTCGGACGCGTGCAGCGATGTCAGCGAGCCTTTCTCGCTCATCGCGCCACGCCCGCTCTGCTGTCTCCTTCGCGAGCATGACCTGCTCGCAGAAGGAGGCGCTGGCCGCCCACGCATCCGCGTAGCGGACCATCGCCGCAAGCAGGGTGGAGAGCGTGAGCACTCTCACCCCCAGGGCCGCCACAAGCTCCCGCCTCGGCGTCTCAAACGCCGGGCACTCGGTGAGCGTGTGCAGCCCCGAGTCCACGCTCGCGTCGCAGTGATGGCACTCGGGCGTTGGCTCTATACCCATCAGATGCAGATACCGCCCGAAGCTACCGTGCCCGGTGATAATCTGCGTCTGACGGTACGAGAGGCTACCATGTGGCCTCTTTAGCCACTCCCCCATGATAGGCCTTACCGCCGTAATCACGGCGTGCCCTGCGCGTGGTTGCCCAAGTCGTCGCTCCCACTCGGCCACCATGATTTCACCATTTCTCGGCCCGAATATCCTCGGGCTCGGGATCGAATCCCCCCTCCCGCGCCTCCTTTCGGAATTTATATAGTGCCGAAAGGGCCCTCGCTTCCAGGATCCACGGTGGCGATCCGGCCAGGAGACTCGCCGCTTCAAAGGATATCGTTGCGGTATCCCCTGATGGCCCTGGAGGCCATCGTGCTCTGCGCCGTACGGAGCAGAGGCAGAAATCTGGCCTCCAGGGTGTCCGCCCACACGGGGCACCCGTATAGGGCCATGGACCGCACGACACCCGCGTAAAGTCTCCTGCAGGAGGACTCTGGGCCCTTCAAGTTGGGCAACAACCGGCCCAAGGCATTCGCCGTGAGCACCAACTTGGGGCGCAGACTTTGGAAATGCTGTCCGAAGTCCGATCGACCATCAAGCACGAGCCCCAGGTATTTCAACCGGGGCTTGATATCGATGGGAGTGCCTCCCACTGTTAGGCTGGCTCCCGGGCCTGGCCTGCGCCGAGGGCCATGAAAGAACATGGCCTCGGACTTGTGCAGAGCCACCTCGAGACCCAACCGCCGGATCCTGTCGACGACCTGAGCAACCGCGGTCGTGGCCCTCAGGGTCGCTTCGCGGTGCGTAGCCCCGCTCACCGTCACTAGCGTGTCATCCGCGTAACACGTGACGGTGGCACCGTACGCGAACTCACCGCGAAGCACCCAGTCGTAACCGATGTTCCACAGGAGCGGCCCCAGGACCGACCCCTGTGGAACACCGCACGACATCTTACGCCTACCGACTCCCGTCGAACTTGGGTAGATGACGGCTCTCTCCGTCACGTACGCCCCGAGGTTCTCAATACGATGATAAATTGGAATACTTTGTTTGCTATGCCTGAACTACTATGATACAATCATTTAAAATATGGACTCACGGGTTAAGAACCAACTTCTAACAGATCTGTGAATCTGTAAATTCAATGGTAAATTCAGTTATTTCAGTACTTCTTTATGTCTCTTTTTTTTTTTTTTTTTTTTTTTTTTTTTACGTGCGGGAAATCCCCACGGATACCCGCCCCTCCGGAGCCGGAGGGGTGGGTTATGTCGGACTCGAACCGACTAAACCGCACGCCGTCTGTGGGTCGTGGTGCTAGGCCGAAGGTGAGGTTGCCTTGCGGCATATCCCTCGCACCCCGGCTGACCCAGGGCCATCCCTTTCGGTCTGGCCCTCCTCGGGAGGTGGGGACCACGCCATCCCCGACCACGCCGTCCCCGTCTTTATGTCTCTTGTGAGCTTAACATTTTTGTAAAAAATTTAAAAGTAGTCCTTTTTCATGAAAGTGCACCAAGCATGGTTGCATTCAACGCTTACATTTGGGATGCTGGGATATCCCTTAGTCTTTTCCATAATTTGATTTATTTTGACTATTGCGGTCGCTCGCCTATCGCGCAGGTTTTACTCGTAACTCAACCACAAGTAAACCAACTGCGCCAAAACCTCATTCATCAATTAGCCAGTCTACGGACTTCTAGGCGAGACTGACGCGGTTCTCAAAGATCGCAGACAGGCCCCATAAACGCTAAGCGTGTTTGTAATGGTGAACCTCTTTCCTGAGACTTTGCCTTTAGCTTACCATCAGGCGAGGTGAAGTCAAATTGACGTGTCGTATATAAAAAAGAACATACAAGTTGAGGTGGAATAAAAAAATTTACATACATGAACTGTGAAAACATTTAGGGTATTTGACAAATTTTGGAAAACCATTTTAAATTATTCCTTAGCATATTAATATGCACACTACATCGATATTTCAAAAAAAAAATCAACGGATAATAACAAAAATTCGATGTTAAAGTTTAAATTTTCAAAAACGCACGAAAAACGCTGTCGCCTTTTATAGAGCCGACTACGTGACGTCACACGCAAGTAAACATTTTGTATAACCTTAAAGCAGTGAAGTAAATAATAAAGTTTTTCTTCAAACATTGTGAATAAAATGGTGTATAAATGGTGTGTAGTTGCACAATGTACAAATACGCCTAAAAATAATCTACAAAAACTGTTTGTTTCTGTTCTGTTCTGTTCTGTCACAAAGCCGTGTTTACTTGCGTGTGACGTCAGCAGTACTGTGATCGATCACAGAGCGTTTTCGTCACAGATAAAAATTCAAAAATTTATTAGATATTTTTAAGCGAAATTCTCAAAAAATACACTTATTTTAGTTTAATTTATAGTTTTAAATGTCTTTTTACGCTATTATCTGATAGGATGATCATTATTTGTAGTATTTTTTTTAATGTTGTCAAATAGCGTATTGCGAATCAAAGTTCTCAGCGATCAGTTCGGATCACATTCCAAAATCGGGCCCAAAAATTCGGTACGTTACACTATTGGTTTCGGGTTTAAATACTACCGTAGGAAGACGGAGGTGAATTCAATGTGCTTACCTGCATGACTAAAAATGCTAAGTAGGTATTTATTTAATTCGTGCTATGTGCAATCATGTAATGAATATAAACCAGGTAGTATTAATTGGGATAGTACTATGTCCAGCAGTAGACCGCGGGTAATATTGATTGACTGATATATATATAGGCTCCAGAAGTTATCAAACTGCGTGATGATGCTTTACCCGAAGTACCGGAAGAGAAGGACGAGGTTATGGAGCTGTCGATACCTGCGACTGATGAAGACCTGGATCTAGAAGTGCCCGAGGATTTAACAGGTAAGCAAACACTAGAACCACAGCTATATCACAACAGCGGATTCTACGTGTACGGTACAATACGCTGGCCAATGAATAGCCACTTGTCTATAGGGGCCGATGATCAGAATAATTGTATTTTATGCCTATTTCTGGGATGAAAAGTAACCTATGTGTTATTTATTACATTACGGACTATAACTATATGACTATAAGATCCAAATACCTTCACAAATTTTACATTTATAATGTAGTAAGAAGCAGAATGACGATCAGTCCCCCACCCCCTCCCCTTGATAAGAGACTATTCGTTAGCGTATTGTAGCATAGAATGATGAATGTATGGGATAGATTTCTTCACGTTTATGACAGTCTTCCAAGCATGTCAATCTCGTATATAAATCAATTTATTCCACTTATTTAAAGGGGCGTAGTTTCAAAGTAGTCTATCCGCTCCTCGCTAGATGGCGTTGGATGTAGCATGGCAGTAAAGCTCAGAATTATAATCAGCTCCGTATTATCTTCTCCAGGTGAAGGTTATGATGACTATACAGAGAGTGGTCTGTCCGCTCCTGAGACAGCTGACGCCACGGATGTAGAAGATATCCCCGAAGAAGGCGAAGAAGAAGAAGAATAATGTGCAATAAACATTGGATTATATTTGTAACTTCTGAGAGTTTAGTTTTGTTTGTAGAATGTGATTAGTTAAGACGTTTTTACATTGAACCGTTTAAGCAAATGTTAACACAGAGGATAAATTATGTTATGTGAGAAAATCAAAAGTTTTGCAATATGTGTTTTTTAAATAGGTATATCCACTGCCATCTGGTCCATCTGCATTTATTTTTATCTATAGTTATCAACAAATGACTTTTATTAAAAGAGTAGATTTGAACACTTAGATGCACAATGTGCATAACGCAAAATTTACTGATACTGCATATTACTATTTTGAAATATTTTTGAAACTCCTGCGAAAGAATCGTCAATAATTATTGATGGATTGATTAAAATTAATTGTATATTCTTTACAAGTACCTATTCTGTTTTATTTTACTGTATTAAATCAAATGAAAACAATCAAACAAAGGACATTGCTACGCGTCCATACATCGTTCGCCCCAGAACCAACAGTAATGGAAAAAGGTTTATTAAATGCAGAATAATTTTTTAATTCTTATTACTTTGTATTTATAAGACGGACAAGATTCTAAAGCCCAGAAATGCAACAAATATGTGAGATTTTGAGGTTACGTTTGTGCATAAGCCGGCCATATTTGGATAATATTATTAACCTATCGATTAAGTATTTGTTATGCCCGTTTGCTCTGAATGGACTTCGAAACATTTAAATGATTTTTAGATAAGTATTATTGACAGTCGAAATTATCCATAACGATCAATAAATACGATAGATAAGACAAATATTAAATTAAAAGTGCTATATTGTCTCGGTACGGTATTTATCAATAGCAGGTAGGTACCAAACCTATTTAAAAATTATATAGATATATTAGAGTTCTTCGTACCTATTATTTTATGTTAGACTAGCAGACCCGACCGGGCTTCGCCCATGGGCCACTTTGAAATATAAGCCGGATTTGTCGACATTTATGATTACTGATCCGCTCTCTTGAGCAGTAGCGTGATGATATTAGCCTATAACCTTACTCGATTGATGCACTCATCATCATTCTCAGTCAGCTCAGCTCAGTTCAGCTTTCAAATCTGTGATGCGGTTGAACTTACCTCCACAACCAATTGGCGAAAAGTTCTGGATTTTGTGGGCTCTGACTACCCGTAACGACCGCCATAGATCTTCGTATGGCAACCGGGACCATTGGCTTAACGTGAGACCATGGCACGATCAGACCAATGCAAATACCATACCTATACATATTCATATATACATTATTTGCACTGAGCGGGGATCGAACCTGCGCCTCCTGTGTAGCGGTTGCGTTCACTAACGCTACGGGACAGAGGCTGTATGGAAGGTGATAATTCGAACCACTAGCTCCTGAGATTAATGCGTTCAGCCAAACAAACAAACTCTTCAGCTTTATAATATTAGTATACAAGTATAGACTTCTGTATAGGTATTAAATATTTTATCTACTCTGATACTATAATACAAAGATTATAAAATTGAAATCAAAACTCTTATGACAAACATTACGCACAGGCCAAAAAAAAAGTTTTATTACGATACAGGTCTTGTATGGACACCTGTATCATTAAATAAAATGTCATTAATAGCAAAATGATTCTAGTAAATATCTACGTTTTACGAAATTATCGTCTAAGCTAATAAGGGCCGAGGAAAAGAAAGACAAATTAATAAGAGCTTAATTGATTAATTTATTTCCTTATCAACTCAGTGTTACCATTTTGCAGCTATTCTAACAGGTCGTAAAATGTGTAGTAAAGTCTACTTTGTAATTATTTTTAGTTTTATAAATTATTGTAAGAACTGAATCAATGAAATATGTTAGTTAGTGATATATTTATAAATGCATGTTTTTCAACCTCACAGGCTTTCTGTAATGAATGTATGCAATATAAATAAAAACATACCTTGTGTTGTGTACACTGTTCAAAGATTCTAAAAGCCCTATATCCATTGCAAAAAAAATGACTATGGCAACATTCGACGTTTGCGCTGTTGTTTTGTCGTGGCGAGTGTTTTCGAATTTTCGATCATCTTTACCGTTTTTTAAAGTGTATTGTGACCCAGACTGCTTAAGGACTCTGATCTTTCCCATTTGTGACCCCCTGCATTCCTACGGACTCTGATACAGATACTTACCTGAGTGACTGTGCTGTTTGTATATTGGATTCCGATTTTGCCTATTCTGTGGATCTCGTTGCTTTGAAACTTGTTTGCTGCCGCCAAGATGGGAGGACGTGGTAGGCCAACCCGTATTCTATGCATCAATTGCAATATATGCGTCAATACACTGCGCCGATATCAAGCCTTGGAACTTGATACCCGAGTTACCACTTTACTTTGTAGCTGGCTGTATCCCCGAATCGTAAGTATTGAGATTTATTAGGCATACCTTTTACATTAGAAACTAGTTGAGTGATCCCAAAACCATTCATATGAGTTATACCATTCAATTTATTTAGAAAGCTGAACATCACATTGCTTGATTAAAACAAACATTAAAACTAAGTTTACACATTACTATGTTATGTTTTTCAGATTACTGATGAAGACTATGTATGTGAAGCATGTAGAGATCTGGCTATGTACAGCGTGAATGTTAATTTGCAGCAAGAAGCCAATCAAAATGATGAACCACAAGCTGGACCTAGCCACCATGGCCATACTAATGTGTGTATTTTATGTGGTTGTTCCATTTTACGACGTCAAAGTGATAAAATATTGAGGGACAATCCGTCTGAACTGCAGCAGTCCATGATTAATGTTATAGAAGGCAGAATAGCACCAAGACAGATTGGTTATATTATATTTTTAAAAACAATAAAATGGTATTTCATCGTCATCATCATCTTAGCTTCATATGTAAGGTCCCAACAAATATTTAAAAAATGTTATGCATGGAAAAAGCAGTCTGTGTTATGCATTTAAATGTGAATAGATATGATAGGAAAATGCATATATAGTTTTAATTCTGAGTGTTGAAAATTAAAATAGTGTTCTTTATTTTCAGATAGCAGCATCTGATCGTGTGTGCCAGCCATGCTGGTTACGCACTCAAAGAGAGGTACGCCGTATGACCCATATTGATGATACTGGACCATTGCCTTGTAGCAGTAATATTTCAATAGAGGAATCAACAGCAGTATCACAAGAGATATCTCAACCTGTGGCAACTCATACAATAGTATTACCTGAGTACAGAAGAGCGGCCAGCTCAAATAATCATTGTGTTTTCCCTAACTGCAATAGTACCATATTGCATGGTATATCAGATAAATTGCGTGCAATTATTCTTCACAATCACCATTATTATGTACCAAACCTAGCTCGTGTTTGTTCAGCACAACGGACACTCACTAGACATTTAAGGAGTGATACATGGCAGACACTATTTGAATCAGAAAATAGTATTGACTCATTTACCGCAGACCAAATACAACATGTGTTTTCATTTGTTAATTCATTTAGTCCAGCAATTGACTTTGAAAATCTAGAAGAAATGGACAACAGAGTATTTGAATATTGGGTGGGGTACACTAAAGAACAGTTCAATCTCTTACTTGTAGAAGTACCTAGAATAACACAAATAAAAAGAGGCAGTCTAGGTCTGGCAGCGGCGCTGCTATTGAAAATGAGGACTGGTGATTCCGATGAGAGAATTTCAACATTGGTGGAAGTACCACGTCGCACATTAGAATGTCTAATGGATAAAGTGAGGGAGGTTTTAGTACAAGATTTTGTTCCTGAGCATCTGGGAATTAATCAAATGACACGAGAGGAATTATTACAACATAATATGTTGATCCCAAACGGATTATACGGTAATAGCAGCAATGCCATTGTAATATGTGATGGCACCTACATTTACATACATAAGAGCTCAAATTATATGTTCCAGAAACAGAGTTATTCTTTGCACAAATACAGGAATTTATTAAAGCCATTTATGATTGTTGCATGTGATGGATATATTGTTGATTGTTTTGGTCCATATAAAGCAACTACATCAGACGCTGAAATAATGGCCAACCTTTTTTCTGCAACGGGTTCTCTAAGGCCATATTTCAGAGAAGGTGATGTGTTCATCTTAGACCGGGGTTTTAGGGACAGTATTAGTTTATTAGAGGGATGTGGCTATAGAAAATGTATGCCAGAATCTCTTTTAGAAGGTGAACACCAATTAACTAAAGCTCAAGCTAACCGTAACCGCTGCGTTACTATTTGTCAATGGGTGGTAGAGGCTGTAAATGGTCATTTCAAAAGAGATTTTAAACTCTTCAGACAAGAATACTTCCATATGTCTCTGCCACACATGATGCAGACATTCCAAATAGCAGCGGCTCCCCTTAACAAGTTTGGTGTACGCTTTCATGACAACATTTATGCGAATGAAATCTTGGAAATTATAAGAGAACGCATGGCTTTAAATATCAACCTGGCTGACATGGTCCAGTTCATAAATATGAACAGAAGGTCATCCCATTTTGAAAATATTACAGCGGATGAAAATAATATATTATACTTCCCAACCCTGGAATATAGGGATTACAAAATGATATTCCAGGCGGGGCAGGAATCTTAGAATATTGCTGCAATTGTTTGGTTGGTCGTCGCACTGTAGGCTGTTGTGCTCATGTGATGACGCTTGTCTGGTATTTGGAATGGGCCAGACGTCAACAAAATATTTCAGCACCGGCAGAATTTCTTGATGCAATTATCGTTCGAGGAGACGATGAATAAACTTACTTTGAAATAAAATGATTTAATTTTTTACCCTAAAAATATACTAATATAATGTTTTAACTAATAGAATGATAAAGATTGCCCCCCCCCCTCTCTCTCTCCCTCTTACCCCCCCTCTACCCCCCCCCCCCCCCTCTCTCGCACACGGACCACCTGATGGAAAGTGATTACCGTGGCCTATGGACGTGTGCAACACCAGGAGAGTCACTAAGCTGCCGATCCTGTAAACACAGACTTTCTGTGCCGCCAGTATAGAAGACAAAGCGGGAATAGCCTTTGGTCTTCCCACTGATAGCACAAAAACTCTCCAGTGCGCTCTGGCTACCCTACTCACCGCCGGGAACACAACACGAGGTTGTTATGGCCGTGGTATTCTGTAGGGCGGAGGTACTTCCCTAGTCGGACTGCTCAGTTGGACGGGAATACCGTCGTGTCCTACGTGTGTTATGTTAACTAGTTTAGAAGTTCCAATTCATAACATCTTGAAATAGGCAAGTAAGAAAAAAGGATTTACCGACATAGACATTTGCACATAAATGGGACTGAAAATCATGTTGGCGAAATGTGATTCATGTAGGTAGGTAGGTACATAAATATAAACAAAAATTGAGTACCTATATAAGTATTGATTTAATTGTTTACCTCAGTGTATATAGGTAAGCCATTAATCAAAAACATTGACACATTAAAGGTGATCTAAAGATATAACCTACAAAATGTTCAAGCCCGAATATCTATTATACTCGGCCTTCTCAAGAGTCAAAATTTAGTACGTAGTGAACAAGTAATCACGCTGTATTAAATAGTAATTTTTTCATTTAAAGACGCCTCATTTTATTCTCAAATAAAAATATGTATGGGAGGCTGCCATTGTTCTTTGAACACTTAGATGCACAATGTGCATAACGCAAAATTTACTGATACTGCATATTACTATTTTGAAATATTTTTGAAACTCCTGCGAAAGAATCGTCAATAATTATTGATGGATTGATTAAAATTAATTGTATATTCTTTACAAGTACCTATTCTGTTTTATTTTACTGTATTAAATCAAATGAAAACAATCAAACAAAGGACATTGCTACGCGTCCATACATCGTTCGCCCCAGAACCAACAGTAATGGAAAAAGGTTTATTAAATGCAGAATAATTTTTTAATTCTTATTACTTTGTATTTATAAGACGGACAAGATTCTAAAGCCCAGAAATGCAACAAATATGTGAGATTTTGAGGTTACGTTTGTGCATAAGCCGGCCATATTTGGATAATATTATTAACCTATCGATTAAGTATTTGTTATGCCCGTTTGCTCTGAATGGACTTCGAAACATTTAAATGATTTTTAGATAAGTATTATTGACAGTCGAAATTATCCATAACGATCAATAAATACGATAGATAAGACAAATATTAAATTAAAAGTGCTATATTGTCTCGGTACGGTATTTATCAATAGCAGGTAGGTACCAAACCTATTTAAAAATTATATAGATATATTAGAGTTCTTCGTACCTATTATTTTATGTTAGACTAGCAGACCCGACCGGGCTTCGCCCATGGGCCACTTTGAAATATAAGCCGGATTTGTCGACATTTATGATTACTGATCCGCTCTCTTGAGCAGTAGCGTGATGATATTAGCCTATAACCTTACTCGATTGATGCACTCATCATCATTCTCAGTCAGCTCAGCTCAGTTCAGCTTTCAAATCTGTGATGCGGTTGAACTTACCTCCACAACCAATTGGCGAAAAGTTCTGGATTTTGTGGGCTCTGACTACCCGTAACGACCGCCATAGATCTTCGTATGGCAACCGGGACCATTGGCTTAACGTGAGACCATGGCACGATCAGACCAATGCAAATACCATACCTATACATATTCATATATACATTATTTGCACTGAGCGGGGATCGAACCTGCGCCTCCTGTGTAGCGGTTGCGTTCACTAACGCTACGGGACAGAGGCTGTATGGAAGGTGATAATTCGAACCACTAGCTCCTGAGATTAATGCGTTCAGCCAAACAAACAAACTCTTCAGCTTTATAATATTAGTATACAAGTATAGACTTCTGTATAGGTATTAAATATTTTATCTACTCTGATACTATAATACAAAGATTATAAAATTGAAATCAAAACTCTTATGACAAACATTACGCACAGGCCAAAAAAAAAGTTTTATTACGATACAGGTCTTGTATGGACACCTGTATCATTAAATAACTTTTTAATCATAACGATACACCTATACAATCCCCATCTGGACTGAACCTCTACTTTAAAAAAAAAACGGCCAATTCGCAAGAAAAACAAAAGAAACGCGCATACGCAATCGATGTTTGCGGCCTTGTCTTGGCGTCAACTTTTTTTTTACATTTATATTATGCAACAGTATCATAAACTACTATTATTAGATGAATATTTACATACTGTACATAAGAATTGTCTAAATAAAAATATCATAACAATACATTATTATACTTACATATGTTATGTAATGTAATAAGTAAAAAAATTACAACGCATTTTTAATTTTTTATTTTTATACTCATTTATCACATTACAAGTAAGAATATTGTCTAAAAATTGTGCAGAGGTGTCGATATTTTCATACCTTGCGTAACTTAAATACCAAATAATGGTCATAGCATACAATTGCAGCTTGTCTACGAACTTGTGTCGGATCGATCACAATATACACAAAATAAGTTTTGTGGCTGATGTGACGACTTTGTATTTTGCCTCGCAATAACCATATATTTTCCGAGTTTAAATTGTTCATCAGATCATGATTGACCTTAATAATAATTATTACCACAGTTCACACATCTCAATGGTCTCCTTGAAGTAGATCTTGAGGAAGATGGCTTTGAATAGTGCACTGCTGCACGATCAGCACTTTGCCAGCAAGGATGGCATATATATAATGTGTTGCATGTTGTATCTGAAAGATATGACATTTTTAGCTATTAACATTAATGGTATATGCACAACATAATAATAAATATATGTTAGTGGTGTATTTATTGGTGCAAGCCTTTCTATAATAATGTTTTTCAAACTAAGTTCATGTGGAGTATGAGTTTCCAATGAAATTATTTGATGTGGACGAGCCCGAGGTTCTAACCTTCTATGGCAAAGCACACAGTCATTTCTTCCAACATTTCTGGTAGTTGGAGCTGTTGAAGTGCGGATAGTCACTCGAGCCAAAGATCATGTGCATGGATCTGAAAAAGAAAATCAATTTCATTCAATGTAATATTTTCTAGGTAACCATCATTTAAAAAATAGCATGGTTTTTATATTATGTTAATACAAAATATTCATAAGGTTTAATGTAAGTATGATTGAAAACTTTTTAGCAGCAAAGGGCATAGTACATAGGTACTTACCGCCAGCAGACCCTCAATAACACAATATACACAGTCCATTTCGTTTGACTTTTATAACCATTATCAAAGTACAGTTCACAAAGTCCAGAAATCACAGCCCCGTATTTCGATATTTGTAAGAGATCACAAAGTCCAGATATCAAAGTAATTGATTTTGCATGAGATTAGAGTCCGTTTGAATAGCCAAGTAGTTAATAAAATATCTAAATTATTCGAAGAAAACAAGAATAAAATTCAAATCAACGAAATACACAGCGAACTATCGAAGTCATAGTGACAGGTATGGCCAAAGAGAAAAATACGATGCTAATTTTGTCACGTTGTCATTCATTGGTTGAAAATGGCGATAGTACTCAGGTTATTATCGTTACATTACTCTTAATTATTAATTTAGAATAGATCCTTGTCCGTTTGATACAGATATTTGCATCTAATTCATTAAAATAGATAAATAATTATGGCATATGCCACATGTTTGTTGGTTCTGGGGCGACATTCAGCGATATCCTTTAATTGTATTTTATTGTAGTCTTCACTTGTTGCCTAATTATTTCGTGTCCGTAGACTGGTCACATTAGGACGTAAAATGGCATTGCTAATTTTCCAATAGTCTTAGCAAGAACCAATGAAATTCTGTAAAACAAAAGAATCAGTAAATTCTGTTGATAATAAATAATTTCAGTTCAAGTTTCAATATAGTTAATTCATATATGTATAACCCTATCCGTAAGTCTAGATTAATTGGGTTTGGAAATTATTTTTATTAGTCACTTTTACAATACCTGAGACTGCCTTCAGCTTACTATCAGGCGAGGTGAAGTCGTTGACGTGTCCTGTTATTGAGGGTAACGGGTGGAGCCGCGGCGCGCTAGCACTACGACTACGACCCACAGACGGCGTGCGGTTTAGTCGGTTCGAGTCCGACATAACCTCCCCCTCCGGCTCCGGAGAGAGGGCTGTACCCGTGGGGATTTCCCGCACGTAAAAAAAAAGAGACGTGTCCTGTAAAAAAAAAATCAACCGCACCTGTTCATTGGCAGTTGAGGAACGTGTCTCCAGCATGCTTTCCTACCCAAGAAGGCTTGCGATTTCAGTTAGTTCAAGTTCGTCATAACCATCCCCGCCGTCTCCGATGGGGGGAAGGTGTTGTACATTATTCTTCTAATTTCTTCTAATTTCTTCTATTTTCTATTTAATTTTTAGACATTAATCGTATTGGACGTTTTTATTTTTCAACTTTATTAGCAGTGGACAGTTTTAATTTATGTCATTAGTATACCAAATCATTCAATCAATTAGCATGGTCGCAGTCCTGTGCATAAGACATAATGTAATGCGTCCGTAATTTTTTTAATGAGATATCTAAACAAATTTCGATTTTTCTAGTAAGCCGTGGCCATGGTTTACTAGATTAGTTATGGGTCTATCCGTACGATTGTGAACAGCACTATTGTGAAGCGTCATGGACCATTTATTGGAAAATTATAAAACTGAGTGCTGCAGGCTGGACTTACCTGAAGGGTTGAGGGAACTGATGAGTGACATTTCAAGAGAAGTAAGTAACCTGTAATCTCTCTGTCTTTTTATTAAAGTCTATCAACCTTTGTTACTCTCAACATAGAAATACCTTCTTTTTTCGTGCAAATATCCCCACGATATCCGAGGGGATGTTTGCACAAAAAGGTTTTTTTAAAGAATAATAGCAACCGAAATTATCGAAATTACTTCCCTCTAAACCCTCTAACTAAGCTCAATTGCTTGTGCTGGGAGTGGGTTCACGTCGGTAGTTTAATGGCGAGGAATCGAACCCGGGACCTCTCGATCGTAAGGCTACCGTCTTTCTGTCTTTTCGGGTCACAATTACCTTTTCAAAGAACATAACAGCGCAGCCAGCCAATTAATTATGTCATCGTAACTAGGGTGGGTACATGGTGTAATCAACATTTCCCTTGGCGTACTAATGGGGTGACGACGACTTGATACAGTTACAGCTGGACTCAGTACCTAGTTTGGTCAACCCGGCTAATCACCAAACTACTGAGACGAGGGGGTGAAGAAAAAGTGGGTGTAGGGTTTGAGCTTCTCTTTTAAATCTGAGACAATTACTTGCTAGTAGGTTGTGTCCTAATGGAGGTCTGGACTATTCTGGAGCGTTATCTGATGTATTGCTGGCTGTTGCCCGTGGCTCCGCCCGCATGTATGTCGCTTATCGCGTAGTGTTGTAAATTTTAACGCTGAGTCGAGGGTTTCATCTGTCACGGTTGAAGAATTGATTGAACGCTTAAGCGCACTCTTTTCTGTCTACTCGCCTATCTATTAGACTCTTTACTCGCTTCGCTTCCCCTTCTCCCACTCCCCCCTGTACACTACCTCCTTTCCCCTTCCCCCAACCACCGTTTCCTCCTAACCTCACTTGTGCTCCGAAAGTTTCTTGCACACTTTTCTCTATTCCCCCTTTCGCGAAAAAACGTAGCATATGTCCGTTCCCACGCTGTAATTCACCTCTGTAACAAATACGTATCAGCCCTTAGAGCGCGTAAATTTCTTGTATTAAAATAATTTATGGAAATATGCCGGCCGGCCTTGTTGACATTAATGATCACTGCTCCGCTCCCTTGAGTAGTAGTGTGATGATATGTAGCCTATGTCTCTCCCGAGGAGGGCCAGACCGAGAGGGATGTACCTGGGTCAGCCGGGGTGCGAGGGATATGTCGCATGACAACACCTCACTTTCGGCCTGGCACTACGACCCAGAGACGGCGTGCGGTTTAGTCGGTTCGAGTCCGACATAACCTCCCCCTCCGGCTCCGGAGGGGTGGGTATCAGTGGGGATTTCCCGCAAGTAAAAAAAAAGCCTATGTCTTATTCTGATGTATTATACACTCGAGAGCAATGAATCCGGGTCACTCAAAGAATCCAAAAAATCTCGGAAAGTAAGAATGCTAGGTTAATTCAATAAATTGTATTTAATAGACAATTTAATACTCCTTAAATGAAAGTTAAAAAAATATGAGTCACCATACATTTTATTTACACAAAATTACATAAAGAAAAAAAACTGCTGATCTCTCCTTAAAACAAAAATAGGAAACATGAAATTTTTGAACTTTATGACGATTTTCTTGAATTTCAATACTTCGTATTACCTCCTCGTGCTTCCATTACTGCGTTTACGCGGTTTGGCATGCTGTACACCAAGTTCCTTATACGATTTTGGGGAATATTCTCCCATTCCTCTGTGAGAGCAATTTTGAGCTCAGGAAGCGTGATTGGGGGAGGGTTTCGTTGTTTTACGCATCTCCCTAGCTCGTCCCAAGCATGCTCGATCGGGTTGATATCCGGGCTGCGCGCTGGCCACTCCATACAAGTAATGTTCATCTCTTGAAGGTAGTCATTCACAATCCTACCTGTATGAGGTCGGGCATTGTCATGCGTAAATATAGCATCCTCACCCAAATTGACCATAAATGGACCAACGTGTTCGTTGAGGATTTCTTCCACATATCTTACGCTAGTTAAAGAGCCGTTTTCTATGATCACCAGCTCTGTGCGACTTTCAGAGGAAATTCCGGCCCACACAAGTACAGACCCACCACCGTAGGCTACTTTTTCTTCGATGCATGCTTGCTTGAATCTTTCCCCTGGTCTTCTATACACTCTGTGTCTTCCATCGTGCTTGTAGAGCATAAATTTTGATTCGTCGGAGAACATAACTTTCGACCAATCTTCAATACTCCAATTTACGTGGTTCTGGGCATATCTTAGTCTTGAAATACGATGGCCACGCTCCAGTTTAGGGCCGTTTGCAGGTCTAAGGGGTTTTAAGTTAGATTCAGCAAGCCGACGTCTTACTGTCCATGCACTTGGGTTACTTCCTCCGAGGCGTCGAAACTGATTTGTGAGTTCAGTTCCTGTGAGAAAGCGATTTCGAAGCATGGTGTTCACCAAGTATCGGTCTTCTCGTGCTGTGGTACACCTAGTTCTGCCCGTTCCTGGTCTGCGTAGGTTAGAACCAGTTTCTTCGTAACGTCGGAGAACTCTTTGTACTGTTGACAGCGACACACCAACAGTCCTGGCTGTATCGCGCTGACTCCGGCCGGTTTCCACCAATGTAAGTATTCTGGTGCATTCTTCAAGTGTAAGCGACATGATTTCAGCTTGAATAATGAATATTGAGCACTATCAACCTGGTTTATGTACCAACATAAATGACAGATTACAAACAAAAGCAAAAACAAATCCTGTAATTTCGTAGTTCCATCTTCGACAGTGTTCCCTTTTCAAATTTGATTTTTTTATGATATAACTTTACAATAACTAAGAAGTTTTAATACTTTCATTTAAGGAGTATTAAATTGTCTATTAAATACAATTTATTGCATTAACCTAGCATTCTTACTTTCCGAGATTTTTTGGATTCTTTGAGTGACCCGGATTCATTGCTCTCGAGTGTATTATTGTAGTTTCATTAATATTCATTTAGTAGTTTTTACGAGAAAGAGTAACAAAGATCCATTCATCCATCGATCTTTACTCACAAACTTTTGCGTTTATAATAGTAGTAGGAAAGACCGACCATGAGCACTATACTGCTCCTATACGGCTCCTAGACGAGGTAAAAAAGAGAAAGAAGGAGCATTAGCTGAGAGTAAGTGAAACATCCTCAGAGGTCTATAGCGTGCATCTTTGTCATGTAGGTTCTCCGAGCTCAACCGCCAGACATATGTCGGTTCATCGCAAATTATCTATCAGCCCTGATGGTGACACGGGACGACCTCGCCGTTGCCAGCCAACTGTGCCATTATGTTTGTGAGTGTGAATGTCACCCAGAACTGCTGAACGAACTTATGGATTTAGGACTTGATTCAGCCAACGCTGAAATAGCCCAGGATATTATTATGAAGCATTTGGAAAATAAACATGGTGAGTTTCGGATAATATTATATTTATTGGGAAACTTAACAGCATAGGTATTTACCATGATGCATGAGTAAAGTTAAAAATAAATTGGAAACTGAGCCAATAACAAAGTTTCCCCAACAAGTAAAATTGCCTTCATCAGTTCCAGTATGAACTAATTATAAAGACAAACAAATACTTTGACTTGACTAACGAGTTAACCAAAAACGGCTACGTGGTTAAACTCTATGCCTTAGAAGTAGGAGCAAGGGGAATTCCAGCTAAATCCCTGTATAACTTACTTAAATACCTCGGATTGCCAAGAGCTTCAATAAGCTCTTTACTAAATCAAATATCAAAAGCGGCATTTATAGGATTTTACCTAATTTGGATTGGTAGGAAACACTACTGACGGTGGAGATGAGCGCTGATGCATCACAAGGTGGCCACCCTAAACCTACATCTGGGTCGCAAGACCCAATCGCTGTTACGGTGCTCCTCTCTGTACCACGCTATGGACCCGGCGACCTCACGGGAATCCATATGGTGCTGAGAATCGGATCTCTAGGCCAGAATGTGAATCAAGTGCTAATCAAGCAACTCTTATTATACAATGTTTGTTAGAATCTACAGGTATGACCGTACCTTTTTTACAATTTCTTTTTAAACACATTTTTCGTCAGGCGGAATATTTCAATGTCTTCAAAGTTCTATAGCAGCTAGATAAACGAGAAAGGACAGCATTTTTACCATTTGTGCGATTTAGAGGAACGCTAAACTGGTATGTCTGGTACCAGTTTTGGATGCACTTATGTTAATATGGAAAATTAGATCGACACTATTAATTTCATCTCTTAATAGCATATAAAAAAAACTTATCTCCAGTAAAACACGTCTAGTTGATAGAAGGAGTAAATTTTGTACGTATGCGCAGTAAATAGTTTTAGAACTGAGAATAGTGTGATATTTTAAAAGTTCGAGTACGTTTAACTAAATCTAGACTTCTGAATGCCTTACTGGTATCGGTACATGGCGGGAAAAAAGCATCTTGGAATCCAACACAGCCTCCAGGTCTCTAACGTGATCTACCCTTGCGATAACATCATCACCGAATTTGTATGTGTATTTGATAGATTTTCTACTGTTTTCTACGACTTAAACATGTGCATTGGCATTTTTCAATGTTGTAAGTAGTTTTCGGGTTCATCTGTGTTGCTCTATTCAACTTGCTAGACAACAGGAATACTGAAGTCGTGATCAAACTAATCCAGAAATTATATTATCACTCTTTGTAAAGTTTCATACTCCAATTATGTTTAGAAAACCGGTGACAAGACTGACAAGCGGTCGTACCAGTTACCCTCAGGCCTACGCCCGGAGAATCAGCCCACCCCTTGCCTACTCTCCACTGTGTCTTCTGCTAGAAAGGCTTAAAGAAGGATACTTGGAATAATTCTGAGCAGTCCTCTAGAGAGCTGCCCCCGCCTCGATCAGAATTTGGTGGTCCAAATCAGCACCCTTAACTATAAATATCTATGTCAGAATCATAGCAAGTAGAAAGAACTTATTTCTATCTACAACAATAGCAATTTACCGTATGTTGTATGAAATATAGTATTTATTATTGTTTCAGTGAACGAAGCAAATATTTTGGCAGCTCTCTTGGCCAAAACTACAATCGACACCAGCATGTATACAGACATAGTGGATGCTGTCCGGGCGGCATATGCACGGCACCAAGCTCACATGACTCCTACCTATGAGGTTGATTTTTAAAATCAAATGTAATTTTATTTAGGAAGCCTTCATTAGAGACTCGTCCGTTTATCAGTAATTCGGCTCGGATTCCAAAAATGTTTATATTAGCCTCTCTGTGGCGTGGTGTCTTTACGGATGTGTGTCTTTATGGGTAGTTTGAGGCCTAAAACAACCAACAACTGGTCTAACTGCAATACTTCTGTATCACCAAAGAGTTGTGGAGGATAGCAGTCGTTTCAAGGAAAATATCGAAATTCAGCCAAACCCGCAATTGATAGAAAACAAAAGAGATGAAATCTTTGGATGCTACCTACGCTAGGACGAAAAAGAAGATAACGTAGAACTCCCGTATTAGTTCAAGCTGGTTATAATTAATTGTAGCTGATGAATGTACTCTGTACTTCACCTTTACTTTAATACCGCAGAAGCCATCAGAGGACAAGTTGGACGAAGTGGCGGCAGCAGCGTCTCACACCCTGGAGCTGTACCGCCGAGCACGCCCCACGGACGACCTGTGTGGAGAAATGGCCACAAAGATTCAAGTACCTAAGTTGTTATTAAATACTGTACCGGCGGCAATCTCGATCTATATTCGTATGGTATAAAACTGGTAACAGAAGGTATTATGAATCAGACCGTCAGCGTCCATCAGGACACTAGGATTACTAGCGTTGTATCACAGATAATCTAATATATAAAATTCCCGTGTCACAGTTTTCGTTGCCAAACTCCTCCGAAACGGCTCGACCGATTCTCATGAAATTTTGTGGGCATATCGGGTAGGTCTGAGAATCGGCCAACATCTATTTTTCATACCCCGATTCGCGATAACCGACATCCACGCGGGCGGAGCCGCGGGCGACAGCTAGTATAATATAAATTCTTACAAAGATGCATAATCTGGAACAAAAAATGGTTACACTCATAAATTCCAAAAGCAGACAGGCAGCTCTTTAGTTGTTGACATTGTTTTGACAAACTTTACCAATTTTTCGTATCAGAATTAACCTACAATTACATGCTTACATTATCATATGTTTAGGTTCTGAAATACTTTATGTGATTTAGCAAATAAGCGTTTTAACTTTTTTATTTCTTTAAATGAGTCTACTAGTTCCATCTATTAATTATAGTTTTACTAAAGATACTTTCTCAGTATCGGTATCCCATGGTTATATGGACAAACTCATCAACCTGGGACAAACAGAATCTTTCATGTAGTGGATAATAAGTATTTATTTGTTTAATTTGTTAGATTTCCGGTCCCAGTTCGATTAACACTGTGATAGTAAAGTTAGACTTAAATAATAAGTACTGATTCACAATATGAAAGCAAAGTAAGATTGAAATAATATAACTTTTTAAGAGTTGGTGGTTAAACCCTTGGTATTTAGAGCGGTGGATTAGTAGCGGATGTAAATCATCAGGTAGATCCTGCCCTGGTCCCAATTATTTAGGATCGGCGCTATTATATTTACCGTGAATAGATGCCCTGATTATATTTTTCTTGTATGGTATCACCGGATGTGTGAACCCCGTACCGATTACTGCGTAGGTACTTCCTTCTTCTCTCGCTTGCTAACCACGAACACGAAGTGTGTAACTGTTATTGTGTTCGGATAAATTACTTTATTATAAATAGTGCATTCCTTGTTACTGTGCGTATTGTGACGATGTTATGTGTACATTTATTGTACTAATAAACTGCTACATATAAATGAAGGTTAGACTGTTTTTCAATTCGCTTCTGGTCCCCCCAAAAACAGTCATGAACCACGTGCCTTATCATCCTCATCAATCTTCTTAATAGGCGCAACATGTCATTCTCCTCCACAAATTCCTGTCAGATGTCATTTCCCCAGTTACTCCCTTCTTTGCCATATCATCTATCAAACAATCCATCCATCTTTTCTTGGGCTTGCCTATGCTCCTAAAGCATTCATACTTTGAACCTTCCTTACAACATTACTTTCCTCTCTTCTCTTAAAAAGTCCATACCACGATAGCCGATCGCTTCTCAATTTTTATTACACTTTTTTTTTTAGAAAAGAATATTAGCAACCGAAATGATCGAAATTACTAATATTCCCTTTAACTCCTCCAACTAAACTAAATTACTTGTGCTAAGAGTGGGTTCACGTCGGTAGTGTAATGACCAGGATTCGAACCCGGGACCTCTCGATCGTAGGGCTGACTCCTTAACCACTAATGGTAATGGATGTAAATATGGTCGTATTTTTTCAGGCTTCATATCGAGCTTATGGCGTAAGAAGAGAATCCAGAGCAATGAGTGTGCAGCCAAAGGATTCAACACCGATCTTGAGTGAACAAGAACCTGAGGTGGTTGCAGTCAGATCCTACATACCAAGTATCTCTGATGATATAAGGGATGAGGTGAGATTATTATTTTCGGTTTCCTATAAAATTTGAAAGGCTACTCAAGAGAGTGAGACTGTCCATATCAGTGTTGGTTAGTATATGGTTTACAATACATTCTCGAAATGTTATATCAACGAATTGTAATGTTCAACGGTCAGATTCCTTCTCGAATTTGGTTAATTTCATGCCAAAAATTATTCTCTCAGTAGAATCTATTCGAGGAATGATAACTGATAATGCTTCCTTGATGTCCGTTTTATAAAGGTGAAAGAAGGGAAATGGTCCTCCAGGTCTTTCACTCATTGCTTTCCCTTCTTCTTCCAACTTTACCTTTTATCTTCCATGGATCAATTTCAGCAACCGTACAATACACAAAATTTACTATGAGTCTTCAGGCTCATAAGTATATTGAGACCTGCGAGATGAACATGTACACCTAACACCGTGAACAACTACCCCTAATACCCCTAACCCATAAGGTCCAAAATTCATAATTTGTATCCACACTAGAACGCTTTTCACTTTTAACCGTCATGGGTATTTTTAAGCTATTGCATAGTTTCTATCGAGGGCCTTAATGCAGAAATTCCGTAACGAAAAAACCTCACGCTCGTTTCTTTTCGGCAGTCTTCGACACGGTGTTCGTGTGCGTGCAACTAGCCGTATTGTACGAAGCTCGCACGAATTGAGACAAGCTGCTCCGAAATCGGACGAATACATAAGCAGCTGTTTATGAGAAAGTATATAGGTATTTATGTACAACAGTGAATAGCTGTACTTGTAAAATTTGTCGATAATCACTTCTTAATATCGTTATTTTTTTTAAATGAATAATTTTGTTTTGGTGTGTCATTACACTATTTATACCTAATTATTTATACCTATTATTTATACCTAGATATTTTCGTTTTATAGAGAAGAAAAGCGTAAAGAGCTAAAAAGAAAAAATAAAACTAATGCACGTCAAAGGGCATATTATCATAATCGCATAAGTTGATACAAAATGCTATGCAATAGCTTTACCGCGGCAGTCCCCGGGTGCCACACGTCTTTTTTTTATTAATTTGCTTCTCTATCACTGATCTAATCCAGTTTAAAACTGTAATCCAGTTCCAGATCTACAAAAAACTATTTCAATAAAGTCAAGGTCAATGAGGTCGAAAATTATATGCAGTAGGTTATTTACCTCCCTATCCTTAAAACCAGTCTGTGCTATCGAGCAAAATCGAACCGATTTTATCGGATAAAAATGAAAACAGCACATCAACAACACTATCGTCATCCGACAACGACATCGAATCGGATAACTCACCCAGGCCCACTCCGCCGTCTCCTTCAAGAGCATTTCTTTTGCAGAAGGAGGCGGCGGCAGCCAACGCGTTTGCTCACCGCACCACTGGCGTGAATAAGGTGCTGAGCGAATGGGCTCTCATTCCTAGAGCCACCACGAAAGCCCACCTCGATGATTCCCATGCTGAGTACATAGTCAACGTGTACAGCCCAGAGCCGTCGGTCTCATCACAGTGATGGCACTCGGAAGCAAGCTCCTTCTGGTTCCGACACAGGCAATCACCGAAACACTCATTCCTGGTGATCACCTGCGTCAGCCGGTACGAAAGGCTCCCGTGTCGCCTCTCTAAGGCGATTGTAGGTAACTATTTAATAATTAATTCTGTACAAAAACTAATAACATCCCATAAAAAAACTATGAATGTGAAATGAAACCCCATTTTCAACATTATGATAAATGTCTTGGTTGTTGACTTCAGCGACAAAAATGTGATATCTAAATGGGCACCCACTTTATTTATAACAACATAAAATATTATATAACAACATGAAATATCGTTTATCCTAATACCTTAGGTCAATACATTGGTGGGCTTAAGGTCTGACTTAGCTAGTTCAATTTAAAGACAGTCGTGGAAGATGAGAACCCTATGTTCGATGGCTACCAGCAAGCCTAAGAACTTACGAAGGCTATAACATAATTCGTATATTCGAATAAGCTAAGTTAGACCTTAAGCGCCAATATATTATCCTTATTTTTTTTTACGTGCAGGAAATCCTCACGGATACCCCCCCTTCGAAGCCGAAGGGGGAGGTTATGTCGGACTCGAACCGACTTAACCGCACGCCGTATGGGGTCGATGTGCTAGGCCGAAGGTGAGGTTGTCTCGTGACATATCCCTCGCATCCCGGCTGACCCAGGGCCCTGCCTCTCGGTCTGGCCCTCCTTGGGAGGGGGGACCACGTGGTCCCCGACTCGCCCCCGGTATGGGGGGGGGGGGGACAATATATTATCCTAAGTTATTGCAAGAAATGATATTTTAAGTTGTTTTAAATATTTTATGTTGTCATAAATTATATTTCAGGACTAATTATTAAACTGGGCGCCCATTTACATCTCACTTCTTTTTGTCGCTGAAGTCAACAACCAATCCATATTTACCATAATATTGAAATTGGGCTCTCATTTCACATTTATGTTTTTGATGGGATTCTAACTTTACGTAATTTTTATTTTTCAGATTGAACTAACGGCCAGTTTGCAACAAAAAAGTAAGTTTAATTACCTAATTCAAATAACTGAACAGATTATTTTAAGTTTTTTTTGTGCTAAAAATATATATAATGATTTGCAGAAAACCTGAAGGTACTCTTCATGGTTCCATTTAAGGTAAGTTCTTTCATCATTTCATCTTACTGTAGATCACTCCTGTCCACTCGCGTCTCTCTAAAATAAACTCTTATCTAATGTTTGGGTCACGTGACGACATTTTCAGCTATTTCATTGGTGGAATCTTTTTGTTTATCTTTATATAAATATCTTTATCTATATATATATAATTTGTTTATCTTTTCTTATTAAGGTTTTAGCTATAACAATGCACCTACCTACAATGTTCCTACAATCGTCTTAACGAAGCTGTTTAGCATCAGAATGTTATGTGCTAATGTTCATATTTTTTATTTTTTATTTATATTGGACAGCCGGTTCAAAAAGTGTTTTTGAAAATTCTATATTGATATTATGTAATCTTTTATCTGTTTTTGTACCTAATAAAATAAAATACAAATTAAATAAGCGTCCAGTACATTATCGCCAGTTATAGATAGTGAAAATTTTAATTAATTTTCTTTACAGGAGTGAACACTGCATCATCGATTTCCCTCGCGGGCTCCCTCTGTGCTATGCCAAAAAACAGACCATACACGGCCCAAGACATCGAATGCCTGGTACTTCTTGAAGAAACAGAGAAAGAGAACACTACTATTGACTATACTATGAGAACCCCTAATGTATCTGAAGTAAGTATCGGTAGCAACCGAATGTCAAAAGTGTCAGATAAGCGAATAAGCTTCCGAAGGATGTCCCAAGAGAAACTATTCTATGATCAAACACTTTATGAGGAGCATGATAAAGTTGCTGCTGCTCAAGTAGTGGAAGAAGAACATTTTCACGATGTTGCATGGACTGAGAATTCCGATGCCACCTATTTTGAAGACGTGACAGAAATAGATGAATTTGAGCATGAGGAATTGAAGATAGCTAACGTAAATGATGATGATATCGAGTATATTAATAATATGAATATGGGCGTTGACAGTGATAGCGGAGAAGATCAGGAGACGCAGAAAATTCCTTGAGAGAATGATAATGAATTTGTTAATGATGAACTTTTAGCAATTGAGTTTAATAATAATGAAAGTTAACTGTATTTTGTAATAACATTAATTTGGTATGTACAGCTAACTAGTTAATGTTACTTCAACAATCTTGTCAATGCGAGCAATATGTGAAAGTCTTATGTTGTAAACGAAATATTAAATTCGTTGAAAGTTTTGCACGTTTTTCTAGTTTTGATATACGGTAAAACTACTATATTCTAACAGAGTAATAAATGGAGAGTTATTAGAGACGAGATCAACATTCTACATGAACGGTCACTTCAACAAACTAAACTGCTGATATTGGACTCCAAATAACCCTAAATTAAAACATCAAAGGCCACTACATACCCTCATAGTCATGGGATGGGGCTAACAGGTTTGTTCAAGGCATCAATGGCATCAATTTTTTCAAACATGATAGAGAATTTCCGTTAATTTTTAAACAGTAATCGTTATTGTCACATAATGAGGAACTTAGAGACCTCCAGGCCGAAATAATTTAACTGATTTAATTCTAGGACTTGGTTCCAACACGATGGTGCCACTAGTCACATATCTAACCAGTCAATGGAAGCTGTGGCTGAATTATTTCCCAATAAGTCATTTCTCGAAGGGAGGGCATTGAATGGCCTCCCAGGAGGCCAGATTCCAGTTCTTTGGACAATTAATTATGACGCTACCTAAAAGTGTTGTTTGTGATAATAAACCAAAATATCACCACGTAAATTGCAGCAATCGCAAGAGCCACGGTTATTGTCAATTTGCGGACACGGTTTGAGGAGTGCCTGCAGTGTGACGGAAGACATCTAGATATAATTTTTAAGAATTAACTCTCCATTTATTACTCTTTTAAAATATAATAATACATTTTGAAAATTATTTGTAGTTTATTTTTATAGCAGTTTCTGGCCCCCTTACTTAGCCTGGACACACTGTACTATTTAATTATATATTGCCGCTATATTGAAAAAAGGAAAGTGAACTTATTTTATATTTTTGTTTTTTTTTTAGAGTAAATTATTGTAAATAATTATTAATAATAAAATCATTGAGTATAAAAAAAATTGTATCACTAATTGCTCATGGAATTTGAAAACTTTCTACATTAGGCCGACACTTGGTGCATCTTCTATGGTATAGCACAATACTACTACCTAATGTTCCCATCATCATCATCCTCTACTCCAGTATGTTCAACTACCGAACAACTGGTTGAAAAAATTGGACAACTTTTCTCCAGGTTATTCAATTTCAAAATATTCTATCTCCCATTTTATTCCTCCATCTTATGTTCTCCTAATCTACCTATACCTAGTTTATTACTATTACTTATAGAACAAAAAATAACTTTTAAAATAATAATAAAAATACTATTTTATTATAATAAATTTATTTAATTTTAATCAAAATTGTAGGACGTATACAATTATGTTATAATATATAAATTTTTGGTCAATAATATACTTTTAATTTATAATAAAATATAGTCTAAATATATAGTCTAAATTATTAATACAATTTATGAACTAATAACGTGTGGGATAAAACAGTGCATTATAACTAATTATGTAAATGCTTTGACTTTTTATATAACAAAATATAATTATCTAAAGCCCCTGTTCACTGAACAATAATTCAAAAAAAAACCTAAAAATAACTTAAAAATATATTTATTTAACAAATTTTTACTTCACTACTTACTTATGTGTACTTACTTATTTTAAAATTAGAAATCAATATCCAATACTTAAAATATCAATGGAGGCATTTCAAAATTATTAATAAAATACTTAAATTTAATTTAACAACACATTATAACAATATAAATAGGTATACAACGTCGTTGAAAACGTAAAAATAAATAAAATAAGAACACCGGTCTATTATTATCCAAGAATTACATCAATAATATCAGAGTATTTTAATAGTATTACTAATCGTAGTACTAAAATAACTTTGAAAACCGAATAGCATAAACAAAGCAGTTATTTTGGCTCCTTTGTGATAACGGGTACCTAAAACGGGGTGAAAATACACACAGAATAAATTACCATTCATTTAGCAAATTCAGTATTACTACCAACGTCAAACCTGTTTTTTTTTATAATTAGGACACTGCCACCATGCCTTCTATATTGTCAATGTGTGCTAAATTGTCTTTGATTTGCCATAAACTATTTAAGACTTGACATTGACTACCGTAGGTCCCATTTAAGCACTTCACAAAAGCGCTGGTTTTATCATATTTATAGTTCGTGGGCTCGTGGATTGTTTTGTTATAGTCTATGCTTGGTAAGTTTGAGCTCGCCTACCGCCATAGCACCGCGCGCTGTCCTCAAGATACCCAAGATACGTGTACTGCGCGTATAGAGCACATTTTGAGTACATTTTATGTCCAAAAGCCGCGTGGTTCCCGGCAGAGTAGAATTTGGGCCACCCCTTCTCTTCCCATGTGGTGTCGTACAAGGCGACTGAGGGATAGGGCTGATTGACTTTAACATCAGACAGCTATGTACAGCCCAGATTCAGCCTCCGATGCATGGCTCGAGTCAACAATAGTGCCCGGAGTACGGCAATAGGCTCACCCCCTATTACGTGGGACCGAATACTGATTGGTGAAATGTTGGTGTTAATTCACCTCTGCCTTACCCTCCGGGGATAAAGGCGTGATTATATAAGTATATGTATGTTTATGTCCAAGATACCTATATGTCCCGAGCAATACTTGTGAAAGCCTTATTATATTTATCAGTTCTGTAAATGCTATTCGGCAATCAAAGTTTCATAGTTGCTCTAAGTTAATAATTTTAACTAAATAATTATATCTAATTACGGTAGTTTTTAGTTTCAGAGTTAAACTACAAGTTAGTAGAAATCACAGCAAAACGCAACGAACTCAGCTAAAAATAGATTTATTGTGATTGGAATTATGCTTTAAAATTACTTAGGAAACCGAAATATCGATAGACTAGCGGAATGATCCCTAAAAATAAATAAAAATAAATTGTTCGATCTTCTTATAATATTATTATGTACAAGTTTCGTTAAATTATGCAATGTTGCCATATTTGTGACAAAATATACCTAAATGGTAATAAAAAATGTATAATATTTTATTACAAATAATATATTATGAATTTAATAGATTGATTTATCTTGAGCGATCAAGTTTCAAGAGATCTCGTAACTTACACTTTGGTATGTTCCAAATAGTTTTTTTTTTTTATCTAAAGCTGGCCATGCACTGTCAGATGAATGCATGTCAGCATTGTCATGGGTCATAATAGGGCTCTTACGTGGTAAACCTTTTCTCTCAAATAGTGTCGACACCTCCACCCAGCATTTTATTACCGTATTCACTTAGCACCTGAAAATGAATGAAAAAATGAATTTGAATTAAATTTGTAAAGCATAATTCGTGCTAAATATTCAAATCGATTTAAATGAAAAAAAAAATGGTCTAGGCGGGTCAAAGTCAGATATTAAAGGAGAAAACAATAAATTGATTGTGTGATTGTGATTGTGAGATCTGGTAGCTTAGTGGTCAAAGCATTACCCCTCGAAGGCAAAGATCGCAGGTTCAAACCCCGCCTAGACTGATTCAATTTTTTCTATTTAAATCTAAAATAAATTTGGTTAAATGGTGCTGGGTAAGTATAAACATCAGAGCATTCTCAACAGTCATCCCTGTAAGGGACCGGTCGCGGCAGTGGCGTAGCTACAAGACTAAGGGCCCCGGTGCAAAATAAATACGGGGCCCTCATGTTTTAATTGTTATTTTGGTAATTTGGTTCCAAAAACTCCCGCAGGCATGTCATTGAGCGACCTCTGACCCCCGCGGTCGTCTCCGTGCATCGCGGGTCGTGCCGATCACCCGCTCCACCGCCTCGTTCTCGAGTATTACTTGCTCGCAGAAGGAAGCGGTGGCAGCCCACGAGCTTGTGTATCGCTTCATCGCTGTACGCAGCGCGCAGAGCGAGAAAAGTCCCACTCCTAGGGCCGCAAAGACGACCCACCTCGGCCGGGCACTCGGTCCTCATGCATAGCCCTGCCTAGCTCGCATCACAGTGATAGCACTGGGTCGTTGGTTCCTTCTGGATCCTACATAGGTACCCAGTCTCCGAAGCACCCGTGCCCGGAGATCACCTGCGTCAGCCGATACGAGATGTCACCGTGAGGCCTTTCTAGCCACTGAGCCAGGGAGCCGGGCCTCCTGAGGGCTCAGGTGGCCCCAAAGCTCAGTGGCTGTAAACGTAATGACAATAGGTGACAATTCTGCACAAACACAATTCCCTACAAGTTCATCCAAATAAGTTGCCCTGATTGGAGTTGTGTTGCAACCAATTTATAACTCCTTATGTAAGATATGTTCGTTAGTTGTATGAGGTTTGCTAATTTGGGTTCAGTGGCCGAGCTCACGGGGCCCTCTGAGCTTGGGGGCCCCGGTGCATAGCACCTTTTGCCCACCCATAGCTACGCTACTAGCGTCGCGGGTTCAATTCCTGCCTAAGTCGTTTCTCTTTTTCCTATCCTAATCTATTTAAATAGTTATGCTAGCATACTAATTGCTTAAAACTTTCATTCAAAAGGTAGTATACGCTACATAGACACGGTTGACAATTGGATAAGGGACCGCTTAGCAGTATCTTATCAAGGTGCTTTTGTGTTTCGGAGGGCACTTTAATAGTCGGACGGACTATTAAAAGCCGGGGACGAAGGCTTATACAGACGTTATGAATGACTCTATCAGTATTTGACCACTAAACATAACTCAGGCTGAGAGATCAGACGCCAGTCACTCTTAATATAGTCTAAAAAACCTAGCCACATCATACTTTAAGGACCCTGGACGTCGAAGTGAAGGTCTCGGAAGCGATCGGAACTAATGGCTTTTTGAAATTTCCTTTTTGGTTAGATTATGTATTTGAACGTGTGCGGCGGTTATTACTAATTCTTATTCAATTTTTTGCCACACCACACACTCGTGCCAACTGGATCAAAATGTTCGAAACTGTCAGTTTCATCACATTATCTGGCATTTCGATTCTGCTAAAGTAAACTAGTAGTAAACCACTATCATACCACGGACACCGCTAAGAGTTCCATTTAATTTAATATTTCAAAGCAATGCTATTAAAGCCTCAGGTGCGGTTTATGCAGAAGAGATGTGGCGGAGACGCATTTCGGTAACACAATATATACCTTATGTTGTTTACAAAAACATCGTTTTTGTCTTAGATGAGAATTGTGTCATCGTTTAGTGGCAAGAACTCACCTGGAGGCGCGGGCGTCATTCTTAAAGACAAAAACAACGATATTGTACACGACTTAAGGTTTATATTGTACTACTTAAACCGTCAAACGTCTCTGTCACGTTTCTTCTGTATAAACCGCGCCTAAGACTTAATGGCTATTTTAGAGTGAATGAAAGAGACCCAATAAAACTCTTTTCATTTAATATTGGACTCTAACTCTATAGTCACAAAGTCATAAAATGAATGTAATTTTTTGCAGTGTCTGTGGTATAAAAGTTGTTTTGCTTTAGCAGAATCGAGAGACTAGCGAGAGACTGAACGTGTACGGCGGCCAATAGGATGATGAGGAGTTATACAGAAGTGACTGACCTTGTAAACGAAGATGTAGTAATGTCCGTCAATTTGATCAAACTATTTGAAACTGCCAGTTTGATTAAATTATTTGAACGTGTATGGTGTTGATTAGGATGAATGATATTATGGTGACTGACCTTATAAACGAAGATGTAGTGGTGTCTATTGGAGAGCGAGTGCGGGCGCTGCGCGCGCAGGTGGCGCACGACGCGCGGCACGTCGGCGGCGCCCGGCAGCGCGCGCGCGCAGATGTCCAGCGCCAGCAGCGCCGCCGCGCGCCCCGCGCCCGACGCGCACACCACCGTGCACGGCCGCGTGCCTACAGGTACGCAACACAAAATAGGTAAAGCATACATAAGTGGACATGAGTTTGACAAACGGACAACAAATTGGTTTCATTGGTACTAATGAATAGCCCAAGGTGAGACCGCCTGTCTAACAACAGGTGGCAAAAGCCTGATGGGGACCTGGGGATTTCCTTGCTTACGAAATGCCCAGACGCGTTCCGGTAGTAGGTACCCATGACGGAACACCGTGTGGTTTTATTCGATTCCAGTACGACATAACCACCCCAGTGGGGAAAACGAAAAATGAACGAATAATACTTTTCTCAAACATGCTTGGAAATGTGAACATTATTTTGACAACCTTCTTCGAGATAAATCGAAATTGCTGTACATGCGAGCAGCGGCCGGCAAAGGTTGTATGTAAACTCATATCTGTCGTGTAATTTAAAAATGGAACCATCTTTTACTCTGAACCATGACAACCAAGGAGGTAACTTATCTAAGGCATTATTTAAATAACTGGCTTGCAAATAGAATGCTGTTTATTAAGAAAAATAAAAAACAAATGAACATTTCACCACGTGAAAAATTACTGTTGTTCTACATTGATTTTAAAAAGTAGGTAACTAAAAAGTTCTGCCTAGATACTTTTCGCGCATTGTTTGAAAAAGGCACTATACAAGCCTTGGCCACAACTGAGCGTTGCCGGACTCGGTAATGACGATCGTCCTGCAACACTACACTTGGCGGCCGCGTCAGTAATGTACTATATCTGTATAAGTATTGCATCATTGCAGCGTAATACAATTTTTATTGTAAAGATGAAAAGTGATAGTATTTACAATTATTGTACAGCTCAAAGACAATTAAGTAATTTATGAAAAAAGGTAATGATACCCCATCCACTTAATATATAACAACATAAAATATTTTATAACATCTTAAAATAACATTTTTTTTTTCTAAAAACTTAACATCTGACTTGGCTAGTTCCAATTAGGGGCATTTGTGGAAGAGTCCTATGTTGGATGACTAGTCTATTCTCAAGCCAAATTTTCGGAAAAATAAAGTAAGGGCGTAATACAATTTTATTGTAAACGCGAAAAATGGAAGTAGTTATAAATATTGTAAATATTATAGGTACAACTTTGTGCATAAAATTTAATAAGCAGAGTACATATTTGAACAAAGGATAAGATAAGATACGATGCGATTATTTTTTCTTTTACACCAAAGAAATACAGTACATGTACGGACAACATATTAAAAATGTACAAAATGGCGACCTTATCGCTACAAGCGATCTCTGCCAGGCAACCTTTGGCTGGACATCTTTAATTATTTTAACGATAATGAGCAAGCATTTTTTGATCGCCTGATTAGCGAAAAAGAGAGCAGGTAGGTAAATCGAATCCAAAACATGAGCTACCATCACAGTTAATAAAGCCAAACATCTTTTGTATATAATATATAAGTTTAAGAAAATTATAGTTGTTTCCTTCAAGTTTTAACTAAGTATTTTTAACTAGTTACCTTAAAAGTATTGACAAAGTTTTAACCTTGGCCCCATTATTTATTTGTTCTGTACCTCAGTCCAGATGCACACCATTCTTTAACTACAGCTTTTGCAACGTTTCCCTTAAAAAAATTAATCGACGATGCCAAAATAGAAACTTGTTCTATCGCCCAGTTTCTTAAGAATAATTGATACAGTGTGCGAACATACATGTGTGCGAGTAAGTATGTATATGTACAAGTGACACGCGTGAATGTGTGCAAATGCGGGCGTGTGCTATTCTATCTACGTTCATCACTACCTTCCAAATTCGACCACTACCTGAAACTGTGATCCTACCTTCAACTTCAGATGCAGCCTTCATTCTCCCGAGAGTGCCATTATTCGGCGTGACCCTCCTCATCTGTTCCTCAGCCCTCGCAGGCGAGTACACGTTCACTCCGATACCTGAACCGCTCTCATCACTCCGTAGTTTATTCAGATTACCAAATGAAGTGCGGTTTTGATCACCATATATTACTTCTACGCCTGTAAATTTGTAACTTATTAAGTCAATTCTAGATGTTGATTGAGTTATTTGAGCTTCATCAGTAAACGAAGGCCCTCTTCTTTCCTATCCGAAATAATATGTGTAGGATTCACTACTTTCCCTTTACGTAGGTATGAACCATTTGGACGATTCCCGCCTTAAAGACAACTGATCATCTAAGAATAGTCGGGCAACTTACAATGTATTTATTATAAAAAAGCCATAGCGGTGCAGCGGTAGCGAGTTAGGCTGCTATTTATGAGATACCCAGTTCGATAACATGGTGAGAAATGGATATCCACAGTTAATGTATCCATTTTCATTTTGGGAGCTTGTGTACAATATCTATGTGAATGTATTTACAATAAAATGTACACGCATCGTACAAAGCAGATTGTATAATTTGGATCGAGATGACGTAAATCTTGAATATCCATTTGTCCTTATTTACAAAAAAGCATGTAAAAGTATGTTTAACTGCATTTTACAACCAACCTACTTAATTTAACATTTTACTACCACCTATCTTAATTTATCCCCAAATAGCGCTTAGTAATATCCAAAAATATTTATATATTTACAAAAAAAAATGCCCTTCACATACCTTCTTCATCATACTCCTTAGCTGCCTGCGAGATCTTCATATAGCTTCTCATCTCACACAAGAAGTCTATAACCGAGTCGTAATCATCAGGGACTCCCTTCGCCGGCCAGAAGTACCAGAGATGGGTGATCTCCCTCCAGGTCCTAGTTGTCAGATTGATCAACTGGACGCTGGAAATGGCATACTTGTCGCGTTGTTCCCGCTTCTTTAGAATGATCTTGAAGTCGCCAAAGATGCGTTTGTTATCCGTAATCTCTGATGGGGGAAGGTATTCGAAGCATTTTTCCTGGAAATTATTGAGTATAACTTTACTACAGATCAATGCTGTATATCTGGTAACTACCCCGCATCTGCGCCCGTAATTTTTTAGTCTTTAAAAAATTACTGGAAATCTGCCGAATTTGTGGACCTTTACGGTCACTGCTCCGTTCCCTTTAAAAGTAGCGCAATGATTTATAGCCATAACCTTCATCGATAAACAGGCTCTTTAACACAAAAAGATTTTTTCAACTCCACCCAGTAATTCCTGAGATTGATGTGTTCAACCAAACAAACTATTCTACTCCATCGGCAATTAACACGGCGGGTAATTATCTATTATTTAAAGAATATAAAGTAACTTACAACTCCGTTCTCCATATACTCAGTGAGCATCACAATAAGTCTGGAGTTCTGTTCCCAGATCATGCGCCAGAAGTCCACCACGGTGTTGGAGAGAGGCGCCTGGCATGCGATGTAGTAGTTCCGGATGTTGCCTGGACCCTATAAACATACATTATGTACGTACTAAATATTGCCCGCGACTCCCATTGCATTACACAGGAACCTACTAGTACGTCCAGAATGACATATCCATACTAATATTATAAATGCGAACGTTACTCTGTCTGTCTGTCTGTCTGTATGTTACGCTTTTAAGCTTAAACCACTGAACCGATTTTGATAAAATTTGGTATAGGTGTAGATTAGACCTTGAGAAAGGACATAGGCTATGTTTGGTCGCGAAAACCGACATCCACGCGGGCGGAGCCGCGGGCGAAAGCTAGTATACACATATATTCCTTTATCCTCATTTTTTGACACATACAGGACAGGAGATTTCGACTTCAACTGGAGAAAAATTACTCTAAATACTGAAGACAACGAACTGCACTCAAAAAAGCCCCCCCTTTCATTTTTTAAAGCAACAAAACTGCTTTCAAAATTTTCGAAAACTAGCTTAGCACACCCGGTGATCGGAGCGACTAAAATAAAAAAATTTAACATCCTGTCGATTTGAATAGAAATAAGATATATTCGAAAAACTTTTTTAAAAACAATCTTTTTTTTTTTATTTTTTTTTTCTTGCATTGTCATCCGAACTGAACGTGCATACCAAATTTCAGCTCAATCGGTTGAGGGCAAGTGCCTTAAAATTGAGTTGTAAGATTCCACCCGAACAAACATACATTGCAAGTTAAATAAAAGCTTGTAAAAATTCATGAAATGTCGGTAGATGCTCCACTGTCGCCTCAAAGACAGATATAGAAGGAGAATAAATTTGAATTAGTTACGGCGAGGTCTGGTAGCTTAGTGGTCATTACATTGCCCCTGTAAGGCAAAGACCGCGGGTTCAAACCCCGCCTAGACCAATTCAATTTTTTCTATTTTAATCGATTCGAAAAATGCTTAAAAATTTCATTCAAAGTTATAACATTCTGTATTTTTATTTTTATGGCATAATTCGATAGCACAGAATAGATATACGCTTCCAAAAAATAAAAGCATTACATACCGTTATAAAATTAGCATTAATATACTCCGTAGTGGGGTCATTGCCAATCCTCTTCAACGGGACCCTGGTCTCCGGCAACGGGAGCACATTGGAGTATCTGTTCTTGTCCTCGCAGCCAGGAGGCACTTCATCAGGCCTGACCGTCATGGAGGGAATCTCTGCGAATTCCGCTGTCATAGAATCAATGTCTAAGGCAAAATTGGCTAATGCTGCGTACTGCATCGGATGAGAAGTCACCTGGAAGTTGAAGAAAGAATTAGTTTCTTGAGTCTTTTCCCAACACAGAGTCAGCTTTCAGTCTCACCAAAGAATAAATATACTACTATGTGTATGGTAATCGCAATATCATATTTTTTCAATTTTCGCGTCGGTAGTTTAGTGGTTAAGGAGTCGGCCTTACGATCGAATCGGAGGTCCCGGGTTTGAATCCTGGCCATTACACTACCGACGTGAACCCACTCCTTTTTTTTTTAATTGCGGGAAATCCCCAAGGATACCCACCCCTCCGGAGCCGGAGGGGGAGGTTATGTCGGACTCGAACCGACTAAACCGCACGCCGTCTCTGGGTCGTAGTGCTAGGCCGAAGGTGAGGTTGTCATGCGACATATCCCTCGCACCCCGGCTGACCCAGGGCCATCCCTCTCGGTCTGGCCCTCCTTGGGAAGGGGAGGACCACGCGGTCCCCGACTCAACCCCGGTGTGGGGAGGCGCGCATCGTCCTAAGATGCGCGCCGCCGCCGTGGCCTGCTTCTGCTAGGGTGACGGGCGCCTCCACCCGTCACCCTCAGGCCCGCGCTCATGGGGGGCGGAGGTCAGTTTGCGCCCTCCGACGCTCGAGCCGCCTTCGGCGTCTCAAACGCCGGACACTCGGTGAGCGTGTGCAGCCCCGAGTCCACGCTCGCGTCGCAGTGATGGCACTCGGGCGTTGGCTCTATACCCATCAGATGCAGATACCGCCCGAAGCTACCGTGCCCGGTGATAATCTGCGTCTGACGGTACGAGAGGCTACCGTGTGGCCTCTCTAGCCACTCCCCCATGATGGGCCTTACCGCCGCAATCACGGCGTGCCCTGCGCGTGGTTGCCCAAGTCGTCGCTCCCACTCGGCCACCATGACCTGGTGGAGCCGGGATTTCTCGGCCCGAATATCCTCGGGCTCGGGATCGAATCCCCGCTCCCGCGCCTCCTTTCGGAACTTATATAGTGCCGAAAGGGCCCTCGCGACGTGAACCCACTCCTAGCACAACCAACTTAGCTAAGCTAGTTGGAGAGGTTAGAGGGAATATTAGTAATTTCTACAATTTCGGTTGCTAATATGCTTTAAAAAAAAGGATATAGAAGATCAGCAGCATCTTAACTGAGTTGGGAAAAAAGATAATGAGGAATGGTGATAAGGATGTGATATTTTCTCTTATTTATTTTTCTTCAAAATCAGCATGAGCATCATAGTGAGCAGTCCGACTGGGGAAGTACAGAATACCGCGGCCATAATAATCTCGTGTTGTGTTCCCGGCGGTGAGTAGGGTAGCCAGAGCTCACTGGAGAGTTTTTGTGCTGTCAGTGAGAAGACCATTCCTGCTATTCCTGATTTGTCTTCTACGCTGACGGCACACAAATTCTCTGTGTTTACAGGGTCGGCAACACGATTGTGACTCCCCTGAAGTTGCACACGTCCATAGGCCACGGTAATCACTTTCCGTCGTCTACCACCCAAGTGGTATTAAAAAAATCTGTCCATTGAACCCTAGGCTTTCTCTTAGTTGTATTGCTTACTTTATCTTTTACGGGATAGACTGCCGTATGACCTCTGAGCCTAAATTGTGATAAACGAACTTGTGTTGACCAACTGACAGAGTAATTCACAAGGGTCGTCTCTAGTAAAGGCCTCCATCTTGACTTAACAACTACTACTGTACCTCGTCATCATACGCAGGGTTCCCGTAGCTCCGCTTGCTGGCCCTCAAGCGGTGGTTGCCTTTCCTGTGGCCCACGCTCACGCTGTCCAGGCTGTACGCGTCCAGTGAGACGGGAGTGCAGCGTTGAGCGTACACACCTCGACGGCCCCGGCGACGTACCACCAGCTGAAAGCATCATGTTGTTATATTTTTTTATATCTACTATATCCTATAAAACACACACCGGCAGAATTAGCGGAACACAGAATTATGGTCTGGGGAGGGATATGTTTAGGAGCTCGCACAGAGTTAGTGGTTGTCGACAGCGGAAATCTGACTGCTGATCGGTATATCAGGGAGATTTTAGAGGAACATGTTGTGCCATTTGCCCCATATATTGGTAATTACTTCATTTTAATGCAGGATAATGCTCGGGCTCACAGTGCTCGCTCAGTACAGGCATACCTAAACCATGTTGGTGTTACAATGATGGAGTGGCCAGCACGATCCCCAGATATGAATCCGATTGAACACGTTTGGGACTTGCTAAAGAAGAGTGTCAAATCAAGATTGCCACCTCCTAACAATCTGGGCGAGCTGCGAAACACATAAGTTGAAGAATCGCAGAGGTTGCCCCAAGAAATCATTGACAACATCATTTGCAGCATGCCCAGACGGATGGAAACCTTAATCAAGGCACGAGGGAGAAACAGTCGTTATTAAACATTTTGTTGTTGTTTCATATTTAATTATTATTTGTTTATAAATAAAGCTAACTATTTTATACTCTCCTTTTTTGTGTTCCGCTAATTCTGCCGGTGTGTGTATTATAAAGAGGAAAGATTTGTTAGTTTGTTTGTAATAGGCTCAGAAACTACTAGGCCGAATTAAAAAAATCTTTCACCATTAGAAAGCTACATTCTTCTTGAATAACAGGATATATTTTAATTTAAAAAGTTTAGGGTTCCGTATGAAATCCATGGTAACATTTTTGCTACCCTTGCAAAGCCGGGACGGCAAATAACAATGTTTATTTAACGAATGTGCATACTCAGATTATTGTTTTATTCATAGCCGCATGTACAATGGACACTACTATCGTACATACTATGCCCATACATACATACATACAAAGCTCTTATTTTATATGTAGGTACCAAATGAATGATTATAAACAAACTACAAAGTTATCGACCGGACGCAGGGGCTGCTTAGAAGATGCTGTATCGTCACATAGTTAGACAAAGCTCGTTCATTCATAATTTCTATTGCTCAGATAAAAATTACATTGTATAGGCTTATAAAATCAAGAGAAAATGCCCCCGTTAATAAAATATTAGGGTGTGTTTAAACAACTTAAGCGGCAGACAGCACACGGCCAGCCAGCTGATGAGAATGGTTACCGTAGCCTATGGACGTGTACAATACCAGGGGCGTCACAATCCCGCTGCCGACCCTAAGGCCTGTTCTGTGCAATATCAAGATCGTTGAGATCCGAGTCAACTACACCTGTTAGACAGTACACCTCCCGATTAAAAGAGGCGGCTCTTACGTATAGATAGGGGTTCAGTTGACGGCGCTCACTCCTATTAAAGCCTAAATAAGCTAAAGAATGACCGTGGCGTAGTGGTAGTGAACGCGGCCGTTGCGCAGGAGGCGCGAGTTCGATCCCCGCTCAGTGCAAATATTTGTATGCACGAATATGGGTATTTGCATTGGTCTGGTAGTGCCTCGGAGAGCACGTTAAGCCGTCGGTCCCGGTTGCCATACAAACATCTATGGCAGTCGTTACAGGTAGTTGGAGCCCTCAAAAGTCCAACAATTGGTCTGGCTGCAATGCTTCGATATCGCCTTTGGGTTGTGGAAGTCAGATGGCAGTCGCTTCACAGAAAATGTTAAAGTTTAATCAAATCCGCAGTTGGACTGGTAAAAGCGGACCCCAGACTCCAAGTTGATAGCTCCGGATGCGACTAGAATTAACGCTAGAATGAAGAAGAAGAAGAAGTCGAGAAGACCTCCACTTCCTCACCACAAGCCACGCGCGACATCGTAGTTCTGTTGTTAGACCAGAGTTCGCCGGACTTCTTAGAACTTTAACTACTGAATGTAACAAATATTACAACGGACGCATAACAACCGAGACCGATAGCTTTAAGAGTAGGTACTTTTTTACATGCGGGGAGTACCCACGGATACCCCCCTCCGGAGGGAGGTTATGTCGGACTCGAACCGACCAAAGCGCACGCCGTCTGTGGGTCGTTGTGGTAGGCCTAAGGTGAGGTTGTCTCGAGATGTATCCCTCGCACCCCGGCTGACCCAGGGCCATTACTCCTGGTGTGGCACTCCTCAGGACGGCTCTCCTCGAGGAGAGTAGATACTTGATCTCCGACTTCCCCGTGGCGCGAATGAATCTCAATGTGTCAAAATCGGTCATCCAGAATAACTTCATTAGTATTTCTCAGCCTTGAATATTTTAAAGGTTCACACTTAAGAAGCCCTTTTAAAAACTTAACATTCAACAAGTATACCAAATTTAAACGTAATTTATTGCCGAAGGTCCTTGTAATTTTTTTTCTCTTATGCAGCAATCTTTCTCATAAGTATTCTAAAGCGTCTGATAATACATTCCAAGAAGTTATAATCAGGTAATAGGCTGGTAGGTACCCGACTCCGGTCGCACAGTCGCCCGTCTCGTGAAAATATCGCGGCCCCAAGGGCTCCGGTCCACTTGAGAACTTAATTTACGAGGCCCTGTAAAGTGCGCGTGTCCGTTTTTACACGGAATTGACAAATTTACTCTTAGAAAACTCTAAGTGAATAATATAAAATCAATAAAATCAGCAGTTGTAGCATAATTTGCGATGCTATTTTTTAAAATAGGAGACGTGAATATGACTGATCCTGAAGGCAAAGTCATCATTACAGACAGCAACAATGTTCAATGGTAGCCCTCGGTTTGACGGCATCATCAGATGCTTTTTCATGCTCCGCTTAAAAGACGCTTAAAGGACTCGGCACTGCTGCTGTAGGAAGAAGAAATCACGTGTGCTAGTAAAGAATGTAAGTTTTTTTTACGTTGATATTATTAATTATACTTTAGTTATAGTAGCTCTTAAATATATATTTATTAAATAATTTAGCTCGTATACATTATTGACTCAAAAGAACTTAAAAATAAATAAACAGAATGAAAGAGAATTCTAGGACTTTCTGCATAGCACTTCTGACTCTCTGCACAGAACCAAAGTTTAACTATTCTAACTATTCTCTAAGTCAACAGTTCTAGAATGCGTATAAACATACTTTAGATGCACATTTTTATCGATTGGAATCGAAATACAAAGAGAGTGCACTGAAATGGATTGGGGTTCACCTATTAGTTTATTTTTATATAGTATTTCTACGCTTTAATTTTTTTTCAGATGCATTTGACGTGATACATTTACCTAAACTATGGTGACACATCTATTGCGGAATTGACGTATGAACTATATAGCAGTGGAAACGCACACAAAAGGTCCGTCATCAAGCTGGCTTTGTTTATAATTTGCATTGTAAAAACATCCTCGACTGTGCGATACTGGTGACACCTACACTTACTAGGAACATAGGTTAAATAAGTACAGACAGCAAAATAATTCGGGTTACTGAATATTTGTTAAATTACTAGCTGTTGAGCGCAGCTTTGCCAGCATCGAATTTCACGTTTTCTTAAAGAATGACCATGAAAAACCTGTTACCTGGATTAGAAGTAGGCTATGTGTTGTGCTAAACTGTAATCTATCCCTATTCACTCTAACGGCAGATCGGTCAGCCCTTACAGTGCGATTTTCACATTAAGGATAGGATTTAGTAGGACAATATCATAGGTATTCTTCAAAATGAAGTTTGCTTAGAAAGAGTGATGATGGGTTTATAAGAGTTTATAAAACCTATCCTATTTGACTGCATTAATCTTGATGTTTTCAACTATATTAGAAGATATGCTTCTTTTGGCTTTAGAAGGCTCTATGTCCTAGAATAGATGTTAATTTGGAGACCGAAAATCATAGTACATGAATGTTAGTGTTCTAATGCACCTCTGCCTTAACTAACTCTGTCTGCCTGTCTGTTACGCTTTCACGCCAAAACCACTTAATTGATCTTGATGATTTGATGAAATTTCGTATGGATATGGATTAAAAAATCATAGTACATGAATGTTAGTGTTCTAATGCACCTCTGCCTTTGTATAATTATAAAGCACTATAATTCTATTGCATTTTATTTATCGTTGACATTGCGTTGGTCCCGCTCGCCTCCGAGGCTTTCAACTCGGAGTCGGGGGTCCGCTTTTTATTATTATTATTTATTATAGTCTAATACTATCGATTTTCGAAGTACGATTTTTTTTGCACGTCGTACACCATTCAACTCGCAATAATCCTGGTCCCATGGCGACGGCGGGAGCTTGCGCATGCGCAGCTCACGAGCGCAGTGACGTATCACCCGTCAACCAGCGCGTGCGCGCCCAAACGAACATCGTTTATTACTCCCTTTTGTTCCGATTTTAAACTTGTACAAGTACATTGTTTGTTTAACTTTATTATTTTTTTATTTTCGATTTTGTTTTTTAACATTTTTTATTACTCCCTTTTTGTCTCGATTCAAAACTTTAACATTGTTAACTTAACTTTTTTTTATTGTTGAATTTGCTTTATTTTATATTTTTTAATTACTTTTTAAATAAACGATCGACGTTATGGTAGCCGCTGAGTCATTACTTTTAAAGTGTGATTAGAAGGGCGAGGCTGTATTAGGTAAGCAGTTTTTTCTTTTAACGTTTTATATGTGAACAGTTTGGTACTGTATCGAGTCAGTATACATATAAGGAATTTAATTAGGGGAAGAATTTTTCAAGAAATGTTGTTGCCACCTATTTAAATGACTCTGGCTTTACTATGCCTGACTAGTAAGAGGGATATCTTCTTAAGACGAACAGAAATACTGCATTATTGGAAAAAAATCTAAACTTATACCTGTAAGGAACTTAATTTTGGAGAGATTTTCTAATAAGAGTTGTTTTAATGCCTAGCCACTGTCACGCTAACGACTCTTGCTTTGCTATACTACCTACTAGCTAGCAACAATCAATATTATTATGCTAACAGCAAATTAATTTCATTATGCACGTGTAAACGCAACGTGGACCCACCCTATACCTACACATTTGCACTTCGCGCTACGAGCGCATGACCTCGAATGCTTATAACGATTTTGTATGGACCATTTTCAGGCAGCTCGAGAAATCGAATTTTCAAAGTTCATTATATTATTATAAGCTGTACATTACGACATAATATTCAACTGTTTATACTGGAGATTGATGGCACTTGGTGGAATCTACTACACATATTGAATAATGTAATCACTTGTACTGTTTCCACACTCTATTTGGTTTTTATTTTTAACCTGACCGGTTTAACCTCACGGCATTATCAAAGGTTTTATTTTTTAATGGTTTTATTTGATAATGCCGTGAGGTGAAACTGGTCAGGTTAAAAATAAAAACCAAATAAAGTGTGGAAACAGTACAAGTGATTAAATTATTCAATATAATATTCAACATTGCCTTGTATTTATGGAACTTGTATTTATCATACTCAGTTACGTTCTAAGTTTACACTTTGTAGTCCTCGGGCCGCTTATAGTTGTTGATTAGTAAGTTGCTTTTTTTTGTTTTTTTTTTTTGTTAAATGGATTAAACCTTGGGTAAGAATCACAGGCTACCTATTATCGCGATATATTCTAGCAAATATATAGTAAAGGTTTTATTTTTTAATGGTTTTATTTGATAATGCCGTGAGGTGAAACTGGTCAGGTTAAAAATAAAAACCAAATAAAGTGTGGAAACAGTACAAGTGATTAAATTATTCAATATAATATTCAACATTGCCTTGTATTTATGGAACTTGTATTTATCATACTCAGTTACGTTCTAAGTTTACACTTTGTAGTCCTCGGGCCGCTTATAGTTGTTGATTAGTAAGTTGCTTTTTTTTGTTTTTTTTTTGTTAAATGGATTAAACCTTGGGTAAGAATCACAGGCTACCTATTATCGCGAGGGTTCAAGGTGTTACTTAATTCTGTATTGGACACACACATAAAATAGTTAAGTAACAGGCATAATTACATTTTGATGTACAAAGGCGAGCTCAACTCAGTATTGAGTTACGTTCAAAAAGGGGATGAGAATATGTGTGAATATTCGTAATTTTTGGGATAATTCTGATGTATTTTGGTACCTTAACAAAGTACACAACAAGAACAATTAGGCTATTGTTGGTTAAAGGAATCAAATAAGATTTACTTTAAAAAAATCTTCTGTGTTTCCTTACCAAATAACTCTCACTTTGCTGTACTCATATACATTTTTGTATAGTCAGCGTCAAATCATATTTGAAAAATTTTTTTTTTTTCAGATTTTCATTTCCTTTTTATTGTTATTTTAATGTTGCCGATGTTAAAAATCGTTATGTATTTTAATTTATTTGCGATTACAAGTTCAATATAGAATAGTTAGTTTTTATTCTTAACCGATTCCAAAAAAAGGATTTACAATTATACAGTTTTGATTGATTGATATCTAAATACAAATGGTCTGTCAATAGCATTTATTTACTGTTTTTAAACATCCATACTTAAAATATAAATTTTAAAATGTGCGTGTGTGTGTTTGTTCGTCCGTCTTTCACGACTAAACCACTGAACCGATTTTGATAAAATTTGGTATAGGGGTAGATTAGACCTTGAGAAAGGACAGGCTACGATAAGTCGCCATAACCAAGAGAGAGAGAGAGAGAGAGAGAGCGGCGCCGCGGGTAAAAGCTACTAATAATTATAAAAACACAAAAATAGAGTTTGAATTATTCTCTGCACGTCAATTATCTTTAATTTTAACAGTCCCACAACAGGTTTTTCAGTCGCAACTGCTTACCCGAACTCCCAACCCCAAGAAGAAAGCGTTCCCCAAAACCTCGTCCGTCAATTAGAACCTCGAAGATCATGGGTGAGCACCGATAAACTCCCAGACAATACTAGATAATCTATATAATATATGTATATAAAATTCAGTCTCGGGCTGTTGAACTTTAACATCAGACAGATATGTACAGCCCAGACTCAGCCTCAGATGCATGGCTCGAGTCAACAATAGTGCCCGGAATACGGCAATAAGCTCACCCCCTATTACGTTGGAACGAATATAGATTGGTGAAATGTGGGTGTAAAGTCGCCTCTGCCTAACCCTCTGGGCTCACCTGTCCAAACCAAATGTTTAGGCTTTGTTCGGACTATTTAGTAGATGGTTTATGTGAAGTTTGCACAAAATCGGTCGAGCGGTTACATCCACGCTGGCGGAGCTGCGAGCAAAAGCTAGTCTTTCATACTTTCTTACGTACCCATTTTAATTATCTAAATATATAAATTATTAAAAATAAAAAATAAAACCGACTGATGCCGAAAATATCGAAACAAGCTTTATAGCAGACGGTGCCCATTAATTCTCATTTGGTTTGAGTTTTATTTTATTTTATGCTTTTTAGTTACGAGTACGACATATATATTCTTATAATCGTCTTCTAATTTCCTTCATTTTGATACCTCGCTCGAAAATTTGAGTCAATTTTTTTACCCCATACGTTTTGGCGCCAGAAACCAACATATAGCTTTTGTTGATATTTTATGTACTAACTAGCTGTTCCCTGCGGCTACGCCCGCGTGAATGATGCTTATCGCGTAGTGTTACCAAGCTCTAATTCACCTCTGTACCAAATTTCATCAGGATATCTTCAAAAATTAAAAACATTCATCCCTTGTTCTACCCTCCCCCCTCCTTTAACCCCTTCTATCACGATAAAAGGGAGCCTATGCCTGTTTCTAAGCTTTATCCATCCCCGTTCCAAGTATCAACCCTTTGAGCGCGTAATTTTTTTGTATTGAACTAATTTGTGGCGGCCTGCTCACCCGCCAACCGCTAAGTCCGCGCACTTGCGCCGATGCCCAGCGCCGTGGCTTAGCAACAAAAAACTGTCACTTCACTGTATATGCCGGCCGGATTTGTTGACATTAACAATCACTGCTCCGCTCAATTGAGTAGTAGCGTGATGATATATAGCCTTTAAAGCCGTAAAGAGTAACGAACATTCATCCATCCATACATACACATCTATCCATACTCACCAACTTTCGCATTTATAATATTAGCAGGATTTTATGTTTATTTTCCTAGACCAAATCTAAATTCCCCCACTCAAAAGTACCAGGATCACATAACTCAAAAAGCGTTCACCAAACTTGTGACCGACATAAATGTCTAACGGGCGTCCAAGTATGCCAATTCTCGTTACAGACGATAACCGTATCTCGGTGTCGGGTGACCACATTAGACCGCCTCGAGTTGCAAACCAAGGAATTTTTATCGTCACTATACAAGACCACTTCCGATGAGATATTAGGATACCTTACTGCAGATATTTGTGTAGGTGTGTGGCATTTTGACGGTTGAAAATGTTGTAGCGACAGTTCTTTGCTTTTATGTTCGCCTGGTACTTTGTTTATTATTTTTACTTATTATTCTAAATAATTATATGTATACTAAACGACAGTACCTACTATTTGTTTACTAAAGTCGAGAATAGAAAGTTACGGAGTGATAAAAATATATAAATAGAAGAAAAGAAAAAGAGTCAGTTCCATGTCTAAAAAAAACTGAATATTAATTTTTTTTAAACATTTTATCACTCAATCAATTAGCTTATTGCAGTTCACTGCTAGATGCTCTATTTCTCTCGCTTTGGATATATTACTGGTAAGGATAAGACTTAGTTTAAAAATACTACTAGATCGACTGTGTGGGACCAAAAATATTAGTATTACGAAAAACAATTATTTGAACAACAAATATGCGCTAGTTTCTGTAGCTTACGATGATATCACTAAAAGACGCGATATGACCATACAGATAGATCTTATTCTCTTATCTAGTTTATGTCCTGTTCCATATTCATTCCTGCTTCATTCAGAAATCGTGACACATACGAACGAACAGGTGCAGCTAGTAAAACATGAATGTGAGACAGTCCTTTTCATTTGTGCTATCTAGGCACCCTAGTTAGTAGTAGACGTCTCCTTAGTGAGAATTGATAAGCTATAACATTTTTTTAATAGTTATAATGGAGGAGCAAGACTAGGAATACACGTTCCTAATTTTAGTGATCGATAAGGGCAAATTTGCTCGTTTAAAACAAATCGCTTGTAGTAGTTTAGACTACAAAAAAAGTATTTCAAAAAAATGTTAATTTTTTTTTGAAAAATCATTCATTGGTCCCGATAGTTCGTTAAACTGTCGATAGATACTCCACAGTCACCTCAAAGACGAATATATAATGATTTTTTTTTAAATAGAATTTTAGAAAAAAATGTTCTGAAAAAAAAATTGTAAGCTAGGTATTAAGTAGGTGTCAAAGTAGAAAATTACAAGGAGAATGGCAGACCTAAGAAAAGATGAATGGACAAGAAGAAAGTCAATGTTGAGATGACTGTAAACTGAAATTAATGGACAAAATAAGCATTTTGCATCAATCATGAAAGCAGGAAAATGATGATGAACAATGAAAATTAACCATGACTGTTAATATATTTCAGGGTATCGTGTTTCCCGTCATTCAGCAGCTTTGGTTCTACGCTATCGAAGGTAATTAAAAATGTGAATCCCTTTTACTAAACATTCCATAGACTAATTACTAATGTTTTTCTATAATAATTATGTCCCTATTGTATTAAACTATTGCTATTATTATGGGTATAAAGGGTTACAAATATACACATCCCTTACTCACGCCTTACGTGCCTAACCTAACGCAATAGGTTTCTGGGGAGGTATTCCTTGCACACTATCCTTCAAGAACCAAGCGGTTTGGTGACTTTATTTGTCGCAGCTGGAACTTCTTGCCAGCTCACGTGTTTCCCTCTTCCTACAGTCCCGGGTCCTTTAAGCGGGGCGTGAAAAAGCATCTGATGAGGCCGTCAAGCTGAGTCCCACCATTTTTAACATAGTACATGTATGTAATAGTGACCCTCTTTCCTGAGACTTTGCCTTCAGCTTACCATCTGGCGAGGTGAAGTCGAATTGACGTGTCCTACATTAAAAAAAATACCCATATCCAAAAAGATATAAATCTGTATCTCTCTACATTACGGACGCTGGGTTGAGAACTCAGATATCAGTCGCTCCTATAAAAGCTGCATAAGTCTTATTAAAGGGTTAGGGTGTACCCTGTAAAGATGGATGTAGAAGAGATCCATACTAATATTATGAATGTGATAGTGTGTGTGTCTGTATGTTACGCTTTCACGCCTAAACCACTGAACCGATTTTGATGAAGATCCTTGGGAAAGGACATAGGCTGTGTTTGGTGCGATAACCGATATCCACGCGGGCGGAGCCGCAGGCAAGAGCTAATAATAAATAAATAAAGGGGGAGGTGTAAACAGACCCCAGGCTCCGTGGTTAAAGCCTCAGATCCAATCGGAAATGGCGTTTAGATGATATTATTGCACTGCTTTTATAAGAGCAACTGCAATCTGGCCTCCCAACTTCAAGAGTAGTCTGCTCACACCTCGTCCATCAATCAGCAGATTGGAATGGAGCACTAAAAACCACATTACTATGAAATTCACCTATTACAATTGGGTACTTTCCTGTAGTTAAAATAAATTATTTAGCTGAACTTATTAAATTAAGAATAGTAAAAAGAGTGAAAACAGTTGCGTCGATTCTTATTTTATCGTCCTTATTTATTTTAAATCATCCACTCAACTATTAATAGTAAATGATTTGACTATTAAACTTATGACGTCACTAAACTTTTTTCCAAACAATTTTCCTTTTAACTTACCGTTTTGACGTTTAGTAAAAAGTAACTAATTTGACTAGTTAGTCAAATACCCAATTGATAATTTTGATGTAATCAATCAATTAGCATTGCAGTCCAATGCTGGACATAGGCCTCTCCCCATGGTGGGAGGCTTTGTCATACTGTTTCCACGCTGGCCAGATGGATAGGTACAGTCAGCATCATTAAAATGTTGCCAACAAAAGTAGTCAAAATAATCCAAATACCAAAATTCCAATTTTATATTGGTTATTAGAGTACTCAAATAGTTGCAAGTGTCCAGAGTGGTCCAACTATCTTAACAATTGGTCTTTCAGAATTATGTAAGTTAGTAGAGTATTCATATTCATATACACAATCACGCCGGTCGATGGTATCCAGACAAGTATAATTTCAAAAAATCTAGACATTCATACTTTTCTCACTAATGCAAGTTGATAGTTCATGGCTTATTCAAGTGTCAACTTAAAAAAAAATACAAAACACATTGTCAATTGACACATTTTGTATCTTTTTCTTACTCATATATCCATCCCTTATCATCCTGCCATTGTGTGAAAGGGATGGCTTTACAAGTAAGAAAAGGATACAAAATGCGATTAAATGACAATGTCTAGATTTTTTGAAATTATACTTGACTGGATACCGACCGGCGTGATTGTGCATATGAATATGAATACTCTACTAACTGATATAATTTTGGAAGTCCGATTGTTAAGATAGTTGGACCACTCTGGACACTTATAACTATTTGAGTACTCTAATAACCAATATAAAATTGGAATTTTGGTATTTGGATTATTTTGACTGCTTTTGTTAGCAACATTTTAATGATGCTGACTGTACAAGGTTTTATATCGAGTTTTCTTCTCTCGTAGTAATATCGTCTGTGTAATTTTCCGTTAGTCGCCTCGTACGATGCACTTCGGATGAGATGGGGTCTACTGGGGTCTACTTCTTGTATTCTTTCTCTGTCACCACCCACACGTAATATGTTATTTCCTTTCAGACGATCCGGTAACTTCAACGGCTAGAATCTACAACGTTCTCCAAAGTAGTGAACGTAATTTATCGTGAGTCAATCCTATAGATATTATGCTCATTACTTTGGATATGTTGTACGAACATTCGACGAATGAAGATGGGTGTGGAACTAGCGACAGCGCATGCTGAAGGTGATATAAGAAATTTGGAGATTATAATATGAAGAACTTATGTGAATAGAATGGAAGATAGGAAGAGAAGAATTTTCTGATCTAATTTTGTGTTATTATTTAGTGTTTTATCTTAAGGTAGCTAGTGGAAGTCTCTACTTACCCCATTGGAGAGGATAAGTGACGTGAGGATAGGTGGCTACGTGTGAGTGTGTGTATGTATGTATGTATATCTTATGGTGGTTTCGGTTGTTCTGTTTGAATCCCATGTTTCGATCACCAGGGGATGGAAGTGGAATAGCGATTCTTTTTGGATCACCTGGGGATCATAAAGGAATACTGATTCTTTTTGGATCCCCTGAGTGATCGAAATAAGTGATACAATCGGTACACCCCGGTGGTTTCACACAGGGGTTACGAAATTACTAATTATAATACCAGTTTATGCTAATTTACATTTGTTTCCGAATTTTTAAGCCCAAAATAAAACACTTTATAACAAAGGTAAATGTTTCCTTGTTATCAAATGGTGAAAGTTTTGAAAACATCTAATAATACTTTAAATATGTTACTGAGCATTTAAAAAAATAGGCCTTTGCAATATTACTGTGTGGAAGCACCATTACCTTTAAAGATTTTTCATCATTATTATTATATTAATTTGTCATATTTTTATGTAAATTTTAAGATGCGATGTTTTTTTAGGTAAAACATGCATTTAATTTTGATAATTCTAGGTCAGATTGCTTCAGCCGTGGTCAGGGGGCTGGAAAGATCCGATATTTTTTTAATGTTAAGTGACCGATTCAACGGTTTGAAAAAGTAGACGACGTTATAGGAGATCAAGAAAAAATTAGGTTCAAGAAAAAAAAATTTGAGTTCCGATGGAATATTATTGTTGTTTTATTATAAATCAAATCATCTAAAACAAGAGAATTGTCTAACTCAATAAAGCAATGATAGCAATCTCCTTATATATACCTTATTTTCAAAAAGAGCACACTGGTAACGATTTCAAATGTTTATTTCTGTTAGATTCTTCATCCTAGCGTTAATCCCAGTCGTATTCGAAGCTTTTAACTTAGAGGCTGGGGTCCGCTTTACCAGTTTAACTGCGGTTTTGGCTGATTTGATATTGATTTTATGTGAAGCAACTGCCATCTGACCCCCACAACCGGAAGGCGTAATCAAAGCATGGCAGTTAGACCAGCTGTTGGACTTTTTAGGGCTCCAACTACCCGTAACGACTACCATAGATGTTCGTATGACATTCGGTACCGACGGCTTAACGTGCTCTCCGAGGCACGAATAGACCAATTCATTTGGCTCATATTCGTGGATACCAATATTTGCATTAAGCGGGGATCGGACCCGCGCCTCCTACGTAACGGCTCTTTTAGATAATATATATAGGTAATAAAATGAACTCACCAGTAATCCAATAAGTAGTATCAGAGCAACGACACCAATCGTGCTGACAGCGATCGCGATAGCCGCTCCAGATCCTGTATCCTCTGCCTCAAACACCCTGGACGAAGCTTCCGTGGTCATATCGCTTGCAATCCTCGTAGGATCTTCATTGGTGGGTTTCATTGTAAATGGCAAATCTGTTGTAGTCTCAACCACCGTTGTATCGTGAATTTTCGCGCTTCGCTGCGTAGTCGTTTCTTCAATTACTTCAGTTGTAGGTGGTTCTGTTCTTCGCATTTCTGTGGTTGTTCTAATTGTAACAGGTATTGTAGTTGCAGATTCTGTAGTGGTTCCGAAACTTGTCGTTTTTGTTGTTTCTGGAGTGACATCACTATTGCTGCTGATATCATGTGGAGAGTCAGTCTCAGTTTGTTGTTTGGACGCACTTTCTGTAGTTCTAAATGGTGAAATCGTTGGCGGGATTGTACGTTCCTTTTCAGTGTTTATTTCTGTGTGCACTTCTACGACAATTGTTGTTGTATCTTCAACAGCTTCTGTTGTTCCTATTGAGGAAGAATCTTCAGTAGTTGTAGCCTCATTAGTTGTAGTATTGATATGTTCAGTAGTATCTGGTTGTGTAGTAATCTCTACTGTTGTCGGTAGATCGGTGATTTCTTCTGTGACTGGATCAGTAGTAACATCTACGGTGGTTGAAGACTCAGTAGGAACTGAGGTTTCTGTTGGTGTTTCAGTAGTTTCCGCTAATATTCTAGTAGCGTTTTCTAAAACCTGCGATGATACTTCTATTGGGGATGTTGCCTCTATGAATGTAGTTGTTGTTTCATCTTCTTTTTCTGTAGCTGTATATTTCGGTCTGTAGGTAGTAATAGGAGTATCCTCTGTAGTTGTGATTCGCGTTCTTGTTGGAAACACTGGGTGCCATGTGCTAGGAACAATAGGCTCTGTGGTATCTGTTTCTGACCCAGAAGTTGTTACTACTTCCTCAGTGGGCACATAAGAGAATCTGATAGTAGTTATGTCATAACTAGTAACAGGTTTTGTGTTTGGTTTTTCATTAGTTACCGTTTGATTAACTTCAGAGCTGGCGGCACTTTCATCTTGGGGAGTAGTAATTTCTGCCGGTAGTTTTGTAATTGATTTAAAGCCAGTTGACGTTGTATCGTCAACTAACGACATTGTTACTTTTTCTATATCATTGTTGTCAGTTGTATCATTCATTTGAACTACGGGTATCCAAGATGATTGAGTTTGTTTCTCTAGCTCTATTATAGCCGTACTAGATTCTTCTACGCTGTTTTGAGCTGAAAGATTACTTTCATTAGAAAGTGTCTCGGATTTCGTCTCCGTTTTTGTTACGACTTCAGTTTTAGCACTTGAAGGAGTAGTAGTGATTGGTTGCCAAGGTATCTTGTTCTGAACAACATTTGTGATTTTCTTAGGGATGATATCGTTACTGATAGGATTAGGTGAAGTGGTTGTTGTAGTCGCGATGCTAGTGCCTCTTGTTTTATCTGAAACCAACCATATTCATTAAAAGTTAGAGCAATTCAAAATAATTTATTTGTCTGATAACGTACTATTTCTTCAATTGATCAACACAATTTTGTCTCATATTTTATAGATATAAATTGAAGTACCTTTGATAACGCCGTAAGGCGAAACCGGTCAGGAATTTAATAAATATGTAATTTGGAATAGTAGATACAAGTGTTTTTATTGAAGATGTGAAGTATTGTTGATAAACATTTTTATAATGAAGGATCAAAATTTCAGTATGTTATATAAAATAAAGTTAGTACTGAATGGAACTGGTAGGTGTAATTAATGTTACTCACCTGTAAATTCACCAACGCTTTGTAATTCATTTTCATCAACACTTTTTATTGGTGATCCGGTTTTATTGTATGCAGATGATGAGGGTAGTCGTAGGCTTGCCAGAGCCCACGCGGTTGGTGGCATCGCACTCTCAGCGTCCACATCCGTTGACGGTGCTGTAGATGTCCCAAACTTCGTCGAACCTCGCTTAGATAAACTTGGAACCAAATTGTCTGATATAGATTGAGAATGGACCACCTTTTTAGGCCCCTCTATGTCACTCTGTAAAACTGGGTCTATATCTGAAGATACTGTCGTTAATATAGTTTTAGCCGGCTTGTGAAAGAACGGGCTTGATAGACGAGGTCGTGTGGTAGTATTTACTGCTTTGTTCAAATTTTCAGAAGAAATAGGTGAGACAGCTGTAGAAGTCCTCGTGATATTTCTTCGAGGCCACATCCACACACGTTTATTTTTAGGAGTTGTTTTTAATTTTGGGAATTGGAACTTGGGTGTTGGTCGTGGACTCAAACTTGATGAGCTACTAACTGGTTTTGATGTTACACTGTTAGGAGAATCTTTGTTACCATTAAGATTCAGTCGTTTCGAGTAACTTCTATTTCTAAAATTATTAAGATATGTTTTGAATTTTTCAGTTGATGATACAGGAACCTGCGTTGATAACCCAATTGGGTCTATAGTATTGTGTATAGTTAATTCGCTCGACACTGGAAAGTAGCTAGAAGATACTGTAGATAGAGCCTCAGGATTTAAATCGTAGCGTGCTGCTCTTGTGGCTACAGGTAGAACTTGCTCGGTAGCCTTAACAGACGCTAATTCTTCTTCTACTGAGGTACTTGGTGTCGGTGCAGAAGGAAATGTATCGTTATCACAATCGTAGTCTGAATTATTAATTGCATAGGTTTCTGTAGACAGTACAGACATTTCATAATAAATACTTGTACCATGTACATCAGATAACTCTTTGTTTGCGCTCCCAGCACCATCATTATCTAAGAGCCGGATTTCTTTGGTATTTTTAATAAATACTGATGATTTGTTACCTGGAATACTATCATTACCAATGCTCTTCATGCCTATATTCTCTTTTATAACCTTCTGAATATCAGTTGCATTAGATGGCGATGTATTCGTTTTAATTGTATCTAATTTTTTAATAATACTTCTGGAAACCTGTCGAAACTTTTTATCGAAGAAGTCGTTTTTTGGCGTGGTAAGGTCAATGTCGTAATTAAAAAATTCCGATTTAAAAGAGTTATAAGTTGGTTCTGTAAAACCATATGTAGACTGATGCGGAAACAGACTGGAGAATCCACCATAAGTTGTGTGTTTATCTTTTTTATTAGAGCTATCAAAATCTGAATCGTGCGAATAGTCTCCAAAACTAGGTATGTTGAAGAAATTTTCAAAAGTAGAACTAAAACCTTCGGAAGCATCTTTTTCCTCATCGCTGTCTTTATCATCATATTCTTCTTCGCTTGCCTCTTCTTCTGTAATTGTAATAGGAGTTGTGCTACTGGTTAGATTTGGCATTTTAGTTTTTTTATAAACCCGCATACTATCAACTATTTCGGCTGGCTTTTTTACTTCTTGTGTAGGAGTGACTACAACTAATTGCGGAAGTTCTGTGGATTTAACTCTGCGACGAGGACTTTCTGTACTTGTTTTGGTTGCAGAGTTAAATTTTACGATCCCCCTTCCTCGGTCTTTGTATTTAGCATTTTCTTCGGAGGTTAATACTTTGGGTTTTATCTTAGAATTTAGTTCGTTGAGGGACACATCAAGTGTTTTAGGTTTATTTTTTATGGGTAACTGTTCATCTCCTACTGCCGTCGTGTTGCTGGGTATGACGTTTCCGTAAACTGTCGTGCTGCTCAACAGTAGTAAGTTTATTACTAATGCTGCACCTGGAAGTGTTAAAATACAAAATTAATTTATTTATTTCTGTACTGTATTTTTAAAATCGTTTTAAAATTTTGTGAAATTGTTTTATATAACGTATAATTTATATTGTTCTTGCTATCTAGATCGCTTTATATAGTGCTGCCATACCTAGCATCTAACTATCCACTCTAATACCATTGACTTTACATCTCTAAATTGTACAGGACAATCATATTCTATCATCCGTATACAGGACTAGAAGTCTAATGGGTGTGTACTGGTGGCCTGAAACACAGGATTCTTCCTAGTTTAGGCATCAGTCTCCCACATAGGAAAACTATGCATATACACTCGAGAGCAATGAATCCGGGTCACTCAAAGAATCCAAAAAATCTCGGAAAGTAAGAATGCTAGGTTAATTCAATAAATTGTATTTAATAGACAATTTAATACTCCTTAAATGAAAGTATTAAAACTTCTTAGTTATTGTAAAGTTATATCATAAAAAAATCAAATTTGAAAAGGGAACACTGTCGAAGATGGAACTACGAAATTACAGGATTTGTTTTTGCTTTTGTTTGTAATCTGTCATTTATGTTGGTACATAAACCAGGTTGATAGTGCTCAATATTCATTATTCAAGCTGAAATCATGTCGCTTACACTTGAAGAATGCACCAGAATACTTACATTGGTGGAAACCGGCCGGAGTCAGCGCGATACAGCCAGGACTGTCGGTGTGTCGCTGTCAACAGTACAAAGAGTTCTCCGACGTTACGAAGAAACTGGTTCTAACCTACGCAGACCAGGAACGGGCAGAACAGCACGAGAAGACCGATACTTGGTGAACACCATGCTTCGAAATCGCTTTCTCACAGGAACTGAACTCACAAATCAGTTTCGACGCCTCGGAGGAAGTAACCCAAGTGCATGGACAGTAAGACGTCGGCTTGCTGAATCTAACTTAAAACCCCTTAGACCTGCAAACGGCCCTAAACTGGAGCGTGGCCATCGTATTTCAAGACTAAGATATGCCCAGAACCACGTAAATTGGAGTATTGAAGATTGGTCGAAAGTTATGTTCTCCGACGAATCAAAATTTATGCTCTACAAGCACGATGGAAGACACAGAGTGTATAGAAGACCAGGGGAAAGATTCAAGCAAGCATGCATCGAAGAAAAAGTAGCCTACGGTGGTGGGTCTGTACTTGTGTGGGCCGGAATTTCCTCTGAAAGTCGCACAGAGCTGGTGATCATAGAAAACGGCTCTTTAACTAGCGTAAGATATGTGGAAGAAATCCTCAACGAACACGTTGGTCCATTTATGGTCAATTTGGGTGAGGATGCTATATTTATGCATGACAATGCCCGACCTCATACAGGTAGGATTGTGAATGACTACCTTCAAGAGATGAACATTACTTGTATGGAGTGGCCAGCGCGCAGCCCGGATATCAACCCGATCGAGCATGCTTGGGACGAGCTAGGGAGATGCGTAAAACAACGAAACCCTCCCCCAATCACGCTTCCTGAGCTCAAAATTGCTCTCACAGAGGAATGGGAGAATATTCCCCAAAATCGTATAAGGAACTTGGTGTACAGCATGCCAAACCGCGTAAACGCAGTAATGGAAGCACGAGGAGGTAATACGAAGTATTGAAATTCAAGAAAATCGTCATAAAGTTCAAAAATTTCATGTTTCCTATTTTTGTTTTAAGGAGAGATCAGCAGTTTTTTTTTCTTTATGTAATTTTGTGTAAATAAAATGTATGGTGACTCATATTTTTTTAACTTTCATTTAAGGAGTATTAAATTGTCTATTAAATACAATTTATTGAATTAACCTAGCATTCTTACTTTCCGAGATTTTTTGGATTCTTTGAGTGACCCGGATTCATTGCTCTCGAGTGTAGATTAAGTCGATAAAATTGTATGTGGTAAGAAAATAAACGTTTATTTTTTTATTTGTGCATTTTAAGTTCGTTGTTTTTTCGACATTCTATATTAATTGCTTTTGGAAATATGTACTTAACTGAATGTTATTTTACTTCTTTTAACTAATTGAATATAAATTGTTTTTTCTGAAATTTTGAGACATGTCACTTTTCCTATAAATTCAAATCAGAAAAAGTCAACATCCAGAACTGGACTTGAACTCGGTCCCTTTCTAGGAGGAATACTAGGAGCATCAGAGCTGTCTGGATACACCTCGACCCTTCAGAATTCTCTGATATTTACATTTTGGGGCGACCCTGGGGCCATCTATTGAATTTCTTACAAACTAACGGAAACAATTAATATTATCGAAATATCTACAATCTTTTGACACATTATTTTAAGATATAGGGTTGTTATAGTTGTTAGTAGTATTACCTCTAGAAAGAACCCGTCCCGGGCTTAAGTCACGCCCTGGATGTTGACTTTTGAATTTTGTTCGTGTAAAACCTTTAATTTACTAATAGTTTTTTTATTTATTTATCTATACTATTATTTATTTGTAAAATATTCGTACATTAGAGGTATTTAAAAAAAAACTTGGAGTAGGTATGTTATGTTAAAGATACAGATTTTTTTTTTTAATCTTGTATTTTATATTATAAATTATTACTATCATTACATTATTGTGGTTTTAATGACACTTACCCAAACAAATTCTGACTGGGGATTCCATACTTATAACATCTTTTCCTAGATTCAATGGGTCGAACAGTACTTCATCTCGTCCCGCTCATATCTCGACCTGGAAATAACAATTAAGACACTTAGTTTTTGCAGCATATCATACGACTACTAAACCAGAGGTAGTAGATTCGATTCCCGTTTAGTGCAAATATTTATAGATATGTACCTAATAGGTAAGTATATTTGCATTTATCTGTTTTATGTTATCTATAATTTGCACCTATACCTATAAAACTGTCTGGTGCCTACATCATAAGCTACTTGAGTTGTGCTGAACGTTAGGTAGAAACCTAGCTCTTAATAGTTTATTATTGAGCTGTGTTGATCCCCGGTAGATTTGAATATAATAGCGCTATAATATCGCTTCTTGTATTCGTCTGAATGGCGGTTGTATAACTTCAAAATAGGTCAAAAATTAACTATATAAATGTACGAGAAATGTACTTTTTTGTACTAAAATATGTTTAAATGTACGTTTCTGTATGCGTAATAAACATTATTTTAAAGTGAACCGCCATCTTGATGTCAAGTTGGCGGGTGAATTCTATTTCGAATTTTTTTAAATTTGACATTACTAATTAAATGTACGTAAATTGGATCTCGGGGCCGTGTCTCCCCTGGTGTCTCCCCCGGGGGAGACAAGGAGAAACTTCTTGTGGCCATGTCTCCCCTGGGCGGGGAAGCCAGAGATACTACATTTATTCACTTCTTTGTACGTATACGAACATTATAAATGTTATGCAAGCTCCGGTATGGGAAAACACAAGTGAGCCGCTACCCTGGCGTCAGAATGGTGGGTTGTTCCTAAATCAATTGAACTATTTTGATCTACCAAATACCAAACTTCTCGTGTGCCTTGTACAAGGTGCATGCTAGGGCTGTTCTTTATCCGACAGTAAAGTGTGTAGAATGTCGTAGAATATTTATTTTCATGTTAATTTCACACAATCTAGAAACTCTTCATTTTTTATTTTGATATACCCAGTGTCACCTCTCACAGTAAATAAGAATCTAACGACACATCTCAAGCTAAAATCCATTGAGCCGTTCAATTATACATATCCCTCCTTCTGGCGCAGTCGAGTAAAAAATACATTTTCGATTGCCAAGGGAAAGGGTGTTAGCACATTCCTCAACCCCATCAAAAAGCGTACTTATCTTATCAATCCATCCATCTATATCGCCTAGAAAATAACATAAAATTGGTCATTCCAAAACTTTAATTCTGTAGGGAAGTTATTATGGCAACCTACTGAACTTTACCTATCTAGACGATATTTTGACAGCTCTTTGCGACTTTGTAAGGTTAACGTCTCATTAGGCAAACAAAAGCACTTTGCATTACAAATTGTTTGCCGGCCGAATGTTCGCGTGGTTCGTTTTTATATTGCAGCGATTTCGCTTTTAGAATAAGGATGCCAACGTCCAACGGTTTTTATAAAGTTATAATTAGACGTTACCGGCTTTCATTACTGAAGGATTAAGATGCAATTTTTGTGTAAATTTCCCTGCGTTATTATCTACGTTAAGGATTTGGGTGCCATTTTGCACGGACGATTTGCAAAATTGACCCTAAATCCATCCTATCCATTGCGATTAACATACAAGGGAAAGGGAAACAAATAAACAATCCATCTTCGGTATTTATGACATTAGAATATCGTCGAACGTATTTTGTTTTCCATTTTAAACTGCACACAATTCTGTAAAACTATTATTTATTTTGTGACTGTAGTAATTTATATTCTCCCACCAAACTTATGTCGCGTACTGTTGGCCTTGTGTGTACGGCCCTTATTTGGTCATTACAGTTGCTTTATGAGTTGTGATAATTATGTATGTGGGTCAGGGCACGAGTCGAGAACAGTATGTAATTGTCGAGACGCACATGACTCCATTGCGTTTCGAATGCTTACCTTAGTTTCTGCCTTATACAGATTATTCTGTTGTATGTGTGCAAATTGAGATGGGTTACGAAATATTTGGCTTTTGTTCATTATGCATGATTTAGCATGTGGTGGATTTAGCATAGCATAGGATGGGAAGATAGGTGGGGGAAAAAAAGGTTACAATCTTAAGACACCGCGACTGTACGATAAGGCCGCCTATTGTCTACTAAAAACAAATGTTTTATCCTTGGTGTACACAATAAAGAGATACTTACTTATAAGTATAAAACTAGAAGCAAAATTAAAACTTTTAGACTTAGATCTTTCCCTTACAGGGGGAATGCTCTGACCACTGAGCCACCGAGCCACACCTGAAGCTATCCAAATTCTCCTATACTGCCGTCTTACCCACCGTCTTACCCACTTGAGCGATTCACTTTTTCCTATCTTAATCGATTTGAAAAGTTAGCATAGTAAATGCTTCAAAATTTCATTCCATTTTAGACTTATATTTAATTCAATCAAACCCTCTGGTTTACAGATCTTATAATGTGTCATTCATTCATTACATACCAATTTGATTAATCGAAATTCTAAACCCTATTACACAAACTTTAGGCCTATATAACGCTGTGTAGAATTTCCTAAAGATACCTATTATAGAAAATGTAATGTAACTGTCAGCCTCCGTGGCGTAGCGGTAGTAAACGCGGCCGCTACGCAGGAGGCGCGGGTTCGAGCCTTGCTCAGTGCAAATATTTGTAAGCATGAATATGGGTATTTGCATTGGTCTGGTCGTGACTCGGAGAGCACGTTAAGCCGCCGGCCCCGGTTGTCATACAAACATCTATGGCAGTCGTTACGGGTAGTTGGAGCCCTCAAAAATCCAACAAGTGGTCTAACTGCAATGCTTCGATATCGCCTTTGGGTTGTGGAGGTCAGATGGCAGTCGCTTCATGGAGAATATCGAAGTTTAGCTAAATCCGCAGTTAGACTGGTGAAAAAGAGGACCCCAGACTCCAAGTTGAAAAAGCTTCGGATGCGGCTGGGATTAACGCTACGATGAAGAAGATTATAGATAATGTAGTATACAATAACTAGATAGTATGTACCAAGTACCTACGCTTCTGCGAGCAGGTCATGCTCGTGAAGGAGACAGCAGAGCGGGCGCGGCGCAGCGAGCGAGAAAGACTCGCGGACATCGCTGGCCGCGTTCGAAGGCGGCTCGGGCGTCGGAGGGTTCAAACTGACCTCCGCCCCCCATGAACACGGGCCTGAGGGTGACGGGTGGAGCCGCTCGTCACCCTAGCAGAAGCAGGCCACGGCGGCCCCCCCATACCGGGGGCGAGTCGGGGACCGCGTAGTCCCCCCTCCCGAGAAGGGCCAGACCGAGAGGAATGGCCCTGGGTCAGCCGGGGTGCGAGGGATATGTCACGAGACAACCTCACCTTCGGCCTAGCACATCGACCCACAGACGGCGTGCGGTTTAGTCGGTTCGAGTCCAACATAACCTCCCCCTTCGGTTCCGAGGGGGGTGGAGGTGTATGCGTGGGGATTTCCCGCACGTAAAAAAAAACAAGTACCTACGTAGCTATTTGGTAAGAAATAGGTACGTGCTTAAATTAGGTAGCCAGAGCTCAATGGAGAGATTTTGTGCTGTCAGTGGGAAGACTGGCTTGTCATGCTTTGTCGTCTGCACTGACGGCACAGGAACGCTCTGTTCTTACAATGTCAGTGCGTCCATAGGCCACGGTGACTACTTACGATCAGGTGGGCCGTGTGCTTATCTGCCACCATATATATACAATAAAGAGAAAATTGTTCTTTTCTAGCTTTACACAAGCAAACCAATTAAGTACACAGCCCTGCAGCCTACAAAGTATGTAAATACAGGCTTTCCACCTGATCAAAACCCACACCGTTGGGCCGTCCAGATAATCTAGGCGTCCTACATTTACTGATAGGGGCTTTACTTACTGTAATGTGCTTTCTAATGAATGTCTTGCAGCTATTGAATAAGATGGCGTCTTATGGCAGGTTGCAGTGTGCCCATTTGCATATCAATGTATACGTAATTACAGTCTTGATTGATTGACTAATCAGTCGATCAAGACTGACTGACAGGTCTGACTGAAGTCAGGCAAGAATTTATCAACGCAGAGGGCCTAAGCCGCTGGAACTACTTGAAATTTGATGTGTACACAACAGTTGATGTGTATTTTTACCCGACAGCTAAGCTATAATTAAGCTGCTTTAAAACTTAAACATCCAAATAGTTCATTAATTCCTTGCCAAGTCAGAGAAGCGCTACTTGCGTAATGCGCTATAGTGCTATGAGTTATGTATATTCAACAAAGGAGATACGGGTGCACCTTTACGTAAAACTTTATATGAAAACGTGTAACCTTGTATCTTTTGACGACAGAAAGTGTGTACGTATATTGAGCACCTAATTAATATTCTGCGCGTTTAAATTTATTAAAAACGATAAAGTTTCTTTTTCATAATCATCTTTATAATATAATCTGTACATAAGAATCTTTGAATTTAAAATCCTCACCTTTAGTCCATAAACAGTGGACGAAAACTTTATAAGTATGTTATAAAACAAAAAAAAAGTCATTGAAATCTATTTGTTTAACATGCAAATTACGTACAAAACTAAATTATTACATCACAAAGACCCAGTGTTGTGTATATAAACAAAACATTACTTAACGTGGAAACAAACTTAAAACCTACTTAATAAAGCTCTCTGTAATATTTAATGAGCTACTGCTTTAAAAACTACAATAAATCGTGACCGACATTATAAAAAATCTGGTCAAGTGCGAGTCAGACTCGCTCACAAAGAATTCCGTAAACTACCAATATTCAGTTTCCCTATAATAATTTTAGTTGTATGAAACCTCCTTTAAATATTTATTTTACTAGCTTTCGCCCGCGGCTCCGCCCGCGTGGATGTCGGTTATCGTGACCAAACAAAGCCTATGTCCTTTCTCGAGGCCTAATCTACCCCTATGCCAAATTTCATCATAATCGGTTCCATGGTTTAGGCGTGAAAGCGTAACATACAGACAGACAGACAGACAGAGTTACTTTCGCATTTATAATATTAAGTAGGGATTCTGTTTTAGAATCTTATTGAAAACACGTGGTCTCTGCCTACGTCACCGGGAAAGAGGCGTGGCTGTAGAAATACATGATCTGTGAAAATTTCGACTGTCTAGCTTTTAGGGTTCATGAGATATAATCTGGTGATAAAGAGACAGACAGACAGAGTGACAAACAGACAGACAGACAGACCGATTGACTGTAGAACCTAAGTAATAGGGTTTTTACCTTTTGCGTACTAAAGAACCCTTATACTTAAAATTTTATTCATCGTTCCAGATTCATAAACTATGTACCTATCTAACACTTTTTACAAGAAGATAAAACAAAATTAGTATAAAATATAAATGGTAATGTATAGCAAAGTGTTTAGTATAATCGTATCGGTGTAAGTGGTAGCTCAAAGCACGAAGATCGTGACAGAATGCGCAAGAGTCTATCGTTCTCTAGTGTTGGGACACACTCTATATTTCAAATTATCGACATTAATTGTAGAAAAGTGTAATTAAGTGAGCGTTCATGTAGATACTTTAATTGATTAAATTTGCATATATAGTGTAATTTATCGTGTAATTAATTAGTTTTGATAATAAAAGAAACTGTGCGTGAGAAAATGGGTAATTGCTCAATTTTTATTCATGTTATTAAAAATTAGTATCAATGCCATGACGTGGTATAACTCCCGTTATAACGATCTAATGCAGAGAGAAACTGAAAAGTAGGAAAGCAAAGGAAGTAATAAAAACTATTACTTCGGACGTAAACGGAATTACATAGAATAACCGCGTGGTTACCGGCAGAGTAGAATTTGAGCCACTCTCTCCATGAGGATCGTACGACTAACATTAACATCAGATAGATATACACAGCCCAGACTCGGCCTCAGATGCATGGCTTTAGTCAACAATAGTGCCCGGAATACAGCAATAGGCTCACTCCCTATTACGTGGGACCGAATACACTGATGAGTGAAATGTGGGTGTAAATTCACCTCTGTCTAACCCCTCCGGGGATAAAAGCGTGAATGAATGTATATATGTCAATCAATCAATCAATTAGCTCAATGGCTTGACATAGGCCTCTCCTAATGCGCGCCATTTCGTTCGATCCGCCACCTTCTAACATACAGTTAGATTATAACTAACACTATCGATAAATAATAAAGTAGAAAAGGTACATCCCTAACGTATGAAATTACACCGACATAAAGCAAGCGTTGGTGTCGCACGGCTTGAATGTTAACTAGAGGCGTACTCGGTACACTCACACAAAAAACGTTTTCCCAGAATTTAATCGTTGTTGTGTACAGATTATTTTGATATTCTGATTGAGTGTTCTGATGTTGTGATCGGTAATGTTTATTTACATAGTATAAAAATAAAGCTCTTTACTTCTTCGTCGATCGTCTAAAATATGCAATGGGTTTTGATACGGTTTTCATTAAGTACATCATCCAGACTATTTTTCTAATAGGAATTTGCGGCTTTCCTATTCTAAGCTTTTTCCCGGTTACATCCAAGGTTTACACTTTGTAGGTGATCTTCAATTACCGAGAGAAGACCTTACACTAAAGCCTAGTCCGTTGCTTGGCCGGTGCACCGGCTTCCATGTGCAGTTGAAAACGGTCCTGAATGTATGAGTATAGAGATCTGTACCTCACGATTTTAAATTTTACAAGATCAACACATTATACACATTTTCCGTGCGAATCTGGAGTAGATAAACTTGTGTAAGCTAAAAAAATATTTGGTTCTTAGTTCTGTGCGAGTGATTTTATGTTTATGATGTATCGCTTGGCTTGTGGTAATCAAAGCATTACGTTTTTTTATAGTAATTAGCACATAATTATATAAATCGACCTACGTGATCGCATCAGAAATGATGATATCCGTAGAACAAAATTAGCTCGGCCAGGTGGACGGTGGACGACCTCATCAAGGTGGCCCGGAAGCGCTGGATGCGGGCTGCTTTAGATCGGTCGTTCTGGAAGTCTATAGGAGAGGCCTATGTTCAGCAGTGGACTATGTGTGGCTGATATGATGATGATGATATAAATCACGTAATATTAAATCAAGAGGGACGTACCTTGCACACAATTGGTTGCAAAGTGATATTAACTGGCTGTTGTCTGTTAAACACTATATTATATACCTATATATATTATTATTGCTATGTTGACATACTATAATTTAATTCTTATAATAATTGTATTTCAATTTGGTTTTAAATGGAAGAATTTAAATAGAGCCTAATCTAATATTTGCATGCCTCTGGATGGTAGATGTGCAGAACTGTATTATCTTTAGTAACATCATGTATGACCACATTTCTGCAAATAAATAAATTTGAATTTGAATACAATTATGAAGAACTAGCTGAGGCCTGCGACACCGCTTACGTGAATGTCGGTTATAGTTACCAAATGATATGTTCTTTTACAAAATGAAACCACCAATCAAAACCACCGGCACCTAATTTCATTATAATCGGTTTGATAATTTAGGCGTGAAAGCGCAACAGACAGAATACATATTAGGTGCTAGTAGCGCTACCCTATCACTGCGACGCGAGCGTGGACTCGGGGCTGCACACGCTCACCGAGTGTCCGGCGTTTGAAGCGCCGAGGCGGGAGCTTGTGACGGCCCTAGGGGTGAGAGTGCTCACGCTCTCCACCCTGCTCGCGGCGATGGTCCGCTGCGCGGATGCGTGGGCGGCCAGCGCCTCCTTCTGCGAGCAGGTCATGCTCGTGAAGGAGACAGCAGAGCGGGCGCGGCGCAGCGAGCGAGAAAGACTCGCGGACATCGCTGGCCGCGTTCGAAGGCGGCTCGGGCGTCGGAGGGCGCAAACCGACCTCCGCCCCCCATGAGCGCGGGCCTGAGGGTGACGGGTGGAGCCGCTCGTCACCCTAGCAGAAGCAGGCCACGGCGGCGGCGCGCATCGTAGGGCGATGCGCGCCCCCCCCCCCCCCCCCCATACCGGGGGCGAGTCGGGGACCGCGTGGTCCCCCCTCCCGAGGAGGGCCAGACCGAGAGGAATGGCCCTGGGTCAGCCGGGGTGCGAGGGATATGTCAAAAGACAACCTCACCTCCGGCCTAGCACATCGACCCACAGACGGCGTGCGGTTTAGTCGGTTCGAGTCCGACATAACCTACCCCTCCGGCTCCGGAGGGGTGGGTATCCGTGGGGATTTCCCGCACGTAAAAAAAAAAAAAAAAAAGTAGCGCTACCCTACCAGAACCATGGTCAGCCATTTAATAGATGTAGGAGTTCTCTGACTCTTCATGGCCTTAACGAACACAATAGGTACATGCCTTTTTGTATACAGTAGCACTTTTAACCACTGTGCAAAGGCAAATAAAAAAAATACAATTTCAATATTTCATAAAACACTTTTGTTCTCACATGTACTGTAACATTATTTAACTAATGTACCACGATTATAGTCCACATGCCCTTTTACAAATGGTTATACAACTGCCTGAGGTTGCAACAGTGCACTCAAGGACTTAGAAATCCGAGTCAATCTTGGCAGAAGTAATCTACGGCTTCAACTGAGATACTAATGATATTTTCGTCACCACAGTTGGCAGTGTGTTTGAGTTTTAATGATATGTTTACCTGCCTTACTAGTAACACAACAAAGACGGAACAAGCACGTCTTTGAATACCAATATACAACATTTGCAATACCGGAATAGGGATGGGCATAAGTGTTACTTAATTTTATCGATATACCGAGTGTATTGATGTCAATTGAAGCACGTGGTATCGATAAGTCGAAGTCTCTAGAAACTGATAGGTGACAATAGAAGGAATAGAGAATATCGAAGAATGGAAAAGGCGAAATAAAAGTAGGGGCTTATGATTTAATTTGCGCTAAATAAGTGTCAGTGCTTTAGTGTTTAAGGAGCCTAAAAGGATATTAAAACCTGGCCAAGTGCGATTCGGACTCGCACGAAGGGTTAATAATTTGTAATTATTTCTAGCTTCTACGTGTAGCCATTATTAATATCGAGCAAAAACCGGTAAAAAAATACTTTTGTTGTATAGAACTCTGGGGGTCGCTAGGTGGCGCTGCGCGAAATCACTGCCTTTTCAAGTGTTCCCGTTGATTTATTATTAAATAAATCGCAGAGTGAAAACAAATACAGAAATCGTGCGTAACAGTGACAAATACCACACGAACTATCAGTGGGAATGTCGGTGACATTCTTTGTGCAACATAAGTGAAAATATAGTGCAATCAAAACTCAAGACAAGACTGCGACTGCACTCATCTACCTACATCTACCGTAAATAGAAAAATAAAAACCATTATACAGCAATCCTTACATGATCTCTATACCGCTCCAACGATCAAACACCATAGTGAGTAAAATTAATTGAAATCTCACTGAAATTTACTTGAAAAAGAAAAATACTGTTTTTATTTGAAATAAATATTCAATACTGGGCAGCACACCACTCACTCCATCCAGTGGCAAATGTGCGAACTACAAGCCGTACCGGGGCACAATCATATCTACTGTAATGTGCATGTCCTGCGCCATCTATTACTCGGCAAGTTCACTACAATATATCTGTGAGGAGACCGCCAGCGCTGCATAATTGCGATAGATAATTTCGTCAAATTGGTTAATGTTTCGGTGGCGCAGTGGTTTGATGCACCAGACTCATTTCGACGACGCACGTTCGAATCCTGGACTGCATGTTGGCCCTAAACACTTTTTGAGATTCTTATATATAAATATTTAGTACAAAACTTATACGCTAAACATTTAGAAAGATAGAATAATAATCGATCATGTCTGTAAAGCGAACACCTCCGAAATCAACTACAGCGGCTATTCTACACACACAATCAGAATCTGACTTAAACGCACTACAGCAAGGTGATGTTTCGATTAGCAACATTACGCCGCGAAATAAGCGTCCACGTACCGATTTCACCTCAGCACCCACAACCGACATCGACAGTCACATCCAGAGGCATGAAATAATGGACTTATTGAATAATTGGAAGACTGAACTGGACATAAAACTAAACGATATGTTTGATAAACAAAATTATCTCATATCTAAACTATCAAAAGAGATTTCGGAACTTAGACAGCAAAACAGTAAAATTCAAAAATCGAGTGATGATGTGGTACAGTCTATGGATTTTCTAAGCAAGCAGTATGAGGAATTGAAACTGGGTGTTACGGTCTTACAAAAGGAACGAATGGACCAGCGATTGTATGTCGAGAAACTCGAAAGGAGTATACAGGATCTTCAACTAAAATCAAGATCCTCAAGTATAGAAATAAGAAACGTTCCTCTGTGTGATAAAGAGACCTCAGATGATCTTACAAATACCATCTGTGAGGTCGGAAAGGCTGTGGGATCTGTGATTACCCCAACAGATTTACGCGATATTTACCGTATACCCGGTAAGCCAGGTTCTACACGCCCGATCGTCGCCGAGTTTAAGACGGTTCAGTTAAAACAGAAGACACTCTCAGCCGTACGAGACTTCAATAAGAATAAAAAGATCCTGGAGGAAAAACTAAACACGGAACAAATCAGCATCCCCGGCAAGCGACAACCTATTTACGTGGCAGATTATTTACCGGCGAGTTCTAAGAAACTTTTTCACATAACTCGAGAATTTGCCAAACAAAACGCCTTCAAATATTGCTGGACGATAAATGGGAACATCTTCCTGCGCAAGGAGCAAGGTGAAAAGCAATTTCTTATTACATCAGAACTCAGTCTTCAAGACCTGCGTAAGAAACTGTGACTAATATTGTATAATGGCTCGAACCGCTCAAAACCATCATTTTCTATATTATCCGTTAACCTTTCTGTATTGTTTAAACTAAATCGAGTTAAACCTTACTTTCTTCATAGTTATAAACTACATGTAAACTTCTATACACTTAAAATGCAAAACGACCCACTGAAACTCACACACACTCAACAATCACACAGAGAATCCAATAACTCACTCACCACTCACTTACACCTTGTCAAATTTCTCACATCGCCAACTTACACAAACAATAAACCCCTCAATCTATCATCAGAACCACTTCCCCGCTTTCTCAGCAAGTTGCGGTTCCTCAATTTCAGCTTTGACTACTCCTTAGAACCTGGGCTCATATTACGCACTTTTATACTGCAAACACTTTCCATCAAAAATGACTTCAATTGACATTAGCGCTGAAATAGATTTAATGTGTGTAAAAAACTCTCATATATGCGATCCAGCTGACTGTCCTAAGTATTTGAAAAATCCCGCTCAATCCATTAAATTAATACAATTCAATATACGAAGCTCAAATAAGAACTTTGACCAATTCTGTTCTATGCTCGCGTCAACAAAAATAGATTTTGACTTTATTGTTTTAACAGAGTGCTGGCTCCCGAAGGTTAGTAACCTACCCACGCTAGATGGATTCACATCTCACTCTACTAAAAACCCCTTAAACCAAAACGATGGAGTAATAATTTTTATAAATACAAATCTGAAATGCTCTGTTCATCAACCGTTGTTTGAGGACGGAAGCTGTTTGGTGTGCCACATGCATGACGGTATCGATATTGTAGCCGTATATCGCTCACCATCCTTGAGGAGTAGAGATAACTTCACCAACTTCATAAAGAGCTTAGATAACGTTTACACAAACTTATCGTCTAAGCATTCGGTACTTCTGGGAGACATTAATATTGATATACATGAGAACAGTAAAAACCAGTTCTATGACGAATATATGACCTTCAATGCTTCACACGGTTTTTTCCCAACCCATCAATTTATAACAAGGATTGATACCTGTGTAGATCACGTCTTTCTAAAATCAAACCTTCATGCCACAACCCTGGTATTAGAATCTTATATAACAGACCATCGACCTACAGTATGCTTTATAAATACAACTAAACCGATACGGAAACACTGCTATACAAGGAATAAAACGGATTATTTAAAAATTAAATCCGACTTAGAGAACACCGACTTCTCTCGAATATTAAACACTGACAATGCAAACATAGCAGCAAATGACCTGGTAACCACTCTGTCATCGGTAATCTCCCAAAATACGAAACAAATACCAACTCAGAAAAAGAATCGTTTAATTAAACCCTGGATTACTTTAGGGCTACTACGTTGCATCAGAAATCGTGATAGGATGCATTTAAAATTAAAAAAATCACCTACCAATATGACGCTTAAACTAACTTATACACGTTATCGTAATTTCTGCAACAATTTGATCCGGAAACTTCGAATTGCATACGAAAAGGACCTACTTAATAAAGCCGGAAAAAACTCGAAAGCTATGTGGGATGCCATTAAGGATATTACGAATACACGCAAAACAAAAGTCAGTCCAACCAGCATATTAAACATACTTGACGACCACCAATCGGCACTAGACCAGGCATGCGATTATTTCAGTAATATAGGCACTCTTCTTGCTGACAAGATTCTGTTTTCCTCCAATAAAGACCCCCTTACTCAAACACCCAATGTTGGTAACTCCACCATAAATAGTACTCTAAACTCAATCGCAATACTGGAAGTTTCAGAATCGGACATAGAAAATATCATCCAAGATCTCCGTTCCAATTGCGCTATGGGATGGGATGGTATCTCCAATGACGTATTAAAACTTTGCCGATCAGTTCTAGTCCCTCCCATAACCCACATATGCAACTGTGCTATCAGGACAGGTGTCTTTCCGGAAGCTTTCAAACTATCGGTTGTTCATCCAATCCATAAGGGTGGAGACGGGGACTGTCTCGATAATTATAGACCAATAGCTGTCCTGCCCTCCTTGTCCAAAATCTTAGAAAAGGTACTTAACAATGCCCTTAAGAATTATCTATCCACCTTTGGGCTATTGGCGAAAAATCAATATGGTTTTCGCGCCGGGGTTTCATGCGAAGACGCTGTCTCAGATCTGACTGAGCAAATAGTAAAAAACTTGGATGATGGAAATAAATGCCTATGCATATTTTTGGATCTATCTAAAGCCTTCGACACAGTCTCCGTCTCTATCCTCCTGGCTAAATTAGAAAAGCTAGGCATACGTGGTGAGGCACATAAAATTTTCAAAGATTACTTAACCAACAGAAAACAAAAGGTTAAAATAGGAAATCACATGAGTAAGGATGGATTTGTCACTTACGGTGTCCCGCAAGGAAGTATCCTTTCCCCTACTCTCTTCCAGGTCTACATTAATGACCTATGCACTAAGGCCATCCCCAACTCAAGCATTTTTACTTATGCAGATGACACAGCAATTCTTGTTTGGGGTTCCGACTGGCGAGCAGTTCAGGAGAGAGCTGAAAGCTCTCTAGCCGTGATTATGAATTGGCTCACAAACAACCTTTTAACGCTAAACTTGAGTAAAACTGTCTATGTACCATTCTCTATCAGAAAAATAAACGGTCCACCCCCAATCTTCAATATTAAAGCACACATTTGCCACTCTAACGGGGAGTGTGCATGCCAAGAAATCAAAAGAGCTGAAAGTGTTAGATATCTTGGAGTGCACATCGATTCGGGTCTGAAGTGGAACATCCATATAAATATAGTGACCACACGTTTGAGACGATTAATGCCGATTTTTAAAACCTTAAGAGATTCTGCTTCGCCGAACACGCTGAAATTGGTCTACACAGCCCTGTGTGAATCCATAGTTCTTCACTGCATCACAGTTTGGGGAGGAGCTGCTAAAAACCATTTAATCGGCCTGGAGAGGGCTCAAAGAGCTGTCTTAAAAGTCATGACAAGAAGACCTTACAGGTTCCCTACCCATTTACTATACTCCAACTGTAAAGTTCTAACAGTTCGACAGCTCTTTGTGCTAAACTCTACTCTGAGAAAACACCGAAATATACCCCCTCCCAATCCAAACAGACGTAGATTGATGCCAGTGTGTCCTGTGATCCGCCGTAGAACTTCTTTCGCCAGAGAACAATCAGAAAGTACTAGTTGCAAACTTTACAACCATATAAACAAAAAAGTATCTATTGTAGGTCTCAGCCGATATGAACTCAAAAACAAGGTTTCGGGCTGGCTGCATCGGCTAAACTATGATGAAACCGAAACTTTAATTAAATATCAAGCATAATAGGCATAATAACTTTCTCCATAAACAACCACACATAACAACACACGCGCGAGCACACACACACACGCACACGCACACACACACACACACACACACACACACACACACACACACACACACACACACACACACACACCATAATTAGTTTGTTTTTATCTTTGTTTGATTGATTTTTATTATATTATATTACTATTACTCATTGATTGCCTAAGCCAAGCAGCAGTGATTTATGTTCACTTTAGCATAAAATAATATAACTCTATCTCACCTTACGGCCGATACTATCAACCAAAATACAGGCAATGCCTAGTTTGGTCGATAGCATTCAATACCTTTCGTACCAAATTGAAAATGTTCCATCAAGCAGTTTTACCTGTAAAGTGAATCTAAACTTTTGAACCAATAAAGATTTGAATTGAATTGAATTGAATAGAAGCCCCCTTAAATATTATTTTGACGTGACAACGTCTTATAAATTGGTTTGCCGGGTGACACTTCAAGAAATTGCGTTACGCTCAGGCGTTACGCTCCGCGTTATGCGCTTACAATGAGAGCGAGTGAGAGGCACGCGTCCCTTCCAGCCCGCCTAAGAGCGAGAGAGACAGACATAACATCCTTCTTCCTACTATACGAATGAATATTCACATTAAAATTATTTTACCACTCAAAGTCGTTGTCACGTAAAACTTTCGCCTGTATACCGACTTTACAGGCAACCAATTTTTATTTTATTTTTAGTATATGCTGTTGTAGCCCCAGTGAAAATACATAATGTGTGCAAATTTCAACTGTCTAGCTATTACGGTTCTTGAGATCTAGCTCGGCAACTAAAAATGGGCATGAAAAAGGGCTAAAATATCACATTTTTTGTATGGGAGCCTACCTTAATTATCATTATTATTTTGTTTTTAGTATTTGTTTATATAGCGGCAAAAGAAATACACAATCTGTGAAAATTTCAACTGTCTAGCTATTACGGTTCTTGAAATACAGCCTGGTGACAGACGGACGAAGGGACGGACAGCGATGTAATTTTTTTTTTTACGTGCGGGGAATCCCCACGGTTACCCCCCCTTCGGAGCCGAAGGGGGAGGTTATGTCGGACTCGAACCGACTAAACCGCGCGCCGTCTGGGGGTCGATGTGCTAGGCCGGAGGTGAGGTTGTCTTTTGACATATCCCTCGTACCCCGGCTGACCCAGGGCCATTCCTCTCGGTCTGGCCCTCATCAGGAGGGGGGACCACGCGATCCCCGACTCGCCCCCGGTATGGGGGGGGAGGCGCGCATCTTCCTACGATGCGCGCCGCCGCCGTGGCCTGCTTCTGCTAGGGTGACGAGCGGCTCCACCCGTTACCCTCAGGCTCGCGCTCATGGGGGGCGGAAGTCTTAGCAATAGGGTTCCGTTTTTACCCTTTGGGTACGGAACCCTAAAAACGAAAAGTATATAAAGTTTTCTGGAACCCTATAAGTATTTTCTGCAGAATGAGCTCACATTATAATGAAAACTTATCACTAAAGCTCACTTTATTCAGTCAACTTATGACTGATTCTCAAGCTGGTTGTAGTAACTACATTCCAGTACTAACTTCTGTATTCAAATTTATTAAAAAGAAGTCTATTTTCGAAGTTGCCTTCAGCTTACCATCAGGTGAGTTGAAGTCAAAATTAACAAATCCTAGATTTTAAAAAAGATTTAATTTAGTCAGCTCAATGATCTTATATTACAAAGAGAACATAACATACATATACATATTGTAAATAATTATTGTGAATGAAAGCAACAAATGACAAAAAAAATAATTAAAAAGAGATAAATGCACTGGGGTTTAAATACGATGATTCAAAACTAAGTGAATTAACTTACCTCAACATCTTTTACCAGGACTCATTTCTTGTTTTCGTTCGCACTTACTGTGAGTGAGTAATAGTGAGTGCGAGCAAGAATATAGAATGAGTTCTGTCATGCAACACGATACACTTTTGACATCAAACTAGAACTCCGACAACAGATACCTACAGGTCTTGCCGCTGCTTGAAGATTCAATCACGAATGTGCTCGAATCCTAGACTATATACTGTATAGACACAACACAAAATGCATTGCAAACACTTCTCGCAAAACTTTGTAACATAGACAAAATATCGTTTATTCGATTTTCTTATTTCGATACCGAGAAAATCGAGGAACGAAAAGCGATGTTTGTCGACAGTAGGTACATTAAACAATGAGTTAGAAAAAGTAGAATCTACATCGCATCAAAATAATTACTATGAATAAGTTTCACTAATCGGTAAATTCGATAATTGCGGAACGGAACTCATGATTGCGGATACAAATCGATTTTAATTCGATTATATTAATAGTACTGTACTAATACACCTATTGGTATAATCGACAAAGGATATAAATTTACACCTTTTCATACAACTTTATATGAAAAGTTGTATACTTATATCTTTTGTCGACTGTACACAATTACTTTTAAAGGAACACTAGCTTTTGCCCGCGGATCCGCCCGCGTTGATGTCAGTTATCTCGACTAAACATAGCCTATGTCTTTTCTGAAGGTTTAATCTACCCCGTAATTTGGTATTTCATCAAAATCGGTTCAGTGGTTTAGCCGTGAAAGACGGACAACACACACACACTTTCAAATTTATAATATTAAAATGGATGGATAGCTGCCGTTGACCTGAAAAAGGTGGCTGGGACGGACTGGATGCGGAAGGTGGAGGAACGGATGATATGGCACACATTGGGAGAGGCCTATGCCCAGCAGTGGACTGCAGTGGGCTAATTGATTGATTGATTGATTGATTGATATAGGTACTAAAATACACGTGATGTTGAGGACGGCCCCAACATCACGTGTATTTTTAGTATCGAGTACCTACTTGATACTAAAAAGAACACTTAGTCTTAAACCTCACCACGTATCACCAAGGGGGAGGGGGGGGGGGGTTAAAAATACTAGAAAAACATCACGTGATTAATGGACGGCCCCTATAGGAAGTACGGTGACATCATGAATCAAATGCTTGTAGGTTCCGAACCACGGAACAGAAAAAACGATGGAAGTGTGAAGTAGGCGTGGCACGCGTGTCATTGATATGCGGAGATTTGCAAGCTCTTACAATTTCAACCTTCAGTCGTATCTGTCATCACGTGTATTTGACAGTTTTGGACCGTGTGTTATTTAATACTATTTAATAGAAATATGCCTTACTGGGTCATTTTGTAGTGCACCGATGATAGTAGGAGCATAAATATTCGAAATGGAGGCGTTTTATACCATCGATAAGTCAGGATATAGCAGAATTTATAACTAATCTTATTGAAATGCAAAGAAATAAAATAAAATAAAAAATCAACCTTACCACATATCAATAAAGCTTGTTTTTGATTACACACAATAGACATGTCATACTTATTTATTCTAGAACTTTCTTCGCTATTCATTTAGTGATGTAGTCAAACTTTATCGATATCTACTTTTTTTAGAAATATTTATAAACTTTTGTCAAATGGTTTTATTGTTTTTTTTTATATCACGGAACATTCTGAACACTTCTGCATACCCATTCAAAGGATACGGGCGTGATGTTATGATGTGTAGTGGCATAGACATAGCAATAATATGCGTTTGCAGCAATTACTGCTGATTTCCTGGTTTATTTTTTTTTATAATTTAGAAAACGGGAATTAACGCGATCATGGTATAGGTACTTACATACCTCAGTCAGCCTGTGACCACGGCCGGTGTAACCTGGTCGAAACGTCAGGCAATCAAAGGTATGTAAGTACCTATACCATGATCGCGTTAATTCCCGTTTCTAAATTATATATCATGGAACGCGAGAGTTTAAAAGTTAGTTTTTTTTTTATATAGGACACGTCAATTTGACTTTACCTTGCCTGATGGTAAGCTGAAGGCAAAGTCTCAGGAGAGAGGGCCACCATTATACACACGTGCCATGTTAACAATGGTGGCACTCAGCTTGACGGCCTCATCAGATGCTTTTTCACGCCCCGCTTACAGGACCCGGGACTGTAAGAAGAGGGAAACACGTGAGCTGGCAAGGAATTCCAGGTCTTAATTGTGCGACAAAGGAAAGAGTCACCGAACCGCTTGGTTCTTGAAGGAATGTTCTGCACCGTATGCGGGTGACATCTAAGTCCTGCACGTGTCGTCCTGTATAGGAAAGGAGAGGGTGGGACTAATTGGAATAGCTCTTCAGAACATTCTCCATGGTAGAGACGGTAAAATACTGCCAAGGAAGCAACATCTCTACGCAGCTGCAAAGGCTCGAGGGTACTCGTGACCTCAGGATTTCCGATAATGCGGACCGTACGTCGCTGCAACCTGTCGAGAGCATCTAATATTGAAGTGTTTCGTGGTCTCTCTCTGAAACCCTTTATCGGATCTTTACAAAAAATAAATGGTATCATTCCGGAATAGTCTTCTTTCGAACAAAGAAGGAATTTTGCAAATTCGTCTACACATGACGAAGCTATGCGCGTACAATCATACAAAAATATAAACTTCCGAATTGAACACCTCCAGCTCGATATTTTCTAGTTTGTGAACGCGGCGCAACATGCATGCGCGATCAGCAAATAGATTTTGGTGATCTACGTTTTCTCATTTTATGCAAATTAAATTAATTATTTCAAAGTAGTGTATGAAACTGCTCGTAAAATGGTCTTAAAACACCCGTCTGATACTGTAAAATACTCGCACTCGTATTTTAAGTATCCTTAAAGCGATTTCACATTTTCTGATATTTGGTGTCTGACACCGATAGCCGTCGCCATGTGCTGTTTCCACATATATTCAATAAAATCGGTCCGATTCGGTCATTTGCTCGATCGCACAGACAGGATGGAAAAAAAAAATATCCTAGCAATTATTTTCAACATCTTTTTCTACTTTATTTTATTTCCTTCGATATCGGAGCCGACACTAATATCGGATATCGGATGCGCCGGATAGTGTGAAAACGTTTTTATTTTGCAACAGTTACATAAAATATCTACTATAAATGGACACTTGTTTTATTTCAATTAAATAGGTATATACGTAGTTTGAAGTCTTCATACATTTTTAATCGTTAATAAAAAACAGTTCAACAAGCTATAAAATCCCTCTTTTTTAGTACTCTTAGATTATAATTACTAACAGCGTTTGGAATCCTTTGACATTACGAAAACAAATTTCAAATCTATCGATATTGCCAAAATTTTATGTCACCGGTCTAGCGTTAATATTAAGGAGTTAGAGTGAGAGAGATAATACTTCAAAGTAATATCAACCGTATTCCTAACGTTTAAGGTTTTAAATAACATTCTTGAAATAAACGGACATCTGTTGGGGAGTAGTTGAACTTTTTCGGAATAGAGTTAGAGTGAGAAGCAAGTTTGATCCAGATACAAAACGTCGTAAATTCCTTTTTTATCTATATAAAAGTAATCACTTTTGCAGTGAGCATATTTTAGGCTAGTTTGGTGTTAAAGATATACGACCAATCAAAACAATTGTTTACTAGTAGTGCAACGTATTATTATCTGGTTGTATGTGTGAGTTTGGCGACATTGGTTCCGCTATTGAGTCTGTCCTATCACACTTCTAATAGTTTTTTCTGTTCTGTGTTCCGAACACATATAATATATTCAGTTCCTAAAGAAATACGGTGGCACCTTTTCATGCAACTTTATTTATACGAAAAAGTGCAAAAAACATCATGTGGCACTAGTCCCAGAATAAGGTACCTACTACCAACTATGTAGGTTATCTCTGGATGACGTTGATTAGTCACCTTGTTTTTTTATACCACTGAAGTGGCAGACACGCACACGGCCCACCTTATGGAAAGTGGTTGGCCTATGGACATGTGCAACACCAGAGGAGTCACACTCGTGCTGCCGACCGTGCAAAAACAGAGAATTTCTGTACCGTCAGCGTAGAAGACAAAGCAGGAATAGCCTTAAGTCTTCTCACTGACAGAACAAAAACTCTTCAGTGAGCTATCTTTAAATATTATTCTGAAGATTCAAGTCACGAACGGCCAGTAACACAGAATGGGCTTGCGCGGCTTGCTCTTAATAGAGAGCGACATAATTTTCCAGTCATGCACACGAACATAACTGTATGTATGCGTTGCATCAAATTGCCCGTACACAAAGACACTTATTATACACCGTTTATACACAAACTAACCTCCTTAACTAACTGGTTTAGTAAATAGTGAGCATTGTGTCTGTAGTTACTGGCATATAATGTTGGTCAGTGATGGTCCCCCCTCCCGAGGAGGGCCCCCGACCGAGAGGGATGGCCCTGGGTCAGCCGGAATGCGAGGGATATCTCGCATGACTACCTCACCTTCGGCCTAGCACTACGACCCAGAGACGGCGTGCGGTTTAGTCGATCCCAATCCGACATAACCTTCCCCCTCCGGCTCCGGAGGGGTGGTGTATCCGTAGGGATTCTCCGCAACTAAAAAAAAAAGGTATATAATATTGAGTCCCCAAGTCGCAAGAGAAACGACGAGACGAAACGATAAGTAGATCCGGACCATGTCCGGAGACCAAAATATATGATGTTATTTGCAGCGACTTCAAAACCAGGTCCGCTTCTCCTTGTTTTGTGATGTTTTCGCTAACTTTGTCGTATAGTGGCGAATGCGGATGTGGCTGTACTTGAGTTGTAATTGTGTAATTGGTTTTTTTTCGTTTTCTTTTTCATTTTGGTTACCGGAATTAATAGCGAACTCTGTAGGTATACCATACCTACTTAACTGTAATACTGATCTTCATGGACGTGCTATTATTGTTAACATTTTGTAGGTGCAATGTATGGAAGGAAAATACTGTTCTGAAGCTTTGCAATAACAATTTATTTTTTACATATAAGCTACTAGCTTTTGCCCGCGGCTCCGCCCGCGTGGATGTCGGTTATCGCGACCAACTAGCCTATGTCCTTTCTCAAGGTCCAATCTAAACCTATACCAAATTTCATCAAAATCGGTTTGGTGGTTCAGGCGTGAAAGCGTAACATACAGACAGACAGACAGAGTTACTTTCATATTTATAATATTAGTATGGATGATTGGTGGATTTGAGCTGCTAAGCCGTCATACCACCCCATGCTATCCCCAAAAGACATCCAAAAAACACGGGCCACATTGGGCCGCTCTAGCTCTTCCCGTGGTTGTCATAAAAGGCGATACGGGAGGGATGTGTTCTATATCCGATAGTAAAAAGACAGCCCATAATAGGGTGCCCCCTTGAACACAATCTGCTGAAGAAATTCGGGCGTTAATACACTTCTACCTTCTCCTTCAGGGATTACTAGCCCCGAGTGCGAAGGCGGCTCGGGCGTCGGAGGGCGCAGACCGACCTCCAACTTCCATGAACGCGGGCCTGAGGGTGATTGGTGAAGCCGCCTGTCACCTTAGTAGAAGCAGCGCGCATCACAAGATGCGCGCCTCTCCATACTGGGAGCGAGGCCCTCCCGAGGAGACCGAGAGGGATAGCCCTGGGTCAGCCGGGGTGCGAGTGATATGTCAACGACAAACTCACTTGCGACTCACAACCTCGCCTCCTAGCACAACGACCAACAGACGACGTGCGGTTTAGTCGGTTCGAGTCCGACAAAACCTCCTCCGTCTCCGGAGGGGGGAGGGTATCCGTAGGGATTACCCACACGTAAAAAAAAGGAATTATCAGACGTAAAACAAAGTGGATCCAATAAAACGCCAATTCTTTTGCTAGTTTCAACTACTTGTAGGTGTAAATGAACTTTCATTTTTCCCGCAGACCATGATTTCACATGACCCAAGTTTTCGCTCCATATTGCTGAAGATAAAGTGACCAAAACTCATAATCATCATTAGAGCATCATCATCGGGAGTCGGGACAAAGACATGCTTTGGCTGCATCCCAGTTGCAGCCAAAGCATGTCTTTGTCCCAAGGAAAAAATAAGCCCATCGCTTACCGTTTCTAGAACAGATCGTAAGTCTTTACAAGGAAACAGGTAGGTTTGACGAAGCGCCGTGATTAAATAAATAAATAAATAAATAAATATTCCACAACGTTTCACACAACGCTATCTAGACCCATGGTAAGCGTAGCTTAACTAGCTTGTGTTATGGAATCTAGAATGCGGATAAACATACTTAGATACGTTTTTTTTTTGTAAATAAATACATATTATACATAGAAACACCCAGACCAATGCAAATATACATATTCATGCATACAAATATCTGAGCGGGGATCGAACCCGCGCCTCCTGCGTAGCGGCCGTGTTCACTACCGCTACGCCATGGAGGCTGTGATTGCCGGACACCCCTATCCCTCACAGGACAAATAAGAGAAATGGGTGAAATGAAGTACCGTTTCTAGAAGAAAAAATTCCTAACAGGAAACCGTACAATCCCTATATCTGATCCGAACTCGAACTCTGAGCCTTTTGAACAAATTAATGCTTAAAGACTGTTGTATAATACGATTTTATCGATATAGTATCTTCTATGAGACAATAATATAATATTACTAGCTGTCGCCCGCGGCTCCGCCCGCGTGGATGTCGGTTATCGCGAATCGGGGTATGAAAAATAGATGTTGGCCGATATGCCCACAAAATTTCATGATAATCGGTCAAGCCGTTTCGGAGGAGTATGGCAACGAAAACTGTGACACACACACACCTTACTATTTAGTGCTATTATTCTCAAAATTGCGCTTTTGAAATAGAACAGAAATAAATTAGTATTTGTATTGTGCTATTGTGTCTATAAATTGAACAACGCAATCCGTGGATACGCCTGAAACGTACCAATTAAATAAATTTGAGACTACGAAATATCGGCTCCGTGCTGCGAATCGAACCGAAGGCAATTTAATATTGAACTTTATATTTTTAGAAGAAACTTAAACACATAAAGCCGCGCGACTTCGTCCGTGTGTAGTTACATTCGGGTTGTTATTGCGTATCTGTAATTCTTTCTTGCAATTTTTTTTATTATTTTTTCTTTCTTTTTACGACTCGTCAATTTGACTTCACCTCGCATGATGGTAAGCTGAAGGCAATGTCTCGGGAAAGAAGGTCACCATTACATACACGTACCATGTTAACAATGGTGGCACTCAGCATGACGGCCTCATCAGATGCTTTTTCACGCCCCGTTAAAAGGACCCGGGACTGTAGGAAGAAGGAGCAACACGTGACTGGCAAGGAGTTCCTATATATCATATAACACTAAGTATATCACCGGCGCGCCTTGCAAGCGTCCTCATACCCAGGGAGGAGTCGGGGTCTCCGTGTTCCCCACACCTGAGGAGGGTCAGATCGAGAGAGATGGTCCTAGGTCGGCCGGGGTGCGAGGGATATGCTTTCCAACCTCACCTTCGGCTTAGCGCAACGACCCACAGATGGCGAGCGTTTGAGTCGGTGCGAGTCCGATATAATCTCCAATTTCAGCTATGGCGGAGGAGGGGGGGGGGGCTTAAGCGTATTGGAAATTCCAACGAAATCAGTAGGTACAGCCATTTCCAAGATTGTATACCTTGGAATGGAGAATGGAGAAACCAAATACTTACTCCTAAGTACATAAACCATTTTCATAAAGATAAATTGATTAGAGATCAGTCTCGCTAAACATACGAACAGACTAAAATTAAAAATAGTTTAATGTTCTAAATACCATATAGGTATTATGCATTCAATGAAAACCTATTTTACTGAGACTTCAATTTTATTCATAAACAAGGAAGGTAAGTTGTTCTAAATAGTGTGGATAAGATAAAAATAGATCTTACACAATTTTACAGAATAATTAGCTAGGACTAGTAGGCATTTTAAATGAAACACTTTCAACATTGTTGCGGACATTGTCAAAAGAGTCATGATTTAGCAATTTAGTGCGCAGTTACTTCTAGGCAATGCACTCAGAGATTAATGGTGACACTTTAAGCCCTTTGTACACAACATTAATCAACTAACCTAAACCGTATTTAGTTTGTCTCAATTAGCCTACAGTCCAGGTCAGATGGCAGTGACTTCACGTAAAATATCGAAGTTCAGACAAATTCGCAGTTAGACTGGTAAAGCGGACCCCAGACTCCAAGCTGAAAAGCTTCGGATGCGACTGGGATTAACGCTAGGATGAAGAAGCCAATAGTCCATTATTGGACATAGGCTTCAGCCAATATTTTTTTAAATGGACTTTTATTATTAATTTTGAGGGATTTTTTTTTACGTGCGGGATATCGCCACGGAAAGCCCCCCCCCCCCCCCCCGCCTTCGGAGCCGAAGGGGGAGGTTATGTCGGACTCGAACCGACTAAACCGCACGCCGTCTGTGGGTCGATGTGCTAGGCCGAAGGTGAGGTTGTCTTGTGACATATCCCTCGCACCCCGGCTGACCCAGGGCCATTCCTCTCGGTCTGGCCCTCCTCGGGGCCTATTTTGAGGTTAAAGACAAATCGCACTATGACAATGGTATCGAAATTTTGTATCACCGCTACGAATACTATATCACCTTTGAAGGTAGCTTTATTTAATAATAAAATCAAATTCTATAAAAATAAAATTCTATGTTAGCCTATGAACTTTTCAGCCCAACTGTTATGTGGATAACTTAATAGACAAGCTCTAGATAGACCAAAAAAATGCCCGGTGAGTTTCTTGCCGGAGTCTTCTCAGGTCGGGGCCGCGTTTCGAACCGGCGGTGGTCCATTTGCTAAACTAGTCTAGATTATTTTCTTTTGAAGTTTTTTTCCGTTATTGTATACAAAATATATGTAAATAATTTTTGACTGACTTTTACTTTGATTGTAATTCAACCATCATCTCTATTAAAATTAGAATAGATATGTACTTATTTATTTGAATAGCGTCGTATATCATTCTACATACATAAACTCGGGCCTTTATCCCCGAAGGGGTAGGCAGAGATGCTAGCACCCACAGTTCGCCAGTTTATGTTTAGGTCCCAATGTAATAGGTAGCGAGCCTATTGCCATTAACCGGGCACTTATTAACCTGCGATAAATACACATATAACTTCGAAAAGCGTATAAATATATATCATTCTAGGTATACATATATCTAGGTTCTTTATTGAGTCTCTGTGATTTGCCAAATCTAGTAATGGTTAGTCCCCTGTTGCACGTGCTCACATAGAACAAACTTTGTTGAGCGTAGGTGTTATAATAAACTATGTGTTCTTTGACGCTGTTGTTACTTCGTTTGTTTTATCTAATTTTATTTAATTTTCTTTCGGTTTTTCTTCATGAATATTAAGTATAACAGTCGTAAATTGAGACAAGACTTTCTCCCCTAAAATAATATTATTAAACTTTCTTTTTGTACTAACATTAAATCTATCAAAACTGCACTTTTACTACCGATGCTTACATACGTAAACTTCCAAAATGACCATGTAAATGATAATTAGTCCGCCCACTGTACGCCTGTGCGCTCTGTTAAGCACTAATTACAATATCGTTCTCACTTTTACTAAAACGACTAAACCACATACAAATTAGGCGAAAGTAAATCCTCTTTGAGTGTAGGATCACCATGTGTTAAAAATAGATGCGGACTTTTTTTTATGAAAAAAGGAACGCGAAGTATCCTTAAGAAGGAGAAGACGCTTAATCTCATCTGTGTATATAGGACACGGCGGTATTGAGCAGTTAGATTAGGGAAGTACCTCCGCCCTACAGAAGACCGCGGCCATAATAATCTCGTGTTGTGTTCCCGGCGGTAGGGTAGCCAGAGCTCTCTGGAGAGTTTTTGTGCAGTCAGTGGGAAGATCAAAGGCTACTTTGTCTTCTACGCTGACGTCAGCACGGGTCGGGTCGACAGGACGAGTGTCACTCCACTGGTGTTGCACACATCCATAGGCCACGGTAACCACTTTCCATTAGGTGGACCATGTGCTTGTCTGCCACCTCAGTAGTATAAAAAAATGTATGTTACGTGACTTACACCATCGATTTTGGTTATGTCGACATACACAGGTGCATCTTAACATTCACTAATTTCAGGCATTCACAGTAATATATAAACTATGTGCCATTGAGAATTTACTGATTATTCTCTATCCTTACTAATTCTTGGGGATTTTCTTTCCTAGATTACACCTAGATTCCAGAATTCCTAAAAATAGAACTATAATAAAAAAAACATCATTACGGTTTTGATCGGTTCCATCACAAGTTTCGGTATTACGATCTTAGCGGTAACCCCGGAAATGGTACTCATGGTAAGCAAACGTAAAAAAACCTAGTGGTATAACACAAAATTGTACATAACAAGAACGTAACATAACGAGAATGTCCGGCGTTTTTCTTAACCATGGTGACCCTACTTCTTAAATTAATACGCCCAAACAATTATACGTTAAGATTCAAGGTCACTGCCACTTGAATACGTTATTAAACGAAATTCATCTGTTTGGGAATGCACGCTAATTATTACAATGGACTTCATTCATACAATATGGCTGTCATATTAAGAAAGATTTGTTTTGCTGTTGGTGTTTGTTTATATGGTGTATTAACTACTACCAAGATCTTCGGGACTCCACTTCTTGTTTTTATACAAGTAACGTGGCAGACAAGCACAAAGCCCACCTGATGGAAAGTGGTTACCGTGGAACAGTCGTCAACGTATATCAATACCATAAATTTATCTATAAATTCTATTCTATTTGACAAATCTATTGCCCCTAGTCTAGAGTTGCCGGTGATTGATAGACGAAGCTCTAGTGGTGGGTTGAGGGGTCATATGACAGTCGCTCCCGTAAAAGTCATATAGGCCAAAACAAGAGGAGACGAAGGAGTAAACTGACCCCGGGCTTCTAAATGAAATGGCGTGTAAGGTCTTGCATATGACTGAAGTAATATTTTGATGGCAGCAAATTATAAACGTACATCTGCATTTCTGCGAAAATCTTTTTTTTACATAATCCAATTCAGAATTTTCTCTTTTATCTAGACATGTATATTTTTTTAAATAGAAAGTCGAATATTTACTTAATTTTTGCAGCGTATATAAAGACAACTACATACTAAATTTACGAAGTATCTAACGATGTACACACGGCAAGATTATACTTGTCAGCGTATGCGTCGCAAAATTTAGCGCATCGCTTGACGTAAACAAAGATATATTGCCTTTTTGTATTATGAAAATATCAGTTAACTCACCTTCACTATTTTCTAGTAAGTGCTATTTTATTAAAATATCCCAAATATGAAAAGGCTAGCTTTATTCTTGTAAAAGCTATAACGTTTTTGCGTTAAAAACACTCTCCTGTAAACTAGTGATTTTGCAGATATCCATATTGAATAATAATATCACTTGCACTTTTTACGAATTTAGTAAACCTTTGATAATGCCGTGAGGTGAAACCGGTCAGGTTAAAAATAAAAACAAAATAAAGTGTGGGAAATACAAGTTTTATTTATTTATTTTATTTATTTTTAAGCATTCATCCACCACCTTAACACCCCAAAACAGTGATGGATTTACACACACTTAGTACATTTAATTAATTTTTTTTTTACAAATATACACAAATCAAAAAGAACACAATCAATTAATAAAATGAACTTACAACTAAACACAATTAGAATTAAGTGAAATCAAAAAAGAAAAAGTAAACTACGTGAACAAAAAAAAAACACTAATGAGATATTTAGTACAATTTATACGTTTTCATAACATAAAACATATGTAACTTTTGCCAGCTCACTCCAGTTGCTAGAAAATATGTCTACTCTGTTACCTATGTCATTTATTATTTTTATGGATCGGCTTAGAGGCGTTTTCTGGAGCAAGTTGGTTCTGGCTACAGGCACCGCCAGTAATGGTGGACGTCTCCGCCTCCATACGTAACGATCCGGCACGCAGAGTTTTAGATGCTTGAGTACACCTGGATTGCAAACCTTACCTCTCAAGAGGTTAATTACATAAGCCGTGAGGAAGAACTCACGGCGCACTCTCAACTGATTGTACCCCACCATACCCAGTACAAATAATGTGGGGTACATTGGAGGGTAAAATGGGTATACTCCGTATAATTTCATATACAAGTACCTCGTAAACTTGTTCTGTATTTTCTCTAGCATGAGTGTATACTTCGCTTCATGTGGAGACCATATCATGCTATTATGCTCTAATTGATATCTCTAAGTGATATTATTATTCAATATGTGTAGTATATTCCACCAAGTGCCATCAATCTCCAGTATAAACAGTTTGCAGATATCCGTTTGTAATTTGCTGCCCTTGTTTTGTGATAGGAAATATGTCAGTCAGCAGGTATAGTTACCAATTTAAAGGTGAGGTTGGTTGCTTGGTTCCTGCTAGTGCGTCTCGTACATCTTCGCAGCAGTTGCGCACACACTTCCAAAAGTCTACGTCACAAGACAATTAATATGAGATAACATTCCTCATTAAAGTTACTTATTATAGCTTTAAAAATCTGCTTCCTGCATAAAAATACCTTTCACCTATTCTTACCTCCATAAAAAGCATCTTCAATTGGAACTTATCAGGTTTTAACAGCACTAAAATCCATTAAAAAGTATTTACTATTCAAATCAGCAACATTTACCTACAAATATGATGTTGTACCATCCAGCAACCACCATTAACGCTGTTAAGGTCCATAAGGATTAAATTCAAATGCATAATAGCAGCCGATAAAAGCCGTTTCAAGTATAAGGATACATCTAAAAAAGACACTTATTACATTTTTATTAATTTTTGCTCGTACTTTGAGGTTGATACCTAGTAAATTTTCCAGTCAATAGATTATTAGAAGTGTCGTAATATTTGGATGTTACGCGCTTGAACTTTATATAATTGTATTGGTAGCTATGTAAGTCAAAAATGGCATAAAAAGATCGTTTGTAGTGTTTTAAGAATACAGAAATCTTTGATTTCGCCCGAACAGAAATGTTAACACTGCGAAGTTTACATTGTATCTGGTACCCACAGGACAGGCTTGCCTAGTGTGGGACCTCAGTAAAACGCACAATATTGTATATACCTACTTTTTGGCAATAAAGTAATTTTTATTTTTTATTTTATATTATTTTTATCTATGAAACGATTATTTTAATATTTAAGAGTAGTAAGTATTTTAAACAAAACAAATAATAACAGTTATATAAATGTACAGTTACTGGCATATATGCGACGTAACTTGGGTCTAAATCAAGAGACATGATTTTGACCCAAGTTACGTCACAAAATGTACCATATGCGTAGTCGCTTTAAGGCGCGGTTTATACAGTAGAGACGTGGCGGGACCGTATGGTGGTGGCGGACAATTTAAGTAACACAATATAAACCTTAGAAGTGCACGATAACGTCGTTTTTGTATCAGATTCAAATTCAAATTCAAATTCAAATTAAATTTATTTGCAAAAATATGGTACAAAAGGTGTTACAATAAATAATACAATGCATATTTCTACATACTCTGCCATATGTGGCATGCAAATCATTTTTTCATCAATATTACAATTTATGTTTTATTCAATGATATAATTATTATTAACAAATTTCAATGTCACCAATGTCGGAGGACCTACAAGCGACATCCCGCCACTAAAGTGACGCGCCATCGCATCGAGTGGCGTGCGTCACGTCATTGACGTTATTGTACACTACATAAGGTTTATATTGTTACTTAAATTGTCCGCCAACGTCATACGTCCCCGTCACGTCTCTTTTGTGTAAACAGCGCCTTAAGGATAGCATGGGGTGCTACGACGACAGTGAGCTCAAATCCATCAATCATACTATTCATCTAGACCATAGATTATATCAAACTATTCCGCGCGCTCTATCGCCTCGTTTTTCGCATGACTTTGGGTCTATATATATGCCGGTAACTACACTAGTTGTATAACATGTAATAAATACATAACTTTCTTATTGTTAATCTAATTATTGGGTATGTTTGTAGCCGGATCTGTTTCACTGCAGGTAATATAATTAGAATTGTGTTTGTTTGCATAATCAGCTGTATCATGCTACATTTATCAAATTTTATTGGATTTCAAACAGCTCTTTCCAAGTTTACGTCCGATCCTAATACCTATATTCTTATCGTAAACAAGGCGCAGGGTTTTTCTAGGGTTAGTAGGTCAGGTAGCAGTCACTCCCGTAAGAGCTGTATAAGCCAAACCAAGCTGAAGAAGAATAAGTGATACCGGGGCTCTGAGGCGAAAGAAAGCCTTGAATACAAACGGTAACATCCCTCCCCTCCGGCTCCGGAGAGGGAGGTTATGTCGGACTCGAACCTACTAAACCGCACGCTATCCGTGGGTCGTTGTGCTAGGCCGAAGGTGAGGTTGTCATAAGATAATGTTGATAAAAAAATTATTACTTACTGTTATACTAGCGGACCCGCCCCGGTTTCGCCCGTGACATATTTTGAACCACATTTTATGATGTAAACTATCCTATCTTTCAAGTTGGAACAAACTGCTCACGGTGTGCAAATTTGATTAAAATCGATTAAGTAGTTTAGGAGTTCATCGAGGACAAACAACGTGACACGTAATCTATACATATAAATAAAATTGGAGTGTCTGTTTGTAATATTGAAATAGCCGTTTTTTACTACATGCATATGAATATAATACGGTACATACACCAAAATAACACTTTTTACCATTTTTGTCTGTCTGTCTGTTTGTTCCGGTTAATCTTTGAAATGGCTGGACCGATTTTGTAGGGACTTTTATTGGCAGTTAACTGATGTAATAAGGAATAACTAGGCTACTTTTATTTTAGAAAAATAGCGTTGACTCAACGCTAAGCGATAACCGACATCCACGGGCGGAGCCGCGGGCAATAGCTAGTTTTTATATATAAAGATTATAATAAATCTCTGCCAAGTCTTACGGCAACCACCAAGCTACGTGAGTAACAAATGCCAATGGCACCCCTGCCAGGACTAGGTAGAAGGGGTAGGGCCAGGAAGTACTGACTTGATGTCGTAGAGGGTGACTTGCAAGCTAATGACCTCACTACCATATACGCTCAAGATCTTGTGAAATAGAGGAGGAAGAGCCGGGACGTGTAGCCTGAGCTCTGAGTTCGCCTTGGTCTCGGATTCCATCAGGAAAATACGTCTTTGATGATGATGATTATAATACATCACTGCCTACCCTACAAACACGTCAGTATATGCTGATAGCGATTAGACAGCTACAAATTAATAAATAACCGGTGGGCGTACTGTTCTCTGATTACATTCTGTTGCAATGAGATAAAATTATAAAACACTAGCTTTTGATTAGTTTTAGCGATGTCGGTTATAGCTATTATATCGATTATCGTTATTAATTGTAGCCTTTGTGTTATTCTTATTATAAGCTATACCAGCGTTTACCATTTGCCGGGTCGCGACCCGGTACCGGGCCATCAAAATAATATAACGAGCCTCACCATTCTCGCACTTTAAAAATAAAAAATACCTACTACCGATCGACGCATCGTATATTAATTGAAATAAAGCTGGGTTTTCAACACTAGTTTTCCTTAAAAAATAAATATAGTTTTTTTTTACGTGCGGGAAATCCCCACTGATTCCCCCCCCCCCCTTCGGAGCCGAAGGGGGAGGTTATGTCGGACTCGAACCGACTAAACCGCACGCCGTCTGTGGGTCGATGTGCTAGGCCGAAGGTAAAGTTGTCTTGTGACATATCCCTCGCACCCTGGCTGACCCAGGGCCATTCCTCTCGGTCTGGCCCTCCTCGGGAGGGGGGACCACGCGGTCCCCGACTCGCCCCCGGTATGGGGGGGCGCGCATCGTCCTACGATGCGCGCCGCCGCTGTGGCCTGCTTCTGCTAGAGGCTTCACCCGTCACCCACAGGCCTGCGCTCATGGGGGGCGGAGGTCGGTTTGCGCCCTCCGACGCCCGAGCCGCCTTCGAACGCGGCCAACGATGTCCGCGAGTCTTTCTCGCTCGCTGCGCCGCGCCCGCTCTGCTGTCTCCTTCACGAGCATGACCTGCTCGCAGAAGGAGGCGCTGGCCGCCCACGCATCCGCGCAGCGGACCATCGCCGCGAGCAGGGTGGAGAGCGTGAGCACTCTCACCCCCAGGGCCGTCACAAGCTCCCGCCTCGGTGCTTCAACGCCTGACACTCGGTGAGCGTGTGCAGCCCCGAGTCCACGCTCGCGTCGCAGTAATGGCACTCGGGCGTTGGCTCTAGTGTCCAGTAATGACCGGCGTCTGACGGTCCGAGAGGCCACCGTGTGGCCTCTCTAGCCACTCCCCCATGATGGGTCTTACCGCCGCAATCACGGCGTGCCCTGCGCGTGGTTGCTCAAGTCGTAGCTCCCACTCGGTCACCATGGCCCTGTGGAGCCGGGATTTCTCGGCCCGAATTTCTTCGGGCTCGGGATCGAATCCCCGCTCCCGCGCCTCCTTTCGAAACCGATAGAGTGCCGAAAGGGTCCTCGCTTCCAGGATCCACCGTGGCGATCCGGCCAGGAGACTCGCCGCTTCAAAGGATATCGTGCGGTACCCCCTGATGGTCCAGGAGGCCGTCGTCCTCTGCGCTGCGTGGAGCAGAGGCAGGAATCTGGCCCCCAGGGTGTCCGCCTATACCACCCATATAGGGCCATGGACCTCACGACACCTGCGTAGAGTCTCCTGCAGGAGTCCTCTGGGCCCCTCAAGTTGGGCAACAGCCTGCCCAAGGCATTCGCCGTTGTCACCAACTTGGGGCGCAGACAGCGGAAATGTTCTAAAAAAAATTAATATAGAAACCGACTTGTAGTAGAACCAGACCTTAGGATAAAACTTAGGTTATTTTCCGCAAACTTGGATTCTTTAGAATGCTACAGCTCCATACTTCGCACTGTGTGACTAAATAGGTGAAACCAAAATATTGTACTTACCTAGTATTAATAAAACATTTCTACTATTAATAAATGTGTATTATTAATGGAACCAGCTTGGGTCGCGAAGGGGTGGTGTGAAAATTACCGGGCCATGGCAGAACAATATTTGTTAAAACTGAGCTATATTATTGTGAAGACAGAAACTTTAATGAAATATCAAGCATAATAACTCTTTCCATAAACAACCACACATAATAACACGCGCGCGCGAACACACACACACACACACACACACACACACACACACTCCCACGCACTTTAGTTTGTTTTTATCTTTGTTTGATTGACTTTTATTATATTATATTACTATTATTCATTGATTACCTAAGCCAAGCAGCAGTGATTTATGTTCACTTTAGCATAAATAATATAACTGTATCTCTCACAGCCGATACTATCAACCTAAATACAGGCAATGCCTAGTTTGACCGATATCATTCAATACCTTTCGTACCAAATTGAAAATGTTCCATCAAGCAATTTTACCTGTAAAGTGAATGTATAACATGTAATAAAACTATATATATATATATAAATATATATATAAAACTTTTGAACCAATCAAGATTTGATTTGATTGAGTTTCATCAAAACATTCAGTAGTTTTTACGTCAAAGAGTAACAAACATTCATCCATACAAACTTTCGCGTTCATAATATTAGTAGGACAGTTATAACTTATAACTATATCATATTCTGAGTCTTTTCCCAATTCAGTTGGGGCAGTATTCAGTCTAACTATACGAAACGAAAAACTTTGATATTTTCCGTGAGGCGACTACCATCTGACCTCTAAAACCCATTGATGATATCGAAGTTCTGTAGTTAGACCAACACCCTGATTATGTTAGTTTATCAAGCACTGTCATACCACTGGCACTGCAAAAATTGACATTAAAATGTAAATATATGTATAATAATATAACTCAAAGGTGACTGACTGACTGACATAGTGATCTATCAACGCACAGCCCAAACCACTGGACGGATCGGTCTAAAATTTGGCATGCAGGTAGATGTTATGACGTAGGCACCCGCTAAGAAAGGATTTTGATTAATTCTACCCCCAAGGGGATAACATAAGGGATGAAAGTTTGGATGAATCTTTGTCAATTTTAAACCGATCGGGCTGATACTTTTCATGATTAAAACTACTATGTTAACTCAACACTAAGCGATAACCGACATCCACGCGGGCGGAGCCGCGGGCAACAGCTAGTTTATTTATATAACATTAAAGTCCAAAATGAAATGATAAAAAAATTCAATACATTTTATTTTCAAGAAAATGTATTTTTATATATGTATGGAAATAGGACACGTCGATTTGACTTCACCTCGCCTGATGGTAAGTTGAAAACAAAGTCTCAGGAAAGAGGGTCACCATTACATACACGTACCATGTTAACAATGGTGGCACTCAACTTGACGGCCTCATCAAAAGAGGATTGTCGACTGCGCACCGCGTGGCACCCACCGGTCCCACTAGTGCTGCGACCACAATCCTCCCTGCCCGGCTATGCACTTGCTGACCCCTGAACGCAATCCAACCGAGATTGGATTACTATGGAGGGTTTTTCGCAATCGTGCACGGTGGTACGGTCTAAAACTAAATGACATTGTCCTGGTCGGAAACCAGTTTGTCAAACCTTTTGAACCTCATTTTTCAATCAAAAGATGTGTCTTGCAGATGTGATTTGGGTTTCGTAGACCCTGGTTGAATCCCAAAAACTACTTTACTCTTCTAAAAGGATGCGACAGTTAATTGTGATACTAAAACTCCAAGCAGACAAACTTGCACACAGAAGGCAGCATAAAACAAAAACTATGTTTACTGTCAAGCCACAGACAGCCATAAGCCACAACAATACCAGAGAAAGTAATGGTTTAGAATATTTGTGGCTTTGTTCAATATGAAACATTCATTGTGTTCCGTCGGTGTAACGCAGGTCTTTCAACCCTTGCTTTGCGCAATGGCCTGAAATAATATGAGATTTATTACGATCATAACTAACTGTGTCAACTGTTTCCATGGTCAATTGCGTATGATCGTGAGGTTATATGTTCGATGTTTTAAACTCAAACGGTTGAAGGGATTTAATTGAGATTTGGTACTGATAGTTTATTGTTCGGAATTTCTGCAACATATTTTCACTGGAATAGATTACCATGAGCTGCGAGAACGGGTCAAAAGTTCACACGGACGGAGCCGAAGGCAACAGTTAGTAATAAGATAAACAAACATCACGTAAAACTATCTTCTATCTACATATTGTTATAGCTAATAGGCCACGCAATGCTAAAGGTTTGATATTCATACAGCTGTCACTCAAGGCCGACTGACGTCGATTTGTGCTATACAATATAACAAAAAAAAACACGCAAATCTATTGTTCAGTGATAATTTATATACATAATGACAAAATGGACAGTATTAGCTGTCGAAAGCATTACTCATAGTTCAAAAATTGTCTGACAGAGCGTATTTTTATAATACCTAAAGTAAGTACTCATTGTCTAGGGACAATTAGAAACAAGAAACAAAGTAGGTATAGTAGTTTAGGGCTATGTATTATTAGTTAGGTACTGGCTTATATCCTGATCCTAATCACGCAGTACCTACGCGTTTTTTAGATGTCTTTTGAGGATAGCAGCAATCGGCAATCCACCAACCAATCAAACTAATCAGTCAGGCCGGTAACTAATTATCTACTGCTAGTTCTCAATAGTCATAACTTTAAGCTACTTAGATTCGTTACAACTATGAACGGTAACCAAGATGCGCTGGAACCGATGGCCGTTTTCAAGAACCCATTGAAATACACACACAAAATTTCATTCAAATCGATCCAACCATTCATGAGAAGTTAAATGACAAACACACGTACAAAAGAATCATCTATATTAAGACATAGAAAACAAATCTTAACTTTATTTACATAATAAATCACTTTAAGCACATAGACAACAGCCACTCGTAGCCTTAATTTGAACCATTCAGATCTGTCATTGACAATAGAGGTACAATCAATGTCATAAAGACGAAGGGAAAGTGACACGTCAGACCTTATGGAACTAATAAGGAAATGACGAATTGTGGCCATGCACACTTGCGCAAGCGCGCACAGAACGCTCAGAGACGGCCCATAAAAGTTGTACGAGGAATGTGGAATTTCTGAGATAAAGATAAACCTGTTACAGTACGATAATATTTTGATTTGTTTAATGTTTATTTTTGATAGACATTGGCATCTCGCTCGACTATTAATAGAAGTGTCTAATAGATTTTTATTTAATGTAAGTATATTGTAAGTATTTATGTAAATCACAGTCATAATATAACAGCATAATATACTTAGTTTTTATTGTAACTGAAATTACTAATATTCCCTCTAACCTCTTCACCTAAGCAAAATTACAAGTGTTAGCAGTGGATTCATGTCGATAGTGTAATAGTCAGTGTTCGAACGCTGGACCTCTCGATCGTAATGCCAATTCCTGAACTGAGAAAAAGACATTACCTATTCTCAATTTTACCCAAATAGGAAATCAAGATGTTTGATTATGCATACTTCACTAAACCAGGTTGTAGGACCAGTGTAATAAAGTTTTCGATTAAATTACAACTAATTACTCATCAAATGTCATAAAATCCCTATATTTCGCAATAGCTCCTATACAAGGTAACTAATTAAATACGGCGTAATGATATCTATCCGGACACTTAGCAAATTGCCGCAATTGCTATTCCGTTTGACGAACAAAAAGAAGCGACGAGCCTACTAATTTACCAGTGGACGATTACGTACAATTTGAATCGATTTCAATGTGGCGTTCGACACGTACTTGCATAATAGCAAGAGTACTGTTAGGGAATGCCACAGGGCACTTACATAAGCCATTGATAATCGTGTGAATCGGTAGGTCAAGTCAATTCGATGAATAGTCAATCTATATTTATAAAAACTAATTGTGAATTACGTCATTTTTGTTGACGTAGAAACCAATCGAATTTGAATATAAAAAACAACATGTTTGTATGGGGATCCACCGGGACTCAAAGGGTCAAACCAATCCCATTTTGAAAGCTTGATTGCCGGATGAAGCTCTAGCGCAGGCTTTCCTCTCGGAACAGTAGTCGCTCCTATAAAAGTCGCATAAATTAAATCTAAGAGGAGACGATAATAAGTTCTAAATAACATTACTGAAGCGCCCTTTAAAAAATGTAAACGTTAACGCATTTTTTATACCACTTAGGTGGCAGACAAGCACACGGCCCACATGGTGGAAAGTGGTCACCGTGACCTATGGACATGTGCAACACCAGAACGTCACAATCGCGCTGCCGACCCTGTTAAAACAGAGAGTTTCTGTGCTGTCAGTGTAAAAAATAAAGCAGGACAAGCCTTAGGTCTGCCCACTGACAGCACAAAAACTCCAGTGAGCTCTGGCTACCGTAATCACCGCCGGGAACACAACACGAAGTTATTTTGACCGTGGTATTCTCCGCGAACGGGGACTTCCTTAGTCGGACAAATGGACGGAAATACAGTCGTGTCCTACCTAATACATCTTTACAGAGATACCAAAAAAAACACCGTATGATGACCGTATGTATGCCTGTAATATTTGAGGATTATTGTAACGCACAATTAAATAAAAAAGCAAACTTATTCAGAACGTTCTCATTTTCGGACGTCAACAAACAAATAAAGTAGATACTATACTTATTTGCATGATTTATCTGCAAATATCATGACACTTTCTGAAAGTTACGCAAATGTAACAAATGAATCGTGATAGAATCCGTTAAAAATTGGTTTTACATCTCTCATGTTCGGTAAGTAGGTCCTTATTACCCCCAAATGGAGCTTGTAAGTGACTAATTATTAGCGCTCTAGGGTAATACTTTACTCTTTCAAAAAGTTCGCGTACATCTAACCGTCATACTGGCAATAGACATCATGCATTCAGCCCAATGACAAAAGAGGTCGCCTCGCTATTCAGCCTTGTCTTCGTATGAGTTTAATAGGCATCAATTTTAAATTTCGAAAGGCGAAGCTCAATTGGGTTCTTGAAAAAAAAAAGAGATGAAAAAGGGCGGTAATGCAAAACTTTTATTATTAACATACCCAAGACAACAATCTAATAATACTGAATAGCTTTTCACAACACCGTGACATTGGCAAGTTGTGGCAACACACAGAAGCCAGTCAACAAGAATTGAATTGAACATACCCAAAAAAACACCTGTCCCTATAATTTGAAAATTGTTCTCATTTCACTATAAATTTTAACTAATAAAATGTTTTATTCTTGTAATGCCGGTTTTTTTCTACTTATCTCACAATCGAGATGTAAAGCAGAGTAGTTAGCTCGGGTGTAAGCATCAATTGCACCCTCGAACTATAGGCGCACGAGCGCAGCGAGGGCGCCTAAATATCTCGGGCTGCAATTGATGCCTTACAGCCCTTGGCTACTAATCTACTATTATTTCAACTGCAAATATCAATTTACCTTCAATTCTGCTTCTCTCTTAACCATTTTACTTTACTTTCAGTCGTAACTTTAATATTTACAGGCCTATTGATGTTATGGGAATAATAAATTACAAATGGCACTATTTATTTAGGTGAACGACTGCTATTTTGACTAATGAAAGATCATGATGACAGTCAAAAGCTCGTAATAATCGTACTAATGGGTTTTTATGTTCGGTAAGATGTGCACATGAAGACTCTTAAGAGAAGTAAGTGTCGCAGTGTGCAAACATTGTTATAGTTAAGAAAATAATGGGTAGAAAGTAAGTGTCTGTATGTTATTATTAGTAATTACGAGGGAATAATGTTCTTAATAGCGTCTAATCCCCGTCGAGAGGAAATATTTCCTAGTTTTTATATACTAACTAGCTTTTGATCGCGGCTCCGTCCGCGTGGGTGTCGGTTATCGCGCCCAAATATAGTTTATGTCCTTTATTGAGTAAAAGATGTTATTATATTTCATTGATGACTAATTTTGTAAGAAAATGTATGTATAATTGACTTCATGTCGATGGTGTATTTTTCATTTTTTTTAATTTCTTATTGAGATTCTTAGTGTAATTATTAGATACTTTTGAATTGATATTTATGTTTTATGACAGTATATTGACATTACAATCACGATTACAATTAACTAAAGGTTAAATAATTATGTATAATTTTGTAACAGTATAATTTGACAATTGTAATTAATTTGGTAACGCTTTATGTTGACATTTGTATATTTGCATGACGATAGATCGACGAGACACACCGAATTAATAAAATGAATAAAGTTTTTGGAACCTTACTCTTTTTGCCGACGTTTCGGGTGCGTTGCGTTAAGTCCCGAATTTGTTTACAAAAATTATTAAGAAATTCTCCACCATAACCTCATCATGTCATGTCAATAGATGTCAGTGACGGTATATTACCTCCATCTAGTTTGTCAAAGACAAGCTGGCAAGAATCGGGTTATGTTATAGCCAAATAGCCACCCATCACCACACACCACAACAGATATACCTTGCTAGTGATATTGTTGCGTATGGACCAATATTAATTATTGTGCATGTTAAAATTTGCAACAGTAAACAGTCCAGGGAACTCTAGTAGTACCAAATATTTTGGTTCACAGCAGTATCGGACTAACGGCCGGTCCTAATATATTTGGATCAATCCAAAAATGCCAATCCGAAACCAGAATTTCATTCGAATTGTTGCTCAAAACGTCCACATGTGGGATCGATGGATCGCGTTGACAATCCTTTATACTATCGATCCCACATATGGCTTTAAGCAACGAATCGATCGAAATTCTGGTTTCAGATTGGCATATTTTGATTGATCCAAATATATTAGGACCGGCCGTAAAAGTGTCTTGTTGACGGCAATTAATTTTGATGCAATATTCACCCATATTGCGGATCTAATTTATTCATTCAAGAATTTCATCAGAACCTATTAAACACTGATATCTGAATTCATTTCAGATACTGTAGCTACCAATTATTTACAAGCTCTAATTAAAAAAAAACCTTTGCCATTCAGCGATGTCTAAACAGTAATCTAGCATTAAAAATGTCATAATGTATGTCGACACGAACGTATGCATAACACAGGATTACCAAAGAGACATTATCTGCAATGTCTGTGAGATGACGATGAACTTAAATGACTTGAGCTCACTTTCTCAATAGCTAGGGTAATGACTGGAAAAATGATGCTTTGTAAGATATAAACTGCTTATATGCAGTATTGTTTACTAAGCAGTTACGATGATCTATGAACTAACTGGCGCATAAAGAAATAAGTAATATACACTAACCAAAAAAAACTATTTTGACAAAAGGGCAGATCAGATGTACTAGAAACTGAAAGGTGACTGAAAAGTTCAAAATGAAACTCGTGAAGTGTGTAAGGATATAGTATGGATAGAAGCAAATGGCGGGCTCTTGTCTCTGCCCAGTCTGGAGGGAACTCGGTGTGAATATAGTATGTAGTAAGAAGTAATAGAAGTATTGTATAATCCGTGGGGTCTTGTCACTACCGGCGTTCCAGTTCTATAACCTAATGGTTTGGTGCGCGACGATGACAAGAGTCCAGATGGAACGTCCTTGGTGCCTTGAAAGATGAGAAAGCATTTAGTGTGGGATGCAATATGTACGGACACCCTTGCGCTTTTACATCTTCCAGGGACTACAGACTGTGTTTGCATTCCTGCTGCTTCGGTAGAGACCCTCAAACGGCGTAATTATCGTAGTTTAAGTGGTAATTACATTTTTGAGCCGTTTGGGGCCGAGACGCTGGTATCAGGGGGTCCAAGTGGCCGTCTGTTATTTAAAGATATTTCGAAACGCTTAATAGACGCTACTCGTAACCAGAGGGCTGATTTATTCCTTGTTCAAAGGATCGATTGCCATTCAACGTGGTGATGCCGCCAGCGTTTTAGCCACCCTCTCAGTTGACTTCAATGGAGAGGAATTCTTTGACGCCTGAACCTGCAGGTTTATATATATAATGTATTATATTATGGATAATTCTAATGTACATTATGTAAATAATGAATAAATGCAAGAAAAATAAGTAGTAAGATAAAATAGGAATACTTCTGGACTGAAACATGGTATCGCAATAGTTATCCACCAACCATCAACTACGTTTAATCTTTTTTTACCTCTCATACAAAGGACATCACGAAGGCACGTCCCATGCCGATATAGAGAGTGTCAAATTTTCTGATACTACAGAGAAACTTATTGCAGAAAGAAAATTGCTAAAAAATATAGTAAACTTGCAAAGAGTGTCAGATACGCGGGTGAAACTGCGGGTAATAGTTAGCAGTTTTAAAATAGATTCACAACAACAGTGACTAAGCTAACAACAATGGCTAGACAACTGTGGCTAAACCACAAAATTGTCATGAACATTTTTCTATAATTATCATTGAAACGTGAAATTATGTGGAACAGAAATTAAGTCGAACGAAATAGTCGTTTATCACGACAATATGTCCATAGGACTGATTACAGTGAAAATGCATGTGTTCTGGGAATTAATAGGATCAGGGAACTGATAATAACTGTCACTCACGAATATGCCCGAAATTGTTGCGTAGGGTACAACCAGTTAAAACACATCTACGCGTAGATACGATTATTTTATTTGTTATTGGTTTCAATGTTATCTACATGCACACAAATGCCAACGCTTTCCTGTTTTCGGACCCATTGTCTACTTCTGACATATCTTATCTTCTTGTCTTAGGATGTTTCGCGGTTTCCCCTAGGAGCCCAGGGTCCGTTTATGAAGAAACTTCTTCAGATTTGGAGGTTTATGCAGCATCTACGGGGCTGCCATCTGGACTCGGACGTAGATGTAGTGGCTGGTAGCGGTGATAGATTTAGTCTCAAAAGTGTTCCTGGGGTCACATACACCAACAGTCGAAAATTTGCATGCTAAAGTCTGCGGGTCAACTTGTTGTTATATATAATATTGAAAACCCTATGTGACCAATTTTACGCGCAAATATATTATTCTATGTCTAATAATGCCTGCATTTGCACGATGCTATTACCTACAATTTAATAGTTCCAGTAGGCAATAGAATATTTTTTTACCAAGCGAATTCGGAAAGGATGTGAAGATCAGAAATTAGTAAATGAATTAGGCATTAATGAATTAGAAACTATTAGATTCCCAGCAACGGACGAAATTAACGCGCATCAATGGCTGTAGATACAATCAATCACAGTTTGATTTATTGTATCCCGAACGGCATTCTTCAAACACACATTATTTAAATGATAATGGAATAGCCGTTCAACACGACAGATTTTATCCAAAACTGACTGCAAGTAAGTGCACGTGTACTGGGAATAATGGGAAAACATGGAACTGATAATGACTGTCACTCACGAATGTTGTGTACCGTAGGGTTCACAACTGACCATTAATTATTATTTTTTAATTTTCATGATGAAATGTCTGAAGAGGGTACCTACATCCTCAGAGGACTGTGAGTCCTCGAGGATTTACAGGTGGAGTATTATGCATGTGTATTAAGAATGTAAATCTATCATCTTTTGTAGGTTAAGATCGAACTGGTTTTGATAAAATAGCTAAAGTTTATAGGTATGTACGTATGTTCATTCCTATATGCCTTCCTTACTACTAAACAGCTGAGCCTTTTGGCGCACATTAGAGTCCAAATTGGATGTCAAAAATTTCGTTACGAAAATACCTTTTATTATATTTGTGCAATCGAGTTGACCATTATGACCACTGTTATTCCTAAGAATTTAATGATACCTAATACTAATGTGGTACAGCTACGCGACAACCCTGTGAGTGCTCTCGGAGTGGGTTTCGGTCCAGCGCGTCTTTACGCTTTCTCCCGAGCAGACCATTCCGAACCGACACGAATACCGCAGCATACATGCTAGCTGAAGACTGAGGATAGCGAATAGAATAAATGGGCCGCAGCGACTACATAGTGGGTCAAGACCAGACTTCCCACACAGAGTACTGATTGACAGGCTTTTCTCGCCGAGCTGGATGCATTGTCTCCGTAATAGTCATAGTCAAAATAACCTAAATTACGGTTTTTTTATAGTGCGGAAATTATAACGGAGCCGGTGGGGATGGTTATATAGGCGAACCGACTAAAACCGCACGCTGTCTTGCGTCATCTGGCATATCCCTCAAAGTGTAAAATTTAGACACTAACACAACAAGGATTGGTGCTCGGATGAAGAGACTTTTGAACAGAATGAAACCACGAGTGCTATTGATGAACATTGACATAATCAAATTTGAACCTTAATCGATAGGCTATAAGGTATAAATGAATACGTAACAAATGTTGTTTACGTAATAAAAGTGAATGATTAATGGACTGTATTGTATGTGTGATCCCGTCAAGAGACTAGTGATTACGGAGCGGGTGAAACGAGATCATCGGAAATGAATTACTGAGCACTTAAAGTGCGATATTGTTACGTAACACAGTGCTTAAACTTAATAAGATCAAAAAAAACCGGCCAAGTCGGTACCAGAAGGCCAGGTGCGAGTCGGTACCAGGTTTTTTGCATGGCAGCCCCCCTTAATTATTATTATTATTTTGTTTTTAGTATTTGTTGTTACAGCGGCAATAGATATACACAATCTGTGAAAATTTCAATTGGTCTAGCTATTACGGTTCTTGTGATACAGCCTGGTGACAGACGGACGGACGGACAGACAGCGAAGTCTTAGTAATAGGGTTCTGTTTTTACCCTTTGTGTACGGAACCCCAAAAAGACTACTCTACCAGTAGGTATATATTCTGTGGTAAAGTCAGTGGTAGATCTAGATGAACAAAGTACTAATGATCATATCTTGATTTACCCCTTCCTGTTGACTGAACACACCTTTAATTCGGACCATAGTCTATACCAAATATTATAAATGGGATAGTGTGTATGTGTGTCAGTTTGTCCGTCTTTCACGTTTAATTCACTGAACCGATTTTGATGAAATTTGGTATAGGGATAGATTAGACCTTGAGAAAGGACATAGGCTATGTTTGGTCGCGATAACCGACATACACGCGGGCGGAAAAGCTAGTACAAAAAATTGTTGTAACACTGACTGTACTAGTGACGTGTAATAACTTTTTTGAAGTGAAAACTTCTTTAGCGGCGTTGGATGGGTAAAAAGTGTTAAACTCGCATCAGGATCGCTTGACCTTTGAACCGTAACCGAAGACTGACGTCATACAACATTAGCTACTGTTGACTGTCTATTTTGCAAGATACGTAAAGTAGCTTCGTAGCTTAGCGGTAAGCGCTTCGACTTTAAGGCCTTATGGTTTCAGATAGTACCGGGTTCGAACCTGGCCTTCTGACACTTTTGTGATTATTTTTTCTTTTTGTAATTTATTACGTTTCGTGATTATTTTTTCTTTATGTAATTTATTAATTTCTTCTGACAAAAAATTAGCAGAAAATTAGTGATAGGTTCTATGATTGGCGCTATATTATAGGTATGGTATGGTACGGTATAGTATGGTATGGTATGTTCTTTTTATCTTTTTCTATGTATTTAACGAAGAAAGAAAGAAAGAAAAAGTTTTCACTTCTGCCGGCACTCCCAGAGTGCAACCTATCTTTTTTCTTCAATATGATTCACTTTTAGAGTATTTGCCAGTGTCAAGTAATTTGATCAATTAAATAAATATTCTGCATCGCTTTCGTCATTAGTCGAAGTCAAGTAAAGTCCCTCATAGTCAAGTCAAAGTTCTAGTACCTAATGTTACAGTTAAAGCCAGTTTTTAGATAGAACGCGTTATTCCTTCCGTCGCCTTTCGAATTACTAGAATTAACTAATGCTCAAATCGAATATCACTTAAAACTAGTTCTTATAGACAACGTTTTTCCGAAGCGAGTTAGTTAAAACTGCATCCTGTAAAAAAGTTACGCAATCCGACTTGGATAGATAGGTTAGGTTAGAAGGTCTAATGTGAGAGCGGATTAGCCTACGTGTAATTTTTTTTATAATCAAAAATATTTATTTGAAAATCAAAAATATTATTTATTTAGTAAGTTCTAGTTTTAACTGGGTATTTCTAGTTTTAACAAAGGCATTAAGTAAAAACTAGTTTTAACTAGAGGCAAAGAGTTCTAACGAAAAATGCGTTTTAACTGTAACACTAATGCATTCATTAGAAAAATAAAGTTACCTTTTGTATAGCTTATTTCTGCAATAGCATCCTGAAACAAAGAAATAAAAACATAAAAAATATTCAAGCTTTAGGTATATATTATTCACACGGTGTATTCATCCTTAATTACCCCACAACCATCAAAACGGACATATATGTCACGGAATTGTGAAAGTAATATTTCATACCCGTAAATACATACATAGACCTACCTTATAGTAGGGGAGCTCATGATGCTGAATGAGTAGATAATATTTAACATACATAATTAGAGAGTCAAGGAAATCTATCAGAATTGGTAGATTAGATGATGGAAGAAAAGTAGTCCCAACTTCTATGATGTTTCCACTTTTAGAAGTGGAGGAAGGATGCCTGGTAGGGACCGCATTTAAATTACTATAATCCATACTATTATGCCTAATAATAAAAATATAGTATGTATAATAAAGAGTTATCTACCTATATATGAAAGTTACATACATATATCGTACATCTTAATTAACGTTTTTGATTACTGTACAACGGTTATGAAATCGTGCCTCGAAGAGCACGTTAAGCCGTCAGTCCCGATTGTAATACGAACATCTATGGCAGTTGGAGTTACGGGTAGTGGGAGCCCTTAAAAGTTCAACAACTAGTCTAGCGGCAATGCTTAGATATCACTATTGGGTTGCGGAGTTCAGCCAAATCCGCAATTAGACTGGTAAATGCGAACCCCAGAAGAAAGTTTCGGATGCGCCTGGAAGTAACTAACATAAAGAAGAGAACGGTTATGAAAAAAAAATTGATTTGATTTGATTAATCGTGAGCTTAGCAAAATTGACACTCCTTGGACGTCAACAACAGTTTGAGTGCAACCCCCTATATTAAAGGATCAGACTGGCTGAAGGAACTTGTCAATGTGTTAGGAATCCTCCCTTATATTCATCTGACGCACTCTATAAGTCTCAATATTCCTTCTTAGGCTCCCCTACTATTATACGTTGATCGCGTGTACTAAAACAAAGTCAATAATCGTGTCATATACCCTATTATTAACCAGTCGCAACTGACCTACCTTTTTGTACCACATACACATAATCACGTGTCATGTTATATTAGTCCATAATCACCGCAATATACATGGGAATTTAAACGCTAAATCCTAACGAATAAGGTGTAAATTAGAATGGATGTAATGTAAAAAGCTTTGTCAGATACAGGGTGGTCATTAAAGGTGATCGACCTATTTTTTATCTGCGGTCAACAGCATTGAAATATGGATTACATTATTACCTAACACTTATAAGTATTGTTAATGTGTTAATAGATATGTATTAAGCTTTTTGGATCAATAGGAGATATTGATTAAATTAATGCAAATTGTTTTAATGAAATCGAATATGAAGAAACTGTGTTGTAAATACAGCAATTTGAATTTATTTACAGATGTTCGTTGTTACATACGGCCGGCTGTTTCATACAAGTTAGATATTGGGCGAAATTCGTGCAAAAGCACACACATTTTTCACACACTCAGATTTTTTTTATGAAGCAGTATACGCTGTGCGGCGTCGGCATGCGTGCAGACGCAAAAGGCAGCCGACGACCTAAGTAGAACTTTGCACAAATAAGCTTAACCTTAGACCCTGAAAAAACACTAATTATACTATAATTCTTCTAAGGTCAGATACACACGGTCTAAGGTCAGGTACAGATCAGTGCCTTTTTCAGTCAACTTTTCTCCTCTCTTCATTTTGTTTATTCAGGCAATATTAAAAATCAGCTGGCCGGTCTTTGACATAGAAAGACCGTGTTTAATGAACCCTCACTCATTACGGACTATATAAAATATAATACATATATATGTCGTATAATACATGTTTGTAATTTTCTATCTAATTCCGAGATATCTTACGATTGGCCTAAGCATTGGCCAGCCAGGTTAATAAATGATGTAATAAACGAGACGGTTGAATATCATTCAAGCCGTTAATTGAATGGCGCCATTTAGTTAACTGCCTAGGCAGTTAATTGAACGGCTGATTAAGCTACTTGGCGGTGGCATATATATTTAAAAACTAAGATCAAAATTGCCTCCAATTTTCAGTAATATTTCTGGTAAAATTTAAAATTAATACATACATATACACTTAAATATACCCAGATCAATGCAAATGTACGTTTATTTATTCATACGTTGAACAAAAAATATTGGGAGAGGTCTATGTGGTGAACTGCAGTGGGCTAATTGAATGACTAATTGACACAAAATATTTGCTCTTATTGTGACCTCTGACATATTAGCTCGGATACATTTTATTTTTTTAATGTACAGCTCTTGGGATAGTTATGCATCAAATGTTTTAATAGTAGTTTATGATACTGTTGCATAATAAGGGTTCTTATAACACGAGTATGTTTTAAAAAAAACGAGCCGTAGGCGAGTTTTTTTATATTATCACACGAGTGTTATAAGACCAAGTTATGTACAGTGTCATACACTACTTTATCTACTCTCATACTATAATACATAATAGTAGTTTATGATACTGTTGCATAATAAGGGTTCTTATAACACGAGTGTGTTTTAAAAACGAGCCGCAGGCGAGTTTTTTTATTGTATCACACGAGTGTTATAAGACCAAGTTATGTACAGTGTCATACACTACTTTATCTACTCTCATACTATAATACATAAACTAATTTATTTTACAAACAAAACCAAACTTTGTTTAATATAAATGTAAAAAAAAAGTTGACGCCAAGCCAAGGCGCAAACATCGCATGCGCGTTGCTTTTTTTTTTCTTCCGAATCGGCCGTTTTTTTTAGAGGTTCAGTCCAGATGGAGGTTGTATAGGTGTATCGTGATGATTAAAAAGTTATTTTATGATATAGGTGTCCATACAAGACCTGTATCGTATTAAACTTTTTTTTTGGCCTGTGCGTAATGTTTGTCATAAGAGTTTTGATTTCAATTTTATAATCTTTGTATTATAGTATCAGAGTAGATAATAGTAGTTTATGATACTGTTGCATAATAAGGGTTCTTATAACACGAGTGTGTTTTAAAAAAACGAGCCGTAGGCGAGTTTTTTTATATTATCACACGAGTGTTATAAGACCAAGTTATGTACAGTGTCATTCTCATACTATAATACATAAACTAATTTATTTTACAAACCAAACCAAACTTTGTTTAATTTAAATGTATAGAACAAAAAAAAAATGTTCGCGCCAAGGCACAAACTTCGATTACGCATGCGTGTTTCTTTTTTTTTTACTTCCGAAATGGCGGATTCTTTTTTAAAGTAGAGGTTCAGTCCAGATGGAGGTTGTATAGGTGTATCGTTATAATTAAAAAGTTATTTAATGATATAGGTGTCCATACAAGACCTGTATCGTAATAAAACTTTTTTTTTTGGCCTGTGCATAATGTTTGTCATAAGAGTTCTAATTTCAATTATATAATCTTTGTATTATAGTATCAGAGTAGATAAAGAAAATTAATTCAAAACCGTTTTCAGGGGCCTTGGGAACTTTAAAAAAAAACAATTATAATATTAAAGTTTAGTCTTGGGAACAAAATCGTGGAATTGGAGTGAACTACCCTCTTTATTGCTTTATAGATTTAACCAAAAGCACAAATTACAGATGAATGGGAAACCTCTCTCTTTATAGAAGTCGGTTAAAAAGCATTAAATTCGCGTAAGTACTTAAAGCAAGAGTACTAGGCTAGCATGAGCATCAAGTAGTAATCTCCGATGAATGGAAAACCTTCCTCTTTATTGAAGTCGGTTCGAAAACGCTAAATTCGCGTAAGTACTTAAAGCTGGAGTACCAGGCTAGCATGAGCATCAAGTAGTAATCTCCGTACCTTACGTAATAAGCGACCACACAGCTACATTGACCAACCCCGGCGGTGATTAGATGGAACTAGTCATGTTTTCTAGGCAATTTTCAATAACCTGTTCCGCGACATATTATTATTAAATTTCTATACGATTACTGTTCCGTATCATAATTGCAAATATGTTGCAGTTAATGCCAGTGGCATAATTTATTTTCCTATATTGAATGGCGCCACTGTGCTGTTCAAAAGAACTTTCTTCTGCAGTTGTACAAATTTGATATGTCCCCTGTGATACCCAAGTGACTACATTATATTCTCTCATTCATTCATATATTCACACCCGTAAACCGTTGAAGGGGAAGGCAGAAGTGTATTAGCACCTACATTCCCTGGAGGTGGTAAAGGTCGGAGCGATCCGCTACGGCCGTCGCGGACAGGGGGCAACAGTTGTCGGCTGCCCCATCGCAGCAGCCCAAAAGGCTGCCGACATGCGGACCCTCGCGGTGGGCGGAGTTGTAGGGGTGCGGGTACGCCTCCTACAGGACCGACCGGCCAGGTGCTTTAGGTGCCTGTCGGTCGGCCACGTGGGAGTGCAGTGCACGGCGGAGGTGACGGTCGGAGACCGTTGCTTCCGCTGCAGCCAACCCGGTCACAGAGCCGGCAATTGCGAAGCTCCGCCGCACTGTTTCAGGTGTGCGGCGGAGGGCAAGCCGGCCGACCATAGGGTTGGCAGTAAGGCCTGCACCCGCGGGGAGCCGCTGCCGCGAGGCGGGCGTTCCGCAACCGGTTCGAGGCGGGATGCGGAGATGGTTCCATAATGGATCCCCAGCTCCGCATCCTGCAGGCGAACGTGGGCCACGGTGTCGATGCTCAGGCCCTTCTGCTCCAGAGCATGGCACAGTGGTCCATACACGTCGCCGCTGTCGCCGATCCATACACTCACCGGCCCCTCGGGCCCGCCTGGGTGGTCGACCTGGATGGATCGGCGGCACTGGTGCATAACGCCGCTGCGGGTGCCCCTCCCCTTGTAGTGATCGCAAGGGAGCATGGCATCGTAGCGGCGCGTGTAGGGGAGATTGCGGTCGTGGCCGTTTATCTCACGCCGGGGTCACACCGACTCATTGGGCAGTATCGGCGGTCGCTGGAGCGGCTGACCGACGTCGTCAATGCCTGTACGCCTCGTCAGGTTCTTGTGCTCGGGGACTTCAACGCCTGGTCTCAGGCTTGGGGTTCCCGGCGCACAAACGCGCGGGGCAGGGCTCTGGAGAGCTGGGCCGATTCTCTCGGCTTAGTTCTCCAGAATCGCGGGGCCGAAGCCACGTATGTGGGCACCTTTGTGGCGGGGGAGCGCAGGTCGATCATAGACCTTTCGTTCGCGAGCGCTTCCCTGTCACTCCGCGTGCGGGACTGGCGTGTCGCCGTGGAGGTGGAGACACTATCGGATCACCGATACGTTCGGTTCGATGTCTCCCCTCCTGCGGGTGATGCGCCGGTCATATCGGCCCAACGCGAGCCGCGCTGGGTGTTGGGGCGACTGAATCGGGAGGACCTCCTGGAGGCCGCCATCGTACAGGCCTGGGCCATTGCGCCGGACAGGCCTGTCGACATAGACGATGAAGCGGCCTGGTTCCGGGAGGCCATGACCCGGGTCTGCGATGCGGGTATGCCTAGGGCTCCAGCCTATAATCCGAGGCGTCGGGTCTACTGGTGGAATGCGGAGATCGCGAGGCTGCGTCAAGCCTGCGTGATCACGCACCGCCGGTGGGCTCGACTCCGTAGGAGGCGTAGCCGTACCGCAGATTCGGAGCCCCGACTGGCGGAGCTTCACGAGGGATACAGGGAGGCCCGGAATGCCCTCCGAGCGGAGATCAAGCGGTCTAAGGCCGCTTGTTACCGGGAGCTCCTGGAGACGCTGGAGCGGGACCCATGGGGGCGGCCTTACCTTATGGTAAGAGAAAAGCTGCGCCCCCGGGCCCCTCCGCTGACCCAGGTGCTCGAGCCGGCTCTGCTCGGAGGAGTGGTCGACTCCCTGTTCCCGGCGCGAGCGGAACATGTTCCGCCGCAGATGGCTCCGCCGCCTCGGTCGCCTACGGCGCCCAGTGCGGTGATTGACGACGACGTGCCCGAGGTCACTTGGGTAGAACTAGAGCTGGCGGTGCGAAGGCTGAGGGCCAAGAAGAACACCGCCCCGGGACCCGACGGCATTCCAGGCCGCGCGTGGGTCCTAGCTCTAGAGGAAGACGGTCTCGAACCCCGACTGAGAGGGTTCCTCAGCGCATGTTTGGAGCGGGGCCAGTTTCCGAAGATGTGGAGGACGGGGAAACTGGTCCTCATCCGCAAGAAGGGACGCCCGGCGGACGAGCCGTCCGGGTACCGGCCCATAGTGCTGCTCGACGAGGTGGGCAAACTCTTCGAAAGAGTAATTGCCAAGCGCCTCGTCGAGCATCTCTCTAGAGTGGGGCCGGACCTGGCGAATACCCAGTTTGGGTTCCGCCGGTGGCGTTCCACTGTGGATGCCATCATGCGTGTGAGGACTCTGGCGGAGGATGCGGTTGCCCGGGGCGAGGTGATGTTGGCGGTGTCCTTGGACATCTCCAACGCCTTCAACACCTTGCCCTGGAGTTGCATCAGGGAGGCACTCGTGTACCACGGTGTGCCTCTCTACCTCCGCCGCATAGTCGGGGCTTACCTGACGGAGAGAGCCGTCGTCTACCCGAGTTAGACCGGAGTCGGTAGGCGTGAGATGTCGTGCGGTGTTCCACAGGGATCGGTCCTGGGGCCGTTACTGTGGAACATCGGTTACGACTGGGTGCTTCGCGGTGACTTCGCGTACGGTGCCACCGTCACGTGTTATGCGGACGACACGCTGGTGACGGTGAGCGGGGCTACGCACCGCGAGGCAACCCTGAGGGCCACGACCGCGGTTGGCCAAGTCGTCGAGCGGATCCGGCGGCTGGGTCTCGAGGTGGCTCTGCACAAGTCCGAGGCCATGTTCTTTCATGGTCCTCGGCGCAGGCCAGGCCCGGGAGCCAGCCTTACAGTGGGAGGCACTCCCATCGACATCAAGCCCCAGCTGAAATACCTGGGGCTCGTGCTTGACGGTCGATGGGACTTCGGACAACATCTCCGAAGCCTGCGCCCCAAGTTGGTCACCACGGCGAATGCCCTGAGTCGGCTGTTGCCCAACTTGAAGGGCCCAGGGGCCTCCTGCAGGAGACTCTACGCGGGTGTCGTGCGGTCCATGGCCCTATATGGGTGCCCCGTGTGGGCGGACACCCTGGGGGCCAGATTCCTGCCTCTGCTCCGTACGGCGCAGAGGACGATGGCCTCCAGGGCCATCAGGGGATACCGCACGATATCCTTCGAAGCGGCGAGTCTCCTGGCCGGATCGCCACCGTGGATCCTGGAAGCGAGGGCCCTTTCGGCACTATACCAGTTCCGAAAGGAGGCGCGGGAGCGGGGATTCGATCCCGAGCCCGAGGACATTCGGGCCGAGAAATCCCGGCTCCACCAGGTCATGGTGGCCGAGTGGGAGCGACGACTTGGGCAACCACGCGCAGGGCACGCCGTCATTGCGGCGGTAAGGCCCATCATGGGGGAGTGGCTAGAGAGGCCACACGGGAGCCTCTCGTACCGTCAGACGCAGATGATAACCGGGCACGGTTACTTCGGGCGGTATCTGCATCTGATGGGTATTGAGCCAACGCCCGAGTGCCATCACTGCGACGCGAGCGTGGACTCGGGGCTGCACACGCTCACCGAGTGTCCGGCGTTTGAGACGCCGAGGCGGGAGCTTGTGCAGGCCCTGGGGGTGAGAGTGCTCACGCTCTCCACCCTGCTCGCGGCTATGGTCCGCTGCGCGGATGCGTGGGCGGCCAGCGCCTCTTTCTGCGAGCAGGTCATGCTCGCGAAGGAGACAGCAGAGCGGGCGCGGCGCGGTGAGCGAGAAAGACTTGCTGACATCGCTGCTCGCGCCCGAAGGCGGCTCGGGCGTCGGAGGGCGCTTACAGACCTCCGCCCCCCATGAGCGCGGGCCTGAGGGTGCCTCCGGCCTAGCACCACGACCCACAGACGGCGTGCGGTTTAGTCGGTTCGAGTCCGACATAACCCACCCCTCCGGCTCCGGAGGGGCGGGTATCCGTGGGGATTTCCCGCACGTAAAAAAAAAAAAAAAAAAAAAAAAAAAAAAAAAAAAAAAAAAGCACCTACATTTTGGCAACTGACTATGTTTTTCGGTTCCACGGTCAGCTTCATTAGATCAAAAGGTTAAAAAGGATACTAATTACATGTGATTAACTTTTATTAATGGATTAATCAATCAATAAGAATATCCCAGCCCACTGCTGGACATGGTCTCTTCCAATGTGTGCCATAGGTCCCTTCAAAGTAAGTGAATTCAAAGTGGAGGTAATTTTTTTCACTTTACACTCTCACGTTTCATGATATACAACATACAATACATGATATACAATACGATGCCTGTGACCATTGCCGATGTAACCTGCCCCTCTAGACAAGTGGCAATACGCTACCCGGCGTTTGTTGGAATAGAATGACGAATGTATGGGATTTGACGTATTTGACATGCGTTAACGACTGTCATATACGCCAAATCCCATATATTCGTCATTCTGTTCCACCAAATGCCTGCTAGCGAAGTGCTATTTGTCTAGAGGGGCAGAGCCCTGACCTATCTAAATATGTACGTTATAAACCCTTAACATAAGTATAACAAGATTTGTACTGCATTTAGCCAACTTGAAAAAAACATCCTGCAGATGCCAATAATGATAAATACAAAAATGGTGAATCTTCAGTTATCCAATTGAAATCTAAAGTCTCAAGTAAAATTATGTCCGTGAACTGTTACATTTATAATCCACTGTGCCTCACCATAATGGCGCGCAGCTCCCAGCCTCACGTTCCCTGCATTACCTAACACTAATCTCAAGATTCTAATTTATATTCATCATTGACTATTTTAAACGTTTCTCAGGGCATTGTTTTGTTCCTATCAGTAGTAGATGTGTGAGAGGAGGCCCTGGAATAACCTCACTTGCAAGCTAATGCACAATCCAATTAATAGACATGTTGGGCGAAAAAAAGGCGTTCCCTCCAGTACAAGCCGAGACGTAGCGTTCGATTCCAAACCATACCTTCAAAGGATATATTTACCGGTAGATCCATACTAATAATATAAATGGGAAGGTGTATGTATGTGTGTGTGTGTGTGTGTGTGTGTATGTGTGTGTCCGTCTTTCACGGTTACATCATTGAACCGATTTAAATGAAATTTGGTATAGGGGTAGATTAGAACTTGAGAAAGGACATAGGCTATAACTGGTCGCGATAACCGAAATCTACACGGGCGGAGCCACGGGCAAAAGCTAGTAGGTACATATCGATAATCCCAAGTCGCAAGAGGAACGAGATCTTGGCGTGCGTGGATTGGTTCTATGATGGATTGCCCCTCCCTACGCCATCGCACGCCCTGCTTACCTTAAAAAAGGCAATAGAAAGACAGAAGATAAGAAAAAGAAAAACCCGTTTGTTGTACACACACTAGACACTGAAATATCAACAAAAGAAAAACAAATAAAAATAAAAACATTAAAAACATTTTTTTTAAAGAAAAACAACAAAAACAGAAAATAAAGAAAAAAGTATAAAAAAAAAACAAAACAAAGGATACCTACTTAGTTACGCGGGCCTGAGGGTGACCAAATGACCAATTTAGCTAATTCTTTCTTTAGATTATTCAGAGGTTTAAGCCGTTACGGGAACGGGAACAGAATTACACGCGTGCGAAACCGCGGGCATCAGCTAGTATCTAATAAAAATAAGATGGTAAATGATCGTTTGTGTACTTCACTGTACTACCCAGTGTTTAGTTAATAGATTATCTTAAATTTGAGCGTATAACAATAGCAATAACCTCTTATAATTTGTGAGTGGTTTGTGAATTAGAGCCAGACTGTTCGATACAACAATCTCAATGCCATCTTGACCTACTGACATTAAAGGAGACTAAGTAACTTATATTTATCTTGATTTATGATAGCGTGGCATTTTGCTGCAGCTTAGCATTTGAAGAGAGAGCAAGTGCGGTTATAGAATGAAATTTTGAAGCATTTACTATACTAACTTTTCAAATCGAAAAGGGTTCGAGTCCCACTTGATTCACTTTTTCCTATTTTAATAGATTTGAAAAGTTAGCATAGTAAATGCTTTAAAATTTCATTCAATTATTTGGGCGGAGCATCGGAAAACAATGTTTAAAAAAATGGTTGCAACATCAATAATTGTTTCCGATAGTTCGTATGAATATCGGTAGATGGCTCCCACCGTCGCCCTAAGACGGTAGTATAGGAGAATTTGGATAGCTTCAGATGTGGCTCGGTGGCTCAGTGGTCAGAGCATTCCCCCGTGTAAGGGAAAGATCGTGGGTTCGAGTCCCACCTGAGCAATTCACTTTTTCCTATCTTAATCGATTTGCGGTTATAGACTTGTGAAAACTTTATTAGGTCCAGCGAAATGATATAAACAATTAACTTCACAAATAACGGTATTTATTTATATTCACAAACTTTTTCAAGTACAATACAGAATAACCGAACCGCACAATCGCACCGAGAATCCAATATGGCGCCACAGCGGTGTCGCCCAGCAGCAATATTTTCGAGTCAATTACAATTCTTGTTCATGATATATATTTACAATGATTACTGACTAATATCCATACTAATATTATAAATGCAAACGTAACTCTGTCTGTCTGTCTGTCTGTCTGTCTGTCTGTCTGTCTGTATGTTACGTTTTCACGCCTAAACCACCGAACCGATTTTGATGAATTTTTGGTATAGTGGTAGATTAAACCTTGAGAAAGGACATAGGCTATATTTGGTCGCGATAACCGACATCCACGCGGGCGGAGCCGCGGGCAAAAGCTAGTAATAATATAAATATGGATTAATACAATAATAATAATTTACCATAAAATGGAAGAATGGGAAGTGCCTACTTGGGACGCAACTTATGTCAGTACGGTAGCCACCAGCCACCTTAGTCGCACCATCCACTCCCCGGCTGCCGCCGCTGAAGACGCCAGCTCTCGGAATAGGCTTAAGTACGCTGACTTGGAGCCGCTGTACTATTTCGTGCCGGCGGGCTGGGGAGCTGGAGAAAGGAGGCTAAAAACTTTATTGGGGAGATTGGACAGAGGCTCATCGAAACGACTGGTGACTATCGTTCCGGATCGTTTCTGGTGCAAAGACTGGCCATCGCCATCCAGCGCGGCAACGCAGCAAGTGTGATGGGCACTTATGCACCAGGAGCGATCAGGGGCGGGTTGTTTGATTAGCACTTGCTTGGACTTTATTTAATATTACATAATTATTTTAATCATATTTTATAATTAAGGTGACATGACTAATATTTTTATTATTGTAAATACATAAACTAATAATTTATTTTACAAACATTAAAAAAGAAACCATAAAATGTATCTCAAATACAATATCATATTGATACTAACTAATCTCTTTAAAGTTGCTGTTAGCTTATACTTGGGATCTTGAGTTAGCAGGTTCAAATTCCAATGGGCAGATTAAATTTTAACATGAACCTCTGTTCATGTCAAAATGTAAGTCTCCTAATATAAGCATTTCATATGGCGCTATAGGATTAAGGAAATAATTACTAATGATAACAGTAACTGTAAGTCTTTTATATGAAAATTTACTTAATACCTGGAGCCTGTTGCAACCGTCAGATCCAGGTTGGCAGACCATTCCCCGAGGATATTACTTTCGCTGGTTTTTGCCCGGAATACGGCAATAGGCTCACCCCCCTGTTACGTGGGACCTAATATAGATTGGTGAAATGTGGGTGTTAATTCACCTCTGTCTAACCCTCAGGGGATAAAGGCGTGATTATATGTATGTATGTATGGTTTGAACCCCATCCTGTGTGTTGAATTTTCGTATTTCATAATTTTACTAGCGATCCGCCCCCTCTTCATACGGGTGGTAAAAACGTTCCCGTGGAAGTCCTTTATAGCCTATATTACTCAGAGTGAATGTAGTTTTGCAATTATGAAAGAATTTTTGTAATCGGCGCAGTAATTTTTGAGTTTATTCATTACAAACATACAAAAATTCAAATCTTTAATAATGTAATAACTTTATTTATTCTATAGGTATATATATCTATCAAACCCTTTTATTGATAATAATATATCTAAGAGAGACTTCAGCAGTTGAACTGTGGAAAACCCAGAAACACAGTCACTACACTGCATACAATGTAATTTGTATTCTGGCCCTGCAATAGTGTCAATGTCAAAATTGACTTGTGGCTGCAACAGGTAAACGTCTTGAGAAGTATACTCGGCCATAATAATGTTGATTCTTCAAGATTCAATGACCTTTACTAGTAGCTATGGAAGTTGCCGAGATCATATTCCATACTACTTCCTATGTTTGGAAGTTTGGACCCTGAAACACCTAAACGGATCTGGCACAGGGATCAATTTTAGTCTGAAATAGGTTACCATGAGTATATAGCGAGAATGGGATTTGAATTCCACGTGGTTGAAGCAATAGGGTTGTTGTTAATAAATCCATGCTAATATTCTAAACTAGCTTTTCTCCGCGGCTCCGCCCGCGTGGATGTCGGTTATCGCGACCGCACATAGCCTATGTCCTTTCTCAATGTCTAATCAACTACTATACCAAATTTCATCAAAATCCGTTCTGTGGTTTAGGCGTGAAAGACGAACAAACAAACAGACACACATACACTTGCCTATTTTATAATATTAGAATGGATGCGAAAGTAGCTTCGTCTGTCTGTGTGTCTGTTACGCTTTCACACTTAACCACTGAACCGATATTGATGAAATTTGGTACAGAGATGGATCAGAGCTTGGGAAAAGATGTTGGTTACCTTTTATTGCATGGTAGGAGTTCAAATCATTGCATCCCATATAAGGTCAAAATTTTGTTGTATAACTCCCTAGCTGAATCTTATAAGCTATGCAGCTACGGTCATACATATAACACATACCTGCAAAGTATATTTAATCTTCATCGAAGAATTCTTCGCAACATTGTATCCTTAAACATCAAGCAGCAGTATAATGAATGGCTTGTTCAATTATTGTAAGATATTGCCAGTGCATACTCAAGTAAACATGTAGTAGTTAAGGAAAACTATTTAACAACAAATTTCGGCATACAATAAACCATCCTGTATACACGCGGGCGGTGGCTCGAGGAATGTTGTGGGAGCCGAGTGACGCGAATAACACCTAGTTCCTCGACTTATTAACGCACTGCCCCCGGAATTACGCACTGTAGATAACATTGAGCCTCATAGTGTCAAAAACAGACTCAAATCATATTACCTAAACTTATATATATTTTATTACTTATTGAAACTTATATATACTTATAAACTAGAGAAAGAGATTTAAAAAAGTAGAGAATGAAAATTTGTATGAAAGTTCGTCATTTTTAAATATAAACTGACGAAATTTGGGAAAAGACATAGTCTATGGTCGTGAGAACCCGACACCACGCGCGCGGAGCCGCGGTCAACAGCTAGTTAGATTATAAAACTTTAATAATCCAGTAACGCAGTTATAATTTATACGCAATCCTTGAACCGAAAACTGTGTTGTCTTATTAGGTTCCGATACACTTACTAATACGTACCCTCGTCAAAGTTTAAGAAGAAATAGGTATCTTAAAATACTATTTTATCGATTGACCTGTGGCGATACCACATGTACCCAGCGTCATCAAGCCGAACTACTACGATACTACAAATCCTGCATCGCGAAAGTAAAGTTCCCGCGCTGGTACAATATATATACAACATCCCAACGACAATCGTTGGGCCGCGGCCCGCCAGGCGTGATCACCTTGCCTGGTCGGAGGATCCTCCCTTTGTGTTGGAGGAACATCTCACCTCGTTCCTCCACCGACCGTTTTCGAAATAAACAACAGGTTAATATACTTCAACTGGCTTCAATACACTTGCTTATGATAACTATATTAATGAATATAGTGCTGGCCCTTATCGGCGTATATCTTGACCCCAGTCACGTTATATAATGTGTTTGCGTTTTTTGCGTACTTTTTGAGGATGGCATGGGGTGCTCAAGCGGCTTCCTACAGTCCCGGGTCCTTTAAGCGGTGCGTGAAAAAAAAGCTAAAAAGCATCTGATGAGGCCACAATTGTTAACATGGTACATGTATGTAATGGTGACCCTCTTTCCTGAGACTTTGCCTTCAGCTTACCATCAGGCGAGGTGAAGGCAAATTGACATGCTCATCCTCTGCATAGTTGAAAACCCCAAGAATAGTAGGTACAGTTAAAATAACCACTAAGACTTTTGGAGCCTAGCCAACTTCAGCTGCTAGCCAGTACATCCGCTGACTGCTAAACGAGACCTGGACGTGGGCTTTCCTCTCACTGTTAGGAAATCAGCTTTCATGAAAGCCGTATAATCCAAATTAAAAAGAAAACCGGCCAAGTGCGAGTCGGACTCGCGCACGAAGGGATCCGTAGATACCAGAAAAAAGGCTAAAAGTAAACATATAACCTTAATAATTTGTGATTATTTTTAGCGTCTACGTGTAGCCATTATTAATATCGAGCAAAAAGCGGTAAAAATACTTTTGTAGTATTGAAGCCCCCCTTAATTATCATTATTATTTTGTTTTTAGTATTTGTTGTTATAGCGGCAAAAGAAATACACAATCTGTGAAAATTTCAACTGTCTATGCTATTACGGTTCTTGAGATACAGCCTGGTGACAGACGGACGGAGGGATGGACAGCGAAGTCTTAGTAGGTAATAGGGTACGGAACCCTAAAAATAAAAGGAAGAGTTAGTGGTCCCCGTACTCCGAAGGCTTCGCTACTCCCAAGCCCTAACATGACTCTTTCCTTTGTCGCACCATTAAGACCTGGAATTCCTTGCCAGCTCACGTGTTTCCCTCTTCCTACAGTCCCGGGTCCTTTAAGCGGGGCGTGAAAAAGCATCTGATGAGGCCGTCAAGCTGAGTGCCACCATTGTTAACATGGCACGTGTATATAATGGTGGCCCTCTTTCTTGAGACTTTACCTTCAGCTTACCATCAGGCGAGGTAAAGTCAAATTGACGTGTCCTATTTATAAAAAAAAAAAAAAAAAATATATGTAAAATTCTCGTGTCACAATGTTCGTTCCCAGACTCCTGCGAAACGGCTCGACCGATTCTTATGAAAATTTTTTTATGCATATTCAGTAAGTCTGAGAATCGGCTACTATCTATCTTTCAAACCTCTAAGGGGTGTCCACACCAAAAATTTTATTTTTTGGATAAAATTTTTAATTTTTTTATTATGAGTATGAGGCATTAAATAATACATACATCCCTAAATTTTCACGCTTCTATCACCACCCCCTGCTTTTTAATTAATTTTAATAATATTATCATAAGCCTGAGAATCGGCTACTATCTATCTTTCAAACCCTTAGTAATAAGGGCTGTCCACCCTAAATTGTTTTAATTTATTTATTTGCATATTTACGTGTCAAAACAAAGTTTGCCGGGTCAGCTAGTATTAGTATTAGAAATATTGTTCCATATAATAGTTACCTTAACTAAATGTCTAGGAAATGAATGCTGTATTAGGACCTATATAATATTATGTGGTACACCGTCGAACCACGAAGTTGTCGACCTTCGTTTAACTCCGCTGTGCACAATCCCAGCTTCCGCTCTCTGAATAGCTTTTAACATTTACCTCGTATATATGAAATGTTAAATGCCTCGGTGGCATGGCAATTAGAGAACCACGCAGCACCACGAAAATAATGATGGTTGCATATCTGTTACTCGGCTTTTTAAAGAAGAGTTATGATGAAACGCACTTTTTTTTGTGATCTGACAGGAAATTAGCCCCCCATCTTCGTACCAATTGATGCGGAAAATGTTTGCGGTCACAGGCATCTTCCACTAAGCTAAAAAGTATATCTTAACCTAATAACTATGAAGACGAGACTTACAAAAATCATTTGCCGAAAAACGTTCAGTCTTCACTTCACCACAGATGATAGATGCCGGGTTTGAGTACGATATTTCATCACGTTTGCTTGTGATACCGGGAAATAGCAAACCCTCACACACGTATTGCTAGATCAGTGCCCCTAGCACGAACAACTATGTTAATCGTATCGTGAACGTATTGAAAGAACGAAGCAATGCTATTGGCCGCCTGCCTACTTTGTGCCCGTGTGTACGTGAAGCCGGCCGGTATGTGTTTCGTGCTAGGGGTACCGAGCTCCTTCTGTTACTAAGATAGTGTCTGTACCCGCTAGCAAATGAGGCTGGCATAGGGTGGCACCCTCATCACTGGATCAGCAGGCAAATACTGTAGGAACGTTTCGAACAATCGAATGAACTCGAGTTGAATCCGCGGTGTATCTTTGTATTTCAAATTCGCATTCTGAAAATTTGGTGTCGTCACGTTGTCGAGCATAAGTCGACAGTAATGTATGTTAAAGTGCTCGAGAACGTGACGTCACCAAATCTCCAACATGCTAAATCTAAATCTCACCCCGGATTCAGCTGTCAAATTTGTTCCATCGTTAGAAACGTTCTAACAAAATGTGCCTGTAGTTCATTGGTATCAATCTTCACTACTATTATAAAAAGAAAAGATTTGTATGTTTTTAATGAATAAACTCAAAAACTACAGTGCCGATTTCAAAAATTCTTTCACCATTCGAAAGCGACATTCACCCTGAGTATCATAGGCTGTATTGGATTTCTAAGGGAACGTTTTTACGGATTGTACGACGCCAGGGCGGATCACTAGCATATTATATATCAAAGAAAGTTACAAAAGATGAGATAACATACAAAGTTAGTAAATTAAGAAGTTATCAGCTTCTCAATTTACTAACTTTGTATAGCATCTAAGCGTGATAAAATATATGTTATGAAACTCATTGTGTGGCCGTATTCGCAACTACTCTCAGCATGCTCGCAACCAATTTACTAGTTTGAATACTAGCACGGAATATTTCACAACTGTCCGCGTTTGGTGCAAATTTGTGATTGCAATACTGTACTAAGGGCTTTCGCACAGAACTAATTAAATTAAATTGATTAGATATGCTTTGGCAATGTTTCTGGCTGCAAATATTGTACTTTTATAAGCACCAATAGAGGCCTATGTGTGGTAACAATAGTTATGCTCTTCTAAGCTCAAATAGGTCGTCTCGACTGAAGAAATAGTTTGGGTAAAAAATAAAACAATCGAATTGAGAACATCTTCCTTTTTGAAGTCGGTTAAAATCATACATTGTGGATTCCTCCTCCTGGCTCCCGGCTCAGATGCGACCAGGATTATGATGTACTTTGTGTGGACACTAAAATGGTACCATGTGATTATTGAAGTAGGAAGATTATAATTCATAAAGTGACTAAGAAAGTGCATTTATTACCTTTTTTACGTGGAAATCCCCACGGATAAACCGGAGGGGGAGGTTGCGTCGGACTCGAACCGATTAAACCTCACGCCGTCTGTGGGTCGCAGTGCAAGGCCGAAAGTGAGGTAGTTAGTGCATATCCCTTGCACCCCGGCTAACCCGGGGTCCCTAACTCGTCCCCAGTATGGGGGGGAGGGCACCGGCCTGCTTCTGCTAGGGTGACAAGCGGCTCCATCCGTCACCCCCAGGCCCGCGCTCATGAGGGACAGACGTCATTCATCGACCTCCGATGCTCGAATTCTAAATCAGTTGGCTCCCGGTTCCGCTCCCACCCCGCCGCCTCCTTCATTCATTAACTATACTGATCAATATACGAGGTTCTTACAAACGCCTACCTCTCTGGGTTTGTAGACCAGACACGCCCGTAACAGCCATGAAAACCTCTGCCTAATCCTTCTGTCATCATAACAGGCCTGATAATATGTATCTATCAGGGCCGTCTTAAGGCTATATAGCGCCAGGGTGCGAAACTCAGACTGCGCCCCCTCCCCCCCCCCCCCCCCGGTCAACAAAAAAAAACGCAATAATTTTTTGATGTTTCATTTATTTTTCTCTAAGATCTGTAATCTATCTGTAAAAAGATCTCTAATACAATGTTTTATTTTAAGTGCGTTTCCTTTTTCTGTTTTGGGCACCCGATGGTTTCTTTTTACCATCCCCTAAATCGGCCATCTGCAATCAAATAGATCATTTAGCATATAAATATTTCACTCACTTCAATGAAATTATATGAAAGTAAACTTACTTAAATAAAATGTTATATGTTATAGGTATAAATTATTATTTATAAATATATTTATGTAATAAAATTTAAATGACCAATATCAAGCCCAAGTAAAGTAGTTATCATAAATTATAAACTCACTCGTACTTATTGTGTGTGATTATGATTAATGATTACAAATACCACGATATGGCATCAATTAGGTATGTAAGTTTATTTTTTATTAATTAATTAGTAGGTAGGTATATCAGTATTGTAACTAGTTCTAATGTAACAGTAGTTATATCTCAATGATTGTAAGTAATTGTAACCGTAACAATAATAGGTAACTCTAAAAATAAAATTTAGGTACTTACCTTGACAGTATTAATTTCCGTTGTTTATGATTTAAGTAGGTACGCACAGAAAAAAATTCCTTCCATTTGCACATTATTTTTTTACGAAATACAACACAATCAATTAAATCGATATTCCCACAATATCCCACAACATTTCACACAACGCTATCTAGACCCATGGTAAGCATAGCTTAACTAGCTTGTGTTATGGAATCTAGAATGCGGATAAACATACTTAGATACGTTTTTTTTGTAAATACATACATATTATGCATAGAAACACCCAGACCAATGCAAATATACATATTCATGCTTACAAATATTTGCAATGAGCGGGGATCGAACCCGCGCCTCCTGCGTAGCGGCCGCGTTCTCTACCGCCACGCCACGGAGGCTGTTGGTGGGCCTAACTGAATTTCCACTTGCTAGAATCAATCACAGTCTAAACTGCTACAATATTTTTCACGTAGCATGGGTACGGTGACATTTGACTAATTCCATTTCATGCATGATTCATTTCGAAACAATTTACCTAACGCGGAATACAGGAAACAACACTTAATACGAAGATAAAAAGAAAACTGTTTTATTTTGCATTTTTAACTTAAAACTATTTTTATTTCTCCGTAATTATTTAAACTTTAAATATAAACATTCCAAATACATAATTCTTGATGCGTGAATCGGAACAGGTTGCGTTAGAGATTGACATAGTAAAATCGTTATAATCGATAAATTGTCGAATAAAGTATCATAAATCGTTAGTTGTATTTTTAACTAAAATACGATTATAAAATATAATTATGTAATAATAAACTTTAAACAAAGCATTTTTGTCTTTGTGGAGCTTTATTATAATATAGCAACACTGCTTAAGCATGGGCTGGCAGGGCAGCCATCTTGTTATATCAACTCAGTACGAGTGCGTCTGCCTTGTATGCGGTCTGTTTTCTTTGTTTTGAGCTTGCGTGATGTTTTTGTTACTTGTTTTTGTTATTGACTATCGTTTTGCTTTGTTGTTTTCGTTACCGTTTTTTGTTATTGACTTTTGTTTTGTTGTTTTTTTTTGGCAAAATGCCAAAAAGAACGAAAAAGACTGTGCTTGGTAGTCAAGCCCGTGAATTTGTAGTTCGATTGCGGGATTACTTTGAGCGGGAACGTGAGAATGGCGGAACGCTATTGCCTGTGTCCAACGTTTTGGATCGAGTGGCAGATGCGTTAGACATTGGGCGGAACACGGTTTCTCGAATCACTCGAGAAAAATATGGTGCTCACGATACAGAAGAAAATAAGTTGTCCACCCCTAATAAAAAGCGAACCAAAATGGCATCTGTAACAGATGTAGACAGTTTTGCGGCCGATGCTATACGGAGCCACATTTATAACTATTACCAGAGTAAAGAATTATCGACGCTTCTAAAGCTGGTCAAGTCTTTAAAAGATGCTGATTTGTTTACTGGAAGTCCTACATCCTTGTGGCGCGTATTGAAGGACATTGGTTTCCAATTCAAAAAAGTAAACCAAAGAAAAATTGTCATGGAGAGGGGCGATATAGCACTAGCGCGGGGTAAAAAAAAATGTAAAAATGTAAAATGTAAAAAAAATGTAAAATGCGCGGTAAAATGTGGACTGACGATACACTTCATGCCTCGACCAAAGTGCCAGAAGGAAAAGGGGAGAGATTGATTATTTGTCACGCAGGCACATCGAAAGGATTTGTAGAAAATGGGCTACTTGCTTTTAAATCGAAAAAGACGGGAGAATATCACGAAGATATGAATGCGGAAGTATTCACGGAGTGGTTTCAAAATATGCTTAGCAATTTAGAAGAACCCAGCACAATTATTATGGACAATGCCCCATATCACTCCGTGCAATTGAACAAACCGCCGACTTCTTCCAATAAGAAGAGCGAGTTGATCGAGTGGCTCCAAGCCAATAATGTGGAAGCCGATGAGACGAAATTAAAGGTGGAGCTAGTGAAGCTCGTAAAAATGCACAAGCCCCAAACGACATACAAATAAGATATGATGGCAAACGAATATGGTCACGAAGTCCTGAGGCTTCCACCGTACCACTGTCAGTACAATGCCATTGAATGAATTTGGGCCCAAATCAAAGGTAACTTGTTTAACCATAGTCTATTTACATACTGACAAAAATATGATTATGTTTATTACTTGAATTCTATGACTCAATTTGTTTTTTATCTTGTTTCAGGATACGCTGCACGAAAAAATACAGCTCCGCCTTTTACAGCCACAAAAATGATGGGGTTATTGAAAGAGGGATGCAAAAATGTCACTGGCGATGACTGGAAGAAAGTAGTGGAGAAAACCAAAAATCTAATCTTACATGACTGGGAGCGAGACATTAGAATAGACTGCATAATTGATTCCCAAATAATTATTCACGTCGACGAGTCAGATGACGATGATGATGATGATGATGATGATGAAGATGATGAACATGTTTGATTTTTAATAAATAATTAAACAGGTTATCAATTTTGTTTTACTTTTTTTCTTCAAAATTATTAGTTAATAGAATCGATTTCTTCTTCATTAATAAATGATCTCGATAAGATATATAATCGATTTTATTTCATGCGATTTTATCTTGACTACATCTCTAGTAACTTCAAATCCCAAACGTCACCGTACCCATGCTACTTGAAAAATATTGTAGAATTTTTAGTGCTCACTCGGCGGCTATCGCAAATAGGAACGATGAAAAAAAAAATCAAAAATTAAGGAAAAGAAATGGATTTAATATTTCTTTAACGTTTCACAGCATTAAACAAAATCAAACTTTAATTTTCATGCAATAAGATTCAATTGTCATAGGTCGTCTAATGACATCAATCAGTAATCGACACTCAGAGCCGCATCGCGAACTTACATTACAATATACACCCTAACTTCCTAATTATAGAGGCCATTTTGCTTAAAGTGCGGACGCCAGGCGGCTAGGTCAAAGGGCCTCTTTGAATGGAGATATTGCCGCGTGCCTGTTAAATTAATTTAATTTTTATGAGTATCCTAATAAGAGCTATTTTACCTTGCATATCGTGAGCGGGATGACACTTGCCGAAAGGCAAAAGTGACAATAATAGGTACAATGGTAAATTTTAATATTGGTTGATGCCTATATTTTTATGCATGTAGGGGTTTAATTGACGTAAGTGTACGAAACATGGGAATGGCGTTAATATTGTACTTATGAGTTAAAGGTTAAATTAGGAAATATCGAAATGTTTAGAGCTCGGCCTGCGCCCCCTCGGGCTACGCGCCCGGGTGCGGCCGCACCCTTGAACCCCCGGTTAAGACGGCCCTGGTATCTATGCAAAAAAAAGTGTGCAATATCTCAAATAAACACACTTGCTTGATTGGTTTGCTAGTACGCTTTTCCTTGAAGAAAATGCTCTCGTGTTGTGGCGTGCGCGCAGAGAAATCTTTGAGTTATGCATATTGAACGCATATGGCTTTCTCTGTCTTATATTTGTTTTGATGCATCCGATGAATAAAATTCAGTTCCATTCAGTGTACCGTAGTTTTAAACTTTCGAATGATAATGTTTGTGCATCACCAGCTGGCCAGGCAAACGTTGATTTGTCATTTAAACGGGGGTTTGGTGGTATAAGGGTCAGAAATAAGAGATTGGTCACCCCAGTAAACCTTTTTTAGCGATATGGAGTGGTAGTTGATTGTAGAAGGGTAAGAATAAGGATTGTACCTGTATTTGTATTCATATGTATTTTTTTGCCATCTATTAAAAAACACCTAGTAGTATAAAAATAGCCTACTACCTATGTATTTTATTTGCAAATCATAGAAAAATAACCTACAACCTATTCTCAGACCTATCAATTATGTACAAAAGAAAATTATAAGTGTCGGTCAAGCCGTTTAGGAGGAGATTGGTTACAATCACTTTGACTCTAGAATTTTATACATAAGAAGATTATTATCAGTAGGTACCCGAAAACCGACGAGCATGTATGAAAATAATTATGTATAAAAGTTGAAGAAGTAAAAATTGTACACCAGGATCGTAGAAAGTGGAAACATGTGGTCTCTGACTACCCCACTAGGATAGAGGCGTGAATGTGTGTACGTATATGTATGTATTAATAGCATCCTGGCTTTAGTCCTGGTCGTAATCCTACTAATATTATAAACGCGAAAGTTCTTGAGTATGGATGGATGGATGGATGAATGAATAAATGAATGGATGGATGAATGAATGTTTGTTACTCTTTCACGTAAAAACTATTGAATGGATTTTAAAGAAACTTTTTAATAATATAGCTACATATTCACCAGAATAACACATAGGCTATATATCATCACGCTACTACTCAAGGGAGTAGAACAGTGATCATTAATGTAAAAATAGTCGAGGACAAAGTTGAGTAGACGTGAAACAAATGCTCAATGGCGTCGTCGGCTCAATACTACAACAGCTAGTAATCCTAATATCGACATCTCTGACCACCTCTCTATACCTATACTGTCGTGAGTATGTATATGTATGACAATTATGCCATACCGTACAATAAAGTACGAGGCCTTGGTGGCCGGGTCTGCAGCTGACCGTGAAATTAAACATCGCATGGCCGATGCGAGCTAAACCTGCGCGGATTGGCGATAGAGCGTGCGACTGCTCTGTTAAAGGTCGCAGGTTTGGTGTCCAAATACATGTATATGTATGAATAGGTCTGTTTTATTAGTCTGTCTATAAAGATGTTAATACGCATTGTAGAACCCACATTATATTACAATCTTTTCTTAGGTTGATAAGCTCCTCTAGACAAGTAGCAATTCGTTGACGTATATTTAAGGACTGTCAAAAACTGCCAAACATCCCATACATTCGTCATTCTATTCCATCAAACGCCGGCCAACCAATTGCCATTTTTCTTTTTTTTTGATACCAATTAGGTGACAGACCAGCACGCAGCCCACCTGATGGAAAGTGTACCTGTACTGTAGTGTACCGTGGTCTATGGACGTGTGCAACACCAGGGGCGTCACACTCGCGCTGGGGAAGGGGGAGGGAAAGGTCTGATCACACCCGTGTTTTGGGTGTTTCCTTCTTCTTACAATTTCGGGTTCTTCAAGAGGGGCGTGAAAACGCATCTGTCGAAGCCGTCAAGGTAGAAATAACCATTTTGCGATTATTAGCATCTGAAATTGAGGTTTCTTCCCCCTTAAGTCTTATCATCCAGCGAAGTGTAGTCAATTGAAAGGCTCAATATAATAAAAAGATATAATCGGTCTTGTACGAAACATTTACTGGCAGAAGAGGATCCTCATGAAGTAGAAGGACCGAAACAAAATGGAGAACTGAAGGACTAAATTAAGAAGATTGAATTGATATTGTATTTTTTTTTACGTGCGGGATTCCCTCTGATGCGGGCATCCGTGGGAATTACCCACACGCATTTAGTCGATTCGAGTCCGACATAACCTTCCCCTCCGAAACCGAATGAGGAGATTGTCGTTGCACGCCGTCTGTGGGTCGTTGTGCTAGGCCGAAGCTGCGGTTGTCGACGACATATCCCTCGCATCCCAACTGACCCAGGGCCATCCCTCTCGGTCTGGCCCTCCTCGGGGATATTGAGTTAAAATGTGACTGAAAATAGGTATTCTGCTCATTAAAAATACAATCTTGTGAACATAATAAATACAGTTTAACCTAATATTATTATATTCTCAGGTCAGACACACGAAGATCGCATAAAAATATCAAACTTCACGTAAGTATAATGAAGTAAGGGAATTCAAATTACATTTGGTTCACATTGCAATATCAATGAAAAATACTAGCAGATGTAGAATATACTGCGCCCGGACCTGCGCCACTGAAGATGTCGACCGCAGTGATCGACGAAACTTCTGGAAGGCAAGTTTTATATGGACCAGAATATTCTACTTGCAACGCCGGCCGTGAAAGCCTAAAGACTTATAAAGACTAGCAGAAAACTGATTTAGACATTTTTCAATATTCGATCACAAATTGTGACCAAATGTTAAAAAATTTGACACAATTCAATACACATAGTTAATTACATTTCAATTGATGTCGGATGATGGAAACTTTGTTACGAGAATATCTTTTTTGAAATTTGCGAAATCGGAATAAGATTGGAACTCATTGCTTATTACGAGAATTGATCTTCTGTTCTCGCTGCCCACCCTTGTGGTAATAATAGGGGTTAAAGTATGAAATTGCCGTTTCATTGTAATAGGTACTTCGAATTGACATAGAACCTTCATGGTTTGAGATTTTTGAGTGAAACTTTTTCCACATGGTACCTATGTAGTTCTTCATTTAAAAATGTGCAACATTCGATTATCGACTTTCAGTTGTTTTTTTTATTCAGCTTAGACAAGAAAGATGGATACTTCGAAACTTCGAGTGATTTTTGAATACGAGTTCCGACGCGGAACTAACGCGGCAGAAACAGCTCGCAATATCAATGTTGCGTTTGGAGAGGGGACTGCTAATGAACGCACCGTGCGATTTTGGTTTAAACGCTTTCGTGATGGAAACTTTGATTTGAAGAATGAACCACGAGGAAGGCCGTCCACACAGGTGAATAACAATGAATTGAGAGACATGGTGGAAGCCGATCCGAGCCAAACTACCCAGGAATTAGCTGCATGGTTTAACGTTACCTTACCAACAATATTGACTCATTTGCGTCAAATCAATAAAATAAAAAAATGTGAAAAATGGGTACCTCATGATTTGACTGATCTGCAGAAAGAAATGCGTATTGAAACTTGTGTTGCCTTGTTGAATCGATACAGAAATGAAGGAATATTGCATCGAATTGTGACATGTGATGAAAAGTGGATTCTTTACGATAACCGTAAGCGAAAAATGCAATGGCTGACCCCAGGTGAAACGCCACAACAGTGTCCTAAAGCAAAGCTTACCAATAAAAAGGTAATGGTAACTGTTTGGTGGTCTCAGCATGGTGTTATTCACTATAGCTTTCTACGATCTGGTCAAGCAATAACGGCAGATGTCTACTGTGCCGAACTCCGAACAATGATAGCAAAACTAGCAGTGAAACAGCCCCGACTCATGAATCTATCTTCACCATTATTGCTCCATGATAACGCGAGACCTCATACAGCACGAGAAACCGTTTTAACTCTACAAGAACTGCAATTAGAAACTATCCGTCACCCTCCGTATTCGCCAGACCTTGCTCCAACAGACTACCATTTTTTTCGTGATTTGGACAATTTTCTATGTGATAAAAAGTTTTCTTCTCAGGAGGCAGTACAAAATGCTTTCACACAGTTTGTCGAATCTAGATCACCAGAGTTCTATCGCAAAGGCATAAATGACCTTCCTACTAGATGGCAGCAATGTATAGATAATAATGGTAATTATTTTGATTAAATAAATACGTTAAATTAAAAAAAAAACGAATTTCAATTTGTCAGTACAAATCGGCAATTTCATACTTTAACCCCTAATATAACTTTAGTGTATATGTAATGTACATGCTTATTAGGTAGTCGCTGTGCAGTTGATTGCCTTATTCAATTGACTATTATGTTCAGAATAATTCTAAACAACATGGTAGGTAGGTATTTGGCGTTTGATTTTGCAAGCAATTGGTTATTTTATTACTTGTGTAAGAGTTTGTTCTAACAAACAAAGAATGTTGTTGAAGCAACAGGGAAGTAAGTGTTATTCGATTCGTATGGCGAAAACCTAGGTTATTTACTCTTTTTATTTTCAATTTATTCTCTTGACCTAATCTAATACTTTTGCCATAATTTCCACCAATTTAAAGACGTCAGTTTAGCTTGAAATTCTATATAGGTACCTACAAAAGCTGGAAGACATGTTTATATTTTTTCTCACGTAATATGGAATGCCGTTTACCAGACACGTTTCGAATACTGCTACTGACAATTCCCCAACAGAAAAATAAAATAACCAACCTAAGGACTTACGATCACATGCAAACATAACCATAAAACCACCGGGTCAACAGTGCAGTTTCTTTTTCTTTCTTACCGCGTGGTTCCCGGCAGAGTAGAATTTGAGCCACCCCTTCTCTTACCATGTGATGTCGTACAAGGCGACTAAGGGATAGGGCTAATTAACTTTTACAGCAGACAGATATGTACAGCCCAGACTCAGCCTTAGATGTATGGCTCGAGTCAACAATAGAGCCCGGAATACGGCAATAGGCTCACCTCCTATTACGTGGGACCAAATACAGATTGGTGAAATGTGGGTGTTAATTCACCTCTGCCTAACCCCTTCGCAGATAAAGGCGTGATTATATGTATGTATGTATGTATATGATCCGACAACTATTGACAATGAGTTGTGGAGGTATTCAAAAAACAACAGTGTTTAATTTTTATGGTACTCTAATTTAATGTTTATTTTTAGTCAGCTAATATGGATAGTGTACAAAACTAAAAAAACTTTTGTAATGATAACTTTTTTCTTAAAATATTGTCGATAGTTTCGAGCACGTCACTAATCACTAAAAGCTGGTATCATTATTTCACAATTTGAAATTTGCAGTTGTCAATTTACTATCTGAGATAATAAAAACGGACCATAAGTAGAAATGTTTGCTCACTGTCTACCCTAATGGGAAAGAGGCGTGATTGTTTATACCTATCGCTGCTTCATCACATGATCTCGTATCTCCACCACATAAAACGCAGTTACGTTAGAAAACTTGGACATTGATCACGTAATCTGTGTAATGAGCTTTCCCTGCGCGGGAGTTGATGAAGTGTCAGTGAAAACGTTATTACATACCATGCTTTACGATTTCACTGTGACGTCATAGATGGTGTACACTTCACAATGGAGCAACCACTAAAAATCACCCTCTTATTTTCTTTTCCGTTTCCTCTATCGGTTTTCGCAACGGAACCGCTAATAAGAGGTGTAGGGGTCGCAGCATGACCTTCAGGCCCAAAAAAAGGGGTTAGGAGGTCAGATAATAGTCGCGCCCGCAAAAGCCAAGATAAGTCTACTCAGAAGAAAGAGGAATCTAGCTTTAAATGGAGAATCAATAACCGTCACTGTCACTTTGTAACTTACACATAAGAATAGATATTTAAATATAAATGAGTAGCTTTTGAACGCGGCTCCGCCCACTTGGTTGTTATATATCGCTATAAATATTAGCCTATGTGTTATTCTGATGTATAAGCTATGTTATTGTAAAGTTTCATTAAAATCCAGTCAGTTGTTTTTACGTGAATGAGTAACAAATATCCATCTATTCATACCTACAATATTTCGCGTTTATAATCTAATGTATAAAATTCTCGTGTCACAGTTTTCGTTGCCAAACTCCTCCGAAACGGCTCGACCAATTCTCATGAAATTTTGTGGGCATATCGGGTAGGTCTGAGAATCGGCCAACATCTATTTTTCATACCCCGATTCGCGATAACCGACATCCACGCGGGCGGAGCCGCGGGCGACAGCTAGTTGAAATATAAATGATTTGATATCACTCATCAAATGGTAAAATTTTGAAGCTGTAGACAAATTGGTATAGGGCCTACCCCGGACTATAGTCCCGCTCTGAATGTAAACTTGTTCCTAATTAAATTCACAAGACTAACTTATAAGCGTTAGAGCGTTTTCACATTCATCCGATATCCGATATCCATGTGCTGTTTTCACATTTATCCGATAAAATCAGCCCGATACGGCCATTTGCTCGAAAGCACAGACTAGTTATGGATGCTAGGATGAGAAAAAACAAGTGCAAGCAATTTTCGACCTTATTTACATGACATAGTATCGAGTTTTTTTTTATATTCATGATCAGCGTCATTAACGCGAAACGACTCTTAACTAAGAAAATGTCATTGAGGTCGAAAATTACTTGCAGTCGCTATTTTACGTCTCTTTGTGATCCGAGATCGAGCCAATACCGTTTGTCCGGCTCTGATAACTGATATCGGGCAGAATAATGTGAAAGACACATTCATACGTCTTACATTTGACTTCCTCCGATATCGGATATCGGTTATCGGAGAATGTGCAAACGCTCTTAAGTCCTCAATACAGTACTTAATATGTCGAGTCTTACGTCTCTATACAGTTCATACACAGAATGAATTTGACACAGAGGTCAAGCGGCGAGCTCTGCGCGCACGCACCGACCGATATTTATAGAACAGTGACAGACGGTCAAATGATAAATGTACCTACTCTGAATGGTCAATGGTTCACCAGTCTATAGAAGATGTGTACAGTTAGTGGCAAGAGTTGCACATTAATTGGCAATATTATACACGTAGTATATCCATGAAACACAAGACCAAATAATTGATAATACCGAACTGACAATTATTCGGGGGGAATCGCGACTGACACAGATTTTTCATGATTTAATTTCTTGAGTGCCGGCTTGATATCGTAAAAGATGACACGCGTACCAATGGTCTCATTACTCTGGATGCCTAAGAAAACCGGAAGGCTGATCACAGAATCCAAGCTGACAGCCGCTAATGCGACCTAACTACTTACGTGAAATTGATAATTTGTTTATAATTTTTATTTTAAAAGCAATTGGGTGATATTTTGCGAGATAGGGTTTCTGTGCTGTTATAATAGTCTCCTACCCAATTCAGCTTAGCTTTATAGCACTCACATTTTTGCTGAATTCCTCCCTCATAGTACATATTCGTAAATTTCTGTATTCTAAGGTGAGGTGGTCAGCAATAATTGGAATATCTTCACCTACTTTTGTAGCTGACTGTACCATATGGATGAACTCGTGTGAGACTTTATTTTCTACTCAATTGGATATACAAAACGGTACCACAAAGTTGTTGATTACAAAACGTAGTACAATACGGTGGCCTTAAGGGTTCGATTTTGGGTCCAACAGCATGTTATTCTATTTATTCATCAATACAAGTAACTTTTATGCGGTTATCAAAGCTGCATCATCTTTAATACAGTATAAACACTATCCACTCACCTAGAGGTCAATTCTTAACTCTTAATTAATTACCTAAAATAATTAACAAACATAATTCGTTTATCTTTACTTAAACAAAGCAACATCTAACGACTAATTTCCCCAGAAGAAAACAACTTATCTCACACAAATACTCACATTAATATCAACCTAAAATTGTAAGATAGTAAAACTCATTTTGCTATTCAAGATACTTATTGTTACAACGTTTTTTTTAAAGATTGAAAGTAAAAACCGTGTGGTTCCATGACCATTGTGTTAACTATATCAAGGCGTTTAATAGACCAATTACATGAGTAAGAATAGACTGTTCAATGACAAATTAAGTAATACAACATTGATTCAGTGGATTCAAGATGCGAGTGGAATCATAAGCCATTGTTACGTGTTTAGAGTTGGATGTAGGAAATAACGGACGTTAGCAGGTGGTTTTTCGACGTTTTGTTTTTACCTTTTATTATAGAATATATGATTGATATTTAACTGTGACGAATGGAAAACATCGTCTGAATCAGTAATTAGGACAAAAGACGGAACTTTACAGAGCTGGTAAACAAAAACGCCAGAAGTTATGGAGTCAAGTTCAACCTCATCTCCAAGCTGGACACCTCGTGATTTATGAAAGAGGCTCTGGTACCACTCGGTGTGGGGAGTTCAAACGGCATTGTAGTTCCCATAACAGCCGTATAAGCTATACCTAAAAGAATAGAAAAAGTAATCAGTCCCTGTGTTCTGAGGTGAAACCCTCAAATACAACCGGCTCAGCTCGAAAACAAAGCTGTGCCCCGAGCACGAATAATATTCGAATTCGTAACGTAAACGTATCCAAAGAATGGAGCAATGCGATTGGCTGCCTACCTGCAGTGAACCAATCGCAAAGCTCCATTCTTTTTATACGTTTGCGTTATGAATTTTAATGTCGAATAACATTTATGCTCGTGATTCGTAGAGTTGCAATTAAAACTGCAACAACGCAAATCTAAGTACCTTGTTTAAAAATTTAGTGCCTGAAACTGAAACTAACAATACTCAGTAACTTAGTCACGGTCAAATTGCAAAAAAAATTAAAACATTTTCGATATTATTTAGATTAAATAATTTAGTTGTTACGTTTCGAATCGATTTGTCTAGGTTTACTTCTGTTGAAATATAATTCGTTTATTACTAAATTGTGCAAATTCAACAATCAAACTCAGCAAAACTATGATTTCGAAATCTTTTAATTAGAGTCCGCGTCTATTGGAATACGTGGGGGGCCATCATGACTTTCGGGGCTAAGTTAACCTTGATAGCCGGTATACCTAGTGATTAATGATTGACGAATGAGCTTCTGGCGCTGGCTTCCCTTTCAGGTTAGGTAGGACAGAAAAAAGTCGCTAAAATCAAACCAAAATATTGGCTTCATCTTCATGGAGACGTATTTTCCTAATTGCATCCGAGGCCAGGGTGACTTCGGAGCCCAGGGTCCGCCTTTTGGGTCTTCTTTGAGAGTCCATGGTAGTTAAAATACTTGCACGCATGTCACCCTACACGACGTCAAGCCAGAACTTATTGGCACAGATCAAAAAGATGGTATTATCTGATTTATTATTCACTTGGAATTCTTTACAAACACATGTTAAAAAATCATCTTTAGAGTCCATAAGACTAATAACGACATAAGCACGCATTATTATAAAACAACCGCAATGTGAGATTCGAATTTGCAAACATTCTCAGTATGTATGTATGTATGTATGTAACATACATACATATAATCCCGGAGGGTTAGGCAGAGGTGAATTAACACCCACATTTCACCAATCTGTATTTGATCCCACGTAGATAGATAGATAGATAGATAGATAATTCTTAATTGTACACCAATAAATTATAATAGGGGGTGAGCCTATTGCCGTATTCCGGGCACTATTGTTAACTCGAACCATGCATCTGAAGCTGAGTCTGGGCTGTAAATATCTGTCTGAAGTTGAAGTTAATCAGCCCTATCCCTTCGTCGCCTTGTACGACACCACATGGGAAGAGAAGGGGTGGCCCAAATTCTACTCTGCCGGGAACCACGCGGAATTTGCAAACACGCAATTAAATTTACAACTTACTATTCAACAACGAAGGCAATAATAGGCAGATGTTCTAATGACACAAAGATTAGCTGAAACAAACAGACAACAGATAATTGTTAGTTAGGTAATCGAGGCGAGAGTGGTAATACTGGTCGACACGGGCTAATTATATAATTAGTTTTCTCTGCCATTCGTAGTTCTAACTAACCTTCAACCTTTCGTAGAACCTGGGAATTCTTGAACGTTCTCATTGTAATACTACATCCGCGATGTCGAAAGACCACCTCATATATTATCTTTCCGGTGTTAAAATACTTACATCTTCATCATCATCATCATATCAGCCGCACACAGTCCACTGCTCAGGCCTCTCCTATGGACTTCCAGAACGACCATTCTAAGTTAGCCCGCATCCAGTGCCTTCCGGCGACCTTAATGAGGTCGTCCTTCCACCTGCCGTTGGGCGTCCTACACCACGTTTGTCCGTACGCGGTCGCCATTCCAGAACCTTTTTGCTTTGAATACAAGGATATTGAAGCCTGACGCTAATAAAATTGCTTTTTATTAAATGAGACCGAAAAACATAGGTAGATGGGCAAAAGTGGTTATAAATAAACTTTTGACATTTCCTTGTCTTCTTATCCTTCGGGGAATAATGAGCATAGGTATCTTATCATCGTCTTTGCCTCAGCCCCTGTCGCATCAGATGCCTTCACATTGGAGTCTGGAGTCCAATTTTTGGCTTTACTTCAATTTTTACTAGAATTACCAAGCATGGGTATCTTTATTTGTAAAATAAACTAGTTAATAGTCATGACTGATTCAAACGCTTTTCATAAATTTTCGCTAAAAAGAGTGAATAAGGAGTTCAAAGTTCACTCAATTTTGGAGGTAAAACATGCATTTTAATGTCAAAGCTCATAGCATTCTTATTTGACTAAGTTCCTAGACCTATCGATAAATTCATCCCTGCACTGAAATCGAGCTCGAGTTTTTACAACTTTTTCCTGTATGAAACCGGAACAAGCCTAAAGTTATTGAAAGTTAAAAATCCAAATTGCAATGGTTGCTCCGTAGTCTTCAGTAGAACATAATAAGATTATACAAGCGAATTAGCCCACTTGAAAGCGTGTAATAAGATTATAAAATGTAAAAGCGAAGGATTAAACATCGACAACTTTGTCTCATGTTGCGTAGGAGGTTTCATCATTAAAACATTATTAGATAATCCATCTTTTGTGTTAAGTGACAATAATTACGCAGCAGCGTAGGCTCTTAAATCCTTAATTGCCATTTTGGATCACCATACACACCGGTACAGGATAAAGTGGCATAAACTATTAGTTTTACAGCTTCTGAAAATAGTCACTCGTGTCTGGCGTCATCATTAGCTAGCTTGCATTAGTCCTAATCGTATTCGAGATTTCCATCTAGGATCACAAGTCCTTTTTTTTTAAATACAATTTAGGTTGCAGAAACTTGTTACCGTAGCCTATGGACGTGTGCAACACCAGGGGAGGCACACTCGTGCTGCTGACCCTGTAAACACAGAGAGTTTATGTGCCGTCAGTGTAGAAGACAAAGCAGAAATAGCCTTTGGTCTTCTCACTGACAGTACAAATATTCTCCAGTGAGCTCTGGCTACCCTACTCACTGCCGGGCACACAACACAACACGAGGTTATTATGGCCGGAGTATTCTCTGAGGCGGAGGTACTTTCTCAGTCTAGGGTTTCAGGTGATAATCGCTCTCAAAAAAATCAATAAAACGGATCAAAAATAATAAAGGACCCTGAGCTTCAAAGCATATAACACATAAGAGAATGATGACAGAGAGGAACTTCCGCACTTTGCGTTTCGTATTGAGGCGACCAGCCTTCTGTAGAAAAACCTTTACCCAACAGTCCAACGTGAGCCTCGTCAAGTGTTGGTCGATGTTTTGAATATTAGTCCATTGCCTGAAAACATGGTCAATGCAATAATAGCTGAGTCAACATACCACATGTCAATAACCTCGTGTGCTGAGTCCTTGTTTTTTTTTTAGTTACCAACATGGACGTAGATTAATAATTCTGTTCCCGGAACTCATGAGAGCTTATTCCCGGGATATAGCCTATATGTTATTAGTATAGTATATCTCTGTTCCAAATTTATGCTAAATTCGATCAGCTTGATTGAGTAACAAACATGATATCCCAATATCTGCACATACTTTCACATAGATAATATTAGTACCCAGGAAGTATAGGAAGTAGGATTTTTAATTATTAGTCATATTGCGAACACTTGTACTTTTTCCACAGTATTTATTATTGAACCTGACCGGCATCTTCAAAGGTTTACATTGATGTTTATGAACATTTCTAGTCTTAAACACTACGTTGTTTAACATTATTTTTGTATGGGAAGTGTTCTCAATATGTGTAACAACAAGTTCCACCTAGTGTCACCTCAGTGGTAACGCAAAACGCAAAGTTTCAGAGCTAGTCGGTAACTTGGATTGGTGTTAAGCTAACATCTATGGCGACAGTACATTTTAACGATCAGAGCGGTGGGAGTATTATTAAAACCGGTTTGATTCCCGGCCGGCGACTGTCCTACTGAACCAGCAACCGGCACATGATTCATGTAGCTACAAGGATGTTATTGTCCATTGCCTAACTGTTTTATTATTATAATTGTTTTTGAACACTATGTACGAGAAAGAAATGCAAATTAGTAAGAAAGTTTGGCACATTTTTTGTGTCGTTATTCATTTCATTTGTTTTGCAAAGTGCATTTGTGTTTAAAAGATAAAAGTAAAAGATGCAAAAGGTACGACGTAAATGTCAAAGTCAGACTATTTAAACGCCAATCACAAAATGTCAACGAGTTTCCAGTAAATGAGAGTTGCAGCGAAGCAACACAAAAAAATGTTCAATTGTAGGTATATTTTCACTTTTAATTCTGCTTTTTTTTACTTTTTCACTTCTCTTTTTCTTATCTATAACAACGCACAATAACTTTAATTTGACAGCATAGATATACTTTTTCAATAAACGATCGATTGGTTGTTACCTTGATTGATAAAAATAACACTAAGATACCCTAAATAGCCATAACCTGTGACAGACGTCAAAAAAATGTCTACAGGAGGTTATTACCTTAATCATTATAAAAAAACTCTACTCATAACCTGTGACAGATGTCAAAAACGTCAAAAAAGTCACTCCTCTGTCAACACCTTCACGGAATACTGCTCTTGGAGTCTCATTGCTTATTGATTTCGTACCTGAGACGGTCCGCTGAGCAGCTTTGAAGATAAAAAATAACATTTTCATCATAGCTTCTTACTTTAATTGGGAGACTCCGATCCAAACGAGTGGCTCGCCATTGTGTGTAACGTTTTTTACTTTTTTGTTTTTCTGAACAAATACTTGTTATAAGAAATCTTGGCCAGTGTTATCTTTTTGTTAATCCTATGTTGCATATTCTTGTTATGAATTATTTTCATCATGTTAGCACGTAGATGTTTTGTTCTTTCGTCTGTATATCATTAAAGGTAGCCATGTGTTACGTTCACATGTCGTAAGTCAAATTGCTTAGTCCCTAGTTTCTCTTTTCATTTTAATCATGTTGCTTCTAGGGTTTTGGTCTGAATAATCATCCATCAATACCATCGTACGTTATATTATAATATTCCCAAAGTACAAAACATGCACTTAAATCTCTAAGCATTTTAAAAATGGATATTAAATCTATTTCAGGAGTTAACTTTTTTGATAGATGAGGATTAGATTATTATACTCTACCATTGATTACTTCAGTCACTCTTGACAAGTGGCAATTCGTTGACCGACGATTGATGGAATAGAATGACTAATGTATGGGATTTGACGTTAATGACAGTTGTTAACGCTTGTCAAATGTGAACTACCACTTGTCTAGAGGGGTAGAACTGTTAGCAGTTTTAGAACGGAGGCAGCAAGCACAAGACCCTGATGTTACGCTGTCACCAAGGCTTATGAACGCTTGCAGCACTGCACATGTCACGTCATTACCTGCAAAGAGAGAATGCAATTTCAATAAAACATTTAAATTTTTTAACAATATGGAATAACTTTTAATATATTATTATATCAGTACTATTATTTATACTAAGTATGGTATAAGGTATATGAAGTCCGGTTTAAGTGCCTAAGATGCTGCTATAAAATGTAAGTTTCTCAAAAACAAATAAGTTAATAAAGCATGTAAAAGCGAACATAAAATCGTTCTTCAACACCACAGTCATGATCTAATTAATTCTTTCTGCCCTGAATAAGCTTGATGCAAACGAAGTGAAATAGAATCTGCGGAGCAATTAACAATTTTAAATTATCGACGCATAACTGCAACGTCCGAAGCACTGAGCTCGCTTCGCACTTTTTGTCTTGTTTCACAAGTGAGTGACGACCTTCAGGGTCAATAAGCAACAAAACTGAATCTATATTATTATTTTTTACTGTGTTATTGCCTCCTCCATTGGGCCATGGTGCAATGTTACATTAATAGATATTGCTATTAAAAATATGTTAAAATAAAATTAATTTTGGCGGATTGTATTTATTTTGTTGTTAATTTGTATTATTCATCATGTTTGTGTAGCCATAGTCTTGAACAGAGTAAGATGGCTTGGCTGTCATCTCACGTCTTGTATTAGGTATAAAGTTATCTCCAAGTATCTTAATAAGTTAACAGTATCTTGAAGTTATGTGTCATCATCATCATCATCATTTCAGCCGAAAGACGTCCACTGCTGGACAAAGGCCTCCCCCAAGGATTTCCACAGTGACCGGTCCTGCGCCTTCCGCATCCATGCCCTTCCCGCGACCTTCACCAGGTCGTCGGTCCACCGTATGGGAGGCCTGCCTACACTGCGTCTTCCGGCGCGTGGTCGCCACTCGAGAACTCTCTTGCCCCAACGGCCATCTGTTCTACGAGCTATGTGCCCCGCCCACTGCCACTTAAGTTTGGCGATTCTGTGTGCTATGTCGGTTACTTTAGTTCTCCTGCGGATCTCCTCATTTCTGATTCGATCACGCAGGGAAACTCCGAGCATAGCACGCTCCATCGCCCTTTGGGTGACCTTGAGCCTTCTTATGAGGCCCATAGTAAGGGACCAAGTCTCAGTTCCGTAGGTCATCGCTGGCAACACACACTGATCGTAGACTTTAGTCTTGAGACACTGCGGTATTTTGGACGAGAAGATATTACGAAGCTTCCCGAACGCTGCCCAGCCGAGTTGGATTCGACGATTGACCTCTTTCTCAAAGTTGGACCTGCCTAACTGGACTAGTTATGTGTCATTTTGTTAGAATTCTTTCTAGCTGAATCATAAGCTTACGCTCCATCTATCTTCTGTTTTTAAATCCAAGAGTTCATTATTTTGCCAATCCTGGATTCTGGCTGCACTGAACGTGCTCCGCGGTTTAACAATTTTTTCTATTTGTTAAAAAAACCAACAACAACCAAAGATTCTACGCAACATGCATAAAACACCATAAGCCAACTCCTTACAAAATGCTTCATTGGTCCTTCGAACCGGATGTCAGCATCCAAGATCGGTGTATAATCAGACCTTTATAGAGAACCCGCCATATTGCTATTCATAGTCTATAATCTGAGACGCGTGTACGCTCTTGCGTTCCACAAGTTCCCACCTCGCCCATTGTTTAGCGTAAGCCCCGAGCTTCATTTAGAGGCACGTGCCTGCTTCACGACGCATCGTTAATACTTCAACTTAAATATCTTTGCTCATTAAGTTACAAAGTAATACTTATGAACATGAAAAGATCATATAGATATGTCAACGGAGGAAAACAAGATTCGCAAGCTTATAAATTTTCTAGGAAAATTATAAAGGTTTGTGATTAAGTTTAGTTTATAAATTGCCGAGAAAATGTATAAACTTGGGGATCTTGTTTTCTTCCGATAACAGATACAAATTATGTTTACGTAAGTTAACGCGATATTGGTTTACCTACTACGTACTTAAATCGGTACAAACGAATCCTAAAGTGGACGCAAATGGAGCCCCCAGCTAGGTAGTCTGGAAACGCATAAAAACGGCAGTACCTCAGAGCGAGACTATATGCCAACCAACAACGCCGGGGACCAACGACGTGCGGGGCCACGAATCGCATTAATGCGCCTTTATACCCCAATAGCTATCCTTTAATGCATATTGGGGTACTTCAGATTTGCTATTATACTGCCTGTTGACTCGACTAAGTTTATCTGTCAAGGCATACAAGATGCCAATAATTTATTGCCTATGGACAAATTGTGCCATAGCATTCGATCGAAGTTCTTTCCGAGTGATACTTGAAATCGAACTTGCAAATTACAGTATAACACTAGCGAATTTTATGTTAAGCCCATAACATCGTTAGACACGGAAACGTAAATTACCAGACAGTCTCATGAGCTGTGGCCTATCGATTCGATATAAGTAATAGATCGCGGCAGAAACTGTGAATATGGAGCCAAGGTGTGCGCAATAACATGTTCAAATTGTTCCTAAAATAGAATAGCGTATCTTACTTATGTGAATACGTTTCGGCTAGCGTTTTCACCTTGTCCGATATCCGATATAGATCGGATATATCGGAGGAAATCAAATGTATGACATATGTATCTTTCACATTATCCGACCCGATATCGGTTATCGGAGCCAACACCACTGTTTTGGCCCGATATTGGATCACAAAGAGACTAAAACAGTGACTGCAAGCAATTTTCGACCTTAATGACATTTTCTTAGTTACGTGTCTTTTCACTTCTCAATATATTAAAAAACAGCTCGGTACCTTGCCATGACAATATGGTCGAAAATTGCTCGCATTTTTTTTCCAACACTAGCATCCCTAATTAGTCTGTGCTTTCGAGCAAATGGCCGTATCCGGCCGATTTTATCGGATAAATTTGAAAACAGCACAAGGTGTCAACTAAAGAATATCGGCTATCGGCGTCCGGCACCGATATCGGATATCGGATGAATGTGAAAACGCTCTAACGCTACGTTTACACGGAGATAAGCTCGAAATGATTTTCGAAGAATACGGTTTAGTCACAATCTTCAATAAAAAAATAAATATAGGTACCTAAGTACCTACTTAATATGTATCACTAATTCAATCATGCTATGATTTAATTTAAGATGAGTAGATTCCCAAAGATTGATTTTAGGAAGGTGGATTTAGATAGAATTTTTTTGCAATCGCTCCAGGCGGGACTCCACGACTTACAGGGAGATTGCCTCGCCCGAAATTCTCCAGAAATTTGGATAAGTTCGAGTGTGGTCTGATAAATAAGTGGTCAGAACAGTCCTCCTATAAGGGAAAGGTCGCGTGTTCGAGACCCGCCTGACCGACACAAAATTTCTTTTCCTTTCTCGTTTTGAAATCATACAAAATGCTTAAAAAATTCATTCAATTAGGAATGTTATGGACATGTATAATTCCTCCATCAACCAATTAATTATCGTTGCATATAACGTTATTTTAATTTGTATTTTATAATATGTATAACAATGCCTGGAAATGGCACTAAGTCTTAAATAGTTATTGAAATACATACATGCAAACCTTTGTGTACAAAATGAAATTTGAGTGAATTTGTATGTTCATAAACTTACAATTAACCAATAAATTACACCCACACAAAAATATTAATCGGTGTGGGTGAACTCTTTACATACGTATGAATATGTTTCTGTAAATATTAATGCCGTTCCGTTATACGCTGATTCTATTCGACTACTGACCCACAGATTCAATATTTTTCATTCGGTGTATAGACAAGATGCTCTATGATTGGTTTGCCGCAATTGTTTTTTTTTATCAATCCGTATCTCTGTGTTTCAATACTGCTTAAGCTAACAGTTTTTTTATGAGTAATCATTTCTTTCGACGCCAGAATTAGCACACAATGCGTATAATTTGTGACTGGTTGTGTTTTTTTTATGGTATCAAACAGTTATGTGATACAGTAATTATGAGTAGTTTTTAACTGATTGAATGATGCATTGAGAGCCTCCGTGGCGTAGCAGTAGTGAACGCGGCCGCTACGCAGGAGCCGCGGATTCGATCCCCGCTCAGTGCAAATATTTGTATGCATGAATATAGGTATTCGCATCGGTCTGGTCGTGCCTCGGAGAGCACGTTAAGCCGTCGGTCCCGGTTGCCATACTAACATTTATGACAGTCGTTACGGGTAGTTGGAGCCCTCAAAAATCTAACAACTGGTCTAGCTGCAATGCTTCGATATCACCTCTGGGTTGTGGAGGTCAGATGGCAGTCGCTTCACGGAAAATATCGAAGTTTAGCCAAATCCGCAGCTAGACTGGTAAAAACCGGACCCCAGACTGCAAGTTGAAAAGCTTCGGATGCGACTGGGATTAACGCTAGGATGAGGAAAAAGAAGATTGAGAGGCATGTTACATAATATGTAAATTGGCAAAGCAGACAGGGTCAACAAGAGTTTGTGAAAAGAGCAACCGGATAATTTTTAGACTACGTGGTAAGTACAGTCACTAACAGATCGATCTTGATGAAGAAAGTGCTGAAAATAATTATCGATCCTCGGCTTTCCTACTTTTCTGCCGACGGATTGTTCTGATATCTGGAGATACCTTTAGTTCGGACAATAATACAATTTAAATCAATAAAAACGTTTGATTTGCTCTCAATGCCTTAGTTTTAAGACAATTTTGAGAATTTGTAGTCAACACATTCATAGTACACTCTTATCCTGGCTCGAGAATCGAACTAGGAACCACATGCGTAGCAGTTGTAAACGCACCGTTTCGACACTTAGTTGTTCTATACCGGATGTTAGGGGAACGCTCCTGAAGCCGAAGGCCGTACTCCGGGTATACTACATATTGGCATACTTTTTTTTCACTAAATATATTTCAAATTCCATTCGAGCTAAATTTGAACAAACTTTGGGCTCGTTGACATTTAGCAACAGGAAAACAGCAAATTTTATTGAACTTCTTTTTACAACAAGGGAAAAAACAGATGTTTATTGAATAGTAAAGAACCAGTTTTTAAAAGGCATATAAAGTTGTCTGTGAGTGCGTCGATACACAACATTTGGTGCCTATAGTGCCGTTAGGAAGGAATTCCTTTGTCTGAAGCTAATCCGGGATGTCAAATCAGGTAATGTTTATTATAATATGAATTTTAAACGAAACTAAAGGAAATTATAAAAATCAATAACCTACTTACATAAGATTAAACGAAATGGTTGATATTCAAGCCCCCAATTCTACTAATTTTATGACATAATAAAATCACTTTCATGCCACTGACATTGCATAAAATGTCATTAAATTTTAGACTTTATGACTAAGTTTTAGTTTATAACATTTTTCATTTACTCTACAAGATTGTCATTCATTTTAGACTATAACAGTATACCAGTAAAGTCTAATTAACTAAATAAATTAAATGGCAGTGGTTGCAGTGTCTGTGGCACCGCACTGGTTTTGCTATGAAAATAATAATAGCAGAATCAGGGCCCAGACTGAGCCCATGATTTGAACTTCACAAACTGACAAACAAACATAGCAAGATAGATAACAACTAGCTCCGAACAATGACTTGTATATAGTACAGTCAGAAACAGATCGATCTTGATGAACAAAATGCTCAAAATTATCTCAATTCCTTGTTTTTACCTACTTTCTGTTGACGGGTTGATCTAATATTTGCCACACACCTTTAGTTCTGATAATAGTCCAATTTAAATCAATAAAATAGCTTGATTTGCTCTTAATACCTTGGTTTTGAAATCAGTTTGTGACTTTGTAGTCAAGTTATTTCTGACGCTGACTGTACATACTAAACTGACTATATGGGACAAAACATTTATGGCAGTAACGCAAGCGACCAGAACCTGATCACTGATTTTTGTAACTGTCATAAAGATGCAAGATGACAATACTATAAAGCACGGTATAAACCTATAACCAAATAGCTGTTAAAATGTATTCGCTTTTGAATGAATTTTTTACATAACCTGACGGTTGTGTGGAATCATTTAAATAGCTTCAAAGTATTTCCCCGGTAAGGCAAAGATCGCGGGTACGAGTCCCGCCTGAGCTAATTCCATTTTTCCTACATAAATCGCTTTGAATGTATTAGATTATTTTCTAGTGTCTGCAACCCGTTTCAAATCTAAGTTCCCATCTCATTGTTTTCTTTTTTTTTTAAGAATATTAGTAACCGTAATTATCGAAATTACTAATATTCCCTCTAACCCCTCCAACTAAGCTAAATCGCTTGTGCTAGGAGTGGGTTCACGTCAGTAGTGTAATGGCCAGGATTCGAACCCGGGACCTCTCGATCGTAAGGCTGAACCCTTATCCATTAAGCTAATGACGCATTCAGGTCCTGTTACACAATTTTTGTTCTGTACAGTTTGTCTAATAGTATATAACATACAGAAGTCATAGACTCTGACCACCGTCTTCCAGATGAACAGAGCAATCCAAACTAGTGAACAAATGAACTCCCTGCTGTGGTAGCATACGTCCAAAGACCATGGTAATGGTAACCATCCAGGAAGGCCGAGTGGTATAGAAATAAAAAGATACCGGTAGATATTTCAAGGTATAGATCTATTGATTGAATCACGTATGCTCGTGATGAGCTTTTAGATTCAAGCAATCAAACATATCTATCAACAGTAGATTGAAACTAAACGCTGTGAGTGGAAATTGAACTTCATTTACTTGATGTGATAGTATCAATAGAAACTCCGCTATATCTTGTTAGACAGCTATATCTAAATCGTGATATAATTGCGAGCTGTAGGTATCTACTAGCTTGATTTCTTCTCCTTTTTCCTGCTAGCGTTAAGGTAGGACACGACGGTATTTCCGTCCAACTAGTAACTAAGTAGGACTGGGGAAGTACCTCCAACATACAGAATACCGCGGCCATAATAACCTTGTGTTGTGTTCCCAGCGGTGAGTAGGATAGCCAGAGCTCACTTTAGAATTTTTGTGCTGTCAGCGGGAAAACAAAAGGCTATTCCTGCTTTGTCTTCTGCACTGACGGCGCAGAAACTCTCTGTGTTTACAGGGTCGGCTGTACGAGTGTGACTCCCCTGGTGTTGCACACGTCCGTAGGCCACCGTAACCACTTTCCATCAGGTGGACCGTGTGCTCGTCTGCCACCTCAGTGGTATAAGAAAAAAAATCCTAGTTGCATCCGAAGCTTTTAACCTAGAGTCGGGGTCCGCCTTTACCAGTCTAACTATCTGCTGATTAGACTGAACTTCAATATTTTCCATGATGCGACTGTCATATGGCCTCCACAACTCAAAGGCGATTTCGTAGTATTGCAGTTTGATCAGTTGTTGGATTTTTGAGGGCTTCAACTATCCATAACGACTGCCATATATGTTCGTATGGCAACCGGGACCGACGGTTTAACGTGCTCTCCAAGGCACCACCAGACCAATGCAAATACCCATATTAATGCATACAAATATTTACATTGGGCGGGGATCCAACCCGCTATACCACTATGACACGGAGGCTGTCTACTTAATTTCCTTATGAGGAAACGTTCCTCTCTTATATAAATTCATTTATTTTGGCTTGCACAGGCAGGAGTGACTGGCGTCTGAATTCTGAAAGGAAAATCTGCTCCAGAACCTTCCCTAGCGTCTTGCAAATGACTTGCTTGGGTCCTCTTTTTCGTGCGTAAATCCCCTTGGTTTGAAGATATGATTTTTTAAAGTATTGGTAAAAAAGTATTCTAAATATAAGATAGCGCTGCGGAATGCAGTCTTCATGGCGTAAAATACTACTAGAAATAAGCTTTTGTACAACAAACAAGTCCTGAAGCGAATGCCTTCGCTTCGCAGATAAAATAGTACGTACGCGCAATGGTTTGCCTTGAATATAATGTATGGTTTTTGATCTTAACATCAGTGGTACTTGCAACCATACTTCCTTCTCTCGCGGCCTTAACATGTTTCCTCTATTTAAATGTAATATTCTTTTAACATACTGTTCAGATAAAATGTCGGTAAAAGAGTCCTTGTTTGTGCTTACATTGCAGAAAATTTTATGGGAATCCATTAAATCCCAGGCTAAATTTTACATCATCATCACAGAATAGAGTTAGTTGTACTTTAGGAGACTCTAAAATGGCGACAAAATAATGATATCTTAGGTCACGATTTTATGAACCAATCAGCGACGCAACAGTGCGCTACAGAAAAAAAATACGTCTTTAATAATACGTTCTTAATAATAATGTTACGTATATCTATCAATATTTTTATTGATATAAACAATAATATCTAATATATAAAATTCTCGTGTCACAGTTTTCGTTGCCAAACTCCTCCGAACCGATTCTCATGAAATTTTGTGGGCATATCGGGTAGGTCTGAGAATCGGCCAACATCTATTTTTCATACCCCGATTCGCGATAACCGACATCCACGCGGGCGGTGCCGCGGGCGACAGCTAGTAATTCATATAAATGATTATTGACATATTATTCTAAGTAACTTTTTTTTTTGTATTCGCGCCCTTTTTAAAGCCGCCATGTTTCCGCATGACATATCTTTAGTTTTATAACATCTTCGATTCCAGTTGCATATAAAGCTTGTACTTGGCCCCGGGATGCTCTTCTACTTTCTCTTGTTCTGACTTATCTAAGGTATTACGCAACTGACTGCAGTTTAACCTCCTAAGTCTGTGAGGAAAACCTACGCCTCAGACTCGTCCATTTGAAATGAAATGATGGTTTATTTATCAGAAAATGGGTGAGTGGGTACAGAGTTTTTGGATGTTTTACATTCTAGGTGCAAGCCATACTCTACCAATGTGTGGCGTACAAAAATATGTCTTACAATTAAAATAAATTATTCGATAGTTAAAATTATTGTAAATAAACATTATCATGCAAAAAATAATGACAAATATCACAATTTAACATTATTTAAAAATTCGTCAATAGTATAACAACATTTATCCATTAGTAATGTAAATAGTTTTCTTTTAAATGCATTGATCGTATTAATTTCTTTGAGGCTATTTGGTAACGTAGGCTTTACGGCTATCAGGTTTGGAGTCTACTAACATTTTAGGTGTCAAATGCTTTTCCAAGGTTGAATTTTTATTTTCTTCATTGTGAAGGCTTATTTTAAAGGCCTCTACTTTTCTTTCCCTGTTCGGTTTAACATGATCGCGGTTGGTCTCACTGGTGAGACTCGATCCAGTTTGTACCTCTGTACATTAAAGAAAACACCTAAAAATAAGGCTAATTAACAAATTTGTAATAGTAGTAGAATAGATATATTTATATTACAGATATATAACATTATGTTATACAGTTAAGCCCACACCTAGAACTAAATATGTACTTTCTTTATGCCAATAAAGTTATCTTATCTAGTTATCTTATCTTAAATCCTCAGACTAGATCTTGCAGTTTGAGAAAATTCTTAAAATAGTAAATCATTATATAGTAAATATTATGTATATTTATTATGTAAATATAGTGAAAATTTAAATGTTAAAATTTAAATGTAAATTCTTAAACTAAGTTTAGCGTAATGCTATGAAAAAACTCTAATACAGTTCATGTCTATGTAATGCATTGTTATAAAATAGACTTCAATGAACCTGCATTATATGAGGCGGGAAATTCGTGTGCCGGTGCCGGTAAAGGATTTCAATAATTACTTTTTCAGCGGATCGTTTCACTTTTTGATAACATAAGTTTATTAAAATGTATTATTTTATTTTTTACACATTCTGTCGCGATGGTATTATAATTTTACATGTTTTTTTTTTATCCATACTAATATTATAAATGCGAAAGTAACTCTGTCTGTCTGTCTGTATGTTACGCTTTCACGCCTAAGCCACTGGACCGATTTAGATGACATTAGATAATAGGGGTAGATCAGACCTTGAAAAAAGATTTTTTTTTATAAATAGGACCCGTCAATTTGACTTTACCTCGCCTGATGGTAAGCTGAAGGTAAAGTCTCAAGAAAGAGGGCCACCATTATATACACGTGCCACGTTAACAATGATGGCACTCAGCTTGACGGCCTCATCAGATGCTTTTTCACGCCTCGCTTAAAGGACCCGGGACTGTAGGAAGCCAAACATAACACACAGCCATAGATTGCCACAAAACCATATGCGAATTTCAAACCTCCATTTGAATATTCTAGTTGTTGTGTAGTTGTATTTTCTATTCTGTGGTTGTAAGTGATGAAAAGTAAACAATTTACAGTAGCAGCACCGTACCTATTATCGCCAACAGGTCTCTACGCTCTGAAAGTGAAATCGGTGACGATAGGCTCACCTTTCTACGTCATCATCGTCATCATCGTCAGGCTATATTAGTCCACTGCTGGACACTTTATACGTGTCAGACGAAAAATATACACCGTTCTACAGTGTAATATAAATTTCAGAATTAACACACCTCTCTAATAACCTCCCCAAAACAAACGTATAACGTACTTCCGCCTGCAAATCCCCGAAGGGATAGGCAGAGGTGTATTAACAGCCACATTTCGCCAACTATGACTTCCAGTCCCACGTAATAGGAGGCAAGCCTATCGCCGTCAAGCGGGCTCTTAGTCATGGGCAGTAAACGTACAACTGTCGGATGGAATAGAACATAGTAGAACAACATAATAGAAGGGGTGGCAGTGCGAGTGCGACGCCCTGGCGTTGTACACGTCCATAGGCCACGGTAACCACTTTCCATCAGGTGGGCCGTGTGCTTATCTGCCACCTAAGTGTTATAAATTCTGTACCATAGTTGCCTTCTTCGATACCCTCAGGAAGAGATTATGTATTCTACTCAACCGGGAACCAATACGGCGTTACTTTCAGCGTATTAGTTCTTCCTATTAAATGATTTCTGCTCACCCCCAACTTAACCAGCATCCTTCGTACAAATTTAATTAAGTCCGATCGCAGCATTCAACGTGTTTATCAGCGTGGCACGGACCGGTACCGCGCGCGTCTGGCGATAGTGTGTAGCGCAGGTCAGGGAATGAAGCACTGTTACACGTTTGGAATGTTATAAGATAACACTGATTAATATGCTAACAAGTTGATTTTAATTTTGTATTGTAAGAGTAATTTATGCAGTTACAATTGAAAAGGTTAGAGATATACGAGAGTGTGGCTTGTAAGAGAATGTCCAGATAGAATTGAGAAGGTATAATGCTTGGATCTCGCTTATGACATTGGTTCTTTAAAGAATATTCTGCGCCGTTTGCGGGTGACATCTAAGCCCTGCACTAGGAAAGGCAAGGGTGGGAAACATAGTATCAATACTATTATTGACGTGTGATATTTTTCTTCTTCTTCGAGTCAATGGCTAGATCTGGTATAGTGACTTGACTTAAATTTTATCTGCCCAAAACTTGGCCAGAGCAACAGAGTATGTTGTGTTAGCCCTAAAAAGGCCGTTGGGATGTATTACTGTAGTTGGGACATGACCATTACCAGAAAATGATCGAGTCATTGTGGTGATGGAATTGGTCAGCCTAGACCCTGCGTTACCGGGTCTAGCATTACTTTCTTTTTATACCACTTAGGTGACAGACAAACATACGACCCACTTAATAGGAAGTGGTTACGTGTGCACAACCAGGGGCATTACACTCGAGCTGCTGACCCTGTAAAAACGTTCTAACGTCCTTATTGTACAACCCCATATGGTGGTACTGCTTATACTGTTGATTGATGGCACTTGGTGTTGCAATGAATAGTGACATCTACATAACTAATTAATTATTTATTAATTTGACTGACATTTTATGTATTATAAATATTATAATTCATGTTATGTAGTACCAATAAGCATTATAACCATTTGACGTGTGCGTTCGCGCAGCGGAATGTTGTTGAATTTAAAGATTTTAATTATGCAGATATTTAGTGTATGACGTCGTGTAATTGTGTATGGTAAAAAAAAATTGTGCATGCAGCCATTGTGGAGAAATTCGCTAAAAATTGATTCCGCTGGGCGAACGTTGTCCTGGCGGAACTTTTTGCTAAACCATGGACTTAGAAGAAAAGAAATGTGTCCAAAAATTAGTGTGTATTTGTGTGTAATTGTGTATGTATGAATAAAATTAGTGCATGCATAAACTTCGGAGAAATTCAAGGTTCCGCTACGCGAACGTTTGCCCATTAGCTAGTTTTCATATAAAGCTCTTATATAGACAGCTGTAGATTTTTACATAGGTTGTTTTGAATTTGTTTAAATTTGAATAAAAAACAGATTTAGAAGAAATCGTAGGGTTTAAAAGATAAAAATATAAACGTGAAATACGCTCATTAGGTCTTAGTTCGTGAAGTAGCCACTTTGGGGTCTAGATTTTCACGTTTATACAAACCTTGTAAATGTCTGCAACATGTTGCCAAGTATCAATGATGGTTCGTTAGTAATTAATGAGTTATAGGACAATTTACCATGAATAGACCACTATTTGCAAAGCAGTCAAATATCAAGACGTTCTAAAGTAATTGCATAGTAATATGTATTCCAATAATTAGTGTATTAATTCAACTACTCACATGCAAAATTTCATCTCATTAAATTCAGTAATTAAAGAGAAAAAATTAAAATACTGACAAAGCATCGAAAACCTACATAACCCGACCAAGTTCGGATGGCTACAAAAAAGCGAATTAGGAATTTCTCCACAATGGCTGCATGCACAAATTTTTTTTTACCATACACAATTACACGACGTCATACACTAAATATCTGCATAATTTAAATCTTTAAATTCAACAACATTCCGCTGCGCGAACGCACACCCATTTGACATCTTTAACTTGAAAATTCCTGTAATTTAATTCAATTATAATTTTGACATTTAATCATCTGACATTTAACTTTAATACGACTAGCGTTGTACCTTTAATCTATTCATTAATTTTAAACCAAATAACTTTTAAGGAAATTCAAAAAAATATTTTCCCCAAATGTTGGGAAAAAAATTGAACCTGGTATACACATTTTTTTTAAACTACCCACATATAAAAAATGTAGTGTTTAGAAATATAATTGCTTACAACCATTATTATGTATTCAGTAAACCTTTGATAATGCCGTAAGGTGAAACCGGTCAGGAATTCAATAAATAATGTGGAATAGTACAAGTGCTTTCATTGAAGATCCATATGGTGGTACTTTGAAAAAACCACAGCTGGGAGATTATTCCACCGCATGAGCGTCTGCTGCGTCTGTGATCGGATTCCAAATCTAGCAGTTGATTTATCATCACACCTCACAAGAATACTTGTCAATCATTAACTCTCTTCAACGTAACGCTGTCCAGGCTACCTCCTAAGCTACCCATTTGGATCCTGGATATCACTTTTCTACCTTCTAACCTCTTTATTTAGCGTAACATTCGCGTGTATTAGTAGTATTAGTAGGAACTAATACTACTAATACACGCGAATGTTTGTGAGTATAGATAGATGGATGTTTGTTACCCTTTCACGTAAAAAATACCGAATAGATTTTAATAAAACTTTACAACTATATAGCTTATACATCAGAATAACACATAGGCTAAATATCATCACGCTACTACTCAAGGGAGCGGAACTGTGTATCATTAATGTAAAAATAGTCGAGGATAAAGTTGAGTAGAGAGATCAATTTAATGCTCAATACCGTCGGCTCAACACTTTTTTTTTTTTTTTTTAAAGAATATTAGCAACCCAAATTATCGAAATTACTAATATTCCCCCTAACTCCTCCAACTAAGCTAAATTGCTTGTGCTAGGAGTGGGTTCACGTCGGTAGTGTAATGGCCAGGATTCGAACCCGTGACCTCTCGATCGTAAGACCGACTCCTTAACCACTAAGCCACCGACGGGCGGAGCCGCGGGTAACAGCTAGTTGAATATAATGGTGTCATCTGGGAGACAGATAAAGGAAAGTCTACACCAGAGACTAGTCCCCTGTTCGACAGTTGTGCTAGGAATGTCGAGACAGCGTGTTCGCGCTAGTCCGTCATTCGATTTAGCGATTTTTTTGCAACGGCTTTTCGCAAGGGCGTACACACGTACGCGTAACACTTGAATTTTGTGACGTGGGTCGCAAGAACGACATTCGAAACTACATATCAGACAGTTGTCCCAGTTGAGTTAGGCTAGAGCGTAAAATTTTGATAGAGTACCTCATACACCCAATTGTAAATCCTTAACTAAAGTCTTACAAATGAAATTGAAAACACAACTAGCTGTGGTTTTACCAAGCGACTACAATATGGGGTTCTTCAAGAAGGTTTCTTCAGGATCAAAACCCAGGGTGAATCGTCGGCAGTTGTGTGAATTACCTTGTGTGGCATACGTCCATAGGCCACGGTAGTCACTCTCCATCAGGTGGGCCGTGTGCTAGTATGCTACCTCAGTGATATTAAAAATACTTGTCATTCTACAAGTCTATAAGAATTATTGAAAAGCCTTGAGAGTGAGACACACATGCGGATTGTTGAGTATAACGCGTACTTAAGCTGCAATGATACTCATCTGGGAAACCCATTGTGTGGTAATTACTATGCAAGAATTGTTAACACTATTATTTTGTAATAGGTGCCTTATTAACTGGATTATGGTGAACTGTGATATATGTGTAAAAATTCTACCGTTTTAACTAGCTGAAGCCCTCGTCTCCGCCCACGTGGAATTCTGGTCCAGAAAACCAGTGTTTAAAAAACACGCAGCAAAGACAGTTTAAATCGGGATATTGTGGGTCGGCTTGCCAGCTTGCTATTCTCGGCTAAACCATCCCTGTGCCTAATTTCAGCCCGATCTGTTCAGCCGTTTGAGCATGATTGAGCAAGAAACATCCAAAAATCTTCACAAACATCCACGTTTATAATATTAGTAGGAGGTTTTTTGTCCCATTTATATTGATTGTATTGGTGTACTTTAAAGTATATAAGAAGTACAGGTTTTCATAGATTTACTTGCGTGTGATACGTGTGTCAGACTTTATTTTTGATGGTTCCACCGTTCTAAGAGCTAAGCTTTTTAATTTATTCTTCCAGCTTACTACGCTGTTTGGACACGTGTCTTTCAAGCCAGCTGCTGCTTACACAATAATACATACAATAAACTTCATATCAACATAACGCAATTGTATTCAAGACACGTGTCTATTTACTGATGATACGTAATTTTTTATCCGACAGAAAAAAGGTTGCTGTTTGTAATTTATTTAAATTTAATGTTCACTATGGAACTGTGTTTTTCAATGTAGTATAAAATATTGTATAAGAAACCTTGCTTCATACATATATTCACATTTGTAAATCCCCGAAGGAGTAAGAAGAGGTTATGAGTGATCTTCAAAACACAGCGAATATAGTGGTAAACTTTGAGTTTTGTTCGTGATTTTCTAAAAAAAAAACTAAGTGAGGAAACTTTTCACACGGTTCAACTAATGTTAATACCACAGAACTTTGGCATATGTACTCCTGCGGCACCAGCAACGTCACTGGCGAATTGCTATATCCTGAGGACAGGGTAGAGGGAAAAGAGGATAGGTACATCATGAAAAAACACACGTAGAAAATTCATTTATTTACTGCACAGAATTGCTATAACTAAATGCCTACAAAAATATTTCAGATCAACAATATTAACTACTCAGTGCGGTAGCGGTAGTGAAGGCGGCCGCTGCGCAGGAGGCGCGGGTTCGATCCCCGCTCAGTGCAAATATTTGTATGCATGAATATGGGTATTTGCATTGGTCTGGTCGTGCCTCGGAGAGCACGTTAAGCCGTCGGTCCCGGTTGCCATACTCACATCTATGAAAGTCGTTACGGGTAGTTGGAGCCCTTAAAAGTCCAACAACTGGTCTAACTGCAATGCTTCGATATCGCGGTTGTGGAGGTCATGTGGCAGTCGCTTCACAGAAAATGTCGAAGTTTAGCCAAATCCGCAGTCGGACTGGTAAAAGCGGACCCCAGACTTCAAGTTGATAGTTTCGGATACGACTGGGATTAACGCTAGGATGAAGAGTGCGGATTTCACTAATGATAATGAACTTAGCTCAACTAAAACTAAACTAGGTACGTTCTTTAACACAATCCTGCTAAAAAAATATCAGTTAGGTACTAATTCTGTGACTATATTATCAACTGACCTTGTTTCCACCAATTTTTGTAACACCACGTATTACTTATGAATAAAACACGTTCACAATGAATGAATTAATTCAGAACATCAACAATCATATTATTATTATCGTATAATTGCAGCCACGTGCTCTGAGTAATGAGTGCGTCTCATCGGTGTGAACACCCGTCTTGAACGAATCTCTATCTTATTGCCCTTGACATAAAATTGATTATTGTCTATAAATAGGCAACAACTAGTGCGCAATTGACGCACAACATGTTGCGCAATCTTGCTCAGAAGGAAAAGGTATGAGGTGTATAGGCGGCTCTAACTTCAAGACAAGACAATCTGCAAACTGTGTACAAATGCGCAATGTTCCGCATAACTATGCCTACTAAAACATATCTTTCTTTCTTTCAAACCTGTACATCAGAGGGGGAGAGTAAATCCAGGCTAGGACAAGCTTTACATGCGAATGATGCATGATTAAGTAACATTTCTCAGGTCGATCGTGGAATGTTCGGCCATTCTTAAGATATAAAGACCCTCTCCGTGCCTCAGTGAACACGTTAAACCGTCGGTATGGACATCCATGGCAGTCGTTACGGATAATTGGAACCCTAAAAAAGTCCAACAACAGATCTAACTACAAAACTTTGTTATCTAGTTAATAGATTGTAGTTAGACTGGTGAAACTTCGAGGTGAAAGACACAAATATGACCATTAAAGGACTATTGCAAGGATGACGGAGCTTTAAATGTTACCGGTATTGCCGCTTGCATGAAATAAAACTACCCAGGAGAAATTTGTCCTGGTAAAAGAGGTGGGGCGACATAGGACGCCTGCTGATTTGAGCGTACGCCAATCGCGTTCACACGCACCGAACTACATTCCAAAGAAATCGTGTGACGAACGACCAAAGTTGTTCTATATATTTGTACTGAACGCACCGAAAACATGCAGCGGACGACTGGAAAAGATGACATGAGCGCCAATAGTTTTACTGAAAAACAAATACTCTGCCAACTTCTTCATCGAGGATCTCCTTGGACCTGACAAGGACTTCAGCAGACAGATCAAGGTACCTAAACAGGCAGGGTAAGTATTTTTTTCTCTCTTAGGAACGAACTTTATCCAAGTCCCGTCATTAATGTTAACATTTTTCATCATATCTAATACAACCTAATGCCAACTGTACTAATACTATCAATAAATCCTATATGGCTTACCATCTAAAAAAAAAACTGGTTAAACTCGATCCAACCACGCTAGGTATGCTCAAGATGTGTGTTTTCGTGTCACAGACAGAAAACGGTACGGACGGAAGTCCAAGCGACACGCTTACCACCGCATCTTAGCAAATCGGCCGGCGCGAATCGATTCGTAGATGCCGCCTTATGCAACACTAGTTACTCAATCAATCAGCATCATCACTGCTGACTCTTTATATTATTGTACAACATTAAATATGGTAATTTGGTAAAGCTTATTGCAAAAAAAAATAGATAGTTTCTTATTGCGGTGGTAAGCAAAATTGATTGCAAAGGTAACTTCTGAATATCATCCCGCGGTCTCAGTATATAGGAGTTGGTTTACTATCGAGAGGTTCCCGGGTTTCAATCTTGGCCATTATGATATAAGCAATTTAGCTTAGCGGTATGGATTCGCAGGAAGACTAATACCTTCGTACCAGTACTAATGTTGAAGGCAATTAATATAGAATCTTTTAAACTCTCGCGTTCCATGATATACAATAAAAATGACAGGAATTAACGCGATCATGGACCATGATCGCGTTAGTTGTCGTTATATTTCTTGTATAATTAGCTGTTACCCGCGGCTCCGCCCGCGTGAATGTCGGTTATCGCTTAGTGTTGAGTCAACGCTATTTTTCTAAAATAAGACTAGCCTAAGTTACTCCTTATTACATCAGCTACCTGCCAATAAAGGTCCCGACAAAATCAGTCCAGCCATTTCAGAGATTAGCCAGAACAAACAGACAGACAGACATGCGGACAAAAATTGTAAAAAATGTTATTTTGGTGTATGTACCGTATTATATTCATATGCATTTAGTAACAAACGGTTATTTCAATATCACAAACAGACACTGCAATTTTATTTATTTGTATAGATATAGAATCTACCAAAGTTGAAAAAAGATAAAAATAAGAGGAACAAAAGCTCTGCAAAAGTTAGCTAGTAAATAAACTTGCTGTCTGGCTAAAATAAATTTAATAGTGGTTATCATAGATATCTAATTCTTTACTCTGTTTCTATCAAAGTAGTTAATGCTCAATTAAACACCATTTACAGATTTACATGCACCCACGCAGATTGATTGATTGATTGATTGCTCGTCAAATATATACCCACATAAGTGCTATGTACGAATGAATTTCAAACCATTTACAAATCAATATTCCAATTTTCTTGTGGGTGCAAATTGTAATAGTCAATATACAAGCTGTGGGTTGTTGGAATCCCGTCCTAGCAGATTAAATGTTGTCGTGTACGCTAGCTACTCCAATAATTACAATATGGAGTACTTCAAGAAGGGTATCAGAAGGTTTACCCCTGGTTACCCCTGGTGTTGCATACGTCCATAGGCCACGGTAAACACCTCCCATTAGGTGGGCCGTGTTATCGTCTGCCAACTAAGAGGTAAAAAAAAATTGGCATCTTGGCAGTTCAGAGGTAGACTTCTTCAGGAAGCCCGCTATTGATTCTATTGGCCCCACATTTGAGAATAAGTTCTGACGACGATACCCGGCCACTAGCAACAGTGGCAGTAATAGAGAGTTCTCCGAAAATCTTCAAGTCCTCGTCTGAGTGAGTCTCAACATCAAATTAAGTTGTGATCACGCTTACCATCAGGCGATCCGTCTGCTTGTTTGCCTCTTATGTCATAAAAAAAATTGCAGAATAGTCCTACAGATTTTTGATGATAATGAATTTGAGAGACTGTTGCAGCCACTCATCTTGTGACTGAGTTTTTCCTTTTCCTTTTTCGTTAATCATAACTTACAACTGAAAGTAGACATTCCCCAATAACATTTAAACACAACGATAGAAGTAAATTACAACACACATTATGCATGGAAATCGAATTATCCTTAACTCCTTATATCGTCAAATTTAGTGGCGAAATCATTGCTAGCGATGGCTAAAACCTCAGATTCTGTGACGTAAACAAACTCACTTGATTACACTGTGAATGAATAAAATGTAACAGCCGCGAATGGTACCATAATAGAATACGGCTATTGAGAATTTACAATGGAATACTTACTTATTCTGTGTCAATAGCTTCCCGGGCAGGAGTCCGCAACTGTTGACCGTCCGCCATAAACTCAAAATAAACTTGGCTTCAAATAGGAAGATGATGTTGCAATGAACTGATTTTTTTAATGAAAAACATCGACTTAATTTTGGCCATAATCAATTTATTCAATTTTCAAATTGCATTGTATTTAAAAGTTAAACAAAAACTAAAATGTATACACTAAATATTTGCAAGAATATTAAAATAGTCAAAGAGTTTAGGCATTTAGAAAAACAAACTTACTTTTGTCAGGATAAATTGTGATTTATTTTTAGTTAATTTTGTCTTATCCTCCGCATTAAGTCTGTCTCAATCACCTTTTTTCAAGTTAAATGTTACGAACCATTGTTAATTATCCAGGTTGGTCGGCTGGTCGCAGTGTACACCGGTCTTAAAGTATAAGTTATTTTGTCTTTACATTTCAAATTTTTACCGACATATTAAGTAATTTTCAATAGTCGTGGGATAGCAGGGATATACTAAGATATTGATCATCAAGCAGAGACACGCATCATCATGCGTGTCTCACCGTATCTTTAGTGGCATCACTATAAAGACCATCTTATACGGCAATTCGAGAGATGATTCCGTAAAGGATATATAGCCATCTTCACACAATATTAAAAAGAGAAAATACCCTTAAACATCGTTAGGATGTAGCGCGATGAGATGAAAATCTCATAAATCAAATCATGTCACACAAAACGGCGACGTGTTGTCAACAGGGAACCAGCCAAAAATTTAAATTTCAGTGACTAAGCGAATCCCGTTGAAGAATGATGTTGAACATTTTCTCAGCATTGTGGCACAAAAGTCACAGGACTTAGAATAAAATACTCTTTATTGTACACTAGTAATATAAATATCTGATTACATTATTTTGCTTTAAAAATAATTCAATGGCTCTTCGTCTTGGTTTGTTTATGTGGTTATCTTAAAGTACTGTTAGAAAGACGATGATTCAACCACCGAATCAACATGATTCAGTACATTTGGTGTAATTTGATTTTTTTTAATACGTTTTGTTTATGGGAAATTATATTCTAAGCATGTTTTGATAACTGAACGCAATAACATAAATTGAACAGTTACTTCCGGCCTTATGAGTCCTGTAGCTTAAATTATAGGTTATATATGCATGTAATCTTGCGGTTCAGGGTTCAATATGAGATCGGGCAAAGCGTGTTAATAAAGTGTATCTGTTACTTCTGAGACACGTAGGGCAATTTGTTCAAGTTCACAAGTTTTAGTCGGTTTGGGTCTGACATAACCGCCCCTGCTGGCCAGCGGGGGTAATAGGTACCCGTGGGGATATTCGCATGAAAAAAGGGTACTATTGCCATGAGCATAAACATCTAATATGAACAAGACTCAGACGCGTGTAGGATACCGTTAGCTGACTGTAAAATCTAATCAGCTTTTCATTTACTTTACTGTTAGCAGTTGGACGTAATTTTAATGATCTCTTACAATTATTTATATAATAAGCTCAGTTGAAAATAATTTATAAATGTTCGAAGTTAACCAAACAGGGTACCTACATAGTAACAAACATACATGTGAAGCTAATAAAACGCGTGTAAAATGCCTATAAGCTGAGCCTAGGCCTTAGCAACAATGCATTATCCAAACGGCGAGCCATAGTGTGTTATTACGTTAAGAATTTTCTGTTACGTTACGTTTCATTTCATGCAAGACTATGCTTTGAAACAATGTATGAAAATAACGTTTGTTTTTTTCTGTTGAAACGTAAGCGGAAAATACTTTGGCTCCAGTGATGCACAGACAAATTACTGAAGTGGCTCTGAGATCTCTCTTTTGATATTTATATCGTGACTATAACATATATATTTTCATTCTATCACATAATAAATAATAGAACTGCGTAACTACTAACTATGTTAGGTACTACTGACTATATCCATAATTCATAACTGATTAATTACTATACACACTAAGATAATTCCCCGGAATACGTATCCCAGGCTTCCAGGCAACGGGAGCGCATGGTGAAGATGATGTGTTTAATTATTGTTTGAAATGAGGTTTAAGCCGCGGTAGCCTAGTGGTATGGGTAATGGACTGCTGAGACGAGGACTCGGGTTCGATCCCAGGGATTTTCGATGCCTTTCGAAGTTATGTGTGTATTTATCGCAGGTTTATAAGTACCCGGTTAATGGCAATAGGCTCGCCACTTATTACATTGGGACCTGAACACAAACTGGCGAAATGTGTGTGCTAGCACCTCTGCCTACCCCTTCGGGGATATAGGCGTGAGTTTACGTTATGTTATGTTGAAATGAGGTAACCGAATACTTATTCTAAACAACGCAGATCGTTTCTACGTTTTATAATTGGCGATTTGACTAATATACATTTACATTTACACACTAAGATTATTCCCCGGAAAACAGATCTCTGGCTTCCAGCCCCTCTAGACAAGTGTCAACTCTTTGGCCGGCGTTTGATGGAATAGAATGTCAAATGTATGGGATTTGACGTATCTGACAGTCGTTAACGCATGTCATAAACGTCAAATCCCATAGATTCTTCATTCTATTTTATCAAAGGCCGGCCAACAAATTGTCACTTGTTTAAAGGGGCAGGTGAGCCTAGTATGGAGCCGGAATTCATTTGTAAGTTTGAAATAAGTACGAATTAACTATCCATCTGATTGTTACTTTCCATTGAACCCCAGAACTGATTCTAATTAAATTTAAAAGCATATATAGCCTGCTCCCTTAAGAATGATACTGTCTTTGTTGTAATCCTCGCCTATAGTCCAACACCAAAGTTAGTCTCAATCACAAAACTGTGTATCCACCTAATTAATTTGCGGTAGTTTACAGTAATGAATATGTAAATTTTGTTTATCATCCAAAACCAGTTTTCATTCGCATTCTGTCAGTGGTCATCTCGAATTGATACACATTCCACATTTTTTCTTGGGACAAGAAAAAACGAGTTATAGTAATAAAATAATCCAGTTTGCATGAATGAAGAGAATAAAATTGGCGATTTGACTATAATGGCGATTTGGGTTTTAAAAGAAACAGTTACTTACTCGTTTCAGTTAAACACGAAATCATAAAAAAGAATATTTGGCACTAATTTAGTATTTAGATATTGGGATTTGTTCTGCCATAATTTTCTTAAAATTAATATGATAAAGCATGTGCGAACAATGTACATTTATATATTTAAATGCATAATTAATTCAGAAATTTTGGTGTTGAACAGGTTTTATGACGTGCTTAACAGAATTTGTAATTCAAAACACTAAATAAGTATGTTGTTAACTAGTTTAGACAAGTGTTTTGATAATTTTGCGATAACTCTAATGGTATACGGATTTTCCCATTAGGGCTATTGGGTCCAAGCTGAAAACAAAACAAAAATCTGAGATTTTTTTCAAAAAGCATAGTGTAAATGATTCTGCTTTTTTTATTTTTATTAAATCGTTGTATTAAATCGTGAATTGTGAGCATGAAATTTTCATTTATAATAATGTATTTATTTGAAACAATACATTTTTCATTTTACTTACTCTAAATGTAGCTCTAAAGTCACCGAAATTAGGCACATTATCACCTATTATTATCAAACTGTGGTTTTTTGATTGTTATTAAATCACGAGTAGGATAATGACCTTTTTTATTTTTTTACAAAAAAATAATATACCTACCTATTGCTTGTTCATTTCATGCAACTTCGTATTTAAATAGAAAATTTTATCTTGTACGTGTATAATAAACAAAACATTCACTCAAATACAACTTATGTTTTCGCTCTGTTTAAAAATTTAAGTAAATTCACCATTTTCAACACTGAAAAAAATCCTCATTCTGCTTAGTCTGTGGCCAGTGCTTTTTTTTATTGTTGCCGCCAGTACACAAGTACCAAAAAACTTCGCCAATAGTTTTTACTGGTAAAATTATAGTTATTTATTATTTAAAATGTCTACAAGTATGTAGTTACATGCATGCTGTAGATTATAGCAATATTCAAATCACGTAAATATTTGCACACCATAGTGGTAGGATGTAAATGGGCCATTGTAATATTTATAATACCTTTATTTACCTGCATTCTGGCAAATAAATAATTTCATTTCAAATAATTTCATTTCACTAGTTACGAAGAAAACGATTTATGTTCAACGTCCGATATATGATGTAATTGATGTGAAGTCCTTTACGTCATGGAATGTTTACTACCTATCTGAAAACTGCAAGGGTATATATCTATTTCAGCATTAAAATTATTCACAAGTAAAATGAAAAGCGTCGTATGCTACGTGTAGCATACGACGCTGTATTGTTGATTTCCATCTTCGGCCCTCTTTAGACCCTCGCCTGACGGCTCGGATCTCAATGTTGCCCCAACATTACACACTTGTACCATAATCTACTATAGCATTTCCAGAAATTTCTTATTTCAATACCTAGACACTTGACATTGCTGTTTATAATATGAATTCGTTTTGCATGCCAACTTTAGTGAAATATGCGATAAACTACTAACTGTAATAACACTATTAACTGTATGTTATATCATTCAAATAATACCGTAATTCATGCAAATAAACTATCATTCATACTAAGTTCTTAAAATAGTATCTATTAACATTGCAAAACCATTTTCGATACCACTACCTAAGTACTGAACCCAAATGTTTTGCGCCCCTGCTTGAATACTGACTAACGCACAACTTATAAGTACCTATAGGTAGGTCAAATATTGCTTTTAGTAATTTTCTTATATTGCAATTTATTATTATTAACTTCCATTTTGCTTACAATAACATACCTCTTCGAAATTAGATCTATAGTTCGGTGAACATTTCTTGCGCAACGGTTTTGTTGAAATGGCTATATTTTAGGGCACAATGCACTCGAGATATAAGCAATCTTTTACGTTTTGCCTCGGGCGTTATGTCTATTGTTACTCTAAACGTGTGAAGGTTTTAGTCTAAGACGTTTAACTATTTACTAATCTAGGTTAGGCACAGAACAGAAATGGTTTGGCTTTAGCCACAGATAATATAATATACTTTAGCTTAGTATTGACGGTATGTATTAATATTGTTCAATTCTTGTTCGCTCTAGGCCGGTAGATGCCAGGTTGCGCTGCATCAAACGTCCACAATTGAATGACAATTCAAGTTCGTTGAAAACTGCTATTCTACAGAGTGTTTAAAGTTGTTCAAAATTCTGTAACATTAAAACTCTAGTTTCTGCCCTTAATACTGGATCAACTTTGTTCAAACTTTTCCCGTTTCATGCTAATGTATAACTTCTCCTTCCTTTTCGTTTATCCATACTAATATTATAAATGCGATAGTAACTCTGTCTGTCTGTATGTTACGCTTTCACGCCTAAAACACCTAACTGATTTTGATGAAATTTAACATAGGAGCAAATTAGTCCTTGAGAAAGGACATAGGTTATGTTTGGTCACGATAACCGATATTCACGCGGGCGGAGCCGCGGGTAAAAGCTAGTCTTTAAGTATAAAATAGTATCATTATCATGAAAACTTTACAATTAAGAGCCGCTTTTGGACGTGGCTTTGCTCTTCAGCTCATTTCTTTGATTTCGGCTATCTTGACTTTTATGAAGTGATTGCTATCTGAGCCCTAAAATCTGAGAGAGTAGCAGATGTACCGGCTTGTAGCTGAAATTTGCTTGGGCCTCGATAATCTTGATCACATGTACACTAATATGACATCAGTCTGGGCTTTTTTTATATAGGACATATTAATTTGACTTCACCTCGCCTGATGGTAAGCTGAAGGCAAAGTCTCAGGAAAGAGGGTCACCATTACATACACGTACCAAGTTAACAATGGTAGCACTCAGCTTGACGGCCTCATGCCGGCCAGATGCTCTTTCACACTCCTCTAGTTTTTCTTTTAATTAGACTTATTTCGGCTGTAAAAGTGACTGCCATTGACCAGTGCCACACTAAAGTATATATATTTTGATTTATATATTCTTTACGGCAACGTAATAATTCTTGATACCATAATACTCGACGCTAAAGTAACGTCGCACGTCAAAATCAATTAACATTAATTAATTTGTGTGTTCAAGTGTCTACAGGTATATGTCAGGATAACTACCAAACGACTAAACACATCCAATTAACCCGATTTTTCGGAACTAGTCCAATGAGTAACCTGGTAACCGTGTACGCTACTTTAATAGTAGACCGAAACCATTATGTTGCAACCAATCCCATTCAGGACCAAGCGGTTTGGCAACTCTTTTCTCTTCCGCGCCCATAATTTCTTTAACAAAACATTATATCCTCGTGAAGGTAGAAGGAAATAGTGTGTTGGTAAAGAATCCCGGACCTTGCTGGGGCGAGAAAAAGGAGCGTTTACCCATAGTCCCAGTAGTAGTACGACACATTGTTGGACAAGCATCAGGTGATGGCCTCACCAAACAAATACAAATGATGCTATAATGGTAGCCTGAGGGCTACCATTATAGCATCATTTGTACCCTTAATCCTGAGACTTCTCCTTGAGCTTTTCAGTCAAATCAAATCAAATCAAATCAAATTTTATTTCTATAGAACATGGTTACATTAAGGGTGTTGTAATATTTTTTGGTACAGCACATTCAGCCGTGAGGCGCAGAAATATTTATTACATTCAATAACATTAAACAATCGGACTTTGTCCAGTCTTGGTCAAAAAAAAGTTAATGTGTCACAAAATTAATAAATTGTATTAATATTATGAATTAATTATAATGAAACAGTCCGTGCGTAAATAAATAAACATAAATTAGAATGTATAAATTAGTAAATTAAATTAAATAACAATTCAGTTTGAATTAAATTAGGGATTAAATTTTCTTCGGTATGTCTTTTTCACAAATCATAATCAGGCGAGATCTTATTCCCTTGCATCACATTAAAAAAAAACAGCCAAATACTACGAAATGTAATTCTTTTGTCTGCCTCCTAAAGCCTTATTTTGAAACCTAATAAGAACGTTCGAAATATAAAATCTATTTTTTTTTTGTTATAGAAACCTAACTTAGGCTCGTATTCTAGAATAATACTCTTTAATGACTCTCGCTTCATCTGAGGATTTGACAGACTGTCTATACAAACTGTCCTCAGATATATTGAGATTCCGAACTAAGCACCATTCTAGAATACGAGCCTAAGTTTCTAAAACAAAAAAAAAATAGATTTCATAATTCGAACGTTCCTATTAGGTTTCAAAATGATAATTAAGCTCTAAGAAGTTCTCACGCTAACACTAACATTGGCCGCAAAGCAGAGCTGCTGCAACTCTGTGAGAAAAAAAATTTGCGGAAACAACTTCCGTTTCCTTTGGCTTAATACACTTCGTATTTCACAACATGGCGGTGCAGTGTACAAGTCCGGATATAATAATAACACAGATTACTAATTTAGTGATTGCATATGACTCTTGAATATATAATGGACAGTCAATTGATTGCTTCCTGCCCTGAGATATAGAAGGTAGGCTACCTTCACTTGGGCATTAGCGTGTGATGTGCAGATTATGGTAGGTGGTCTATGAAGGACTGCAACGGTAGAGGTTACTGACTTTCAAAAGAAAAGGTAGGTAAGGTTCCAAATTACTCAAACCATACGAATAGTATTAGTGAAAAAATATTTATCTACTCTGATACTATAATACAAAGATTATAAAATTGAAATCGAAACTCTTATGACAAACATTACGCACAGGCCAAAAAAAAGTTTTATTACGATACAGGTCTTGTATGGACACCTATATCATTAAATTACTTTTTAATCATAACGATACACCTATACAACCTCCATCTGGACTGAACCTCTACTTTAAAAAAAACGGCCGATTCGGAAGAAAAAAAAAGAATCGCGCATGCGCAATCGATGTTTGCGCCTTGGCTTGGCTACAACTTTTTTTTTACATTTATATTAAACAAAGTATGGTTTTGTTTGTAAAATAAATTAGTTTATGTATTATAGTATGAGAGTAGATAAAGTAGTGTATGACACTGTACACAACTTGGTCTTATAACACTCGTGTGATACTATAAAAAAACTCGCCTACGGCTCGTTTTTTTAAAACACACTCGTGTCATAAGAACCCTTATTATGCAACAATATCATATGCTACTATTAGTCAAAATAAAAGTTGGGTGGTTCCGTCTTCATACCACGAAAGCTCATACCTACCGTTTACAAATTTATTAACTCATACTGATTGTTGCCAAAATTTTACTTATACACTTGTACTTACATCTATCTATACATAGATATAAATTAAATTGGAGTGTCTGTTTGTAATATTGAAATAACAGTTTTTTACTACATGCATATGAATATAATACGGTATATACACCAAAATAACATTTTTTACAATTTTTGTCTGCCTGTCTGTCTGTTTGTTCCGGATAATCTCTGAAATGGCTGGGCCGATTTTGATGAGACTTTTACTGGCAGGTAGCTGATGTAATGAGGAGTAACTTAGGCTACTTTTATTCTATAAAAACGCTATTTTTCTCCACGCGGGCGGAGCCGTGGGCAACAGCTAGTTTGCAATAAAATTGCTATCTCTCTTAATCCTTAATCCCAGTCGCATCCGCAGCTTACAACTTGGAGTCTGGGGTCTGCTTTTACTAGTCCATTTGCAGAATTGGTTAAACTTCAACATTTCCTGTGAAGCGACTGCCATCTGACCTCCACAACCCAAAGGCGATATCGGAGCATTGCAGTGAGACCAGTTGTTGTACTTTTTTTAAGGGTTCCAACTACCCGTGACAACTGCCATAGATGTTTATATGGTAACCGGGACCGGCGGCTTAACGTGCTCTCCGAGGCACGACCAGACCAATGCAAATACCCCATATTCATACATACAAATATTTGCACTGAGTTAGATCGAACCCGCGCCTCCTGCGCAGCGGCCGCGTTCACTACCGCTACGCCACGGAGGCTGTGTGAAAAGCATTAAAAACTGCAATCGGAAAGCACACTAAAATGATTGTATATTACAGAATAGCCCTACAGTACCTCACGACGTACAACATGTGAGAATAATCGTTGTATCCAACTCGTTCGTGTCAGTTCGTTTGGTGGTACTGTTGTTACGAAATAACACTTTTTATTTCATTTACCAAAACGATTACCGTAACAGCTGTGTTTACACGTTTTGTATACCTCGAGACACATATCTTCAACCAAAATCACGAGTCAAAATAGGCGCGCGGATTATTTGAATAATCCATGCTTGTGAATTAGACTTCGTCTACCACCGAAGCACCTCGTGATATCCTCAAAATATATCCAAAAATATGTACTGCGCGTATATAGCATATTTTAAGTCGAAGATATATGGAACGAGGTATACTAGCGACGGTTCGCCTCTAACAATAGTTTCTCATGGGAATTTGTGTACAGAATACCAGCAAACAAATTGTGCAATGTACCATATTACGTGTTGCAGCAGAATCGATTACAAGCAAGTTGCACAATGCAATAGATACCATACCTCTTATTTTTTGTGTTATTTATAATATCTATGATTGTTATGCTCTTCTAATGTCTATTAGTTGATTAATTGAAGAATCCTTCCTACTTCCTAAGGTCCTTTAAGCGGGGCGTGTAAAAACATCTGATGAGGCCGTCTAGCTGAGTGCCACCATTGTTAACACGTGTATGTAATGGTGACGTCTGTTTCCTGAGACTTTGCCTTCAGCTTATCATCAAGGGAGGTGAAGTTAAATTGACATGTCCTATACATATAAAAATAATTATTTAAATTAATTAAAGAATTTTTGAACACGAGCAAGTTATAAGTAAAATCTTTAAAAAATGTAACGAATGCGGCATGGTATTCAATCCTCTACCTTCAACTAGCGTCATCATAATGACAATGAGCGAGCCTGTATCGCGATATTAATATTTCCACGCGACTTATTTTTTAAAGTAGGTTTAGAGGGACGAGAACTTTGTGATTACGCTAGAAATGAGTGTGTGATCTGATATCTACTTCCAATTTCATTTCGTTTATTCTAAAACAATGGTTTTCCATACTAGAAAACCATCATGATACCTATCAAAGTTACGTTCACTTACAAGAACTTACTTCGCAATTTTTTGTACCGTACGCAACATTCCCATGGATAGTTTAAGAAACAAAAAAGCGGCTAAATGCGTGTCGGACTCGCCCATGAAGGTTTCCGTAGCAGCAATTGCGGTTTACGATTTATGACGTATTAAAAAAACTACTTACTGGATCACGTTCAAACCAATTTTTGGTGGTAGTTTGCATGGTAATGTACATCATATATTTTTTTTAGTTTTATCATTCTCTTATTTCAGAAGTTAGAGGGGGGAGATTCACATTTTACCACTTTGGAAGTGTCTCTCGCGCTAACCATTCAGCCCCTCTAGACAAGTGGTAATTCGCTAGCCGGCGTTTGATGGAATAGAATGACGAATGTATGGGATTTGACGTATTTAACATGCGTTAACGACTGTCATATCAAATACGTCAAATCCCATACATTCTTCATTCTATTCCATCAAACGCCGGCTAGCGAATTGTCACTTGTCTAGAGGGGCAGCTTAGAAAAAAAATATATTAGAAACCTCGATACCATTTTTGAAGACCTATCCATAGATACGCCAAACGTATGGGTTTAATTATGGAGAATCCCCATTTTTTTTTCTATATTTGTGTGAAAATGTTAATGCGGTTCACAGAATACATCTACTTACTAAGTTTCAACAGTATAGTTCTTATAGTGTCGGAAAAAAGTGGCTGTGACATACGGATGGACAGACAGACAGACATGACGAATCTATAAGGGTTTCGTTTTTTGTCATTTGGCTACGGAACCCTAAAAATGAAGTGCAGAAGTACTTTTCACTGAGTTTATTAGGTAGGTACTTGGAAAGCTGTTCATATAACACGAAGAACAGGTTTCCACGCACGTGGGCCTCGAACTGGCTTTTTCTAATTATACTACACACAATAGACCATTAATTGTAGGTTCATATTGATATTCAATATTCAGAAACTACTTGGAGTAGCGAATAGGAAACTGAGAATTAGGGCTGTACTGTTGGAATCAATAACTTACAATTAGACTCGCTACTTCACTCTTATCTATTTATTTATTCTGTATGTACACTTTTATGGCAATTATACAAATTAATGAAATATTATGTACAAAAGCGAGCTTATCTCAGATTGAGTTCTCTGCTAGCAAACATAGGAGTTCTCTTCCAGCAAACCTGGCAGCACTCTTCTGCCTATTTCTAGGCTAGTTCTCTTTCTCTATCTTCAAGCGAGCGTCAAGCGGTCAAGCCTAGTCGCAAATAAAACTGCCCCTCTAAACAAGTGGCAATTCGCTAGCTGGCGTTTGGTGGAATAGAATGACGAATATATGGGATTTGACGTATATGACAGTCGTTAACGCATGTCAAATAAGTCAAATCCCATACATTTGTCATTCTATTCCATCAAACGCCTGTTAGCGAATTGCTACTTGCCTAGGGGGGCTGGTCCTATTTCTAACTTTTCAACACCGAAAAAGATCAAATGAATAACATCAAATAAATAATAATAAAAGTGAAATCGCAACTACGTTGGACTACCGAAACGTACTACGTAAAAAAATTGGAGTGTCTGTTTGTAATATTGAAATAACCGTTTTTTACTACATGCATATGAATATAATACGGTATACATACACCAAAATAACATTATTTACAATTTTTGTCTGTCTGTATGTAGGCTGTTTGTGCCGGTTTTACTGACAGGTAGCTGATGTAATAAGGAGTAACTTAGCTTACTTTTATTTTAGAAAATTTAACGCTCAGTAGCGTTGACTCAACAACAACGAGAGAAAGCAACAGCTAGTTTTATAATATTAATTGAGGGGGCGGGCCTATAGCTGTTAAGCAGGCTTTGTCACAAACTGTATGTTTACTATCGGGAGGAGACAGCCCTATCCCTAATGGTCAATACCGACTCAAAGAGCAGACACCTGTCCCTCCTTCGCCGTCAAATTACTGCTCTTTTTCTGACGTAGATAAGATTCAAAATGTTTTGTAATATTTTGCATCTCAAAGCCGCTAACGGCCGCTGCTTTTTCAGTGTGGATTGACCCTTAGTAGCCTTCTACGACAACCAAGTGAGAAGATCTGTTTTACCTGGTAAATTAAATTTGTGCTGTTAAAACATCGAAATTCTTATCGGTAAATAAAATAATTCCCGTATATAGACGCGTGCATTTAATTTAATAACGGAACCAATGTCCGGAACTGCGTGCACGGAGCATGACAGTATTGGACGGGCGTGGGCGCTGAGCGTACACCGCGGTACACTTCTGTGTACACTCAGCTGCAGAAAGAAGATACCCCACTACCAGATGCTGCTGATCTTTAAATGGTGGTCCTTAACTTGATGGCCTCGATAGTTGTTATTTCTCGCCCCGATTAAGGAATCCGGGATTGTACGTCAATATTGCATGACCTCGGTTTGTGGTAACCTTTATTTTAATGTGCTGATATCACACCGCCCTTCTAACAACACCGGGGCTCACGCGGACTCGAGCCTACTAAAACCCGCACGCCGTCTTACCGCCGCAACCGAAATTGTCTCTAGGATATTCCCTCACGCCAAGACTGACCTAGGGCCATCGAGATATGGTAAGCTAAAAGTAGAGTCCATTACCAAAATCGTATTTTACACTGTTATGGCGACTCTCAGATAAGTTTTTCCAGTACTAACTGTCGATGCACAATATGTATATGATAAATGACAACTTTCATTCAAATATGCTGAAAGTTACTTGAAAACACTCAATCATTAAGTCGGCCGCAGAGAAAAGATGGGGAACTTTTCTCTGCGGCCTTAGGGTCATTCCACACTGAAAGAACAGCGGCGCGCAGCGGCTTCCTGAGACAACATTTTACATACCATTTTGAATCTTATGTATGTGATAAAGATCATTGTCATTTTAAGGCGATGTCCGCGCGCTCCTTTTCGCCATCATTCCTAGTTCAAAAATCGGGCCGCTGCCGGCCGCTGCCGGCCGCACCGTGCCGCTGCTCTATCAGTGAGGATTGACCCTAAGGCCGCAGAGAAAAGAACCCCATCTTTTCTCTGCGGCCGACTGTACCAGCCACGAGATCCGCCACTGACGTTAATGCAACTAGCACAAGCTTTAACAGTCCTAGTAAAGACGCTCTTTTAACCGCATTTAAACACGCTTTTATTGGCTTAATCTGTGTCTGTATAAAGTTCGTTAGTTTGAACGCATTCTTCTCTGGAACTCCCTAGACGTGCCATTTGAAAAATACAGCGAGGCATAGCCAGTTTACTAATAAGTATTATATGCATACAAAATTCAGAAGTCGAATTTATTCCACTTTTTAGGCGTTTCGATAGAAACACCCAGACCAATGCAAATATTCAGATTTCGTTTCGCGCTCAGTGTAAATATATTTGTATAGATAAAACGAATATTTACACTGAACGCGAATCGATAATTAAAAATTACTAGATAAATTTAGACTTACATACGTGTTTAATTAACACGTCAATATTTGGACTATACAAACATAATGACGTAGATATATCCTGAATAAGCAACTTGTAATACTTCATATATCTACCTAACCTATGCAACAGTGTACACAACAAATTCACACATATAACCGATTCTTGTTTAGTTGGTTTATATCTAAATATCAAATCTTGTCAAGTCATCATCACCACCATCACCATTATCAGTATCACCATCATCATCACCATCACCATGATTATCTTTGTAAAGTTCCCGGTTGCATTCGAGGCTTTCACTCTCCAAGCGCAGAATCCACTTACCTACCCCTTTAGATAGGTTTACTCGGCTTGGCTGGTAAGTAGTAAATATCGTCCTACCTCCCAACCCCGAAAGGTAAGCCTCCGCCGGAGCCTCGTCCTCTTATCAGCAGGTAAACCTACTGGCTTACAGAAACATATTAGGGTAAAACGGTCATACGCAGTGTTCACCTGTACGTCGCGCGTGGCGACTTTTTCACTGTAAATAAATACGCACGACACGACAGATCTTTACAAAGATCTTTTTAAAGTAACTCTGTCTGTATGTTACGCTATCACGCCTAAACCACTGAACCGATTTTAATAAAATTTGGTATGGGGGTAGATTAGACCTTGTGAAAGGGCATTGGCTATGTTTTGTAGCGATAACCGATATCCATGCAGGCGAAGCCGCGGTATAAGCTAGTAAATAATAAATACTTCTCTATTTTTGTTATACAGTTAGAAATAGCACAATATGAGATATTCACGATATTTTTAACGATGTTATTACAAACTAGTCTTAACAGTACTGAATAAGAGTTCAAAAGATCCTGTCTTATAGGACAGGAATTAACTAAAAAGTTGGCACGTGTTTCCTGCTCACATGGCCGTTCTATCCTAATAAATTTCTGAAGTGGTACACCGTTAGCTCGTCACATACAACATACACCCGTGATATATTATTTAATTGATTGCTTTTATGGAACAATGTAAACTTTGACTTAAAAGTAGGTCCTATATCCCACCTACCTACCTGTCTACGCGCCTCAAAACTTTATATTAAAATAAATCCTAATTGATTTAAGTTTACCAATTTTTGGGAGCTTATATGTAAGCCAATTTCATATAAAGTTTTAGACTCAGGCGAGAAGTAATTTCGAATAAGTATGAAAAGCTAATAATTATCTGCTCAGCCCCTCTAGACAAGTGGCAATTCGCTAGCCGGCGTTTGATGGAATAGAATGACGAATGTATGGGATTTGACGTAAGTAAATGAAGGTCGTTAACGCATGTCAAATACGTCAAATCCTATACATTCGTCATTCTATTCCATCAAACGCCTCTTGTCTAGAGGGGCAGTTTTGTGGTCCACAAACGTATCTTATTGTCCTGAACTTCTGATAACTGAGTATCTTGTGGTGTCGATAAGCGACTCACAAAAGGCTCTATTCTATTAGTTTATATCTGTAATTTCCTCCAGGGCTTGTGGGATAGATAACTAGGTAATGGCCAAGTTTTTTTTCACCTACCAGACACTTTAATTTTATTAATTTATATACGTTATGGACCAAGTAATAAATTGGGCAATAGAATGTTGAATGTATGGGATTGACACATATTTTGACGTTTATGACAGTCATCAACATGTGTTGATCCTATAAAATCTCTTTTACAAACGTTTTGCCACTTGTCTAGAGGGGCTGCTCAATCTCTTAATATTTACATAGGTAGGTGCTTAAAAAGACTAGTTTGGAAAGTATAGATAAATAAATAAATAAACAAATGATAACTAATGCATTAAGTTGTATAAAGGGAACCCGGTAGGAATAGTGTTATATGAACACTGCCATTGAATTAGTCAATACAAAACGTAAATGCATTAGTTAATAATTACTGTAGTATTGGTGCTTTTAGCGATCACAAAAGGCACAACATTTAAGTCAATTAATTAAGGCAACAGACACTAAATTGAGACAACTCCTATAAATAACGTTAACAACTTTTAACTTTCAAGGTAAGGAACTACACGTTCTAGCTCTAAACGCCACTCCAAACAGTCTAAACTGTTCTCAAAAGACCTCTAAACCGGTACAAACATCTCGATATTCTCGATGTCGCATCGCATTACAACAAAAAACCTCTCTAAAAAAAATATTTCATTGATTCAATTCAAAAATCATTTTACGTGTTTAAAACTTATTATTCAAACACGCGTTTACCTTTATAATCCTTTAGATCCGGATATATCAGCACTGAGAAAAATAAAACAACTTGCACGAACACACAACACAGTTTACGAACACTAAAAAAGTTTTGTTTATAACACTTTTTCGGAAACGGGGCGTGGAACGTGTTTCGTTCGGAATCGTGGCGCGGGAACGCGTGTATTGGACGGCACGTTCGCGGTCCGACTGGCTAGTGGCTCGTTTGCCGCCTTCGACAAGACGCACAGAGTCGGATACTGCGAGATAATTGTTGCATTCTGCCATTGGTATTAGAAAACGAATAAATCACAGAGATACGGTGTATTTGCTAATGCTGTTGTCCGGCTGAATCGCTTAAATTTGCAACATCAGCTACGTCTGACCGCACTTCGGTAAGTTTTCTGAATAATAACCATAAAGACGATTGAGATGTTTGAGTTTGAACAAATTCTAATCTGCGAAAGTGGGTAATTCTGGTCTGTCTGTCTATCACGCTTTCACGCCTAAACTACTGAACCGATATTGATAAAATTTTATACAGAGATAGATTAAACCTTAGGTCTTTCCATGTCTTTCCCAAAATATTTAAGTTTGGTCCCTATAACCGATACTAACGTGGAGAGAGCCGCAGGCAACAGCTAGTCAAAGTCATTAATGCGGTAGCGAGCCTGCCTATTTTTTCATTCCTAGAAGATGAATGAATTGATTATTGGCATACAGAAATTTTTAAAACGTGAAGAGCATAGGAAGAGAAATCAATTTAAGATGGCCTACTTGCACACAGAAGGGCGTATCTGCCTACATAACTTACCACACCTATGTTAACGTCTCTATTCTCTTTCATCGTAAATAGGCCTTCATCTTTATTTGCAGTAGTAGTTTTTTTTTAAGTATTTGCAAACGAAATTATCGAAATTACTAATATTCCCTCTAAACCCTCCAACTAAGCTAAATTGCTTGTGCTAGGAGTGGGTTCACTTCGGTAGTGTCATGGCCAGGATTCGATTCCGGGACCTCACGAACGTAAGGCCGACTCCTTAACTACTAAGCTACCGACGCTTATTGACTGATTATGACTGTAACAGACTATTGTCTACTGAATTATTATTTTTAAGTATATTATCTAGAACAGAATTATATAATATTATCTGTGCTAGAACGTATCTGATGACTCCATAAGTCCTCATGCTAGGCTAAAGTGCTTGTATTAGGAGTGGCTACACGAAGGATTCAAAGCCGATCATCACGATCATAAGGCTGGCTCCTAACTACTGAGCTAACGACGTTACCCATACTGAACCAAGTTTAGCTCTATTAGTAATCAATTAGCTCGGAAACCGTTTTCATCATTTACCTACCGTTGTCCCAATTATTTGGGGTCGGCGCAACATGCCAATTGGGACAACAGAAGGGATCAGACCGATAGGGATGGCCCTGGGTCAGCCGGGGTGCGAGGGATATGTCGAGGACAACCTCACCTTCGGCCTAGCACAACGACTCACAGACGGCGTGCGGTTTAGTCGGTTCGAGTCCGACATAACCTCCCCCTCCGGTTCCAGCGGGCGGGGAGGGGAGGGGGGGGGTAACATTCTCTTCCATACATTCCTGTCAGGTTTCATGCAATCTACCCTTTTTTTTACGTGCGGGAAATCCCCACGGATACCCACCACTCCGGAGCCGGAGGGGGAGGTTATGTCGGAGTCGAACCGAATAAACCGCACGCCGTCTCTGGGTCGTAGTGCTAGGCCGAAGGTGAGGTTGTCATGCGACATATCCCTTGCACCCCGACTGAACCAGGGCCATCCTATCGGTCAGGCCCTCCTCGGGGGTCTGGCCCTCTGCAATCTACCCATCATTTCTTGGTCTCTGTTAATCTAAATCTTTCTATTATTATTTTTTTATAATTGAAACCTTTCTATAGTTTTACCTATATTCTTAAAATTTCGATGCCAAGTCTCATTGAGACAGTAAAGCTTACCTCTCAAATATAGAGGATGCGCGCTACTACAATAAAAAAATTCCGAATGTCAGCATCAATAATGGAAAACTCAGTATAGCTATAAGAATTATATTGTTTCATCTGTGGTATAGCATAAGAGATTTACACTGGTGTAATCGAACTTTAATGATCCCACTACATAACTAAGCGAGTCCTGTTTGTATTGTTGATCGATGGCGCTTGATGTAACTTGCCTGTAAGAGATCGCTTGTAAGGATAAGGCCGCTATTTGTAACGACTAAACTAGTAAACCGATTCTGATGAGATTTTGTATAGGGATAGATTAGACCTTGAGAAAGGCATATGCTATGTTTGGTCGCGATAACCGACATATAGGCGGGCGGAGCCGCGGGCAAAAGCTAGTATACTAAAGTTTATTGATGTACAATAAAGATTTACTTATCTTGCATATTGAATAAGACACCTTGAAGGTCCACTGTATTTTATATTTCAGCAATTTCTTTTTTTTAATTATGTGGATTAAGATTAGAAAAGTAAATAGACTCTAACCGCATTACATGTTTAATTGTAATGTATAATATTGACTTCCAGAGTATACAGCGGTCTCCAGTGTACATTAAGAGAAGTATTTATATTGTATCACTGACTGTATCATAGCATCGAGTGTATAATAATTCATAACTCTGATCTCTCAACATGGTATAGCGTGTTTAAAAAAGTGCAAGGTGTCTTATTCAATAAACGGTCCTTTAACAGAACCCACACTTGCATCGAGTATATCGTAACTTTATATAGTTGCTTCAATACACGTGTTTACATGCGTTCACTGTTTATATCAGGATTCGAGGTCAATAAAAATAGTAACAACACGTTATCAAGAATTAATTTATTCACAATCCATTTAAGACTATTTGTACGAACTAAAATTATTATAATAAATTAACGTTTGGTCAGATCTATCATACAATGTTGGTAATAAATAAAATAAAATCATGCAGAATATGCGTGAAGTGTATAATAAGACAAGTCAATATAAATGCAATGACTTTTATGTATAATATAGACAGGCTGTATGTCACTAAGTTGCTGTCAAATGCCAACTGCTACGTCGCCGTCGTAGATAACAGGTTCGATGCCCACTCAGTGCGAATATTTGTATGTATGAATATGTTTATTTGCATTAGTCTGAGAGTGTTTATGTACAATTTGTACCTATCAATTTAGAAAAAATATATAAGTAAGTATATAAATCCACATTTTAGAACCCATAATCACGAGCTAGTTATGTTGTGCCTACCTAGAGTCTAGATAGCGTTAATGTCCTAGAACATTTATACCGCAACACAACACATTTTTTTTTTCTAAACAGCTCACTACTAGTTTACATAAAAGTCATAACAATATGTAACAATGTTAATAAATTAGTTGTATAATTCATTGTATAAAATTACATACTTATCAAATTCACACAAGCTAAAAATAATTACACAAAATAGATTAGTATACATCATAGATTTTTACATACGATAGCAATTATAATGGGTAGATAGACACAATTGATACCAGCGAATTATAATTACGACCTAGAGTATAATACACCAAATGTATAATTGACTCATGTGTATGATAGCACTGAATTTATCATTGACTTCCAGTGTATATAGCGGTGTCCGATGTACATTAATTCAAGTATATTATATCACTGGGTGTATCATAACGTCGAGTGTATAATAATTCATAACTTTGATCTCTCAACATGATAGTGTGTTTATTTCGCTAAGAGTAAATGCACGGATGCATGTAGACTCTCATAAATCGGAAAAGTGACCAAATTCATGTGAAATTCACATTGAAGTTGTAGCGATAACATCGAGAATTATCTATTAACGAATAACTTTAGATTTCTAAAATTTGAACAAGTCTATTATAGTATAATTATAAAAATTCGGTTGTTATATTGGTACAGTGTATATTTACTTACACTTGTGGGTTTATTCAAATATATAATATAGCAAAAATATGCCTCAAATTGATTTTATAGATTGTAAATTTCTATACCCATGATACATAATCAATATTCAATTATTTAAAAAAGCTTACCAATATTATCATCACACTTATATCACCAGATATCACTGGGTTCTCAATAATTTTAGAAATTTTCAATACATAATAAAATGATTAGAAATATAAAATTGTACAATAGTAGCAAAAATATATTGCAAAGGTGTCATTCAAATATACATGATACACTTTAAATAGGACAACAATTTATAACTTATATTACTGGGCAATCTTAGGTCGTTATAGACAATGATTTTTATAAAGAAAACCATCATGACTTACAGTATGAAACAGATAATGTGCTGTATTTTTTAGGTCATCTACGACGAAGAACAAAAGAGGGTAATGATTGTGACCGCTATGTAGGTATCTAAGTATATCATTTGTTTCCTCATTAATTCTAAACTAATTATCATAATTCGACAAAATAAACGTGAATATAATAATTTACTACGAAATTGTCAACAGAACGTCTAAGAAACGGTTTCGGTCTCGTATTGTCACGAGTACACAAGATATATATTTAAATGTAAAAGTCTCCCCTAGGGGGACTAACAGGGGAATCACAAGACCCTCAAAACTAGTTAATTTAAAATAAATAAACAAACAAAACCTTAAAATAAAGTTTGTACTTTGTCAAAATTCCTTCATATCCAGCTTAAAACTCAACAAAAGATTTTTTTTCCCTCCATTATCATCAAATGCATAATTACTGAACGAAGCATTCCGCCCTGAATAAATGTAAAAAAAATTGTCTATAGTAATTAAATTAGACCAGATTCTATCAGATACAAAATTAATATAAACCTATGAAAATTATGTGTAAAGGCCGAAAAAAGGCTGTTCTCTATTTAACAGTTAACAAAGCGCCCTCATGACGGCAATAGGCTCGCCTACTTATACTATGTAGTCAAAAATCATAGTTGGCAGAATGTGGGTGTCATACACCTCTGCCTACCCCTTCAGAGGATGATTTCCAGTTCCACAACGCGAACAATTGCAATTTGCAACATTTGCTATATCTAAATTCTATTCCAAAAATTCCAAAATATGTATGCAATAAATATTATTATCAAAATTGTTACATATCAAATCTGTTTTCAGTCTATAACGATAGGCACATTATTATGTGTTAGTATTAGTTATGTACTATTAAACATTGTCGTGCATACTAAACTATTCGAGATATAATAAGAGACTCTCTACCAGGACTGTAGAATTATTTAAAGATATAAAATGCAGATGGTTTGGTTGAGATTCTATAAAGTTATTATCTAATCTGTAATAGTTTTTTTTAGGGTTCCGTATTCGGAAGATGCTAAACGAAACCTATTCTTTCTTTGTATTCGCTGTATATCCGTCTGTTAGAGGGTTTATTCAAGTCTGAATATGTAGTTATATTTTGAGTTAAATTTTTTATCGCTAAAACAATAAATAATAATTTTGAAAAATATATATTGGTAAAGCGCCTCGTTTAATATAATTACTTATTTAAAAAAGTTGCCTTTTATGATGATACGGAACCTTTCGTGTGCGTGCAACTCACACTTCATTGGTTTTTTTTTTCTAAACATATTTGATATTAAATAAGTAGAAAAAATGTCAGGTACAGTCAGGGAAAGTCAATTACTGTGTTGTTGCGTAAACACACATACTACACAGTACCAATTATTAACAGGCAATAGCATATAAGTGGTAACTTCCTTAGCATTCATTAGTCCCTGGTACTTGAAACTAGTCCTTTACATCGAGACATTCACTCGATATATTAAGAAATAATGGTAACCTCTTCACCAATCATGTCATCCTGGTACACTATTCAACTAGACATTAATGCCAGCCACAACGTTCCAGTATACCTGCGTAAATTTAAAGTTGCACAAGTATACTGGAACGTGTGTTGGATACTTGCGCAAGTTTCTAATAATGTATACTTATGCTAATCTAGACTTGCGCAAGTATACTGGAACGTGTATGGCTACCTTAAGGTCTGGGTTTGTTGTAATGTGTCATAAAACCTTCTTACCTATTATAACCGCCTGGTACCTGAATCTGAATTTTACATTTTTATATTCTGCTAATATTTGAATGTCTGTGTTTTATGTACTTTAAAACCATCAACTGATGAGTCCAGACACCAAGTCCGAACAGTTCAAACTGGTTTCATTAGAACAGTAATAATAAATAAACTGTTTTAGACTACTAAAATAGGTTTCTGTTGGGAGCTAGTTTCGATGTTTGAAGCAGAACTCGAAACCATATGTATACACTTATTTCAGTAATAACATCGAATTCCATACTGCGAATATAGACACAACACTGTGATCCAATATCGTGATCCGATAATATCGGTACGATATAGTTTTACGTATCAATATTGTATCGGTACCATATTACAATATAGAGTTTAGACACATATTATTGTGATCCTGTCCACGAAATTGATTATTTAAATACGTTCTAGTGTGTTTATGAATTCCTAGTACTTCAGGCGAGAGGTAAAACGTCTAGTATCTTTACGACTTTCTAAGAGTAGAAGGTAAGCACAGCGGCATGGTTTCCCCTGACCAGTAGCGTCCTATCAGCCGCCGTGGCTATAGCGTGTAGCCAGGCCTGGTACAAGGGGGGTGGGACTATCCCCCTCCGTCTAGGCATGGGTAACGTCACACAGACTAGCCTCGCCCCCCGGGATTGCGCAGAAATGAGTTCTCGTAGACGTAAATGGCGGTATGTCCTGTCTTGGGCTGCGATCAGGTCAGCTTCTGTGATGCCACCGTCTAGAAAGAAAAAGAATTTGTAGATTTATCAAGTAATGAGAAGGGTTTCACTTTCAAATTTGAGGAGCCCGCTTACTCCTTTTTTCTGATACCTAACCAGAATGGCCTTTATGCGAGCGAATGTCATTTGACCTCCCTACCCTGAAAGATGAGCCTGGGCCAATGCCTCGTCTTCTATTCAGCAGGTTTTTTCTTTCTTTTTTCAAACTACTGAGGTGGCAGACAATGCACACGCGGCCCACCAGATGGAAAGTTGTTACCGTGGCCTATGGACGAGTGCTACGCCAGGGGAGTCACACCCGTGCTACCGACCCTGCAAACGGAGTTTCTGTGCCTTCAGTGTAGAAGACAAATCGGGAATAGCCTTTGGTCTTCCCAATGACAGCACAAAAACTCTCCAGTGAGCTCTGGCTACCCTAATCACCGCCGGGAACCCAACACGAGGTTATTATGGCCCCGGTATCCGTAGGGCGGAGGTACGTCCTCAGGCGGACTGCTCAGTTTGACGGGAGTACCCTCCTGATAACGGTGATACCGGCTTGCTGATAAAGTTTGCTTAGACCAAGAAGACCTACCTACCGGGTTGAAGGAAACGATCCCTCCTGTATTAACGGACGAAGCTACAGGCATACCTCTCAGATCTGAGAAGATAATCGCTTCCGTACTGACGAACGAAACTTTGAACTGTGAGGGCTGGGAAGTCAGCGGTAGTCGGTCCCATAAACCAAGATAAAGAAAAGGAGTTTGTGAACCGGCTCCGCGGTGAAAGCCTTGGATGCCATCGGGACTATAGACCGTATGTAACCGCTGTACCCCACCTTGGGTATATACATACGCGGCGGGACGGGAGGAGTGTCAACCAATCGACCGTCAGATAAGGGCAGTCGGCCGCCAACGCTCGCGGAACAATCTCGCTTGCTCTCGACTCATGCTCTTTCTACCTTATCCCCGGCCACGTCGCGTGTACCTAGGGCGCAATACAGTAGTCACGGTCATACTATATAGCTATGATGATAGTATTTTCACAAGATGTCTACATACCGGAGTCGTTGTCGTCCGGGCTACGGAATGGCTGTATAAGTTTGTCGAAGTAGGCTAGAGTCGAGTCACGCGGCCGACGCGTGATGTCCGGGATCATCTTCAACGCTGAGTAGTCTATCCTGAACTTGGATAGCAGGGAGGCCATGCTGCGGACAAACAATATGGGGTCATAGTTGAAATATTTTAATAGGTGCATTATTACAGTTGTCGTCTTAAGGGCTGGAGTGTCTTAAATCGGTAGTGAAAATAATCGATCAAGTTACAAATCGCATTTGGTCACTATTATCCAATTCACCAGTTGTATCACCGGTAATAACAACTGTATTGTATGAGAAATAGTAGTTCTTCATCGTATTAGTATAAGCTAAATGGAACGATAATTTCATAAAAACAACATAACTATTTGTTTTTTTTTTGTAGTTATTTTCACATGAAATTGTCGTTTAAGCCTTACTAACAAGATGGAAATTGAATAATAAATAATTAAACCATTTAAAAAAAATGGAATAATTTTTTTTTTTCACCAAATCGTAATTTTTTTATGCTAACATGTAGTGTACCCGTAGTACACCTGGTATTTTAGCCTTTATTGTTCTGAACCTAAAGTTCAAATTTTTATATTTGAACTTTAGGTTCAGAACTATGAATTCCACGACGTATTTTAACTTTTTTTTGTATTGTGTATATATTATAGTATCTTTATTTATTTCATTTTATTTCATTGTTATAATATAATGTACAACAATAAATAAATTACTGATGAAATATCTCTACAAGATGCCATTTAATTTCAGTCTTTAACAGCATAACAGTAAAGTTTAATTAAATGGCATTTTTTGCTGTATTCGTGGTATGATAGTGGTTGACGATTAGCAGAATCGAGTCTAAAATATTAAATGGTCAAAGTCAAAAATCATTTTTTCTGTATAGACCATTAAACATACATACATACATATAATCACGCCTTTATCCCCGGAGGGTTAGGCACAGATGAATTAACACCCACATTTCACCAATCTGTATTCGGTCCCACGTAATAGGGGGTGAGCCTATTGCCGTATTCCGGGCACTATTGTTGACTCGAGCCATGCATCTGAGGCTGAGTCTGGGCTATACATATCTGTCTGATGTTAAAGTTAATCAGCCCTATCCCTTAGTCGCCTTGAAATTCTACTCTGCCGGGAACCACGCGACACCATTAAAACGGCACTTATGAAACGTCAAAATTAAATTATATATTGAAGCCTAGTTTAGCAAATGGACCACCGGCCATAGACTCCGGCAAGAAACTTAGCGGGTAATATATTTCTGCCTATCGCTTCAAACTTTTCTCCGAGGAAAACTCTTTGGTCAAAATTATAAGTAGCTCGCACAGCCCGCTTTAATAAACATTCTACACAGATACCAAGGGCTATCTAGACGCAAAGTAGACTTACTTTCTCTCTTCCAGTTCGAGTTCGGTGTTTTTGTTAGCCAACGTGAACACGCGCAGCGGACACGACGACCAGGCGCGGCGAGTCGACAGAATGTACGGCAGAAGGAGTGTCAAACCTGTGTGCGAAACACATAATAGTTAGTAAAATTGATAAAACCGTCGTAGGGAGGTTAAACTCAAAAATTATAAGTCATTGACAATTTCTTACTTATAGCTTCCTTTTTAAAGAAATATAGCAATCGTTTTTATTACAGTAAAAAAACATTGTTCAGGCGCTCAGGCTCCCCCTAAATCGACAATTAGTAGAATAATTACAATTGAAATAAAACCATTTTAGCGCGAGTTGTCTGTGCTGAGTTCCACTAGTCCCCACCGACTTCAAACCCACTGGGGACATCCGGTAAAAACAGTAAAATATTTCAATGTAAACTCCCTATAGTATCATGAAAAACCACTTTAAACCTCGAGGCAGATATCTTGTACCTAAATGGCGAAATAAACGAGGCCCTAGAGCGCGCGGAATGTTTCGTAGTAATCTAAGCTTGGTGAATTTGTACTCGTCCACCGTTGTACCCCGTGCTATTCTATGCTTAAAGACACCGAAGAAACGTGTACTACGCCACAGATATAATATACAATCAGGAACCAAAAATGGTTACACTCGTAACTTCGAAAAGCAGGCAGGCAGCTTTTTAGTTCAGGAATTATAACTAGATGGCGACATTGTTTTGGTAAACTTTTCTAATTTTTAGTACATATTAAAATTAAATTACCAAAAAAAAACATACACTTAAACACATTATATTGTTAGTCAGCAAATAAGCGTTTTAAATTTTTTATTTCTTTAAATGAGTCTACTAGAGACATCTGAACATTTTTGAGTATAGAATAGAAGTCTTTATTTGCATGAAACACAGTGTGAAGGATGTTACATAATGTTGGTTTCTTAAAGTGCGGTGTGTCTCGTCGATCTATCGGCATGCAAATATACAAATGTCAAATTAGAGCATTACAAAATTAATTACAATTGTCAAATTATACTGTTACAAAATTATACATCATTATTTAACCTTTAGGTAATAGTAATCGTGATTGTAATGTCAATATACTGTCATAAAACATAAATATTAATTCCAAAGTATCTAATAATTACACTAAGAATCTCAATAAACAATTTAAAAAAAAAGAATTAATACACCATCAAAATGAAGTCAATTATAATAGGTATTATAATATTAGGTACTATAGATATTTTCTTTCGTATCGGTACCCCATGACTACGCATATAGAGCATGTTTTAGGTCCAAGATATGTGTCCTGAGGTATAGAGATAGACAGGAGTGTGGCGGTACCTCCGTCGTCGTACAGCCACCACACGTCGACGGAGCCGGCCTGCCGCTTGGTGAACTGCTCCACCGACGTGAAGGACGACGCACGCCGGGCCGCCGAGGCCCCCAGGGCCCGCCGAACCGCACTACCGAAGTTCATTCGCTTGACGACGCTGTGGATGGACATTGACACCATTAGTCGAATCTACTAACGTCAACGTTACGACTACGATTAAACTTATTGGGTATTAATTAGTTACTTTTTACTAAAAATCAAAACGATAAGTTGTAAGCAAACTTGTATGAAAATTTTATTTATGACGTCATAATATAAAATAGTCAAATCATTTACTATTATAGGATGGTTGGACTATTAAAAATAAATAAAAACGATAAAACAAGAACTGACGCAACTTTTACAGCTCTTTTACCATTCTTAATTTAATAAGGCCGGTTATAGTACATTACTGCCGCAGCCACCAAGTGTAGTGTTGCCGGACGATCGTGAAGTATGCGGGCCGAGGCGCAGCCGAGGCACGCATTACGGAGTCCGGCAACGCTCAGTTGTGGCCAAGGCTTGTATAGTGCTTTTCTCAAACAATGCGTGGAAATTAAAACTAAGTAGTATCTAGGCAGAATTTTTTAGTTACCTACTTTTCAAAATCAATGACGAACAACAAACAACAGTAATTTTTCACGCGGCGATATGTTCATTTGTTTTTTATTTTTCTTAATAAACAGCATTCTATTTGCAAGCCAGTTTTATATTTAAATAACGCCTTGGATAAGTTACCTCTTTGGTTGCCATGGTTCGGAGTAAAAGATGGTTCCATTTTTAAATTACACGACAGATATGAGTTTACATAGTAATTTATTTGGCCGCTAAAACACGACAGATATGGATTTTCATACAACTTTTGCTGGCCGCTGCTCGCATGTACAGCAATTTCGATTTATCTCGAAGAAGGTTGTCAAAATAATGTTCACATTTCCAAGCATGTTTGAGAAAAATAATTTATTATAACTACAGGAAAATACCCAATTGTCAGGAAGGTTTATGCCACAGATTTACGTATCGCCGATCTTGTCACGCGCGATCAATGCGCTATATATATATGGGGTAAAAGCTGTTTCACACCAGCGCCCAGACATACATACATACATATAATCACTCCTTTATCCCCGGAGGGTTAGGCAGAGGTGAATAAACACCCACATTTCACCAATCTGTATTCGGTCCCACGTAATAGGGGGTGAGCCCATTGCCGTATTCCGTGCACTATTGTTGACTCGAGCCATGCATCTAAGGCTGAGTCTGGGCTGTACATATCTGTCTGATGTTGAAGTTAATCAGCCCTATCCCTTAGTCGCCTTGTACGACACCACATGGGAAGAGAAGGGGTGGCCCAAATTCTACTTTGCCGGGAATCACGCGGGAATGCCGGGCACATGCATAATATTCGAATTCGTAACGTAAACGTATCGAGGGAACGGAGCATTGCGATTGGTTCACAGTAGGCAGGCGGCCAATCGGATTGCTCCGTTCTCACGATACGTTTTCGTTACGAATTCGAATGTTTTTCGTGCTCAAGGCACTGATCTATATGTTTACTATGCTAAAAACCAATCGTAACCACTGTACCGCAGATGGGCGGAGTATTCGACCCTCAGATTTGGTTAGTTCGCCGCTAGCGCTCACGGCGATATATCGTTCGCTCTCAGCTAATACTCATTTTTCTCTTTCTTTAACTCATACCCGCACGCGCTTTCCTAGGGCGCGGTACTGCGGTCATACTATAGCTTTGTATACACACACTGCGAATTTAAGTTATTTCTTGGCTTTTTTTTAAAGCATTGATCTTAAATTTTGAATTATGCACGAAACGCAGAAACTAATTGAGATGATGAATTTTTACACCTATTATTTTTACCCCGTTATTAAATTTAACGTTCATACAAAACAAAGTACAAAAAAATGTCTTACGTTTCTTTATCATCAGCCTTCTGCGGTGTATCCTTATTGATGGGCTTAGCAGATGGATCGGCGGTGACGGCGCGGTTCAACTGCGGGGAGCCCATCGATAGGTCGGAAAGACTGCTGCCTGGATTAGATGAACAATAATATAGAATGTTATTTATGAATTATTTGGTATGCAATAACTCCTGTATTATTTTAATATAGCTGTGACAACACATATAAATAACGTAGACATACTTCAAGAAGCCACGGTTCCCACAACAACACCCAGTTGTGTATCGACGCTCACAATGACATTAGAACTGTCATCTCTATAATACAAAAATGTATCGCTAAATGTGTTGCTAAGCGCAGATCTCAAGAACAGCAGATCCGATTTCGCTACTTATTTTTTTAGTATATAGTTCTTACGCTGAGAAAAATTGAAACAATTCGTAATAATACTTAAAAAAACAATTTGAACTTTAAAACCAAATCATAAAGTTCAAGTGTTTACTTGTTTTATTTATTTATCTAAACTTACAACTACCTTTACAGGCATGCACCCAATGCAATAGTGTAGCAATTTTAACGTTTACACCTAATATTTAAACAATTTCTTTTAATCGATAGGAAAAGTTAGCACACAAAAAGACAAACAAAAATCATTATAAATACATTATTTAAGAACCATAACTAACGTGGTATAATGGCACCCTTGTGAATTCACTCAGTGTACATGAAAATATGTCCACGTCCTCGGCTACTAGGTTACTAGGCACTTTAAACCTAGTAGCTGAGGACGTGACATGTTCCCGGCACCTCTCCACTAACATACTAAGGCACTAGGGCTAGTGCCTTAGTACCTTAGTGAAGAGGTTCCGGGAAGGTAAAACTATTGACTGACGCATAATGGCTTAGGGGTGCTACGGGGTCGAAGTATGCCACGGGCAAAGCCGAGGCAGTTCAGCTAGTCACTGACTTCTTCATTGATTTCAGTGAGATAGGGAAATCCTGAGTTCGACTCACAAGTCCAACAAAATATTTTTAGGTTTTTGTTAGCAAATACTCAATAGCTGCACTAGGAGCAAACTGTGTGTTTGGAAAGGTGTTCTTTAGACGGCTATACTCGTAGGCGTTTCGGGGATAAACCGATAGGTACTAGACCATATTCTTCGCTTCGAAGAAAATATTGCTCGAGTTGGAACTACGATGGAACTACGATGAAAAACATAACTTTAATCACTTAAAATAAAGAGCAAATTCATTCCCAACATTAAAACACAAAAATAACACAATATATAAATAATACAGAACCAGTACTCACCTCTCGAGTGTGTGTTGAGGCTCTCGGTGGATTTTGACTCCTTATTATCCCCCTTAGAACCTGAACAAAAGCTGACATGTATGATGATGGAACCACGCACCTATTGTTATGTACATAAGGGTTATATTTCAACAAATGGGGATGTTTAATGATACAGATATAGTTTGAGAATGATTGACATCCGTTATCCGGAATGATACATGTAAATTATTTATATAAAATAAAAAAGATATGGAACACAATAGTTTAAAAGAAGCTTTAAAATCTTATACTCGTAAAGCTATAATTTATTAAAAATAGTTTATTAATAATTAACAACAACAACAATTATGGTAATTCCCCACTGAAAGAGTAACGCCTGGCAGTGGCCAGTGGCCTTTGGCATTAGGAATAATAGCCCCTTCTTCGAAGATAAAATTCCAAATGGTTTGTCCGTAGCTTAGTGGTTAAGGAATCGGCCTTATAAGCGAGAGGTCCCGGGTTCCAATCTTGGCCATTACACTACAAACGTGAATTCACTCCTATCACAAGCAACTTAGCTTAGTTGGAGGGGTTAGAGGGAATATTAGTAATTTCGATAATATTGGTTTGTTCTTAAAAAAAAATGCCTGAAAAGCCGCTGCTCTTTCAGTGAAGATTGATCCTTATCAATAACAAAGCATATAGTAATAAAGGTATGACACAAATATAGAAAGATTGGCTGCCATATCAGTGTGGCGAAAAGCGAAAATGTCCAAATCTCCGAATCGAAATGGACCCCTCGCCACTGCCGCATATATGTATTGATAAATATTAAAAGCAAATTAAACTGTTTTATTGATTAATCATAAATTGTTACAAAATTAAGACAAAAAATATGCTTATGTCGTGTCGAATAACCCACCCCGTATCGTTCCCGGCGCAAAGATACCCATGATGCTGGCCTCGTTGCCTCGTTGAATTGCAATGGCCATTCTTTGCCCCAGGAATGAGTCGGAGCTGGCGTCACCGCCTTGGTCGTGGATACGGCGGTCAATTCCCGTGATCAAATATTAAATAAGCAATGAATGTAAAAATATATGTGCATTCTTACGCGAGAAAGCGGATAGATCGTTGATGTTGACGTCTGTTAGATAGGCGAGCAAGTCGTCGTCTAGGGCTTCGCTGGTGTACTGGCCACCCTCCACGCGCAGTAAGGCTATGGCCATGTGCACGTCTAGGGCTTTGCTGGAAAAAGTGATTGATAGTATAGTCAGCGACGGATATAGACGAACAGTAATATTTATACAAGAGTTTATAGCGCCTCACCAAGACCCTCGGTCAACCTATTTCTACCTGCAAGTATGAAGCTGTCTTTCTTCTCAGGGTTGGGAGGTAAGATAAAAGCTGCAGAAGCATAATCCAAGGAAGATGTTAGCGAACTCGGGGCTCCGATAGCGTAACCGGGTCCAATGATAAGACAGTTCTGTAAATCATCGTCTACCTGCCCTGGTCCCAATTATTTCCATAAATTCCTGTCAGTTGTCATCTGCTCAGTTACTCCCTTCTTTGTCATATCATCTTTCAAGCAATCTATCCATCTTTCCTTGGGCTAACCTCTGCTTGTAAAGCCCTCTACATTCATACTTTGAACCTTCCTTACAACATTACTTTCATCTCTTCTCATAATATGTCCATACCACTATAGTCGCTCGCTTCTCAATTTTTCATTCACTGTTGCCACTTTCAAACTCCCTTTTCTGTTCATTCTCGTCACACCACACATCCACCTTACATCCGCATCTCCGCCACATGCAGTTGCCTTTCATTCGTTGCTTTCAAGGCCAAGAATGACGAGCCGTAAAAATAATATGAGTACATCTTCAATGAAAACACTTGTACTATTCCACATTATTTATTGAATTCCTGGCCGGTTTCGCCTTACGGCATTATCAAAAGTTTACTGAATACATAATAATGGTCATGGAGAAGGAAATGATAGCGGAGATGTTACAAGGGAATCGAGTCGCGAGCCTTCCATATGTCAAAACGACTCAATTGGTCTGTGACGTCACCATCCAGTTCTAGTGAAACGTCCTTGCGTTCGGTTGTCATTTTTGGTCAAAAGTTCAAGGATAAAAATAGCTTTAACCTGGTTTAAGAATGAAGTGTACAGTACAAGGATGTACAAAGTGTAAAAATAAACAATTTCAACATTTTAAGGGTATAACATTTCATCAGTAAGTCCACTATATTTAAATTTTAATTTTTCCGAAAAAAATGTCTTAACAGAACCATCTAGCGTAGAGAAGAAATAAGTAACCTAGTCTGGCATGTATACTAGTTGTAATAATAACTCAATTCATTTTATGAAAAAGATCACAATAATCTCGCCCGACTTCATTAGCAATTTCAAAAATGTTAAATTATTTATTAAATGGAATATTTTGCTAAAATTGAAAATTAAAGTAAAAAAAATTGGGCCATCTGTCGGTATAAGGCCAAATCATTTAGCCCCCTAAATGATTTTGATTTAAATAATTAGATGATTAGATTAAAAATTATTTCCTTAAAATAGATTATTCTAGAATTCTGTGTAGCGCTTAGTGGCGAATAGTCAAACTATTTAACAAAAATGACAAGGTCTGTGTCTGTTCGGTTTCGCTATGACGCACTAGATGGAGACGTGGACGAGGTATGACGTCATGCCCCCCGCGTCTCCCTTCCCACCCGCATTTGGTCACGCGTTTTTCTTAAGAGAAATTTGACTGTGGCATCTCCGCTACTTAATCATATTCTGTCCTCCGTGATAATGGTTGTCATCAATCAACAGTATAAGCAGTTTAATAATAGGGGTTAAAGTATGAAATTGCCGTTTCATTGTAATAGGTACTTCGAATTGACATAGAACCTTCATGGTTTGAGATTTTTGAGTGAAACTTTTTCCACATGGTACCTATGTAGTTCTTCATTTAAAAATGTGCAACATTCGATTATCGACTTTCAGTTGTTTTTTTTATTCAGCTTAGACAAGAAAGATGGATACTTCGAAAATTCGAGTGATTTTTGAATACGAGTTCCGACGCGGAACTAACGCGGCAGAAACAGCTCGCAATATCAATGTTGCGTTTGGAGAGGGGACTGCTAATGAACGCACCGTGCGATTTTGGTTTAAACGCTTTCGTGATGGAAACTTTGATTTGAAGAACGAACCACGAGGAAGGCCGTCCACACAGGTGAATAACAATGAATTGAAAGACATGGTGGAAGCCGATCCGAGCCAAACTACCCAGGAATTAGCTGCATGGTTTAACGTTACCTTACCAACAATATTGACTCATTTGCGTCAAATCAATAAAATAAAAAAATGTGAAAAATGGGTACCTCATGATTTGACTGATCTGCAGAAAGAAATGCGTGTTGAAACTTGTGTTGTCTTGTTGAATCGATACAGAAATGAAGGAATATTGGATCGAATTGTGACATGTGATGAAAAGTGGATTCTTTACGATAACCGTAAGCGAAAAATGCAATGGCTGACCCCAGGTGAAACGCCACAACAGTGTCCTGAAGCAAAGCTTACCAATAAAAAGGTAATGGTAACTGTTTGGTGGTCTCAGCATGGTGTTATTCACTATAGCTTGCTACGATCTGGTCAAGCAATAACGGCAGATGTCTACTGTGCCGAATTCCGAACAATGATAGCAAAACTAGCAGTGAAACAGCCCCGACTCATGAATCGATCTTCACCATTATTGCTCCATGATAACGCGAGACCTCATACAGCACGAGAAACCGTTTTAACTCTACAGGAACTGCAATTAGAAACTATCCGTCACCCTCCGTATTCGCCAGACCTTGCTCCAACAGACTACCATTTTTTTCGTGATTTGGACAATTTTCTATGTGATAAAAAGTTTTCTTCTCAGGAGGCAGTACAAAATGCTTTCACACAGTTTGTCGAATCTAGATCACCAAAGTTCTATCGCAAAGGCATAAATGACCTTCCTACTAGATGGCAGCAATGTATAGATAATAATGGTAATTATTTTGATTAAATAAATACGTTAAATTAAAAAAAAAACGAATTTCAATTTGTCAGTACAAATCGGCAATTGCATACTTTAACCCCTAATATGAGTACGACTACTATAAATATAACTTTGCTTAATTTTTGCGACTGAACTTATTTTTTAATACTTCTGTTGTATCGACGGCATAGTATAATTTGTCAAATGTTATTTGCCCAATTCGCAGCCACCTTGATCGCATTATCAGAAGCACTCATGAGTTCCTCCGGTGTACGAAAGGTTTAATTACGTATAAAGCTTCGCGAAGAGCGATCACAATGATCGGGACCTCTCTGGGAGTAGCACCTCTACTGAGAAACCAATTAGGTACTGCACCATGACAGCAATCCAATCCCAATTGAATACCGCGGCCATAATAACCTTGTGTTGTGTTACCGGTGAGTAGGGTAGCCAGAGCTCACTGAAGAATGTTTGTTTTATCCGTGGCAAAACCAAAGCCTATTCCTGCTTTGCCTTCTATACTGACGGCACAGAGACTCTCTGTGTTTACAAGGTCGGTAGCACAAGTGTGACGCCCCTGGTGTTGCACGTCTGACATGACATGACTGGCATGATAGATAAGACGAGTCGGTATTTCCGTCCAACTGAGCAGTCCGACTGGGCCCTACAGAATACCGCGGCCATAATAACCTCGTGTTGAGGTTGACCCCTGACGGCACAGAAACTCTCGTGTTTATGGGTCGGCGGCACGTGTGATGACCCTGGTGTTGCATACGTCCATAGGCCACGGTAACCACTTTCCATCAGATGCATGTCTGTTACCTCAGTGGTATTAAAGGAAACTTAAGAACAAGGGCGCAAAGGGCTATTTAATGTAGTATAACAATATTCACACTTACTGCATAACCTCAACGTAGTCAGAAATCTCGCTTTGTTGGCACGTCTGCCAGTTCTCTTTAAATCCCATCAGTAGAATGTTTGGCTTCAGCTTGCCAATACCACTCGCCTGTAAATTAAAAAAAAGGTGCACTATAAAAATAATCTTCTATAACTCAGCGGCTTCTGATCACTGGGCCTTTGAACGGGGAATAAATCTATTTGAAGTAGTCAGCAGTGCGTGAGATATGTGTCCTACGATTTACAGACGGCGTGCATTTTAGTCGGTTCGAGTCCGATATAACCACGCGCGCCGGGTCCGACGGGAGTGGGTATCCGTAGCGATTTTTTTAATGTAGGACACGTCAATTTGACTTCGCCTCGCTTGATGGTAAGCTGAAGACAAAGTTTCCGGAAGTAGGGCCACCATTACAGACACGTAGCATGTAACGATGGTGGCCTAATCAGATGCTTTTTCACGTCTCGCTTAAAGGACCCGAGACTGTAGGAAGAATTTGGCACACGATAAAAAAGGTAGTCAGCAGTAAGTGGAGGGGCAGCGGGTACCTGCACGAGCGCGCTGGCGCCGTCGCGGAAGGCCACGTCGTCGACGATGGCGTAGAAGGCCTTGATCTTGCGCCGCCCGAACCACTGGTAGGCGCGCGCCACCAGCGCCTCGCGCCCGCGGTGGCTCACCTGGCCCTGGGGAACATCAAACCTTTCCTATAGGCATGGGGTACCGATACTAAGATTTTTTTTTTTATTACATGGAAAACCCATAGCTACAAAAACATGAATAGCGTTGGATTAGGCAATAGAAAGAAAGAAAGAAAGAAAGAAAATTAGTTTTTATTGCGAAAAGGAGCACATCATTAAAAGAAAATCGCTAAATAAATATATAACAAAATCACCATGCCAAAAATCGGTGGACCTGCAGCAACTCAGGAGGCGACCATGTCCGAACTCCAATACGGTTCTCCTATAATCCATTCTCTACGCTTTTGCGGCAAAGATATGTCTTTTTTTATTACTTATCTGTGGTCGCCGCCTGAGCAGATAACGCGGCGCGTGTGACATGCACGTGACAAGTTTGACAGAAGCCAGTAACAAGTTTTCGCTTGTAGTCGCTGCATATGTAAAACATTGTGAGCATAAACACGCTTTACACAAACCTTATTTAACTACATAGTCAACACCAGCAACAGCCTCCGTAGCGTAGCGGTAGTGAACGCGGCCGCTACGCAGGAGGCGGGGGTTCGATTCCCGCTCAGTGCAAATATTTGTATGCATGAATATGTATATTAGCATTGGTCTGGGTGTTTCTATGTATAATATGTATGTATTTACGAAAAAAAAGAACGTAACTAAATATGTTTATCCGCATTCTAGATTCCATAACACAAGCTAGTTAAGCTATGCTTACCATGGGTCTAGATAGCGTTGTGTGAAATGTTGTGAAATATTTATTTATTTATTTATAACATAGATCCTCGATTTCTAGGATTAAAAAATGCTAAGCTCAAGCACCTTCTTGCCGCGGGCACACTAGCCGAGAAAGGGTCAATATCGTGCTGCTTACATAGTCTGTTATAGTTACGAGTAGCCCTCACTATGTCGCTGCTTTGCCTGTAATTTGTAGAAGCATTCGGAATTCGTAGCGGTGGATTAAATCGAATTGAATGACAGTTTTAACAAAAGCTCTTATCTTTAGTATTACTCAAAAATCAATAGATAGCACTCATTCTCATTTAAAGAAATTCATTTAGATCAGAAAAAGTAAATGTAGGAGATAGTACTTAAACTCGCAACCAGTGGCCCCGAGCCCGAAAAATATTCGTAATCATAACGTAAATGTACATCGTAGTACCAAGAGAACGGAGCTTTGCTCTCAATTCTTACTGTCAGAACTTCTACACAGGGAATCTATGGATCAGTTTTATTCAAAAGGCCATGAAGACGTTGCGTGTTAAGTACAATAATGTGTTCAGGATGTTGTTGGGGTTGCCGCGATTCTATAGTGCGTCCGGGATGTTCACAGAATATCAAACAGATGGTTTTGAAGCAATTATTTGTAAGAAGATAGCATCTCTGATACGCAGAGTGCGGGGTAGCTCTAGCACCATCCTGAAAACAATAGCTGATAGGTTTAACTCGCCGATATGGAAGTTTTTTGTGCGGAGAGTGATTATATAGATTAAAAACAACTGATGATCACTGTCTGCACAAACATTATCTCTCTTGTTGTTATATTTAATTTTTTATTATGTTACTAACCTAGTCTTTAAACTTTTTTTTAACTTATGTACTAACAAAACTGTGGATCATTGTAAGTAATCCGAAATAAATAATTTTTAGTTATTTATTATTTCTTTTTGCGATTGGCTAACTTCACACACACAGGTTCACAGTAGGCAGGCGGCCAATCGCAACGCTCCGTTCTCTTGACACGTTTACGTTACGAATATTTTTCCGTGAAATAGAAATAAAAGAACAAGAAATAGTACATTACTGCCGCGGCCACCAATTGTAGTGATCGTGAAGTATGCGGGCCGAGGCGCAGCCGAGGCACGCATTACGGAGTCCGGCAACACTCAGTTGTGGCCAAGGCTTGTATAGTGCTTTTCTCAAACAATGCGCGGAAATTAAAACTAAGTAGTATCTAGGCAGAATTTTTTAGTTACCTACATTTCAAAATCAATGACGAACAATGAACAGCAGTAATTTTTCACGCGGCGAAATGTTCCTTTGGTTTTTTATTTTTCTTAATAAACAGCATTCTATTTGCAAGCCAGTTCTATATTTAAATAACGCCTTGGATAAGTTACCTCCTTGGTTGCCATGGTTCGAAGTAAAAGATGGTTCCATTTTTAAATTACACGACAGATATGAGTTTACATAGTAATTTATTTGGCCTATAAAACACGACAGATATGGATTTTCATACAACTTTTGCTGGCCGCTGCTCGCATGTACAGCAATTTCGATTTATCTCGAAGAAGGGGGTCAAAATAATGTTCACATTTCCAAGCATGTTTGAGAAATAGAATTTATTTGCTCATAAACATGGTTACAAAAACCTAAGTAAGTAAGTATTATAACAGCACAACATGTTTAGCCGCAGTATGTGGCATGCAAATTACAATGATTTTTTAAACATAAAAATAAATTAAACATGAAATTATTTGATGACCATCATAAATAATAAACAATTAAAATGTCACTATCCCTTACAGGACAAATGCTGTGACCAACTGAGCTCCTCAGAAACATCTTTATAATTAGAAACCCTTCTATACCATCGTCTTGGGGAGCCGCTAGAGCCATTTATCGATATCTTCATGGTCTTTTGGTCGCAGTTACAAGTCTCATCTTGCACGTTCACTTTTTAGATCTAAATCTATACAAATACAAATGGCGTTTGGAGAGCCGCATAGTTCCCGGCAGAGTAGAATTTGGGCCACCCCTTCTCTTCCCATGTGGTGTCGTACAAGGCGACTAAGGGATAGGGCTGATTAACTTTAACATCAGACAGATATGTACAATATCGGTATTTAAACTATCATGGTTGTTTTTGTATAGAAACTATCGTGAGCCATTTTTCATTCGATAAATTTATTACGGCTGTACTCACGTGACTTGTCAGGATGCGCCCGACTAGTTTTTTAGTTAGTTTTTTATACTATTAAGTTTTCGGGATATTTACCATGTAATGTTTTATCGAGTTTTCGATATTTCGGCACTGTTGCAAGCGCCATGATCATGCCGCAGTGCCGAAATATCGAAAACTCGATAAAACATTACATGGTAAATATCCCGAAAACTTAATTAACAGATATGTACAGCCCAGACTCAGTCTCAGATGCATGGCTCAAGTCAACAATAGTGCCCTGAATACGGTAATAGGCTCATCCCCTATTACGTGGGACCGAATACTGATTAGTAAAATGTGGGTGTTAATTCACCTCTGCCTAACCCTCCAGAAACAAAGGCGTGTTCGGACAACGCTTACATGCGTCATTCATCGACACGACTTTCGAAACGCGCGGGTACAGTAAGGAGGTCAATCAGCAGTTTTGGGCACGATATTGATTGATTACCAATCAATATCCACCAATTAGGTATATATCATCGAACTAGTTTATTTTACTTAATCAGCCCAATCAAAAATGTCCTCGATGACGTTGGCGGCTAGTAACACCAGGTTTCCATGGTGCAAGGTTTCATTGACGAGGAGATGGATTCGGTAGCATTTAGTGGAACTATACCATACGCGTCTCTAGTATCATAGATACGCTCACTTTTACGCGCGTAAAAATCGCCCACGTATCCGTAAAATCGCGGACCGTGGAAAGGCGGCTTATTACGGATAGTAAGCCTAGGCTAGGCTTACTATCCGCTAAGCTAGCCTAGGCTAAAGCCTTAAAAATGTAGTGTAGTTGTAAAAAAAAACAAAACTTAAACTATAACGCCACAAACAATGCATCATTTAAATTATTTGGTCATTTGTTGACTGAGCAATGTGTAGATAGATCTGTGTAAGACATCCTAGAATATTTTTTTTTTAATATTGCCACTTATAAGTATAATGATAATGATACCTGCATAATATGTCCACACAGCATGAGGGAGTGTCCCTTAGTCAGTAGGTACGAGAAATCTGTGAGTATGGGTCGCTCGCCGGGGAATCCCGTCAGCACCAAGATTTGAGGCCTGCGAATAACGATCAAGGTTATGTAGTTAACATCGGCCTACTCGTGGTAGAAATATCTGGTAAGCAGTTATCATGACCCATGAGGATTTCCTTACGAAAAGATTAAAAACAACATACTTGAATAAAGCAATTAGCACACTAACTTAGCCGATAAATTCAAATCGGAAAAAAACATTCAGGACTGGAACTGAACTTATTACCATGAAGTACCGATACAAGAAAAAAATCTTTAGTAATACCAAAAAGTCAATAGATGGCGCTAGTAGTCTCATTTGAGGCATTAAAAAAGTGAAAATGCTTACTTCAATATTTATAATCACGTAATTTATGTCAAATGCAAGCATGTAAACATATAAAAATCGTTGGTAATGTAATGAATGAAGATTGCTTGACAATATTGCTATTTTTCGAAGCTGCCATCTAGCGACATGGTGCAAAGTTTTAAAATTACTGCAGGATCAATATAGATTAGAATATTAATAGTTTTATTCAGTCATATTCATTAATGTATGTTTTACTAACTTTCAAACTCTAGCGTTCCATGATATGGAATAAAAATAACGGGAATTACCGTGATCATGACTGAGTCAGCGTGACCACGGCCGGTGTAACCTGGTCGAAACGTCAGGCAATCAAAGGTACGTATGTACCTATACCATGATTGCGTTAATTGCCGTTATTTTTATTAAATGTATGTTTAATAAATTATTTTTAAAATTAAAATAAGAAAAGTTGGCCAAAAATTGTCGCCATCTAGTAAAACACGGTTACACGCGTAACGTAACATACCTGTAGTTCTTAACATGCTCAGTGACCCTGTTGAGCAGGTAGACGCCGGTGAGCGCCGTCTTGTATGTTTGTGCTTGAGTCGTCGAGCCCCAGTTCACATCTGGGAACCGAACCAACGAGCGTATTGTTAATTTGAGAGTGGATATACCTTAAATTTGGTAATATGAGTTACGGTAAACATCTTAAACAAATGTCTGGTAGTATTTTTTTATAACACTGGCAGACAAGCACACGGCCCACCTGATGGATAGTGGTTACCGTGGCCTATGGATGTATGCAACACCAGGGGCGTTACACTCGCGCTGCCGACCCTGAAGAAATTTTGTAATGCTCTTCTTAAAGAACCCCATATTGTATTCGCTTGAGAAAATCACAGCAGGGATTACATTCCACAGCTTGAGCGTGTGTGGGATCAAGTTTCATAATGTACGGTTCGCACCATTTTTAGTCGCAATGTGTGAGGATGAATTCCCTGTCTATGGCGAGTAGTATCCCTGTCTCCGATAGGTTCCAACCAAAAACCTAATAAAAAGACTGATCAACCAATGGCGCGTGCCTTTTGAGCTTGTAATTGGAATAGTTATTATGTCAGACAAGAACCGACTAAAACCACACACCGTCCAGGGTCTTGAGATCCATCCTTGACATGGACATATGACCTCAATGCCATCTCCAGTTTCGATGGTCTACTCGGGTGTGGGACCCACGGTGTCTTATTCTTTTTTAGGGTTCCGTAGCCAAATACCAAAAACTGGAACCCTTATGGGTTCGTCATGTCTGTCTGTCTGTCCGTCCGTATATCACAGCCACTTTTTTCCGAAACTATAAGAACTATGCTGTGGAAACTTGGTAAGTAGATGTATTTTGTGTACCACCACATAAAGATTTTCGCACAAAAATTTAAAAAAAAAGCAATAAATTTTCGGGTTTTTTTTCATTGAACCCATACGTGCTAGATGAAAAGGTCTTCAAAAATAATATTGAGGTTTCTAATAAATTTTTTTCTTAACTGAATAGTTTGCGCGAGAGACAGTTCCAAAGTGCTAAAATGTGTGTCCGAGTCACCTTTGCACGAATCTGAAATTATATATGAGACCTACTGCCTTTCCTCGGTGACCACACGTCCAATACGCGACACACAACTTTGCGCCTACGAAGTTAGCAACATACACAAGGTTGCGCAGGTACCGTCGCATACAAAAGTACTAAGTATTAAAATACATCTTACATACTGTTTGCGTGAAATATTGTTTATAGATTAAGTAACTAGGTACTATAATTGTTTAGTCTAGAAACCTCCTCATTACCATCATTCTCATATAATTGAATTATGTTTAATATTTAATCTATTCATGTAGCAAATAACTTAAATAATTTTTCTCAAACATGCTTGGAAATGTGAACATTATTTTGACAACCTTCTTCGAGATAAATCGAAATTGCTGTACATGCGAGCAGCGGCCAGATAAAGTTGTATGAAAATCCATATCTGTCGTGTTTTAGCGGCCAAATAAATTACTATGTAAACTCATATCTGTCGTGTAATTTAAAAATGGAACCATCTTTTACTCCGAACCATGGCAACCGCGGAGGTAACTTATCCAAGGCATTAGGTACAATCAGTTTCGTGAACAGGTACAATCAGGATATAAATAAGTACTAGGGTAGCAGAAGCTAGCAGGAGGTTGTTACAATTTTTTTTTAAGTGACTCATAGTTTTATTTTGTACCCTAGTAGGTACCTACTTTTTAGATATTACTGTAGTAGGTTAAATAATGGTTAGTAGATAACCTCCTGCTAGCTTCTGCTACCCTAGTACTTTGTACTAGAAATAATGAGTGGATATGTTGCACTATAATTTATAAAAATTACTATTGTTCGTTGTTCGTCATTAATTTTGAAAAGTAGATAACTAAAAAGTTCTGCCTAGATACTAATTAGTTTTAATTTCCGCGCATTGTTTGAGAAAAGCACTATACAAGCCTTGGCCACAACTGAGCGTTGCCGGACTCCGTAATGCGTGCCTCGGCTGCGCCTCGGCCCGCATACTTCACGATCGTCCGGCAACACTACAGTTGGCGGCCGCGGCAGTAATGTACTATACCTGGAGTAATTAACCTTTTTTTATATAAATAGATAAATTATAATGACTTTACTAATGAGGCAACTTGAAATACATAACACTAAAAATTACTTTCTTTCGTTAATAACAATATAAACGAAAACTTTTAATAATTGTGTTCACGACAGTACGTTAGAGTGAAAGCGGTGAAATTACAGAACGTTAGAGCGGGATGCACGATTAAACGTCACCTCGGCCGGCCACGTGCCGCCCCGCCCCCGTCCGCTTGCCCCTGTGTCACCTATAATTGCATCATTGCTGCGCCTTTCGCGCGAACGTATTGGAGTCCTCAATGAGCGTCGTCAGAGTAAGCATACGTTCCCTAGCATGTGGCCACGTACCAGGTTTCCTGTAGGACACGAGCAGGTACAGCGCCAGCAGCGCGCCGAACGTCACCAGCGCCGTGCTCCACGACACCACGAACATGATGGCCACGCACAGCACCGCGCCCAGCAGCGACAGCCACATGTTGTAGAACTGGGGGGTCGATATAAACTCTTTACAACAAAACCAACCAAAATATAGCCAAAATATTATACATACACCGGCAGAATTAGCTGAACACAAAAAAGGAGAGTATAAAATAGTTAGCTTTATTTTTAAACAAATAATAATTTAACATGAAACAATAACGACATGTTTAATAATGAGTGTTTCCCCCTCGTGCCCTGATTAAGGTTTCCATCCGTCTGGGCATGCTGCAAATGATGTTGACAATGATTTCTTGTAGCAATCACTGCCATACTTCAACTAATGTGTTTCGCAGCTCGCCCGGATTGTAAGGAGGTGGCATTCTTGATTTGGCACTCCTCTTTAGCAAGTCCCAAACGTGTTCAATCGGATTTATATCCGGGGCCCGTGCTGGCCACTTCATCACCGTAACACCAACATGGTTTAGGTATGCCTGTACTGAGCGAGCACTGTGAGTCTGAGTATTGATGAACATGATGAGCAAAATGAAGTCGTTACCAATAAATGGGGCAAATAGCCAAACATTTGCCTCTAAAATCTCACTGATATACCGATCAGCAGTCAGATTTCCGCCGTCGACTACCACTAACTCCGTGCGAGCTCCTAAACATATCCCTCCCCAGACCATAATTTTGTGTTCCGCTAATTCTGCCGGTGTGTATATTATGTGCCGAACTCAAAATCGAACGCTATTGTACAGTCAGCATCATTAAAATGTTGCTAACAAAAGTACTCAAAATAATCCAAATACCAAAATTCCAATTTTATATTGGTTATAAGAGTACTCAAATAGATGTGAGTGTCCAAAGTGGTCCAACTATCTTAACAATCGGTCTTTCAGAATTATGTCAGTTAGTAGAGTATTCGTATTCATATACACAATCACGCCGGTCGATGGTATCCAGTCAAGTATAATTTCAAAAAATCTAGACATTGTCATTTAATCGCATTTTGTATCCTTTTCTTACTTGTAAAGCCATCCCTTTCACACAATGGCGGGATGATAAGGGATGGGTATATGAGTAAGAAAAAGATACAAAATGTTTCAATTGACAATGTCTTTTGTATTTTTTTAATTTGACATTTGAATAAGCCATGAACCATCAACTTGCATTAGTGAGAAAAGTATGAATGTCTAGATTTTTTGAAATTACACTTGTCTGGATACCATCGACCGGCGTGATTGTATATTATATGAATATGAATACTCTACTAACTTACATAATTCTGGAAGACCGATTGTTAAGATAGTTGGACCACTCTGGACACTTACAACTATTTGAGTACTCTAATAAGCATTATAAAATTGGAATTTTGGTATTTGCATTATTTTGACTACTTTTGTTAGCAACATTTTAATAATGCTGACTGTACAGACAGCATTAGAACGATCTTGACTAGGATTCGAAAGATGGCTGTGACATTGATAGGGAACGGAGGTCGCTAGCTGCTCGTGCAAACATGCTTGCCCGCAGGTTCGCGCGTTGCTCACATGCAGTCAAAATAACACTATACAAGGCATACTGCCAATCATTTTATAGTTGCGGTCTGTGGGTGCATTTTACGCAGCGGGCATATGGCGACCTCCGGGTCCAGTACAATAATGGCTTCAGGGCAGTGATGGGGCTGCCGTGGCGGTGTAGCGCATCTGGCATGTTCGCGAACCACAACGTGGACAGCTTCGAGTGCATTATGCGCAAGCGCTGCACGTCGGCCCTCGAGCGCCTCCGCGGCAGCCCAAACACGCTCCTGAAAGTATTTGCGGCGAGGTGGGACTCACCTTTGCTAAGAAGGTGGATACAGATTCATGCCATAAAGGTATGAATCTGTAGCTGCCTTCTTTCGTTTATTTTAAGATTTTTTATTTTTGTTTTAATTTTATATACTATTGATTTTTTTATTTTTGCTTACTAACATTAGATTGTAAGAGAATTTGTTACTAACAACGTTATGGACTTACGTCTGAAATAAATGTGTTATTATTATTATAGTGTCAAAATGATCTTAATACCAAAGTATTAAGAGCAAATCAAATTGTTACATGGATTAAAATTGTATTATCAGGCGAGCTAAAGGTGTGCACCAAATATCGGACCAATCAGTCAACAGGAAGGGGGAAACTAACACATTAAGACAACAAAGTGTGTCAAAATTGATCTGATGCTGACACCAATCAAAATATAACTGAAAATATACTATTTTGTGTAAGGTCTTAAGCTGTTGTCAACTGGTATGTCTTCGTACGAATAAAGAGAGAATCTAGCTACGACTAGACTGTTCTTTTTTATTAAAAAAAAAGAATATTAGTAACTGAAATCAGACAGTGTTTTCGTTTGTCTGTTTGTCCATCTTTCACACCTAAACCACTGAACCGGTTTTGATGAAATTTGGTATAGGGGTAGGTTAGACCTTGACAAAGGACATAGGCTATGTTTGGTCGCGATAACTAACATCCTCGCGAGCGGAGCCGCAGCCAAAATCTAGTTACTAATATTTCCATTAAACCTTCCAGCTAATGCTAAATTGCTTGTGTTAGGACTGATTTCATGTTAGTAATTTGATAGCCAGGATTCGAATTCAGGTCCTTTAGACGTAAGGCCGTTGCCTTAACCACTTACCTACTGACTCATTACAAGAAAGAGTGAATATGGCAAAAATTGGACTGTTTAGATTTGTAGAACATTCTCTTTATATGATACATCTGATTGACAGTTTGATAACTTTATAGAGTAGTTAAATCCGTTTGTGCATATAAAATATTAAAACTATAACTTCGGTTTCAACTACTCTATATATTTCATGTATGTCATTACATTGCTGTAAGATGACTACCAGTTACTTTTGTTTTTTTCTTTCAATATTAGTAAGGGTTACCCTGAAAGTAGGTCTCCACCCGACCGGCTTCGCCAAACTGGCATGGAACGTCGAAAAGTTGATGAGCGCGTACGCAGCCAGGAAGAAGTTTGATATCAGAGGCGCTATCTGGTTCAGACCACCTGCAGATAATATTGAAGATATATTTTTTATATATTTTTAGGTAAACAGTGTATTAAGGTTGACTTTGCTTTGATACAGAAAATGCAGAGAAGTTTGGTAGCTCCAATAAATTTATTTACACTTCGTACTAACGGCACAGCACGGCAAGAATTTTTATGTGTTTTTTTTATTTAATAGAAATCGAATTAAAGTGTAAGACAATAAAAATGCAATGTGACAAGATAAAACTGCTCTATAATACACATAAGCCCGCCATCTACTCTTTAAGCATATGAGGGCTGCTGTATTATTATACACTAGCTGACCCACCTCGGCTTCACCCATGGCATACTTCAACCCCATAACACCCCTAAGCCATTATTCGTCAAACAACCCACTAAATTATTTTGCGTTCCCGCAACCTCTCCACTAAAACTTGAACTTTATGTTCTGGTATTAAAGTTCAAATTGAGTTTTAGGTATACGAATCGCTTTTTTGGGAGTATAAAAAAATCGTTTTTCAGACAATATTTTATTTTTTTCTTTGCATAACAACCATCCACGTACTGCAAGAAATATTCTAAAAAAGAATTAGCGAAATCGGTTCAGCTGTTCTCGAGATTTGCGCTTATCAACACACTCAGCGATTCCTTTTATATTAAAGATTAGCTTTATTTTGCGAAATTGCAATTAGTGAATTAGCAACGATGACACTGAAATTTTAACTTTATTGTTATAGAGTTAAGTTCTATTACTATTTTTCTATACGTTATTTCCAAATCCTTGAGGTGTAATCATAGTATACTACTTAAATTTATTACTATAACCCTCACCCATGAGTATAAAGGCGAATGCGATGATGAAAGTGAGCACGTATCCGCGCACCGGCTCGTTGTTGGAGCCGTAGCCCTTCGCGAAGAACTCCAGGTACGGGTACAGCTTGTCTTGGCACAGCGCCTGGATACGTCACAAACATACAAACAAAATTTCATTTAAATCAGTTAAATGTATAAAAAATGATAACTTTAAACCGGAGAAGTAATTATTTAAGACGGGGTTTGAACTCGCGAGTAACTACTACTCGTTTAGAGGGGGAATTCTTTGATGGACTGAATTATCAAACAAGTCCTGAATATTCGAAAATCTCTTATACATGTCTTAAGGCGATGTTGGAGTCATCGATTTAAATTTTTACGAACTTACAATGACAATGAATAGCGTTACAGTACAGTAATCCTAGAAATGGCCAGTCCCTTTCCCAGGTTCAAGTCCCATTGAAAGTCAAAGTCAAACTCAAAGTCATAATTTATTCTGTATCTATAGACCATTGAAACGGCACTTACAAAATGTCAAATTAAAAAAAAAATTCTAGACTAGTTTAGCAAATGGACCACCACGGCACCGGTTCGAAACGCTGCCTCGACCTGAGAAGTCTCCAGTAAGAAACTCAGCTATTCTGAATATTTACTTTTACCGATTTCAATTTAAAACCGGTCAAGCCATTTATGAAGAGTCCAGTGACATAAACACACAAAAGAAATAAATTAGTTTTCGTGTGTTGTGTGTTACCTGGAAGACCTTGGGCGCGGACACGAGCGAGGCGAGGGCGGACGACAGCGTGGCGGCGAAGCAGCCGCCGTAGATCAGCGGACCGAAGCCCGACACCAGGCGGATCACCTGCCGACATGTCGACAACGTTAGAGAACGTACAACTTGCCAGAGATATTCTTTATTGGCAACGAAATAAATAAATATTCCACAACATTTCACAAAACACTATCTAGACCCATGGTAAGTATAGCTTATCTAGCTTGTGTTATGGAATCTAGAATGCCTATAAACATACTTAAATACGTTTTTTTTTGTAAACACATACATATTATACATAGAAACACCCAGACCAATGCAAATATACATATTCATGCATACAAATATTTGCACTGAGCGGGGATCGAACCCGCGCCGCCTGCGTAGCGGCCGCGTTCACTACCGCCACACCACGGAGCCTGTCAACTAATTATGTATCAAGAATAAACGTTCTTCAATCACAGCTGGGCCTCGATTATACTAAAGTAAAACCATTGTCATACCACAGACACTGCAAAAATTATCCATTTAATTTTAAATTTTAAAGTCATTACCTTAAAGTCTAATATTAAATGGCTTTTTGTAGAGTGAATGAAAAGTGAAATGGGACACTCTTCATTTAATTTTGGACTTTAAGCTTATAGCAATAAAGTCTAAAATTTAATGCCATTTATTGCAATGTCTGTGGTATGACAGTTAATTTTGCTTTAACAGAATCGAGGGCCTGGTCGTCATGACTAACCAAAAAAATCCTCGTAGACAAGCTGGTCGTGAAACACAGTTGCGATGACGACTGAAAGTGAGCAAATACAAAGTGGAGCTCCAAGTAATCCTGCAATGTGACTGAATATTGGTCTGGGTGTTTCCATGTTTAATAATGTGTTTATAAAAACAAATCTTAAGTTTGCTCTACTTTCTTCTTAGGCTGTGACGTCAACCAACTGCTGACACAAACAATTCAACTCAGTTAAATGGTTTAACGAGAATACTAGTAATTTTGGTTACATATATTATATTTTAAAAAACCGATTTCAGCTCACAGTATAAACTTTTATATAGTATAATATGTTTATTTAAATACGTTGAAGGTAAAATTTGAATACAATTCATTAAAAAAAAATCAGTTAAAATATTGGCTCATTCAGTAATAGGAAACAAGCAGCAAACGCAAAACTGATAACAGAAAAGATATAGCTATATACAGAAATCAAATGATATACAAATTGATACATAATATACGAATTGATATATATATTATGCAAACGCGACACGCTTACAGTTTATAAACTGCCCCTCTAGACAAGTGGCAATTCGCTTGCTTGCGTTTGATGAAATAGAATGACGAATGTATCGGATTTGACGTACATGACAGTCGTTAACGCATGTCATAAACGTCAAATCCCATACATTCGTCATTCTATTCCACCAAACGCTGGCAAGCGAATTGCCACTTGTCTAGAGGGGCTGTATACGTATCGCGTTTGCGGACGGATGCCATACAAATTCGTTTCGTACTGTATACATGGATAGGTTGCATGTTAGACTTATGGTAGATGAAAACAAAGTCGAATTTCACTTCCTGTTATAATTTAATACAATCAGGTTGCTAAGCCAGGCTTCGTGGTTAATGACCGGACCATACATTTTAGGTGATCTGAAGGTAAGATCAACTTGTGCCAGTACCAGCGTATTATAGCCGAGTAAACAAGCTTGGGACACCAGACCACACACGAGGTTATTATGGCCGCGGTATTCTATAGGGCGGAGGAACTTCCCCAGTCGGACTGCTCAATTGGACGGAAATACCGTTGTGTCCTACCTCCTACTGTCAATTTCTTTCTTTACAATCATTTCTTATGCGCAGGGCTATGTTCAGAGCGGTTCAAAAATATAATTTTGCAGGTGTACTGCCTGCAATGAGACAATTCGTGGTGGCCTTGGCATATGAGATGCGAAACGGCATCAAGATTTAGTTCGAGTCCTATATTACCACTCCGGTTAACCAGCGAGTACCTAAATGCCACACGAAACAGCATAGTGAGAATTTTTTTTATTTTTTTTAAGAATATTAGCAACCGAAATTTTCGAAATTACTAATATTCCCTCTAACCCCTCCAACTAAGCGAAATTGCTTGTGCTAGGAGTGGGTTCACGTCGGTTGTGTAATGGTCAGGACTCGAACCCGGGACCTCTCGATCGTAAGGCCGACCCCTTAACCACTAAGCTACCGACGCTTCGATACCGGGTACAATGCACGGGTGCCTTTAGGGAGGTACTTCAGAGGGGTACTGGAATAAATCTAGGTAATAATAGGGACGTATATTTCGGACCTACGCCGCGAGAGGAACTAAGTCCTGGTACGTGCGGATTGTTATGTAATAACCTACGCTTGGTGAAATTGAGCTCATCCGTAGTAGTACACCGTGCTACCCTTAAAATACGCCCAAAAAACGCGTACTACGCGTATAGAGCATATTTTTGATACAAGATACATGTGCCGAGGTATACCGAGTACTCACATCATTGCTATTCTGCAGACCGTACAAACAAGTCTTGTTGGCGACGCAGTCAGACACGGTGCCGTTGACGAGGTCGGTGACGTCACCGGAGGCATCCCGTACCACCGTCCAGCCAGCCACTAGCGCGATGAGTAGGTACGATAGTGTGGTGAGTAAGATGGCTAGGAGAGTGCCCTTGGGGATGGACTTTGAGGGGTCCTGGAATAAGAAAAGCGAACAATAAATATGAGATTAGAGTACAAAATAAAAGTTCAAGTCAATCACCCTGATGATTGACGGCACAGAAACTCTGTGTTTACAGGGTCGACAGCACGAGCGTAACTCCTTGGTATTGCACACGTCCATAGGCTACGGTAACCACCTTCCATCAGGTGGGCTGTGTGTTTATCTGTCAACTCAGTAGAATAAAAAAAAAACTGACCTTTAAGTCGCCAGAAATGTTGGCTCCGGCCAATATTCCAGTCGCAGCGGGGAAGAATATCGAGAAAACGGAGAAGAAATTGTGATGCACTCCCTCAAAGTACCTGTAGTCAGGACCCATGTTGTCGTGTAGTACCGACACTGGAAATAATGAGCAGTCTTTAATAATGTAATGATAAGACCAGTATACCTAGCGCGAACAAGTATCATAAACGTATTGAGAAAACGGAGCATTGTGATTGGCCGGCTTCATATTCACACAGGTTCACAGTAGGCAGGCGGCCAATCGCATTGCTTCGTTCTCTCAATACACTTACGATACGATTCCGATAGTTGTTCGTGCTAGGGGTACAGGGCCTCGATTCTGCTAAAGTAAAGCCACTGTCATATCAGGGACACCGCAAATAAAATCCATTAATATTCGACTTAAAAGCAATACAGGTAAAGTTTAAAATTGAATGGCTTTTTGTAAGGTGTAAAAAAATTGTAATTAAACTCTTTTCATTCAATTTAATTTAAAGTTTAGTTCAGCAGAAGAGTCAAAAATTTTATGCCCTTTTTAGCAATGTCTGTGGTATAATATAACAGAGGATTTTAGCTGAATAAACATAAATATTGATTTTAATTTTTTCTTGACCATAGACGAAAAATTAAACGATTTTGTTTTCTACTTCGTCGTCTAAGGTCGCCGCGCCTGAGTTATCGGGCGGCGGAAGCGATACCGCTTCTTTGCGGTGTATGGGGCCCCATCAAGACCGTGACGTGACAATCACTACCGTAAAATAACCAAAATAAAAAACAATCCTTAAGAAGTATTTAGAGAGTGGAGGTTTGGTCTCCAAAGGGCAAGCTTTATATACAATCGGGATTGACGATCAAATGATAAGGAAGTCAATATAAATAAAATAGATTTGCCCTGCAGGGGCAATGCTTTGACCACCAAGTTACTAGACCTCGCCCGACCCAATCAAATTTCTCCTTTATATCCGACTTTGAGGCGAACGTGTAGACGTCTACCGATATTCTTATAAACTATCGGAACTAATTAATGATTTTTAAATCATTTTTGAACATTGATTTTGATAACTCCGCTCAAACATATATACACGCAAAAATAGAATGTCAAACTTACTATTATACCCGACGAATCCCTGCGCCAGCTCAAAGTCGCTCTTGGGCCCGATGATGCTGCCGATGCAGAAGTCTGCTATCGCGGCCAACAAGATGATGAGCAGCACTATCTGCGCCTTCGCCTCCCACTCCATGCCCACTATCACTATGCCCGTGAGGAGTACTATTGTTATGCAGCCGTAGATCGCTTGGTCCTGTAGTTATAATCGTATGAATATCTTTAGTTAGTTTAGTTACTTTAGACAAGTGGCAATTCATTGGCCGGCGTGTTGTAGAACAGAACGATGAATGTATGGGATTGACACGCGTTTATGATGTTTATGTTTATGACAGTCGTCATTTAAATGCCATACATTAAACAATTTATTTTATTCTACAAACGTACTTTCACATGTCTAGAAGGGCTGAAATCTTTTGAAATAACACAAACTGGTATACTAATCTCCTTTTGCCACTTATACCTATAAAAATGGCAAAAGGAGATAAGTATACACTACACTCTTTCATACAACTTTATGAGAAAGTGTATACTTAGAAAAGTATACTGTAAGGATTATACTGTAAGGATTACAGTATACTTTTCTAAGTATACACTTTCTTTTTACAGTCAGTCAGAAAAGGAACTGAACAATAACAAAACGGAGCAGAATGAAACGAAACGAAATCTAATGAAATACGGTAATGATAAGATGTTACATTGAAACGGGGGCAGATTCGCGGGCAATAGTTAGTACATAATAATCTTTAGTAGGTAAGCAATATAATTATATACATGTATTTGTACAATTAGACACATACGCCCACTTAACTAATTTGTCTAATGCGTTGGAAAGGTACCTACGCCTACCAACTTCATTTTATATCAATGTCCATTTCATTACAAAAATTGTGATTAATTACGTTCCTATATCCGCGTGATATAATTATATTCATTTTTTCATTCAGGGTGTATTATGGCGTATTTATTTACTACATATGATCACACCTATATATGAAGGGGTAGGTAGAGTTGTATCAAGACCCAAATTCTTCTTAACTTTCTCGGTTAAAAGCTGTTCACTAGCCACGAAGAGCAATTACCACAGCAATTACAATAGTAATACACAAAAATAAAAGCTGCTCACCCAACTCTTGCTGATCATATAGGCCGATTCAGGTATAAGTGTGATGAGTGACTCGCCAAACCCGACGACATACATAGCACACGCCACGGCGTTCGCCATCGAGAATATCAACCCGATGGAGCCGCCGAACTCCGGGCCCAGGGAGCGAGATATCATGTAGTATGTGCCTCCTGGGTGAATATGAAAATCATTATAATTGGGTATATGCCAGTTGCTAAAAAAATAAATAAACTGAACTTATCAATTTAAGAATGGTAAAAGAGTGATAACAGTTGCGTCGGTTCTTATTTTATCGTTCTTATTTATTTATAATCATCCACCCAACCTATAATATAGTAAACTAGCTGACCCAGCGTACTTCGTACCGCCAAAATTTTACCACCCGCGTGGCGTCAGATCCCGTTCCCGCTGCACCCTCTACTATATTAAACATGTATTATACATATAAACCTTCCAATCACTCTATCTATTAAAGAAAACCACATCAAAATCCGTTGCGCAGTTTTAAAGATTTAAGCATACAAAAAGCGACTTTGTTTTATACTATGTAGTGATGATTTGACTGTAAAATATTATAACGTCACAAATAAATTTTTCTTACAATTTTCCTTATAAAATACCGTTTTGACGTTTAGTAAAAAGTTGAATTACCGTTTGACACAAGGCAACGGTAACCACTTTTCATCAGGTGGGCCGTGTACTTGTCTGCTACATAAATGGTATAAAAGAATAATAAATAAGAGCCGTACCTCCTTTGATGACTCCGTTCGTGCTGATGGCGGACATGGAGAGCGCCGTAATGGTGGTCACGACCGACGTTGTGAGGATCAGCACCATGGACTGCGCTGCCGGGTAAGTATATTATTCACTTCATTCCTATAAATATCTTAAAATTAAGTTACTGAACAAATGGGTCAATAATGCTTATTATGACAGTGAAAAACGTTTACAGTCAGTTTAGCTAGGCACATGGACTATAGGCACGTATAATATACTGCATCCGGGCTGTTTGGCCGTGGTCCATATGAAACTTGCGTTCTAGACGTTTCGTTGATCACTGCGGTCGACATCTTCAGTGGCGCAGGTCCGGGCGGCGACGAGTAGACCTCTACTCGTCAGCGATTTCTCTGCGACTGAAGTACGTCTGGAACGCACGTTTCATATGGACCACAGCCAAAAAGCTCGGAAGCAGTATATTCTACATGCAACGCCGGCCGTGAAAGCCTATAGACACGTGTCACTAAACGCGGCGCAAAAAAGGTGTACTATTTTGGTACAACATGCACAAAATAACATTATAAAGAACAACATTGACATAAACTTACTCATACATAACACGCATTTCATGTCGTTTTTTTTGCGATGCACTTTGTTAGAAATACTGTGTCTAAAGGTCTAAAGTCAGGCAATTAGTAGAGGTTGTGAGATAATAATCTCAAATAATACAAATAAGATATAGACGGACATCCAATTATTAAAATCGGAATAGATTTACTTACCTACCTAGCTGTGGCGAAATTATAGAATAATAATTACACTCTTTTGCAAAAAAAAACGGGCACTCAAGCAAAGAACTATTTTATAGTTACTATTAGTTTGTTTGACAATTTTAGGTATTGTTATCCTCAGAATTTTATAAATTAATTAGGAAGGAATAGTTTTCATCAGTTACATCATAACATTTTGATTAAATTATTGAGAAATAATGTTTAAGCTCAAAACACTATTATTGTACCTGCTCGCCTAATAAAAATGAAATGTGGTAATTTCTTTGTTTTTCTTGAATACATTAAAAACTGATAAATTTTTAGTATTGAGTGCGACCCCCTCTTGCTGAAATCACAGCTTGCATTCGTCAGGGCATGCTAGCGAGTATATCTTTTATGGATTCTTGGGGAATGCGTTCCCACTCCGCGGTAATCACATTCTTTAGCTCTCTGATGGTCTGCGGAGCCGGCTGCACTGATCTCACTCGTCGCTTCAAAACATCTCAGACATGCTCTATGGAATTGAGGTCCGGACTTCTAGCTGGCCGGTTCAAACGACGAATTCCCACTTCTAGCATGCTAGACAGGGGGGCGCGAGCGTTGTCGTCCATAAAAAAATAGTTTTCGCCAAGAGCGGTTAAAGAGGGTTGGGCATAAGGAATTAGAACTTCCGTTATGTATCGGTGTCCAGTCAGTGAACCGTTCTCGATGATTCTGCCAAGTCCTTCGAACTGTCGACCGACTCACATTTAGCCTCTGAGGCACGAAGCATTGACTGCAACCTTTTTCAAGCAGCGCAATAATTTTGCTCGCTTTAATCACTTTATCTACCATTTTCGAGATTGCTAAACAGCAATAACAATACTTTTAAATGTCAAGGACATCAGATAATTTAATAAAAATTGACAAAAAGTTAATTAGAGTCGTTATTAACTACAGGGAAATCGCGCCACAAAATGTAGTTAAAAGTTGTTTTCTTTGAAAACCAGGCTCAGTCAAAAATTCGAATTTGGAATGTACTTACTCTTATAAACATTATGGCACTTTTATAATTGGCCAGTAACATGTTCAAATGATTAAAACGTTTTTGGTATTTTATTTTTTTCAGCCAGGAAGAAAATCGAAACCGCCCGTTTTTTTTGCCAATGAGTGTATTATACACTTTGGAATCTAATACATGGACATATTCGTAAGTGTATTATAAATAGATACTAAGTTTATTTTACTTCTAAATCAAAAAGATATTGCCTTCCTGAGATTTTTATATACCAAACAGAAATAGACTTTAAATTAATGTCAATGTCAAAAGTAAAATTTTAATGAAGATCCTCGTAGGAACAAAATCTATGGTGTGATTATGATCGTCACTGAAATTTAAATTTTCTTTCCATTATTTTATGGCTTATTTTTATCCGTCACATATAAATTCTATACAGTATCGTGCTGCCGGGTCCTGTCTATATGCGTTTCAAGTTTAGGATTCTACTTTCACTTCACAAGGCGTCGCTTAGACTGACCTCCGCGGACCAGTTACTTGGTATTTTTAGACCCAGTTCGTGCATAAGTATGCATACATTGTAAGGTAGTGGAATTTATTATTATTATTTATTTATTAACGCTACCTAGACCCAGTGTAAGCATAGCTTAACTTGCTTGTGTTATGGAATCTAGAATGCGAATAAACATACTTAGTTACTTTTTTTATAAATACATACATATTATACAGAGAAACATCCAGACCTATGCAAATACTCATATTTATGCATACAAATATTTTGTACTTAGCGGGGATCGAACCCACGTCTTCTGAGTAGCGGCCGCGTTCACTACCGCCACGCCACAAAGGCTGCAATTTGTTTAAATTATCTTCTTAACTTTCCGTCTTGATGCAATTCTCAACTTGTGGCAGCTCTGAAAAGAATGTCCAAATCATAGCAAATCGAGCACCTCTTCCAATAACAACCAAAGCTTGTACTTAGTTTAGAGCCCCGAAACTTTTTACAACCACGAGAGGAAAGCCTGTCATGGCTCGCGATTGGTTGCGATGCGATGGCGCAATACGAAACCTCGACAGGTAAACTTACTTGCAGATTGAAAGTGCCTTAAGGTTCAATCCCCACTGAAGAAACATTTCTAGTACAAAAGTCTGATCACCACCGGCCGTTGTTCATTCAATGAGGATTGACTCTAATCTCATAAAGAGGACAAAAATTGTATAAGGAACCGTCTTAATGGTAACCCCGCCCGGTAAACAAGACTCATGACGCGTGCGGTTTTAGTCCGGTAACTACTCCCGATGGCCGGTAAGGAGGTATCCTAAAAAAAAGGTAACGCTTTACAATTTTAGTCCATCCTTACATCGTGCTCTAGCGAGCGCAATGAGCCCACCACGTAAAGATACTAACCCACGCCAGCTTGGCCCACGACCCAAGACAGCCGGAGGAACAACATCACGCCCCAAATGTTGAGCAGGCAGCGCATCAGCACGCCCTTGATCCAACCAAACTTCATGTTCGGGCTCGCGATCCCAGGGTCCGCCATGTCCTTCTCTAAGGTTTGACCTGGCTGGAAGAGATGGAAACTGAGTCATTTATGATATACTTTTAAAAAAGAACATTAGTATAGTGATCGACAAACTTGGTGAAACTGATCGCGGGGTTCGCGTCATTGGTTGATCATGATTATATTGTAATGTAATACTATAGTACATTACTGCCGCGGCCTTCAAGTGTAGTGTTGCCGGACGATCGTGAAGTATGCGGGCCGAGGCGCAGCCGAGGCACGCATTACGGAGTCCGGCAACGCACCGTTGTGGCCAAGGCTTGTATAGTGCTTTTCTCAAACAACGCGCGGAAATTAAAAACTAAGTAGTATCTAGGCAGATCTTTTTAGTTACCTACTTTTCAAAATCAATGACAAACAACGAACAAAAGTAATTTTCACGCGGCGAAATGTTCTTTTGTTTTTTATTTTTCTTACATTCAACAGCATTCTATTTGCAAGCCAGTTCTATATTTAAATAATGCCTTGGATAAGTTACCTCCTTGGTTGCCATGGTTCGAAGAAAAAGATGGTTCCATTTTTAAATTACACGACAGATATGAGTTTACATAATAATTTATTTGGCCGCTAAAACACGACAGATATGGATTTTCATACAACTTTATCCGGCCGCTGCTCGCATGTACAGGAATTACGATTTATCTCGAAGAAGGTTGTCAAATTAATGTTCACATTTCCAACCATGTTTGAGAAAAATTTCTTTTTAAATTTTTGTCTTATTGAATGATCTTCAAATCGATTCGAAAAGGTGGTAGATTTTGCTTTTGTCCGCATCTGTCGGTTTGTCAGTTCCGGTCTAGAGGGCGCATTGCTTAACCTATTTTCACCAAACTTGGAATACATGTTCTTTGATATAAAATTCAAGTTTTGTCGAGAGTTTTTTTTTTTGGTACAAGGTAAAATGGGTAAGAAAGGGGGCAACTTTTCTGTCGCGTTAATAATGAACGGATCTGATGACTTTTGGCTGAAACGCCAAGGAAGTGATTGCTCACAGGTTGTTGTGAAAAAAAAGGTGAACTTCGTTATAAAAAAACATACCTACATACATAAAATCACGCCTTTGTCCCCGGAGGATTAGGCAGAATCGAATTGATACCCACATTTCACCAGTGTATTTGGTCCCACGTAATAGGGGGTGAGCCTATTGCTGTATTCCGAGCACTATTGTTGACTCGAGCCATATATATCTATCTGTCTGATGTTACACAGTTTAAAGTCCTATCCCTTAGTCGCCTTGTACGAGACCACATGGGAAGAGATGACCCCATCTCTACTTGCTGGGAACCACGCGGCGGGATTTATAAAAAAGGAATAAGAAAAAGCGGTAAGAATTTGCTGTAGCGTTTATTTAAGAACGAAACTTCATTATTTTTTGGTGAAATATCCAGGGCTGTTCAAAAAGTAGACATGTATCGTTCTTTTATTTTATTCTTTTTAAGGAGACCAGATCTGTTCAAGGGTATGTGAAAAATGTGGCTAAGGGTGCTCGCGAGGTCAACTGTTCATAGAACTTTTAGTTTAGACACCTTCAGATGTGGCTCGGTGGCTCAGTGGCCAGAACATTCACCCTGCAAGGGAAAACTTTGCGATGGAAGCAGAAACTACTGAACCGACTTTGATGCGGCTTTTTGTTTACAGAATTAAAATCTTACGTTTGTTTGATCGCTATTGGTTGAGTAATACCGGAGATATTACTCAAAGTTGTGACAACCGACATTCATGCGGGCGGAGTTGGCATCAATACTCATTTCTCGATACATTTTTTGCATTCCATAATGTAACACAGCTAGTAGAGGTAGTGGCGTCATATTTTTGATGCGATTGATATATGCCACGTACTCAACATAACCTGTTTACAAATTTAGAATGCGTAATACCCCACCCACCAAATGCATATCGCCCACGAGCTATCAAGTGCTATGCAGGTATTTAGCCCATGAGTAAGGGGGCACAGATCACGACCCATGGTGTTTAATTGAACGACCATCTACGGGGCTCGTTATCTCTTGAACTTAGGTTAATTAGTCCACATCTGTTGTGCTAGACTAGGCCACGTGTTGTTTATTTCCCTTGGGATATCAGGTTATAAAGGTGAGTGGAATATATCATGGACGGTGGAAAGACCTAGCAATGAATAGGCTAATAATTTGGTATCACGAAAGACCTCTACTTTGCCAGTAACATGTTCAGTTTTTTGTAGCTGTCATAAAGATATAACAAAAAGCGCTCTATAGGTATCATGACATGACATGACATGACATCTGATACTAAAAAGCACAGTCATACAAAAAAAAAGTTTTGGCGTACCGTTCCAAATTCAAACAGATGACCTCGGCTTGTCTCTCAACAACTCAGCTAAGCAACTCGTCTAGTAGTAAATACACCAATTTCGAAGTCATTGGGTGCAAGTGACGTCACTGTCACACGCTGAGAAGAAAATTACTATTCAATCCTTTGGGGTATTTTTTCTTCGGATCTTCGATGCCCCTTACATCCTTTTGTCTTTCAACCTTAAAATACCCACTTAACTTTATAACCTAGTTTCCCATGGGAAACGACTTGTGAGTAGACTGAGTTAAATAGTGGAGTGGGCGAATATATACCCACTCAACCTAGTCCCCTAGGGAAAATGAAGCGTGGATGGATTACATTAATATGTAAATATATTGTACGGATAGATATCGACAGTTGGAAGATTAATGGGTGGGTGAAAGCGACAATGATAGTTTTCATAAATCCATACTTAATATTATAAATGCAAAAGTAACTCTGTCTGTCTATCTGTATGTTACGCGTTCACACCTAAACCACTGAACCAATTTTGATGAAATCTGGTATACGGGTAGATTAGACCTTGGGAAAGGACATAGGCTATGTTTGGTCGCGATAACCGACATCCACCCGGGCGGAGCCGCGGGCAAAAGCTAGTAATAAATAATTACAATAATATTCCACAACATTTTACACAACGCCATCTAGATCCATGGTAAGCATAGCTTAACTAGCTTGTGTTATGGAATCTAGAATGCGGATAAACCAAGGAGGACAGAATATGTTTAAGTAGATAATAGTAGTTTATGATACTGTTGCATAATAAGGGTTCTTATAACACGAGTGTGTTTTAAAAAAACGAGCCGTAGGCGAGTTTTTTTATAGTATCACACGAGTGTTATAAGACCAAGTTATGTACAGTGTCATACACTATTTTATCTACTCTCATACTATAATACATAAACTAATTTATTTTACAAACAAAACCAAACTTTGTTTAATTTAAATGTAAAAAAAGAAATATTTTGGCGCCAAGCGCGTTTCTTTTTTTTTTCTTCCGAATCGGCCGTTTTTTTTTTAAAGTAGAGGTTCAGTCCATATGGCAGTTGTATAGGTGTATCGTTATGATTAAAAAGTTATTTTATGATATAGGTGTCCATACAAGACCTGTATCGTAATAAAACTTTTTTTTTGGCCTGTGCGTAATGTTTGTCATAAGAGTTTTGATTTCCATTTTATAATCTTTGTATTATAGTATCAGAGTAGATAAACATACTTAGATACTTTTTTTTTATTACGACATACATGTTTGTTGAGAAATGAATAAATAAATAAATAAAATGCCAAGTGCTCGCTTTCTATACAAAGATTTGGCAAAGCGACTGATCGACGCTACGCGTGACCAGAAGACTGGTTATTATCTTACACAGAGGCTAAAGCATTGCCATTCAACGTGGCAATGCTGCCAGCCTTCTGGGAACTTTACCGGTTGGTGATGATGCGGAGGAATTTCACGACGCATTATGTATGTATATATTCCAGTTATTTAATTTAACTTGTTTTAGTTTCTAGTTTTAAATTTAATTTAGTATCATTTATAGTCTAAATTCTGTATCCCTGGTCACAGTTGAAATCAATAAATAAAATAAACATATTATACATAGAAACGCCCAGACCAATGCAAATATACATAATTGTTCATGCATTCAAATATTTGCTGGGAGCGGGTATCGAACTGCGTAGCGGCCGCGTTCACTACCCCCACGCCACAGAGACTACCATAGAAGCTATACGCATATTAACGTAAGTATTTGCTTATCCCAGTAGGAAGGAAAACCAGGCCTACCAGGACAGTACCACTTATTATCAATTTAGCAAAATGCAGAATTTCTTTATGTTACAGAGTCGAAGGATCAAACATGGCGTTAACTGTGGAGACGGCTACAAGGGAAATGAAAGACCTCAGAGGAGATAGATTGACTGTGTGGAAGATTATATGGCTAGGAACGGAGTGAATGTTCAGATGACTGACTGCAACCAGTGGTGAGTTGCGCCCACCTTAAATAAATATGGGATAAGAGCAGCAGGATAACGATGAGAGTACCAGTTTTTGTCTTTTTCCCAGTCTTCTGGCAACACACAAAGATTTTGATTTGATTCCCGTCCAATTGAGCAGTCCGACTGGGGAACCTTAACCTTACTGAATACCGCGGCCATAATAACCTCGTGTTGTGTTTCCGGCGTTGAGTATGGCAGCCAGAGCTCATTGGAGAGGTTTTGTGCTGTCAGTGGTAAGACCAAAGGCTATTCCTGCTTTGTCTTCTATACTGACGGCACAGAAACTCTCTGTATTTACAGGGTCGGCAGCAAAAGTGTCCCTTGATGTTGCACAGGTCCATAGGCTACGGTAACCACTTACCATCGCGTGGGCCGTGTGCTTGTCTGCCACCTTAGTTGTATAAAAAACCGTGTTAGCTACCTCAGTATCGCAAAAAACATGCACGATATTTTAGAAGGCAGATACTAGGATAACATGTTTACTAAGAGGTCTCTCGTGACACGCGTCCAATTAATTGATATTAAGCAATTATCGCGATTAGTTGAGCATTTAATACTTTGAGGTTAAAGTTCATGACATTGTACCATGATTGTGTTGTTATGACACTAAGTAGGTGCCTAAAGTAGGTATAACTAGCTTTCTACAACGATCCACACTGAGCCATAACCGTAACGCATTTATACACACACATGGGACGGAGAGGCCTTCTACAGAACCGGGGCAAGAAATTAAAAATGAATTGATCGAATAGAAATTATTATCGTTGGAAATAAGGAATTAGTAGGTTTGCGAATTTTTCCAACAGATTTAAGTCAATATCCAAGGAAAACATGCGAAAGTCCCTTTCTAGGGCGAATACGTTATCTGTATCTATCCTAGATATCTGAAATTCTCTTCTACATACACGTCTTAAGGCTATACCGGGTGTAAGCGAACGCTTTAAAGCCGAAGGCCCCCGGTAGTACTCCGGGTACACTACATATTGGCATAATATTTTTTCGATTTGGTGATGGTGGTGATGGTGGCGATGGTTTCGTGATTTTCGCTTTCGGCTTCAAGAGCGTTCTCCTTACACCCGGTATAGGAAGGAACCTCCAACAGCGTAATCATTTTTTTTTAAATGATCCAACTGGCGTTGAATTCGACTTATCATGTGCCCTCGTACAAAACAGCACTCATGCATATCATTAAATCGCAGCAAATCACAACTAGTTAGACAAGATACTCACATAAGCACTTTTTTGATAGTTTTAATTGCGTCTTATAAATATTAAGCGTCAAAATATGTAAAAATAATGTACAAAGCCAGCGGTCAGTACAATCATTTCATAATAATATTACGTTTCAACATTAAGCACGATCCTAATTAAAACTTTGATAAACTCCTAATTTTTGCAAAAGTTAAAACAACACGGTATCATGGCGGATCTAATTTTATGATGTGCACAAGAACAGTCATGACAGCTGCACTAATAAGTGGTCTTTAATGGTATACTTTGGGACACATATCATAGACCTAGACAAATAAGGCCCTGCCCTGGCGCGCCCGGATTGTTTGTAACAATCTATGGTTGATAAATTTGAGCTTTTCCACCGCCGTACTTTACACACCAAAACACACCCTAGAAAAGTGTATTGCACGTATAGAGCACATTTTAGGACCAAGATATATATGTCCTGAGCAATAATGAAGTTGGAAATATTCCGAGCAACACATATTGTGCCTACAATACCTTCCACACGCACAAGCATTACCACAATTTTGCCTGCGCAGGTCGCTTTGTACACTAAACACCGTTCGTGTGGTGGGTAAGATACACTTACGGACGTTGTTCCGTGTACAGTCGACAAAGGAGATACGGTCGCACTTTATCATATATAGCTGTATGGAAAGGTGCGAGGCGTAGCGGTAGTGAACGCGGCCGCTGCGCAGGAGGCGCGGGTTCGATCCTGCTCAGTGCAAATATTTGTATGCTTGAATATGGGTATTTGCTTTGGTCTGATCGTGCCTCGGAGAGCACGTTAAGCCGACCGTCCCGGCTGCCATACTAATATCTATGGCAGTCGTTACGGGTAGTTGGAGCCCTCAAAAGTCCAACAACTGATCTAAATGCAATGCTTTGATATCGGCTTTGGTTTTGGTCCGATGGAGGGTCGCTTCACCGAAAATTTTAGCCAAATCCGCAGTTGGACTGGTAAAAGCGGACCGCAGACTCCAAGTTGATAGCTTCGGATGCGACTGGGATTAACACTAGGATGAAGAATAAGAAGCTGTATGGAAAGGTGCAACCATATCTCATTTGTCGACTGTACAAACCTGCAGGCGCCAGCAAGATTTTTGTGAAGGCTGTGCGTGTGGTAAGCCTATATAACCACCCCATCTCTTTCCAATTGTTGGCTGTCTACATCAGACCCTCGCCCTCGCAAATGCGTGGAGATGTTGCTTCCTTGGCAATATATTACCGTCTCTACCATGGTGAATATTCTGATGAGCTTTTCCAATTGGTCCCACCCTCTCCTTTCCTACACAGGACAACACGAGCAGGGTTTAAATTTCACCACCCGTATACGGTGCAGAATATTCCTTCAAGAACCAAGCGGTTTGATGACTCCTTTCTTTGTCGCACCATTAAGACCTGGAAGTCCTTGCCAGCTCACGTGTTTCCTTCTGCCTACAGTCCCGTGTCCTTTAAGCAGGACGTGGAAAAGCATCTGACTTTGCCTTCAGCTTACCATCAGGCGAGGTGAAGTCAAATTGACGTGTCCAATATAAAAAGGCCTGCAAGTGAGATTTGCTGAGTCCCAAGAAACATAAAACGCCTAGTAATATTATGTATCTTTAATAAGAAAACAATCACAAATACTGATTATTGTATACAGATATTTATAACCGGTTATTTATACCTATCAATAATATCAATTATCGCGGTTACGGATCAACCACAATTTACCTGCATAACAATATGTGAACAAAAGTATAACATAATATAAATAAAAACAACTAGTGCATTAGATCTATGATAAGCCCGTGAAGGCCAAATTACGCTCAATGGAATTACGGTTATGCATATTAACAACTATACAAAAACTACAACACTAGTTATAAAAATCTATTCAAAATTCAGTTTCGTTTTTATCTCCATCTCCCAAATGTCAATAAAGCCGGTCAAGTGCGAGTTGGACGAGCGCACCGACTAAGGTTCCGTACAAACTTAAACTTGTTATTTTTAGGTGTTATACGTGAGCATTTCGTTTGAATTTCAATTTGGCACGTCCTCGTATTTCTGATCAAGACAATTTGACAACGAGATCTTTTAAATCCAAACTATTTCATCAAACGAACGCCAATCTATCTTTCATTTTAGACATAGTAAAGGAACTTTAGAGCTCAGAGACCGGTCTCCTACTCTTGCTGAATCTCATCTCCCAATTCGCCTAATGATCTTATCTAAATTTCCCATGAATGTCGAAAACAATCACGATTCAATGTGCTTTCTTGCGAATTGTACCATAAGAATACCGTTTTTGACATTTGAAAGATTGAGATTAAATCAAGATTCAGTTTTCAACATATTTTTATTATGAGAATTGGCCGTCTTATTTTATCGTGACCGTTCGTTTCTCTGCACCACCTTTGGTTGACTGGTAGAGAATGCCTGTGGCATTAAGTCCGCCATGTCAAGTACATGTCAAGTGCATGAAGTTTATAAATAAATAATTGGTAGCTCCTACCGTCTGATCAAAGTCAAATCAACGTATGATCGACAGGGTGTACTATTCCAAATCGAATGCCAAATAATCGAATATCAATTGATCGACCACTATAAAGGGCGTACTATTCCAAATTGAATGCCATATAATCGAATATCAAATGATCGACTACTATAAATCGAACATCCGAATAAATACTCGAGCGTTTATGAAATCGAATGTTAAATATATCGAACATTCAATATATGGTACACTCAATACATCGAGTATTCAAAATATCGAATGTTTGTTTGATCGAGCGTTCAACGCATCGCATATTCATTCTATCGAAATATCAACATAGGCACTGAATACTTTTGATGTGGTAGAATACAAGAAAAACACTAGGCAAACGCGGGATCGATGTATTGAGTGTACGATATATTGAATGTTCGATATATTAAACATTCGATTTCATAAACGTTCGAGTATTTGGATGTTCGATTTATAGTGGTCGATCAATTGATATTCGATTATTTGGCATTCGATTTGGCATAGTACACCCTGATCGACATAAACTTTTGACAATATCAAAGGAAGGTACCTACATAAAAACTCGGCTTACTCCATGATAAATGGATCCACTCAATTGTCATGGATGAGCTCACCAAGGGATACTCAAAGTATTACTAAATACGGTATTATTTTATGATCATTTTATTAAGGCTAACATTTGGCATTATTATTTGACGACCATTTAGGGGCAGGCCGACCATTTGGGGTTATGTAAAACTACCATCAATAGGGCACACGTACCAGATTACGTTAGACACTTACCTTCCTAGATAACGAAGCGTTGTGGAGCTCATCTAGAGTTGGTCGTGGAGCAGCGTGGAGTGATAAAACGTTTCTGTAGTTGTCCAACCTTGGTAGGGCTTCTCTTGTGAAATGTCTGTAGATAACGAGAACTTTAAATATCAATTAAGTTATTAATGTAATTATTATAGTGACTGTCACCCTTACATAGTTTAACGAGCTATAAAGGAGTAGTACCTGAACCTGCCTTAATGAAAATTAAGTAAGTTACGAGTAACTGTACGAGGTTTTTAAACTTTAGGGGGGATTCTAGAACAAATAACTTTCTGGGGTAATCTGTAAAAGGGTGAATCGAGTTGAATCAATTAGTTGAACACCCAGGTGTTCCGCGGTAACTTCCTTAGAACCGAAGTTCACCTAGGTGTTCCACGGTAACTTTCTCGGATCGCGTATCTTACCTAGATGCTTCACGCTAACTTTCTCGGACCCCGTAGTTCACCTAGACGATCCACAGTAACCTACTCGGAACCCGTAGTTCACCTAGATGCTCCACGGTAACTTTTTCGGACCCCGTAGTTCACCTGACTGCTCCACAGTAACTTTCTCGGACCCCGTAGTCCATCTAGATGCTCCACGGTAACTTTCTCGGACCCGTAGTTCACCCAAATGCTTCAAGTCAACTTTCTCGGACCCCATAGTTCATCTAGATGTTCCACGGTAACTTTCTCGGACCCTATACTTCACCTAGATACTCCGCGGTAACTTTCTCGGACTCTGTAGTTCACCTAGATGATCCACGGTAACTTTCTCGGGCTTGTAATTCACCTAGGTGTTACACGGTATAAATCGTAATAACAAGTTCTATTTGAAAAAACCTTTTTAAAAACAATCTTTTTTTTTTTTTTTTTCTTGCATTGTCATCCGAACTGAACGTGCATACCAAATTTCAGCTCAATCGGTTGAGGGCAAGTGCCTTAAAATTGAGTTATAAGATTCCACCCGAACAAACATACAATATAAGCTTGTAAAAAGCAGTCGACTAATCCGCGTAATTTTTGCTTACATCAGCATGACGAAAGTGTGTTGTTTCTTATTTACCTGAAACTTTTGCCATATTTGGTGTCGGTCGCTGTCAGAGGATCGTCGCTATCCATCCCAGAGCCCTCCGAGTCTTCAGTGACGTGAGATTCGGTCTGGTCATCCTCCATCTGCGAACAAACATAATATTTCCAAATTATTGTTATGGAAATGCAAGGCTCGTCGGGTGTACCTTGAAGAAAAAATTGGCGATTAGGTCAGAACACCAACTGTCTTGTATGAAAAACTAGCTGTTGCCCGCGAGTTCGCCCGCGTGGAATTGTGAGCTCGTTCCTCCAAACCATGGGAACCTATTCCCAGGATAAAACGAAGATATAGCCCATGAATTTCAACTAGATTCTTTCAACCATTAGAGCGTAATTGAATAATAAATATCCAAAAATATTTACTTCACATTTATAATATTAACAGGAAATCGGATATGATTAGCATATATATCATTACTAGTTTTTGCCCGCGGCCCCGCCCGTGCGGATGTCGGTTATCGAGACCAAACATAGCCTGTTCTTTCTCAAGGTCAAATCTACCCCTATACCAAATTTCATCATAATCGGTTCAGTGGTTTAGGCGTGAAAAACAGACACACACATACACTTTCCCATTTAAAATATTACTATAAATATGTCTGTAGAGGCAAATATGGAAAGGATGGCTATTGAGCCATTGTGGATGGAGAGAGCTACTCGGTGGTATAAAAAAGGGGGAAAAAAGCAAGTGGGATTGTTGTACGCTCGAAAACGAAGACCAATCCCACACGATGATTTGCTATCGTTAAATAGGTGTATTTCCCGCGTCTCCCTGGCTTAACAGGTCAGTTAACTTTGATAAAGGACATCACCTAGTCAATAATATGTATGCTTGCATAATCGCCATCATATCTAATCTCTATGTAGCATTCGTCGGCTCAGCTAATTTGGCTCTCGCCAGCAGACTTGCAGTTATTTGTCACTTTGTATGTTTGAAAATCAGTCTAAATTACGGATACAATTCATTTAGGTACCTAAAATTTTTGAAGGACATAGCAACTCCTAAACTACCTTAAAAATATCAATCAATCAATTAGCCCACTGCAGTCGACTGCTGGACATAGGCTTCTCCCAATGTGCGCCATTTCGTACGATCCTCCGCCTTCCGCATCCAGTCCGTCCCAGCCAGCTTTTTCAGGTAATCGGTCCATCTGGCCAGGGGGCGTCCTACCCTTCGTTTCGCTAGGACTCGTCTGCTCCAACGGCCCTCGGTCCTTCGACAGACATGATCAGCCCATTGCCACTTCAGCTTGCTTATTCTGCGAGCAATGTCGGTAACTTTGGTTCTTTGTCGGATCACCTCGTTTCGAATTCTATCCTTCAGAAAAACTCTAAGTATAGCTCGCTCCATAGCACGCTTTTAGTTTATGGACTAGCCCTACTTTCAGTGTCCACGTTTCGACACCGCAAGTCATAATAGGTAGGACGCACTGGTCAAAGACCTTTGTTTACAGGCATTGCGGTATGGTGGAAGAGAAGACTCGACGTAGTTTGCGAAATGCTGCCCAACCCAGCCGAATTCTTCTGGCTAGTTCTTGCTCGAAGTTGTTTTTATCGAGCTGGATAACCTGGCCCAGGTATACATATTTTTGGACAGCTTCAAGCGTCATCCCTTCGATGGCAATCGGTCTCGGTGGAACAAACTAGTCATATAATAAAATCCAAACTTTTGGGTTCGTTGCTTACAATTAATGCCACCATTAAACCTAAAATTTCCTATCACAATTTTTGCAACCTAGTCTACGCAAAACATACAGGACCTGTTCAGTGATCGCAGATGCTGTTCTGTGTACTCCGAATACACAAGATTTTATATTCCCATTAAATGTCTATCCATAGTGATTTATTACAACAACAGCACCAATGTAAGTTCATAAATAGAGCGCTAAAAGAACACTGGCCTATAACAAGTACCGCAAAAATTTTATATTTCGCTAATCGGTCTTCTTGAACGTCAGGGTTCTTTAAAGTTCTAGCATGTGTCTGCAGTTTATGTACTTCTTGTGACATGTACAAGGAAATGGTCTACCTGAGAATAAAAAGACCTTTGGTCGGAGAACTTCTTACTGTCTCAGCCCATTTTCCTCAGTAAGAGGTGACACTCGTTGCCAGACAGAAGGTCTCCAGCAGTTTCATCAACCGTACAAATATCTCAGGATCTCTGGTGTATGTATAGCATACACTGGGCTACATTTTATAAATCCGGAGACTACATAAACTGAATACCATAAATAATACATATTTAATCAAGACCTCAAGTTCCACTTTACTAGAACTAATGGTGAGGTGAGTAGGTATATCGAATATATTTTTAACCATTATTGTAAGAAATAGTATAGTATAATCACTACATAGTATAAAACAAAGTCGCGTTCTCTGTCCCTATATCCCTTTGTACGCTTAAATCTTTAAAACTACGCAACGGATTTTGATGCGTTTTTTTTTAATAGAGAGAGTGATTCAAGAGGAAGGTTTATATGTATAATACATGTTTAATATAGTAGAGGGTGCAGCGGGAACGGGATCTGACGCCACGCGGGCGGAAAAATATTGGCGGTACGAAGTTCGCCGGGTCAGCTTGTAAACAATATAACAAATGTTTTTTTAGGAGCAGAATATTTATGATCTAATACTAAAACGTTAAAACACAAGTCACGAACGTAATTTGTGTCAATATTCATATTTATCGCTCAAATTCTTGTGAAAAGAATTTCAGGGCCGTATTTATTACAAGTGGAGGGGACTCGAACCTCGAGCAGCGATGAACATGTCTTGTACGAGTTCTTACCGGTACGAATGAATTGATTTAGTAACTTTATAAATTCTAAGACGTTAAAGTAAATTTGCACGGTATTACGGCCGCTTTCCACAATTCGCGATATTATAGACGCGTGCGCGATTTCACAGCCTACGCACCGTGGAATGAGGCTCGTCCGTGATATTGCAGATACATTTTTGTCAAAGTAAATACGTCCAAGTCTGCGTCCGAGACCGTGAAACCACGCGCCGTGGAAACCCGACGTTGGACCAGCGGCTGACTTGATAAAATTGGAAGGAGTTAGTAGCAGTACTAGCAGTATCTTCCTTCCTTTTTCCATTCTTCCCTTCCCTCTCTATTGCAGGTGCAATTGTTCACAGAGGTTACGATAACCACTTACAATCAAGTGGAGCGTGAACTTAGAGGAAAATGGGCAAAAAAGAAACAGTATCCAAAAGTGTTATATATAACGTAACAGAGAATGATTCACAAGGTTAAACAACAAATCTTTAAAATGACGTTGACACACAATTAAGGAGTAGATAATTTAATTTATACACATTCGTGTATTGTTTTAGAATCTGTTTGGACAGGTGTATGTAAACCTGACCTTATTATTTTAGTAGGTACCTATACATCTACCAGTGGAAAGGAGTCCTCATCACCCGATTTCTGCCGGCTTTACTAGATCGAGGTAAGGTTTTTGCATATTTTCGGACTTCGCCACTAACACTCTGGCTCTGATGTGAAAGCCTCGGATAAAACAATCATGTTCCTTATACCGTTTCCCACGACAATTTATATTCAAGAAACGCATAAACCGCTTGTAACTGAACGAAACTGTATATGACTGTACGTAACAGTATTGGAGCGATGCTAGCAGGAAATAAATTTATTTCTATTTGTGTTTAAAGACTGCGTTCCCATTGAGGCGAAGATGAGCGGAGCAGAGCGGAGATCCGAGTAAGCAGGCGATTACTATTACTGGAAATTCACGGCTCGTCTACGTTCTGCATAGTAAAGATGAAAAGAATTGTACCAAACTGCAGAGTAGAGTTTCTCCGCCCTACAGAATGCCGCGGTCATAACTACCTCGTGCTGTGTTCCCGGAGGTGAGTAGGGCAGCCAGAGCTTTTGTGCTGTCGCGCGGGTGTCATATGTCACCCAAGGTGTAATAATGAACTACCATTTCTAAACGCTTTGTTTTATGTTGCTGCCCTCTCAGGTAATCTTCGATTATAATATATAGTCCCATTCAGTTGCGTACCAACCGACATACCACATACCAGGTCTGCGCAGTGAGATGTTAAAGTTGCTGGGTGACGTATATGCACCGCTCGACCAATCGCGGAAGTTTTTGAAAATGAATATTACGACGTAAATACAGTTTTATATTGCGGTAAGTCAATTAGTTACTTATTCTTCATAAATTATTGCATTGTATACTTTATCCTTTATAGAAATAATATTTCAAAGTCGTTCTTTTATTTTAGGTTATCATGGCCATGTCGAGAGATCGGTGTAGTCCACTTAGAGCACCCAGCCGAATAGCACCTGAGCGAATAGCACCTAACCATGTCCATGAACAACACCTATCAAAATTTTTGGCAGGTGCTATTCGTGGATACTAATTTATTTTTACAATATCACCTTATAGAAAGGTGTCTAAAAGAAGAGATATCGCAAAGCGCATCAGATAGTAGTTAGGAAGAGACCTGTTTGGAGGAGTTTTTTGATGTATAGATATATGCTGATAAGGGGTGGAAAAGGGCGATGTAATTTCTGTAGCAGGATTTGAGACCGAAGTACTCGTAAGCAATATGACATCATTTGTCTATACTAGAATATTGTTGTTTACCACATTTGTGATGATAATATCATGGCATAGTAATACATCATTTATATTAAAACTTTATTTTAAAAAGCCTGTATGCTGAAAACTATAAGTTCTTATGATTAAAATTTTTATTGATCTAATTGAATCTAAAATTTTAGTTGTTTTTATGAATACATACTTTTCAGTTTTCTACTAAGATTTTTAAAATAACTGTCATAATTCGTTAATTATATTTACGAAATAAAGCTATTTTTAAGTTCATTCTGATTCAGTTAAATTGAGACAAATTTTATTACTTTTTAATGGGTGACACATGTATCCCGCGCGACCAATCAATGCATTTTTTCGACTACTGTAGTTTCCTCATAGCAATTTTCCAGATGCGTCCAAAATTTGCAATTTGGAGCTCGAAGTCGGTTTATTGTTTTTGATTGGTATGTTTGGTTTTCCGAGAGCGACCTCCCAACCCTGAGAAGGAAGCCTGCGCCGCGTCAGTTGTTTAGCAGGCGCATCGACTTGCTGGTTAGCTTGGCTGGGTTTAAGGATGTTGGTGACGCTAGTAAACCAGAGAATAGCGGAAAAGTTTAGTTATTGTGTTACAGTAGTGTCTATTATGATGGAAATCGCTTCTCTAACTACAATGCATCTCGTTTCATCTCTGTTATACAGTGCCATCCATCTCTGCTACACAGTTCCAATCGTCTCCTCTCCATGGAAACACCCATCTTTGGCACAGCTTCGCCACGCTCGTCTCTACTAGTCACCATAGTCACCACATCTTTGGGATCGCCTCACCTATACCCTACTCCTACACATATATATACTGTCATACTATAGGATAATCCTGTTAAGTATAATTTGAATGATGTAACCATGTCTTTTAACTATTTCAGAAATGATTGCCATTTTACAGATATTAGACGTTTAATCGTCAGAATCACAGATAAATATAATATAATTCTACAGGAACAAAAAATGGTTACATCGTAACTTCGAATGACAGGTAGGCAGCTGTTTAGTTCGGGAGTTATAACTAGATGGCGACATTGTTTTTTATAATTTTTATTATTAAAATTAACTTATCAAAAATAAAACATAGATTAAACACATTACTGAGTTACTGAGTATGACTAAATAAAACTGTTAACAGTCTAATCTACATTGATTCTATCAGATTCTGCACTAATTGTTAACGTAACAGACATAATGCCCTATCACTTACCATTTCCTCGAGTATCGGGATCCTAGGCGTCGACATCTCAAGCGACGTCCAGTACCGCAGCCATTTGGAGGACAAGGCCAGGTTGGCATCTAAGAAACTTGGAGTGCTTAACAAAGCGAAGCGGTACTTCTCTGCGGGGCAACGACTCCTTCTTTATAAGGCACAAGTTCGGCCCCATATGGAGTACTGCTGTCACCTTTTTGCCGGAGCACCTGCATACCAGCTTGACCCCTTCGAATCGATACAAAGACGGGCGTTGAGGCTCGTCGACAATCCCATACTCGCAGGCGCTGTGGAACCTCTCAGCCTCAGGAGGGACTTTGCCTCACTGTGTGTGTTCTACCGCCTATACAATGGTTTGTGCTCAGATGAATTGTTTGACATGATGCCGACAGCTACTTTCTATCACCGCACCGCTCGCCATAGACAGGGAGTTCATCCTCACACATTGCGACCAGAAATGGTGCGAACCGTGCGGTACGAAAGGAACTTCATCCCACGCACGCTCAAGCTATGGAACGAGCTCCCTGCTGTGGTTTTCCCCAGCGACTACAATATGGGGTTCTTCAAGAAGGGTATTAGAAGGTTTCTTCAGGGTCGGCAGCGCGAGTGCGACGCCCCTGGTGTTGCACACGTCCATAGGCCACGGTAACCACTTTCCATCAGGTGGGCCGTGTGCTTGTCTGCCACCTAAGTGGTATAAAAAAAAAAAAAAATGCCGCTAGATGACACAAAAATAAATAAATAGCACGATGGTCACGAAATCCTTATTTATTACAATACCAACGAGTTTTATATGCTTGCATGATCATGTGTTTAAGTTCTGAAATAATTTACGTGATTCTAAGTCAGCAAATAAACGTTTTAATATGGTTTTAACTTTTTATTTCTTTAAATGAGTCTACTAGTGCCATCTATTCATTTTGTAATATTACTAAAGATATTTACCATGGTCAGAATACTGTGTAACAGAGGCTCAAGGCATTTCAATTAATTCAGGTACTGTAAAAAAAACATCTAAAGAGTTTATCATCTCTAGTAAATACATGCCAACAATTTCGAACTATTTCGGCTCCGAACTATTTCGAACTTGAGGACGCACTGCATCGCGCTATGAAAGTGTTTCAGTGATTGATTAGTTTGTAAATAATATCAACCGCTGTTAATAATACATGATGCTAGTTATGACTAGCAACGTCAAGTTATTTTAACATCGATAAAAATACCTATACTCGACATATTTTTTCCTTCCTTGCATATATTATAATGGGATAGAAATGTGGTTAATTAAAAACTCGTATGTAATTATTTTTAAATCATATTTGGTTAATTTTCAATTATTCTTGAAGTTTAACCGATCAGTTACAAAACGATTTTCACATATAACCACATATTCTTACGTCTAGTTCCCTCTTGAGTAGGCCCGCGACTTGTTTTTTATCCTTGCTTGCTTCATGAGCTCCCTTTGCTATAATTTAATCTATACTATTTTTTAATGATCAATTAAAAGTATCTTTGGCCGATTAAGAGTTAACACTATTGTGTACTGGTTCTCATAAAACCATGGTCCCTCATACATAGCACCTTACTTAAAGTCTCGTCAACAAGTTCATTCATTCACAATGAGCTATTAAATGTAAATTGATTCGAAATACTTCGTTGCTTTTGCAGCATGGCAAATTAGATTACCAGTAGCGGAACTTTATGATGCAAAAGTCATAAGTCATTTTAATACCTTGAGCATAATATTGTACAAATACTGATTGGTCTGACAAGCATTGTTTTACCACATAAATTATTAAACAATGTAGTCTTGATAAAAGGGTTCCGTATTTACCCTTGTTTTTGAAAAAAGAAAAAGAATATTCCGAAATTTTCGAAATTACTAATATTCCCTCTAACCTCTCCAACTAAGCTAAATTGCTTGTGCTAGGAGTGGGTTCATGTCGGTAGTACAATGGCCAGGATTCGAACCCAGGCCCTCTCGATCGTAAGGCCGACTACTTAACCACTAAGCTACCGATGCTTCTATGACTCTGGGTATGGGATTCTAAAAATTAAGACGACAGGATCCTTGATACATTTTGACTATTGATTACTTTAACTATTAGAGCAGTGTTGGGCAATTGTCAATTGCAATTAAAAAAATATTAAACAATTAAAAATCCCGACTGCTGACTAAAAGACCGAAACAAGTAAACCTGAGTGTTGTCTAAAAGATCGAAACATATACTACCTACTGAGGTGGCAGACAAGCACACGGCCCACCTGATGGAAAATGGTTACTGTGGCTTATGGACGTGTGTAACACCAGGGGAGGCAAACTCGTGATGCCGACCCTGTAAACACAGAGAGTTTCTGTGCCGTCAGTATAGAAGACAAAGCGAATAACCTTTGGTCTTCCCATTGTCAGCACAAAAACTCTCCAGTGAGCTATGGCTTCCCTACTCACCGCCGGGAACACAACAAGAGGTTATTATGACCGCGGTATTCTGTAGGGCGGAGGCACTTCCCCAGTTGGACGGGAATACCGTCGTGTCCTACCTCTCCTTTGTTAGACAGCAGGCTCTACCCTATTGCCAATCATAAACAAAAAGAAAAAAATTATGGGTATGGCCTTCTGACAAACTTGTTTTGATCTTATACTGTTGATTGATGGCACTTGGTGGAACTTGCTACACATCTTCAATGAAAACACTTGTACTATTCCACATTATTTATTAAATTCCTGACCGGTTTCGCCTTACGGCATTATCAAAGTAGTAGTACTCTAATTGACATCTGATACCCAAAAAACATATATCAACTTTTGATAATGCCGTAAGGCGAAACCGGTCAGGAATTTAATAAATAATGTGAAATAGTACAAGCACAGAATAATTAATAGTACTAACGTACAGAAGAATCACTGCGCAAGAAGATTGAAATTAATTCCAGTCTTGCTTCGACGCAATACGGTGGAATCACGGAGGACAGAATATGATTAAGTAGCGGAGATGCCACAGTCAAATTTCTCTTAAGAAAAACGCGTGACCAAATGCGGGTGGGAAGGGAGACGCGGGGGGCATGACGTCATCTCCGTCCACGTCTCCATCTAGTGCGTCATAGCGAAACCGAATAGAAACAGACCTTGTCATTTTTGTTATATAGTTTGACTATTCGCCACTAAGCGCTACACAGAATTCTAGAATAATCTATTTTAAGGAAATAATTTTCAAAAATAAGGCCATCTTTTAGATTATAGCAAAATCATTTAGGGGGCTAAATGATTTGGTCTTATACCGACAGATGGCCCAATTTTTTTTACTTTAATTTTCAATTTTAGCAAAATATTCCATTTAATAAATAATATAACATTTTTGAAATTGCTAATGAAGTCGGGCGAGATTATTGTGATCATTTTCATAAAATGAATTGAGTTATTATTACAACTAGTATACATGCCAGACTAGGTTACTTATTTCTTCTCTACGCTAGATGGTTCTGTTAAGACATTTTTTTCGGAAAAATTAAAATTTAAATATAGTGGACTTACTGATGAAATGTTATACCCTTAAAATGTTGAAATTGTTTATTTTTACACTTTGTACATCCTTGTACTGTACACTTCATTCTTAAACCAGGTTAAAACTATTTTTATCCTTGAACTTTTGACCAAAAATGACAACCGAACGCAAGGACGTTTCACTAGAACTGGATGGTGACGTCACAGACCAATTGAGTCGTTTTGACATATGGAAGGCTCGCGACTCGATTCCCTTGTAACATCTCCGCTATCATTTCCTTCTCCATGGGTGGAATTCAGCTTGCACAACATTAAGTACCTATAATTTTATTCAACTACAACTTGCGTCTCCTTCTATCGCGTACCTCTTATCTCTTCTTACGCTGTTAGGGTTGCCTTCTTGTGAAGATCTGAATATTTGATTAACAGACCAGTTATGTACCTATTACTATTTTTCTACTTATGTGAAAAATTACAACTTTCAAACACACCTACTAGGTAGGTATGTTTGAAAGTTGACATTTTTTATTTAGATGAAAAAAGTATTTTATTACAATGTCCGCATATTTTAACATAAGAAGATAAGCATACTACTACATTTAGTATTCTTTGCTACTACACTTTAGTGTATTTGCTAAATTGAACATTATCATTTAGGTGTTTAGTTACATGCGAAACGGCTTATACTAATCCGAGAGCCGACACCCAAAAATGATGTTGGTAAATTATTTCGATTTGCCCTTTCTAAATTCTCGCTTATTAAATTAAATGGACAGGTAAATGGAAAAATGTTAGGTATTTATCCCTTCTTTTACATGATTTGAACCCATCTACAGCACATAAGGCACCAGATAGCATCGTAGGTACGCGAACGAACGAACGGAGCGATTAAAATTAAACAGCGTGCGTGCGCTTCGCTTGCGAAAACCGCACTGCCCCTCTAGACAAGTGCCAATTCGCTAACCGGCGTTTGATGGAATAGAATGACGAATGTTTGGGATTTGACGTCTTTGACATGCGTTAACGCCTGTCATATACGTCAAATCCCATATATTCCTCATTCTATTCCACCGAACGCCGGCTAGCGAATTGCCACTTGTCTAGAGGGGCTGAATTTTGGTCCGCAAACGGCCCGAGGCCGCTCGGCCGGGCGGTAGGTAATTATAGCGCGCAAGTATATGGAGTGAAGGAGGCCTGGTACAAGTGTTTAATTGAAGTTACATATTATTACAGCTATAAATACAGATCACAAATTGGTCAAAAAAGAGGTATTTTGTACTGAACTCCTAGATAAGCTGCCAAGCAGCCTGTGTTTAGGAGATACAGTTCTCGTCTCTATTGGAGAAATATATATTCACAATCTTAATTAATATAAACAACTATGAAACATGAATGTTTGTGTGTGTGTGTGTGTGTGTGTGTGTGTGTTTTGGTCGAGTGTCTGATTATATGTCATCACATTTCTAAAAAGTCTTCTGTCATTTTGTAGTTTAGCGTTTTGAGGAAAGATTTTACAGTCCTTTGGCATGTATAGTAGGACATACCGTAAATGGGGCGTATAGCATTAAGTTTGTTATATAGTAAAGTTGTATTGATCTTTTAGACAGCAGACAGGTAAATTGCAAATTTAATTGCAATTAAAATGTGCCCATCATTGTATTAGAGGTATCGGGATATTTATCAGGTTGTACTGTTTCGAGCTTTTGATATTTCGACGCTGTTGCACCATGATCACGGAGGAACTGCGGCGAAATATCGGAAACTTGAAACACTACAACATGGTAAATATATCGATACATCTAATTGTACTGTGAGTGAACCATGACAGTTTTAATATCTAGTTTGACTCTCCTCTCTGTCTTTTTGTTTTAATACACCTTGTATTTAGTTTATCCGAAAACTACACCGTATCATTTGTTTTTATCACATTACTGTCCATCCTAAGGTTGCCTGGAAGAATTAGTAAGGCCGTCTACTGTACATTAAATTGTATACATACTACCTACTAATTCTGATGTAAATCTATTGATGTACAATAAAGAATTATCTACCTATCTTAGACAGCCTCCGTGGCGTAGCGGTAGTGAACGCGGCCGCCGGGTTCGATCCCCGCTCAGTGCAAATATTTGTATGCATGAATATGGGTATTTGCATTGATCTGGTCGTGCCTCGGAGACCACGTTAAGCCGTCGGTCCCGGTTATCATACAAACATATATAGCAGTCGTTACGGGTAGTTGGAGCCCTCAAAAATTCAACTACTGGTCTAACTGCAATGCTTCGATATCGCCTTTGGGTTGTGGAGGTCATACTGCAGTCACTTAACGGAAAATTTCGAAGTTCTGCCAAATCCGCAGTTAGACTGGTAAAATTGCGGACCCCAGACTTCAAGTTGAAAAGCTTCGGATGCGACTGTGGCTTTAACGCTAGGATGAAGAAGAAGGAGAAAGAATTATCTATCTTAATTGATTACTTCATCCTAGCGTAAATACCAGCCGCGTTCAAAACTTTCACCTCGGACTATGGAGTCCGCTTTTGCCAGTCTAACTGCGGGCTTGGCTGATCTTTTTGGTGCCGTTTGATTAATATGAGAATCATTTCCGCGAGTAGTCTTATTTTGATATGATACCCAAATTTTGACTTCTGTGTGAGAGCAGTACTTCTTCAGTCATATTCATTTAAGCCGGTAAAATCATGACTTATCTATCAAATACGCAATTAAAACCAAGTATCTTGTACTTGTACTTATGAACATAACACTGTAACGGGAAGACAATGTCTCCTGCAACACAGTTTTAACTTGCGCAGGAGTCAGGGGATCCTTACTAATTGTATACTAGTTTTTATGTCAATAAAAGAATATATTTTTATATTATATTATCCCATAATTAAATTTCTGAATCGCTAGTGTGGACTGAGATTTTCAACCATATCTATAAGTCGATGTGCAGTTAGTGATTGATGGATGAGGCTCTAGTGCTTTCGTCTCGGAGTTGAGAGGTCTGGTGGTAGTCGCTTCTGTAAAAACAAAACAAGGAGAAGCAGAAGAGCAGACCGTTGGCACTCGAACGAAGAACTCTAAGGCATAGGTACACCACACTTAGACTCACTTCGCATGAAAAGAAAATTGTTCGTATGGCATAAATCTAGTAAATCTACCCTATCTAGAGTTCCATACATCCAGACATATATCCGTGCGCTTCTCAAAATGAAAAAATCGGAATCCTTATAGGATCAATTCAAATTTAATCCCATTAAATCAATGTGTGGAATATGTGAAAATTTATAACAAATACCCATATCTGCAAACTCTTACAGCTGTAAAAAAACACACTAGACCGTTTTTTTTATCTAACAACAACAACCCAAGGTCAAGGCCATTTCGTCGTTACTGTTTTTTTTTAGATCAGTCTCTCAGGGTTGATCATCTGCCCTTATAAACTTCAACGTACGGTAAGATATTGACGTATTTCAGTACACGATGTATAACCATTACCACCTATTTTTAATGAAACGACCTTGGGACGCCTCACGTATGACGTATTATAACAATTCAGTTTTAGTTTATCATACAAATAAATAAATCCATCAGTCCGAAACTATAAAATAAACAAGTATATACAGAATGCCGGCTTCGTTCGGCCTTGGTTGTTACTATGCTACCCATGCACAACGTTAGGGCTGCCATACTCCGGGGCGATGCAGCTCCCTTTCCGAACGTCACGCACAATGCCCCAAAAAGGAGGCCAGGTGCGAACAAACAAGTTCCTATCCACCCCCCTTTTCGAAGGCAAGATGGGGACACCGTGATTGCCACATTCGAAGGGGCTAACTCGAAACCGGAGACCTTAGCAATCACAGTTGCCAACGAAATAGGCCTATAATTGGCTAACCTCGAAGGGTCACCAGTTTTATTTTTGATAATCGGTACCACAACAGTACGCATTAATTCATCAGGCAGGTACGAATGACCCACACATAAATTAAAAAACATTGACAGAACGCGTGTTATATAGAATAGAAGTTATATAGAATATATTATAGAATATATTTTTATATTATAATTAAATTTCTGAATCGCTAGTGTGGACTGAGATTTTCAACCATATCTATAAGTCGATGTGCAGTTAGTGATTGATGGATGAGGCTCTAGTGCTTTCGTCTCGGAGTTGAGAGGTCTGGTGGTAGTCGCTTCTGTAAAACCAAAACAAGGAGAAGCAGAAGAGCAGATCGTTGGCACTCGAACGAAGAACTCTAAGGCATAGGTACACCACTTAGACTCACTTCGCATGAAAAGAAAATTGTTCGTATGGCATAAATCTAGTAAATATACCCTATTTAGGGTTCCATACATCCAGACATATTACCGTGCGCTTCTCAAAAAGAAAAAATCGTAATCCTTATAGGATCAATTCAAATCTAATCCAATTAAATCAATGTGTGGAATATGTGAAAATTTATAACAAATACCCATGTCTGCAAACTCTTACAGCTGTAAAAAAACACACTAGACCGTTTTTTTTATCTAACAACAACAACCCAAGGTCAAGGCCTTTTCGTCGTTACCGTTTTTTTTAGATCACTCTCTCAGGGTTGGTCATCTGCCCTTGCAATCTTCAACGTACGGTAAGATATTTACCTACCTATTTCAGTACACGATGTATAACCATTACCACCTATTTTTAATGAAACGACCTTGGGACGCCTAACGTATGACGTATTATAACAATTCAGTTTTAGATTTATCATACAAATAAATAAATCCATCAGTCCGAAACTATAAAATAAACAAGTATATACAGAATGCCGGCTTCGTTCGGCCTTGGTTGTTACTATGCTACCCATGCACAACGTTAGGGCTGCCATACTCCGGGGCGATGCAGCTCCCTTTCCGAACGTCACGCACAATGCCCCAAAAAGGAGGCAAGGTGCGAACAAACGAGTTCCTATCCACCCCCCTTTCCGAAGGCAAGATGGGGACACCGTGATTGCCACATTCGAAGGGGCTAACTCGAAACCGGAGATGGCCCTGGGTCAGTAAGGATATGTATGTATGTTTTTATGAGCAACCTTACACCCAGGCATCGGCAACGACCTGAGAACGACGTGCGATTTTCGTCTGTTCGAATCCGTAATAACCGCCCCCGCTGCGCCGGGCGGTGGGGGATTTCCACGCTGCCATCTTTCATATCCCAATTTTGCTTTTAAACTCGTATCGCAATTTTAGTTTCTATCGTAGTTTTACATCAGCTAATCTACTCTGTAGAAGTGCATACTGCCCCTTTAGACAAGTAGCAATTCGTTAATCGGCGTTTGATGGAATAGAATTACAAATATATGGGATTTGACGTTTCTGACAGTCGTTAACGCATGTCTAATGTGTCAAATCCCATACATTCGTCATTCTATTCCATCAAACGCCGGTCAACGAATTGCGACTTGTGTAGAGGGGCTGCTCTTTGCCGCATGAAGAATCGGAAAGCTGTTAGAAGGGCCTGAAAGACTATGTTTTCCCGTGGTGTAACCATGCTTACTAACCTCTAAAACCGTGTACTCTTCACTAGTAAGATCCCAAGTCAAATCACTCTGAGTATCATTTCTCCGGTCTTCAAAGACAAGGTCGGTGCAAAAGAATCATGAAACTACGATTGGATAGGGGCTTGATATCCCGGAGTTCGAGGTGACAGCCTCGGTTCCGAGGGCAACATGATGCTGATTATCAAATCATTTTATTAGCATAATACAGGTATTAGAACGATAGAAGATACATTATTTTTGCATATGTGCGATGTATTATAAGCTCTTCGAGGTTTGCAGATAAATGTTTGCATGCAACATGAAACATTAATGTTAAGATTTATGGAAATATTATTACGAAGTACTTATCACGGTCATGTTAATTTTTTTTTTAATTATAGTTATAATTCCGTCTAATAGAAAGTCCTTTACATCATAATAGCATGTCTTAGTAGGTACCTTTCTTACTCCCCTTTGAAACGTAATTACGTTTGATTCTCTATACTTTTAGGTTGTTTATTATACTCGTATTTAAAATTACATTTGTTAGTCACTGGTTTTTTTCTCGGCGCATGTTGAAACCGATTAAACCTGATCCTCGTATATAGGCGAATATGAATGTGTGCTATTGTTGATAATAACATGGCAAATTCGCTATTCAACTCTACATAAAAAACTTTTAATTTTTTTCCTAAGGTCGCTATTACCGATTATCATTATATTTGACGGGAACATTCATTCAAAATATTGTGATCAAAGCCATAAAGACATAATTTATTTATAAATACTATACTTAACATAATTACTGATTAATTGACATTTAAGAATCTGAATTTTTGATTTATTGGCGAACCCAGACATTTATCCAGACTTCCGCCAATGTTCGTGGCTATCTAAGAATTTAATCAATAACTATCTAAATTTGACATTAATAAATCATCATATAATATCTATCCTATTTTGAAGAAATTTTACATTTGAAATAGACATTAAATTAAATTCTCTAAATTATGACACGAAATTGATTAAATTCCCTAAATTTAGATAATATATAGTTGGTCAATTAAATAAGAACTGAGCTAAATAAGAAAATGAGCCAAATGGCTTTTTGTATTGAATATAATATATGCATATTATTTCGTATGCCTATCGGCGGAACATAGTACTATGTAAACCCTGTAAATATGTGTATTAACCTGTGTTCACAAAAAAAATGAAATTAAATGAAGAGGGGAAAAAAGGAAGGTTTCTGGTGTTGTGAACAATGTCGACACTCGCGTGGACTTGTGTTACTAGATCTATTTATAAGTTACTAGCTGTCGCCCGCGGCTACGCCCGCATGGATGTCGGTTATCGCGAATCGGGGTATGAAAAATAGATGTTGGCCGATTCTGACCTACCCGATATGCCCACAAAATTTCATGAGAATCGGTTCGGAGGAGTTTGGCAACGAAAACTGTGACACGAGAATTTTATATAAGTTATTTAATTTTCGAACTGACGACATCCCTGAAGATAAATGAAAGCTTATTCGAACTACGCGTAGCTAATGCAGAATAATAAAATTGAAAGTAACCATTTCCATTTTACGATTTATCTATTGCTAAAACACTCGCGATGCACGCAGACGCAATTGAAGTCCTGTTTTTCATAAATTAAGGTGCAAATTCCTTTGTATCTAATAATCCTGGTCTAAAATTAGCTGCCGCCTCCTCATAGCAAATATACTGAATGGCCAGAGGCTATTTTTGTCGTCTTTAAGAGGATGTTCCTTTTATGTGAATCAGTGGACGGTACTCATTGAAGATGAATGCTAAAATGATAATGTGAAAAGTGACTCAGAAATAACAAGTTTAAGGAATGTCCATTCGTCATGAATCTTGGGAATACGTTAAATAAATATTTGGCTAAATCTCAAATAGTTATGATTGTATGAGTTCATACCACGGAGGACAGAATATGATTATGTAATTCATTCCTTCTCCATGGTTCATACGAAATAAGTGGTATAACAATCACACGGAATTTTCTTTTAGAATCACTCTTTTGTTCTGAAAATATAACCAGTGGGTCACATAGGTACATAATGGTTCAAGGTACCTACTTATTATCTTTCTTTTATTGACTATCGTTTCTTTCTTTTTCGAGTGCCGCCTGCCCGCGAGATCCTAAGAGGAAAACCCAGAGCTGCGCTTCTGTCTCGAAGTTCGTAGTGGAAGCCCATTAATATCTATTAATTTCTTTTTTGTGTGTACATTTTTAGCGTTAAATTCATCAACATCCGTATAGCGATTTTCCAGTTCCTTTCAAAATTTACACTTTATGGCCTTTTAATTGGTATGACTTCTTTTCTGGAAGTAAATACCGTCTGGACCTCCGAATTGAAAGGAGCTTTCCAGCCAGTTCTTTGTCCGTTAGCAGGTTCAAAAACTAACAGGTGAGGTTGGCTTAGTACACAAAGACGTCTATAGGACCTATATACTCTATTTCTAACTCGGTGGCGGGCAAATTTTCTGGATGAGAGGGGCCAGAAACTTTAAGAAATTTCAGAGGAGGGCCAGACGGATACATATTCTGGCCCGTCTACTATACTATTAATGTCGAAGGACCGTCGTATGCGGGCAGATTAAATGCTTTCGCGGCCCGGAGCTGGCACGCGGGCTATACTTTGCGCATCATTGATCTTTTTTTTTTTATACAGCTGAGGTCGCAGACATGCACACGGCTGATGACAAGTGGCTACCATGGCCTATGGACGTGTGCAACACCAGGGGAATTCTAAGTTATCTAGAGAATAGTTTATCATTAATGGTTTAGTAGGCTGTTATATACATTTGCATAACAAAACTCCAGGTCACAAAGAGAAGCATAACATATTTGAATAGCTAATGGCACGCATATTAGTCATGCTACTTCACTAAGCATCATTTACTTACAAAGGTCTAATTTAATGATTTGTGGTGTTATTTTGGAGATTTCCGTCGTCGCGTCGTTTTTCTGCCAATTTTAAGTACATAATTATAAACTGTTATATTAGTTGAGAGACAGCATATTGGATTTTGAAAATATATTTGCTTTATTTGCTCATTTGAGTCAAATCAATCATTGTTATCTTACTTCCTATTTATGACAGGTCGTGCGTATTTCAAATAAAGCGTAGGTTTTATTTAGTCTGAAATACGGTCGACTTTACTACCAGGAAACAAAATATCTCTAGTTATTATGTATTGTTTTATTTATGCACACATAAAAAAGTTACCTATTTACTTTTGAAAAATGACCATTTTATAATAATAAAATGAACTGTCAAATAAAAGATAATTTGATTTTGAAAAATGCGCGTAGCGTGCAGCAGCCCCTTTAGACAAATGGCAAGAATGACGAATGTACCTATGGGATTTGACGAATTTGACAGTGGTTAACGCATGTCATAAAAGTCAAATCCCACACATTTGTTATTCTATTCTACCAAACTCCGGTCAACGAATTGCCACTTGTCTAGAGGGGCAGGAGTACAAGAGAATATCACATTTATCTCGGTCTACTTTGCGTTTGCACGTGTATTCATGACTAGCGATCCGCCCCGGTTTCGCACGGGTGGTAAAAACGTTCCCGTGGAAATCCAATATAATAATAATAATAATAATAACGTATCGTGACAGGATGCTTGCTTTGTTTCAGGTCCTCGATCCAACCATCACAGTGTCCGCCCAACGATTGTCGGATCAAGTGCGGGCTATCCAGCGGTGTAACCTGTTAGATCAATCTGTACTTGATCGGCTCCGCCTGGAGGCACAACCTACTCGCGCGACTCCTTCCTTGATACGGGACCCACCCGCCGCGTCGTCAGCTCCGCTGTCAGGGGTGGCACCAGCGACATCGGTGGAGCCCGTGGTCGATGATGGAGAGTGCGTGAGTACGACTGTTAGCACCCAGGTAAGTGAGCAATTGAGGAGGGCTTTGGAGGACGCTATTCGCCAGTATAGGTCCGTGCCTGAATCTAGGCCGCGTCTACCACGTCTGCCCACTCATAGGCGAAATCTGGCACTGATGGGAGCTCTGAATGATTTACTATTCCCGTACATGCGGACTAGTAAAGACTTGTCTGATACCCACTCGATCATGTACTGTGGAGCAATCGCGGTATGCCGTGTCGCTCGTGTCAAGTTTCCAGATACTGACCGAGCGCCGCGGCCCGCCGAGGTTGCACCCGCTTGGCAGGTACGGATCGAGCGGCGTATCAGCACATTCAGGACTCTCATTGCGAAGCTGGTCTGCTTCAGCCGGGGGAATAACCGCCCCCGTGTCATGCGTTTCGTGACTCAAGCTTTCGCCGGGACCGGTATTCGGCGCCCGGATTTTGTGGCTAACGTCACGGAGCGCATTGACTACCTGAAGCAGAAAGTCTATGCATGGGCAGCCCGTATTCGCCGCTACAGAGAGCGCGTGGATCGTTACTGGCAGAATCGCCTTTTCCAGAGCGACCAAAGGAAGGTGTACCGGAAGTGGGATGGAACCGACCAGTGTGTGGTCGATGAGGGCCTGCCAGGAGCCAACGCCATGATTAATTTCTGGCGTGGTATCTGGTCAGCGCCCGTCGAACACACGGAGGGCGATTGGATGTGCGTTGTTGAACGTGAATGTGGGAGTATCGAACCCATGGGCTCTATAACTATAGACCCCAAAGACGTGAGTTGTGCGATCCGTACGGCCCCGAACTGGAAAAGTCCTGGGCCGGACGGGTTGCACAACTTCTGGATAAAGTGGATCCGATGCTCCCATGACCGCTTGGCAGCGCAGTTCCAACAAGCCCTCGAAGTTGGCTCCCTTCCCCGGTTTATGACCACCGGGATCACCTTCTTGCTCCATAAGACCGGTAGTACCATTGAACCAAAAAACTATAGACCCATCACGTGCTTGCCTACTATGTACAAGCTCCTTACATCCATTCTGACTATCAAAATTAACACACACATTGTTGTGAATAATATTTTGGCCCCCGCTCAGAATGGGTGTAGGGTTGGGTCCCGCGGTACTAAGGAGCTCCTCCTCATTGACATGACTATTAACCAGCAAGTCCGGCGGAACCGCGGGGCTTTGTCCGCAGCCTGGATTGACTACAAGAAGGCCTATGATTCGGTGCCACACTCATGGCTGAGGAGGATCTTAGAGTTGTATAAAATCGATGCAGTTCTGAGATCCTTCCTCAGTGCGTGTATGGGGCAGTGGACCACAGTCCTTCGTCAACCGGGCGGCGGAGAGATCTCCGCTGACCCCCAGGACTACATAAGGATTGAGCGGGGCATCTTCCAGGGTGACTGTCTGAGCCCGCTTTGGTTTTGCCTAGCACTGAATCCTCTCAGCACTTTGCTGAGAGATTCAGGTCTAGGTTACCGGCTTCGGAGAGAGGGTGAGGTTATTAGTCATCTGCTGTACATGGATGACCTCAAGCTTTTCACACCGAAACTACCTGACCTGGTGGAGCTGCTAAAAATCACGCAGGTTTTTAGCAGTGCCATTGGGATGGAATTCGGTGTGGATAAGTGTGCGATCTTAAATGTACAGCGGGGGAAAGTTGTGAATTCTACGAATTTGCAACTTTCTGAGACTATGACTCTCAGATCTCTCTCTGAAAACGAAACTTACAAGTATCTTGGTATGTCAGAGTCTTTGGGTATCTCAGAAGTGGATATCAAGAGATCGTTGAAGGAACGCTTCTTCTGCCGCTTCACAAAAGTACTCAACAGTCTTTTGTCGGGCGGCAACAAGGTGCGAGCCTTCAACGGTTGGGTGATGCCTCTACTGACTTACTCCTTTGGCATACTGAGATGGACTCAGACTGAGCTGGACGCCCTGGATAGAAAGGTCCGTCAACTGCTTACTACTCATCGCATGCTACACCCGCGCTCGTCTGTGATGAGACTGTACATTCCACGGAGGTGGGGGGGTCGAGGCTTTTTAAATGCCAAGAACCTTCACAACCGTGAGGTGTGCAGACTCAGGGATTATTTCCAGAGCAACGAGTGCGGGATGCATCGTGATGTGGTGGCAGTAGACAAGGGTCTCACTCCGCTCTCCTTGGCGAACGAGAACTGGCGCAGACCGACGGTTCTGAGCGTCACGGACCGCAAGGCCATATGGGAGGGCAAGGAGCTGCACGGGAGGTTCTATCGAGCCTTAACAGGGCCCGATGTAGACCTCCTGGCCTCGGTGAACTGGCTACGCTTCGGGGACCTCTTTGGGGAAACTGAAGGGTTTGCCTGTGCAATTGCTGACGAGGTCATGATGACGAACAACTATCGGAAATATATCCTGAAGGACGGTACGGTCGACATCTGTCGGGCATGCCGCCGTCCTGGAGAGTCAATCAGGCATATTATTTCCGGTTGTTCTCATCTGGCCAATGGCGAGTACTTGCACAGGCATAACCTAGTGGCCAGGATCATCCACCAGCAACTTGCTCTTCAATATGGCCATGTTGAGTCTGAGGTGCCGTACTATCGGTACACACCGGTGTCGGTTCTTGAAAATAGTCATGCATTGCTCTACTGGGACCGCTCTATTATCACTGACAGGACTATTGCTTGCAATAAGCCTGATATCGTGGTGATCGACCGGCCCCAGCGCCGGGCAATGATCGTTGACATCACCATTCCGCATGACGAGAACCTCGTGAAGGCTGAGAAGGACAAAATCAGCAAGTACCTTGACTTGGCTCACGAAGTAACCGCCATGTGGGATGTTGATTCAACGATCATTGTCCCGATAGTCATTTCGGCGAACGGGCTGATAGCGAAAAGCCTCGACCAACACCTCAAGAGGCTCTCGCTAGATGGTTGGGTCAAGGGTCAGATGCAGAAGGCGGTCATCCTCGACACGGCACGTATTGTCCGGAGGTTTCTCTCTATGTGACTCCGACCGCCGGTAGCTTGGGCCCTGCTCCGCTATCGGTGGCCTTCTATTTTTTATATTTTTAAATAGATGTTTTCTTTTTGATATTTATTTAAAAATGTAATTTATAAGTAGTTTTAAATAAATAAAGAGATAATAATAATAATTGTCTTTATTATACACCAAGGATATAACAATTTTACAAAATATAACAAATTGGTAGGTATGTACAATTGGCGGCCTTATCGCTCTGCGGCAATCTCTTCCAGGCAACCATAGGATGGAGAAGAAAAATAGGAGACAGCAATTTCAGGGCAGTTTGGTGTACATCGATATATTATACATATATATATAACCAAAAGATATCAAAGTTAGATAGATAGCTACCTTAGTATAGGTATAAATAAATAAATCAACATACATACTACATAATTAAATAAAACATACTGCATACATAAGAAATAAAAATACTAACATTTTACCATAATATAGCCAAGGAAATTCAATTATCAATGAATCCACTTCAGTCAGAGATAATGGCTAGGTAGTATTCTTTGACTCGTCTTTTAAATATAGGCAAGGACTGAGCACGCCTAATAGTCACAGGCAGAGCATTCCATAGCCGAGCCGCTTGAACCGAAAAGGATTTGTCGGCGTAGTTGGTGGAATGATTCGGCATTTTCAATCTCAGATTCTCCGATGATCTCAAAACCCTCGAGTGTGTGTCGTGCAGGAACTCAAACCGTTGTTTGAGGTACGAGGGAGTTAAGGGATTAAATAAAATATTGTACAACAAGGAAAGAATATGAACATTCCGGCGAAGGCGTATAGGCAACCACTTGAGTTTTTTACGAAATTGAGAAACATGATCATATTTGCGTAGACCAAATATGAATCTTATACAAAGATTTTGGAGTCTCTCAAGCTTGTTAAGTTGGTCTTCAGTGAGATCAAGATAGCTGGCATCTGCATAGTCAAGGATAGGGAAAAGAAGAGTTTGTGCAAGCGCAGTCTTAGTGGCAGTGGGCAAGAAATTTTGGAGTCTACGCAGGGACCCCGCCGCGGCAAAAAATTTGCGCCTCAATTCCTGGACCTGTGGACCCCACGATAAGTGATTGTCCATAAGTATCCCTAGGTTTTTAACCTGATGGAACGCGTGCACTGTATGGAACATTTACTCCATTACAAGTCACGCGTGGAAGGAGTGACCAATCTACTTTCTCCATCATCCTAGAGCTACCGACAACGATGACCTGTGTCTTGCATGGATTAACCTCAAGTCCGTAGGAAGTACTCCAGTTGCATATTGATGCAAGGTCAGTGTTCATAGTGTCGACAGCTTCCTTCAATTTATCCGCTTTAGCCCGACAATATATCTGAAGATCATCCGCATAGAGGTGGTAGGAAGAAGATAGTTTGTTGGTGATTGAGTTTATAAAAACTGAGAAGAGTAAGGGAGAAAGAACGCCGCCCTGTGGTACACCAGCAGTCGTTGTACACCAGGAGGAAGTTGTATCCTTGATACAAACACGCTGTCGGCGACCAAACAGGTAACTACGAAACCAGTCAACCACAGTTGGAGATATGTTAAGGGAGCTCAATATGCCAAGCAGAACGTCGAAATCAACGGTATTAAAGGCATTACTAAAGTCCAACAGCGTTAGAACTGTTAGCTCGCCTTCCTCCATACCCAATCTAATGTCTTCCGTAATATGAACTAATGTAGTAGTAGTAGTACTGTGACCAGAACGAAATCCAGACTGCAGAGGATTCATTAATGAGTTTTTAGATAGGAAAACTGTAAGTTGGGTGTGAACAAGTCGTTCGAGTACCTTAGAAAGGAAGGGCAAGATAGAAATAGGTCGATACTCTGAGAAAGAGGAAGGATTTTTTTTTTTAGGAATATGGATTATTTGAGCATCCTTCCAAGCCATGGGAAATACGCTACTGGTCACAGAGAAATTCATGATATGGCAGATGACAGGAAGAATTTCGTCGATAATAGGGTGGATCATATTACGGCTGACACAGTCGCTTCCCACCGCATTAGACGCAATTGACATGATGCTCCTCTTGACATCACAAGCCGAGAATTGACTAAAGAAGAATGGTGAGCAGTTGGGAGTTGAGACAGATGAAAGATGCTGTAATGTATTTTGTTTTGTTATTCTATCAAATTTTGACGAAGATGAGAAGTATTGATTAATTGAATCTAAATTTACTTTAATAGGGACCGAGTCTTCACGTGATTTGCCAACTCCCAATGTCCTTAAAAATTTCCAAACTTTTGCTGGATCTCCGTTTTCCACAGAGTTATGGATATATCGGCGTTGAGCATTTCTGCACACCCTATTGCAGTGATTTCTAATGGCTGTATATCTATCCCGATTTATATTCGTCGGACACCTCTTATATTTCGACTTGGCTGTCGCTTTTTTGAAATGAGGGATTTAATTTCAGTTGTTAGCCAATGTGACGGGAGGTGTTTCACCCTTATCCTACGAGCTGGAGCATGTTTATCAAATAACTGTATCAGATTGGATGTAAACAGCCGTACTTTTTCATCAATACATCCGGAATTGTAAAGTGGACCCCAATCGATACCATCGGCATCCCTGCGCAGATTGTCAAGGTCTATACCTCCAAAATTGCGTTGCAGTAGAATTTTAGGTTTGAGTTTAGGTGGACGGAGTTGGTAGGATAGGAATAGCAAGTCATGGTAGGAAAACTGATCAGCAGTATACTTACCATGCCTAGCTACATGATTAAGAGAGGAAACTATGATCAGATCGAGAAGAGAAGGAGCAAGGTGAGGAGCATGATGTGTTGTTCCGGAAGGAAGAATAGACAGATTGCAGGATTGAACAATAGACTGAAGTGTAGAGGAACGAGAGTCGTTTTTAATTTGGCAGGTATTAAAATCACCCATGACTATAGTTTGACTGTACGCAGGCACAAAGGTATCTAAGAGTAGTTCGAATGAAGAAAAGTAGTTTATGCTAGAAGAAGGACAGTAAAAGACGCCAAGTAGTAGTTTGGAGTGCAGGAGTTCAACTTCTAAAAAGATATGTTCGCCAGCCTGCGGAGGTTGTGGTGACATGCTCAGAATAGTATATTGGATTTGCGTGCGTAAGTAAATTGCAACGCCACCCGCCCGACGCTCCACACGATCGTTTCTTATAAGATTGAATCCAGGTAGAGTATATAGTGGAGTGGGTAAACATGGTTTTAGCCATCATTCCGAAACAAGAATAGCATGTATGTGCGCACAGTCAAAGCTTGCCAGCATATCGGGGAAATGAGCCGGAATACTTTGTGCATTAATATGTACAACATTGAAGTTATTGGGAACATCTTTGAATTGAGATGAGAGTAACTCGGCAAGTGGAGGTTCCCCCTGGTAACTACCATTACTATCAGCAGAGAAATATTCATCACTATCACTAGCAGTACCGCTGTAGTCCGTAAACGACATTTATAGATCCAGCAAATACCACTCCGATAGTATGCCTTAAGATATTGTTTACTTATTACCTGTTATAGTAATAAACTAAATTATTTGAAGCTAGAGTATAATCAATATAGATACTATAGAATAAAAATATACTATTGTATAATATATCAATAATAATATATATTAAAAATAATAAATTAATATATAAATAAATGAATAATTTATAAAAAACAGTGAGAATATCTTAAAAATATTCAAAAACTAAACGCTTCTACATCCATCTGCCGGTTTTTACAAAGAGCATCAACTTTTAACATTAAATAATTATAACTCAAAGTCTATGGGTCCAGATATTCAGATCATACCTGCTGATTTATTAAAATAAGAGAGAGAGAGAGAGAGAGAGAGAGAGAGAGAAAAAAAAGAAAGTTTTTTATGATAAATAGTACAAGTTAATATTTTCAAATAAAGTTTAAAAGTTATACTTTAGAACGGAACGCAGAGTACGTCCCATTCAAGGCATGTTGCTGTCACAATGACAGATGCTATTTTAGTGTCAGTATTTGTCAGTATTGTCAGATATTATAGTTACAAATTTTAATTTAAATGAGGTTACATCGAGAAACAAGAAAAAAATTGGAAGTAAAAGTGAATAGTACAGTATTGAAAATAGTGGGTAATAGTATGAAGTTCAGCAAACATCTACAAAAGCAATTACATATAAAATCAGCTAATGTTTACCTGGACCCAGCGTAAATTAAGGACCGATGAAATTATTTCCTGGAGGTGGCGGCTCGCCTGGCTTTCGGCTCAGTAGCGATCTTGACAACAGCTATCGGTTTCTCAGGCTCCGCGCAGATCTGGTCTACCTGATTCAGAGATGCTATTCGTTGCGGGCCACTGGCCACGAGCACGTATATATTGCCTTCCCTAGACCAGCATTTAGAGATCCCAAACTTTTCACGAGCTTTCATGAAGATGTCATGCCTTGCCTTCGTCAGAAACTCGGAGATTGTGATACTGGAGCCCTTCAGTTTCGTCTTAGTAAACCACAGCTTATCTCGAGTATCAACATCCTGCAGCTTGACAACGATGGGTCTTGGCCTTTTCGATGAGGAAGGTCGGCCCATTCTGTGGCATCGACGTATGTCCTCCCTGGCAAAGTTTGTGATCCCCATCTTCTGCTTGACAATACCCGTTATGACATCAGCGGTGTTTTCCTCTGGATCTTCTTTGATACCGTGGATCAGCAGAATTTTGCGACGCCTCTGAGTTTCCATAGCATCTACTGTCTGGGTGAGAGCATCAATCTGCTGCTGGAGCAACCAAAGCGACTTTGAGATGTCGGCTCGGAAACTTCAAAACTCAGCTGTTAGAGTTGAGATGCTTGCTGGTGTCTTAGGAGATGTCTGTTTGAATGTAGCTTTCCAATGGTGAAAGAATTTTTGAAATCGGCACAGTAGTTTTTGAGTTTATTCATTACAAACATACAAAAATACGAATCTTTCCTCTTCATAATAGTGGTGTAGATAAAAATAAATGGAATGGGAGAATTTAGAACGGTTCAGACGGGGCTCGGTAGCTCAGGGGTATCAGCAGAGCATTCCCCTGTATGTAAGGGACTCGGGTCGCGAGTTCAAGTCCCGCTTGAGCGATTCACTTTTTCCTACCTAGTTTGGGTAAGTACTAAAAATAATTAAAAGTAAAGTTTCAGTTCAGTTAGGTAATATCTTATTTTGCCATGTATATGTTTTCGTGATAAACTATGATATTAAGCAGTATTGTGAACAATCGGAAGACCATGTCAACATCCTTATTATTCTTCTCCATCCTAGCGTTAATTCCAGTCACATGCGAAGCTTTCAACTTGGAGTCAGGGGTTCGCTTTAACTAGTCTAACTGCGGATTTGGCTGAACTTCGACATTTTTTGCTAAGCGACTACCATCTGACTTCCACAACCCAAAGGCGATATCGAAGTATTACAGTTAGACCAGTTGTTGGATTTTTGAGGGCTCCAAATACCCGTAACGACGGCCATAGATGTTAGTATGGCAACCGAAACCGACGGTATAACGTGATCTGGCGGGGATCGAATTCGCACCTTTTACGTACCAGCGCATTCACTAACACTACGCCAAGCTAGAGCTATTTCCTGCCTAAAGCAAATAGAGTCGTGCAAACCACTTTAAAAAAAATTAAATCTTCTAACTTTACCATCTATATATATTTACGAAATAGCTCTTTTTGTAAAATGCAATCTACATTTGTTTGAGCATTGCACAAGACAGCGTCACATAGGCAAATTATGCATTAGACCCTCTAAAACTGCTTTACTTCATAAAAGTGTCTTCTGCATGGGTCCTAAAATATACAATAAGCTTCCACTGAGCTTAAGAAATGAAAGTCACTTAAATTTATTTAAAAATAAATAACGTGCCATCCTGGTTGAAAGGACGTACTATTCGGTGAAGGAATACTTGGAGGAATCTGAAAGCATACTATATAGAATGGAATAATTAATTAATTACATGTGTGACATAAGCTGTATTATTATTTGAAATTATTTGACATTATTATTATTGTATAACTTAATATTTCTACACCTATTATGGTAGAATATGTATGAACAATGTAATAACATTAAGACCTTGATGTACCATATTCGGAGAAATAAATTCATAAAAAAAAAAAAAGGAGGCTGCCAATGCCCTATTATTATTGAGAACTATTCGATATCATGTAGCCATACCTAGCAGCAGTTACGATTTGCGATTACATAATAATCATTAATTTATCATATAAACAGGAAAGGGAACAAGGTAAACGACATTGTATTCTTGTTTGCTTGCTTTTTATCGCAGCCGACAGAGCACTTCTGAACTCAGTGCCCCGAGCACGAAAAACATTCGAATTCGTAACGTAAACGTATCGAGAAAACGAAGCATTGCGATTGGCCGCCTGCCTACTGCCCCTCTAGACAAATGGTAATTCGTTGGGCAGCGTTTGATGGAATAGAAATACGAATGTATAGAATTTGACGTATTTGACAGTAGTTAACGCATGTCATAAACATAAAATCCTATACATTTGTCATTCTATTCCATAAAACGCCGAAAAACGAATTGTCACTTGTCTAGAGGGGCAGTGCACCAATCGCAATGCTCCATTCTTTCGATACGTTTACGTTACGAATTCGAATGTTTTTCGTACTCAGGGCACAGTAGATTCGACTTTGACAAGAACTCAGTCAGCAATATCCTCAAGTTACCTGGACATTTATTTGATAATGCCGAGAGTGTGCGTACATAGCACTTATTGAAATAAAACCACTTTTTAACCGATTTTATCGCGCCTATTTGATAAATATTATTTACACTTAACCCCACATTTCGACTAGGTAATCAGCAGTCATGGTCGCGGGGTGAGTAAAGATGATAATTGGGTATTTTCCTGTAGTTAAAATAAATTATTTAGCTGAACTTATTAAATTAAGAATAGTAAAAAAGTGAAAACAGTTGCGTCGGTTCTTATTTTATCGTTCTTATTTATTTTTAATCATCCACTCAACCTTTAATAGTAAATGATTTGACTATTAAATATTATGACGTCACAAATATTTTTTTCATACAATTTTCCTTATAACTTTCCGTTTTGACGTTTAATAAAAAGTAACTAATTTGACTAGTCAGTCAAATACCCAATTGTCACATACTTTGAAGTGTCACTCAAAGAACTCGAACCATTGTTATAGGTGTTATTATTCGAACCATGTTGAATTTTTGGCGTTACTAATTACGCAAAACGAGCTCACTGTCTCGTCGATGTAAATAAATAATACCAAATAAATCGCAATAAAATCCTTTAAAAGCGATTTTATCAATATGTAGTTTCCAACATGTTACTCATTCTTTCAAAAACGTTTGCAGTTCTATTATATAAAGCACAGATAAATGTAAGGCACAGAACCCATACCTCACCTCCTTCTCTTTCAAGTCGGGAACGGAAGCCGGAAACGGGTAACCGATCAAATAATAGACTTGTCGTTGTATTGAGCAATTGATCTTTGAACTCATCGCTATCTTTGTTTCTCTTTGTAGAGACTAGAAACTTAACTTATAGATGGATCGTAAAAAAGTACCTATTGGTATCCTCAAACTCTTACATCCCGAATTATCCAGAAGTCTAGTCGAGAATTCTGAGCTATTACACATACACAGCAATGCACGTAAATACATCATCACAACATGTGATGTCACTAGTATACAGCGAAAATAGTACCATTGAGGTAGCTAGCTGAGGCACGTGTCGCAACAAAAGTACCTATGAAATAACATACTATGCGTCTCACATGAGTTTTGTTTGAAAATTTTACGGTACGTATCCGGAAAAAATTACGGTTAGAAGTAGAAAAATCACTTCTACGTACGCAATGGAAATAGACATTGGCATTCATCATGTCAATAGCTTGAACAAGATAAATTACACTGTGTTACGCCTGAATCACGAGGATTGAAACGAATGAAGTTTATGTTATCCTAACCTGGTTTAGAATGAGAACTGTATTTATATTGCGTTTTTATGCATCTATTCAACGGCCAATATCTGTATGCCAATATCTTAGGTTATTCAAATTTCAAAAGATCAACTTTTTCCAAATAATAGGTGCCTATATCGATACCATTTCTTTAATTTTCATGAAGGTCTGAAAACACTTTTACTCATAGACTTACCTATATCCTATGCTTTTAGTCTATTTAGTCTTATTCGGCAACTATCAAAGACAATAAGACAACGTGGACTTCCATAAGTCCGACTAGACCCGGTGGCGGCCAGATATTTATTTGCGGCTGATATGATCATCATTCGACGTTTCTTACTTCTTCAGACTTAAGTTTTGAACGGATTTCGAGAAGAGACAATAATAATAAATCTCAGCAAATCATAGCCAGAAAAAGCCGCTGGTGGGCCGCAGAAGACCAGTCTTGGCAAATACAATACAACTTGACCTTATGCATTCTCAACATTCTAATAGTCTAGACTCTAGACAGTTCTAGGTATTAACCAAATTTTTGCATCCCTAGTTTTGTAACACTTGCCTACTATGTGTGCAATTATGTAATGTAATACGAAAATTATGGCAATTTACCAGCATAAAAAAGAACTGACATCAGTTCTGTCTCGGGTCTAACACACTAGTCTCGTACTCATGTTGGTTGTGTTTCAATCACGCAACAATAACGGAATGAATATACATAGATGAAATTATCCATAGGTTACCTTTTATTTTTTATCTTGATTTCAATAGTGTTCTGTGGTAGTAGGGTCAGAACTCCTAATCCATAGTATCCCATCGTCCACTTAATCCGTCCATTTCTTAACGGGGCCTAAGACAGGCGAGTCGAGGCTATAGGAAGCCTACCGCCGGCCGTGCACTTATTCAATTTACCGCTATTATGATTTATTGGTGGGCACAAGTAGGCGCCTATGACCTAGACCGCGGGACTGCTTGGCCACTACAGTGTGTCACAGACATGTAGGCACGTCTTAGACCACACCTGACATTGCCGAAGAGTCTGAGATGTATGAATCAACATGTTTATTACTATTATTTTATTTATAAGAAGAAAATGCGATAAGTAACATCCGAATTTAAATCGATCAGATAGAGGATGTTTTAAAGAAAGGTCAGGTCAAGAGGTAAGTATTTGAGAGCGAGAGATGTTGTAGAAATGGCCTTCATAAATATATCTTTTGAAAATGAATACAAAACCTGTTTCTAAGATACCAGTTTCCAAGAATACAAGATTTAATAGTGCGATGTGATTGGAGGAAGACCTATCAGACGATTGAAATATTCACAATGAATGTTGATCGGGCTTCATCTCATTAAACTAAGTAATTAATTTGGCGTTCCCATCTGTTTCTAGGTATTTGAGCGAGTATATTTTATTATGTAGTTGTGATGTGTAAAAATTACGGCCTATCTGGGTAGTAAAAAATGTTGGCATTAAATACTTAAACACCTAAGTAAGTTCTTGTTTTCTTGTTCTTTCGCTCTGCGCCCTGCTCAGAGCGATAGTGAGGTGCACGAAAGCGTGCGCTGCAACCGCCTCATTCTGCGAGCAAGTAGTGCTCGAGAAGGAAACAGCGGAACGGGTCCGAGGGAGACTCAGGTTTCTCCCGACCCGCACAGCCCAGAAGGCGATTCGAGCGTCGGTAGGCGCTCAACAACCTCCGTCCTCCATGAGCACGAAACACATCATTTTTATACCTCTGTACTCGGCCCTAATGGAAAGTGATTACCGTGGCCTATGGACGTGTGCAATACCAGAGGCGTCACTCTCGTGCTGCCGACCAGTCTGTAGGAACCTTCTAATTCATGAAGATACTTCGCATTTCTAACGATAGAGTTTAAGCTGAACAGAGTCCCGTGCTATCTGAGGACCCGACTGTGGGGAAATGCATTTCATGGTACAAATCGCTTGAAACTTCAGTCAGCGATTCGGATGTATAATTTCATGATAGGCCATTATCATAAAGGATTGTAATGTTTGAAAACCAGCTTTGTAAACAGGTCTGATAACATCTGAGCAGGTTAAGTAAATAGAGATCTGTAATTCAGACCTAAATATGTTTTATCTCATTGTGTATTATTACAAAACACCATGTGTGCATTGTTAGTAGAACTGATTTATCTCTACTTCAACCATTCATAAATTTTTTTATACACATATTGTAGTATTGTATAATACAATTTACAATCAAATTAAGCTATACTTATGTATGTCCTGTGTACACGAGCATTGTGAGCTCAGTAATAATTGATTGCAAGTTCCGAGGTCAGATGAAATAATTACATTGGAGTCCGGAACCAATTACATTGATAAGGTGTTTCCGTTATCAGGCTTACTACTCGGAGATGTGGATTATAGCATTGCATGTGGTCTTGGCCTAAATATTGATGTTGTTATAAAAACTAAAGCTTTAAAGTTGATTCAAAATCATAAATTTACTATCTGTTTATGATCCTTATTTTGTAAAATATTATATTTGTTTATTTTATCTGAATAATTAAATATTAAGGTGTTTCGGAAATACTAGGCTCACAGAAACCTCAAAGAACTTTATGGAACAATCTGTATCTTTGTTTTTGAATTATTGTTGTCTATGAGAAACACAAATAGGCTCACAGAATCATCAAAGGAAAATGATTCTGATCAGAACTGACACTTAATGGTATAACACAAATAATAAAGAAAACAGGCTACTTTCTATCCTGGGAATAAGGGCCTGTGTGAACGGATTTCAGGTGGGCAAAGCCTCAAGCTAAATCTAGTAGAATAATAAACTAATTTCCTTACCTGGAATCTGGTGGCAGAAGGCTGATCCTTGAAACGAGAAGGCTTTTCCACATCTCGGAAACTACTCTTGGTGAAGTTGTTGGGAGAATTTGGACTGATTACACCTCCACAATTTAATCCATCTGGTAGCAAACGATCTCTCTCCCCAGGATCCCTCATTCGAAACTGTATTCCAGCTTCTACGTCCTCACATTTCGATGGAACATCCGTAGGATATTGAATATTACCGTTAGTAGCAGCCATAGACTTCGCAGAACTTATTTTTCTAAATCTTCCGATAATGACATCTTCTTCGTCAGTTACCGGTGCATTTAGAACCTCTGAGGGAACGTTAAGATGAACCTCTGCTTTTACAGGACTCATCTCAATATCTTTTTGGTGAGAAGCCATTTTAATAACTTGTAAGTTACGAGGAATTACACAAACAGTTCAGTTTATTGTACTAACACATGGCTTCAGTTTTTGATAAATTTCTGCTTACGAAAACGTAAAGCACTCTTTAAAATTTGGTTCTCAAAAGATGAACGTTACACAACTTCAAAAAAGCCATAAACTGTATACTTTTATGTGAGAAATAAAAAAAAATGTAAAATTCAGAAATACACGCGGACGCCACGCTGGAGCTGTTTCGAACAAACTCCCACTTTGATAACCTTTTGACAACTAACTTGACTTGTTGTCAATGAATACGATAGATGCGACTTTTCTGTTTCGTTACATGACACCTCCATCGCGTGAAGTTTGCCAACCATGACAATCGTGCCAGTTATATTCTCAGATTTTATATTTTATTTTAGTTTCTAACGTAAATTTAAGATACAATTTGTTATTTGAAATATCTGCGAATAAAATTTAAAAAAGGAAAGGAAATGGTCAGCTCATAGCATCATCATGCAATCTGTGCATGTCATGCCGCATGATCGTTTAAAGATCGATATCAAATCTATGAGCTCAGTTCGCTTCGAAACGGCGTCCATAAGGGGACATCCATTACTCACGTGAGGCTTGAAAGGGTTGTCAAAAACCACGAAATATCACAAGGGGGTGGAGGGGAGGGGGTCTGGGTGTAGTAAGGTATAATGTGTATTTATTTTTTCGTCAAACGCTCGATTTCTAAACCGAAAAGTCTAGTCTAGTATGTCTAGATATTTTTGTAATAGTCCATCACTTCAGAATAAAATAAGATTATACTTAAAACACCTGTATATAAAGATAATATTCTACAAAATTAAAGATACTTCATAGGTACTAAAAAAACAAGTGATGTTGGGGAGTGGGAGTGGATGTGGGGGGGGAGGAGAATCTTAACCTTAAAAAATGTTTAAAAAGATCACTTCATTAATGGACGGCCCCTAATGGATAAGGACAGTAGACCTCGAGAGCTTGCTGAACAAGACGGACAAGACAAATAAATTTTACAGAATTCATAGGTTTTACTTTCGTCCTACCATAAGAAGTTTTTAAAATCGTCAGACTCTATATCGGCTAGCACTCGTTACGAAATGAAAAATCTGAACAGCAGAAGACCTTTTTGCTATAACAATCAGGATAAAGTGTGAATGATTGATGAAAACGATTGATGTGCAATAATCGAGTTCATCATGCTGCATGACAGTAGATGGATATCATGCCGTATGATCGTTTCGGTCAGGAACCGCTTTACAAAAACTAATTTATTTTCCACTAGTATCTCGTAGTTGGTCTGAGATTTTGACAACGAATCGTACTGAAATCGTATCTTTGATCATAAAAATGATAAATATACCAACCTTTCGTTTAAAATTATCTAAAATGATCGCACCAATTTTAAACATGGCATGATTTTAGTTTTCCAAAAACAATTGTGTCAACACTGTTCGACTGTCATGTAAAGTATGTCAGTCAATAAAATAGTCAACTGCTGTTTGACGCTGTCAACAGTGTCAAAGTGATAAAGTGCGGTTGTGTTGACTGTGTTGCTGTTTTGTTTTTGTATATTTAAATAAAAAATGGGGTTTGATGATGGTCAAATATATTTAGATAACGCAAATGAAGTTTATTTTGCCGGTCAAACAGTCCATGGACGAATCGTGTTCGACCAAACAAAACCTAAAACTATACATGGTAAGTCTTAAAATATACATAGTTATAAGAGGCGCCTGTTTAATATTCAGCCAAAACTATTTGTATTCAGTTGCCAGGCCGATAAAAAATCTAGCATTTTAACATTCTATACTATACCTACCTACATGTTACTTACTATGAGTTCAAGCTTATTATCTATTGTATATGTATAAATAAACTAGCTGAAACTCGTGACTTCGCCCGCGCCCAACTTTGATCCCGTTCTGGCTACTCCTAGAAATCTGTTCCAGGGATAAAAAGTAGCATTGTGTTATTCTAGATTGGCATTTATCCCTGTACCAAATATCTTAATTGTTTTTGAATGACCATTTTATTTCATTTTGAAAGTCAGTTATTTATTATTTCAATGGACTGTAGCACATGGAAATATCTCAGCCTCTCAGCAGTTGGTACCAATGTGTGTAATTTACTGATCAAATTATTTTAGATTTAGTATTTATTTAGTTATTTTTTTATAGTTATTCATTTTCAATGAAATCACTTGTACTGTTCCACATTATTTATTGATTTCCTGAGCGGTTTCGCCTATACGCCTATACACATACCCAAAAAACATGTATCAACCTTTGATAATGCCGTAAGGCGAAACCGGTCAGGAAATCAATAAATAATGTGGAACAGTACAAGTGATTTCATTGAAGATGTGTAGCAAGTTCCACCAAGTGCCATCAATCAACAGTATAAGCAGTTATTCATTTAATTAATCAGTTTATGTAATAGGTCTTTACCTATAAAATTGCTGTTTTTTGAAGAAATTGGAGTAAACTTTATTTTCAGTAAGTACTAACATTTTTGGATTTTTTTAGGAATGATAAATCCAAATGTTATGTTTTCTTTTTGTGTATGAATGAGACATCATTAAGCTAACAAACAGCAGCATTTGATTTTTGAAAACTGAAAGTTGTAAAAAAGTAATATGAAATTTATCATCAAAATGGATAGCATTTAGGAAGTACTGTTTTTGAAGATCAAATTTAGTTTATCAAGTGGCCAATTAAAACAAAATTTAATACTGAGTTGTAAAATCGTTGAAATCAACTTTCAAACAAAATATAAATAATGGGAATAAGCTATTAAATTACAGGGATAACAAACTCATGAATGTGTAAGAAAATTTCGGCAATTTCATATGTAAAGACCTAATATATACAAAACAATAAACAACATTAAGAGTTTATCTATATACAGAACAATATTAAAGTGATAAATATACCAACCTTTCATTTAAAATTACTAACTATCTCACCAATTGGGGCTGATTAACTTTAACATCAGACAGATATGTACAGCCCAGACTCAGCCTCAGATGCATAGCTCGAGTCAACAATAGAGCCAGAAATACGGCAATAGGCTAACCCCCTATTATGTGGGACTGAATACAGATTGGTGAAATGTGGGTGTTAATTCACCTCTGCCTAACCCTCTGTGGATGAAGGTCTGATTATATGTATTTATGTATGTACAAAACAATATGATTGACTTAAATCAAATGAAGTATCCATCCACATAGGTCAGGCCATATTTATATTTCCAACCAAGTCCATAAGGCAGTAGATACAGGTTTAACTGATCATCAAAATTATAAGGCACTTTTAGTAGATATAGATGCTTTGAATTTAAAATATAATAAGTGTTAATTTTAGTGAATCAAGTAAAAACTTAAATGTTTTTTAATTTTGGTCCAGGTTTCTAGAAACACACATACATACATTAACAGCATAAATAATTTTGTAATCCCATATAAATACAAAGGATTATGAAGTTACATTATTGCAGCTAATTAATCAGGGTACTTGTATTTGTATAATATAATGGAGTAATAGGTGTATCAAAGGTTAACTTGTTAAATGTCAACGAAGAAGAAAGAATAGGAGTATTAAGTATTAAGTAGAGTAAATATATTTATTTAAAACGTTAATAATTTTTCATATTGATATCGTCACTATAAGACGTTGTTAGGTTAGATATTTTTTTTTAACAACTCGGGACAGATGGTCCCATAAGTAGCAACTGAATAAATTAATAACCGACTTGGTATTACATGGATGTCATAACTTTTTACGTTAGAACAACTGAGGCGAGACTTGATATTTTTGACAAGTATTGTTATTTTTATGGGATATTCTATGACATTCTACACAGTATCTAGATCTAAAGTGAGCATAGCATTGCTAACTTGTGCTATGTGATGTAGAATGCAGATAACATAATAACCTGCACAATATTGACTAGTAGTCGAACACTCTACTGTTATGCCAAAGAGGCTGTCATAATACTGTGATATACAAGATACACAAGAATTTTGATGGCCTGTTGTGTCTGTAATGTAGCTTTGTTTTTTAATACTCAATAATACCGCTATAGCTGTGATAACTGTCTTGACCTTGACTTTTTAAATGTTCCTAACAATACATATAGTAAGTTTTTTAAATGCAGTCTCTGCGGTGTAGTTACGCACAGTGTAAAATTTATATACTAGCTGCTGCCTGCGGCTCCGCCCGCGTGGATGTCACTTATTGCAACCAAACATAGCCTATCCTTTCTCAAGGTCTAATTTACCCTTATACCAAATTTCATCAAAATCGGTTTAGTGGTTTAGGTGTGAAAGTGTAACATACAGACAGACAGAGTTACTTTCCCATTTATAATATTAGTATGGATTTAAGTTTTTTTTATACTGAAGGTAGTAAACAAATGCAGTCTCTGCGGTGTAGCGGTATTTCCGCACAGTGTAAATATTTGTATACTAGCTGTTACCCGAGGCTCCACCCTCGTGGATGTCAGTTATCGCTACCAAATATAACCTATGTCCTTTCTTAAGGTCTAATTTACCCCTATACCAAATTTCATCAAAATCGATTTAGTGGTTTAGGCGTGAACGTGTAACATACAGACAGACAGACAGAGTTACTTTCGCATTTATAATATTAGTATCTTTAATTAATTTATAATATCCATGAATATGTCCATTTGCATTAGTCTGGCTATTCTACGTCCTACTGATATAAGAAATGTGAAAGTTTGTGTGTATGTTTGAATGTTCGTTATTCAATCACTATCTATCTTTACAGAAATAGCTGAAATTTGGGACAGTGATATTACATAGGCGCCTTTTTTTCTCTGGAATAAATTCCCATGTGTAGCAGACATGGGATCCAGAGTTCCACCTTAGCAACAGCTAATTTATTAAAATAAAATTAAAGAAAAGTTTGCGTGAAAACCACGTCTGTCGTTAACAGTGTCTAATAGGTGAAAACTCCTTTGAAAATATATTTGTTTGCACCAACTAGCACATGAAGTTGACTTGGGCTAGAAAGGTATTGTTGGTAGGACTCTTTTTACTCTTTCCAGAATCATCATTGTCTGCCAGAGTATTTTTTTGATACAACTGAGGTAGCAGACAAGCGCACGGCCCACCTGATGGAAGTGGTTACCGTGGCCTATGGACGCGTGCAAAACCAGGGGAGTCACACTCGTGCTGCCGGCCCTGTAAACATAGAGAGTTTCTGTGCCGTCAGTGTAGAAGACAAAGCATGAATGCCTTTGCCTTTGATCTTCCAACTGACAGCAAAAAACCTCTCCAGTGAGCTCTGGCTATCCTACTCACCGCCGGGAACACAACACGAGGTTATTATGGCCGCGGTATTCTGTAGGGCGGAGGTACTTCCTCAATCGGATTGCTCAATTGGACGGGACTCCTACCACCTACAATGAATGTATGATAGATAAAAAAACATTGTTTTAGGAATATGTATAAGTTTCAAAGGGTACTGCAAGGTGCATTGGACAACCAGAAGAACTCGACGTCGAAATAATCGAACTGTTACCGAGACAGTGAACCATGACTCCTATGAAGAATTCTTTGAATCGGAGACTTATGTTTGTGGCAGTCCTGCTGGTGAGTATTACTTACTTCTAACATACTTCTGCATACTGGACAAGTGGAGATGTTGTGCACCTCTGCAGTCGATTTTTTTTTGTGGTTGTCGGCCAACCTCGGACAGTGTTGTTCAGGTCGCCTATATAGGCCTCCGTCTTAACGTAACGACTATTGACAGCGGGAGCCGGAGCCGGAGCTCAGATATAACACCACTATATGTAAGTCACCCATTCCAATGGTAACCTCGCCTCGCTAACTTAACCCACTGATGAGCCAGTCGATGGTCCTGTCATGCCCGCTTTGCCCCTATACCTGCACAATTTCCGACCTAAATGCTTCGATCAACAATAATTATTGATCAAAGCCTAATGAGATGGCGGAGTATGTCGCTAAACTTTGACAACTTTGGGCTGGACGCATCTAGATATATTTTGTTCAATTGCTGCCATTGACACGAGAAAATAGTGGAGATGTGCTCATTACACAGTATACAGGGTGTATTTTTGAAACGGGGCAGTAAGGGCAAGTACCTTAACCGTTGCAGTTACAGCAAAACGTTCTTAAAAGACCTTCCCTAACTTTTTGGGACATTTTGAACTGCATTCACAGATTTTGTAAAAAACTTACAGTTAGCAAAAAAAATGCAAAAAGTTCAATTTTTTTTTTTTATGCCAATCGATTCTATTTCATGTGGGGATCAAAAACTCTATGGGACCATTTTAGCTTTCAGTACTAGAAAAGACAGAAATCGCCAAAGACCTTTCCCATACATTTCGTACGGAAATATGATAAATCAACTCGAAACTCATAGGTCAGGTAAAATTTTGAACTTTTTTAAATAAAAAAAATCATTTAAACATTTAAGAAATTGGTTTATGAAATAAATTGCTCAAAATGATTTCCATTTTCACGAATACATAAGTCTATCCTTTTTTGCACTGAACGAATGGCGGCTAATAAAATGTTCTGGGATGAATATTACGTAAAATGGTCATTAATGCATCCTTGAGCTCTTGAACACTGGCGTACGTCGTCTTATACACCTCGTTTTTCACGAAGCCCCATAAAAAAAATCAAGTGGTGTTAGATCGGGGCTACGAGGTGGCCACTGTGTTGGACCATGTGTACCTATCCACTGTGTACCGAATAGGCGGCTCAAATTGGAACATGAAAGGTGACTGTTATGTGGCGGAGCACCATCTTGTTGAAAATGAACTTTTCGCAATTCCGACAGGGGCCATTCGTCCATCTCGTTTTCAAGATGGTGTAAAATGACTTCATTATACATGGCAGAATTCAGTTTCCCTTCATAAAATTCCACCATTATGACTCGATTGGACATTATACCACACCAACAGTTGAATGAGAAGCGAACCTGATTATGACTTGCCGTAACTCTTAGTGGATTTTCTTTGGACCAATAGTGGTGATTTTTTCTGTTGTACATACCGTTATTGGAAAAATTCGTTTCGTCTGACCACAGTATGTAATTTAAAAATTCATGATCTCTGCTTATTTTTCCTCTTAGCCATCTGCAAAAAGAGAGCCTTCGAACATCATCACCCGGATGTAACACTTGAACTGTGCGCCCATATCGATAGCACTTGTAGCCGTATTTCTTCCATATCTTTATCACAAGGGAGTGGGATACACCTACTTTAAGGGCGACTTGCCTGGACGATACCTCTGGATATGCTTCGACATAAGTTAGAACCGCCATCTCCGTGTCCATGTCCACACGAGGCTGCCGCTTTCTTTTGAAAGAACCCTGCAATTCCAGGTTTTTCAAAAGATTTGTAATAACCTTTCTTGTTGGCACATGCCGCAACGGATACTTATTGCGGTACCACACTAATGCAGCTCCCGCATTTCGATTATTGACAAAATACGCTTCTAAAAAGTCAATTTTTTCACGATTAGAAGACATTTTAGCGAAAATCCTTAATTAATAACTCATACGAAGTTTCTCAGCTGAAACTAAGAATAACACACAGATTTTCGAATCAAATTCGAAATTTGAGGGTAAAAATTCTTTTTATTTACTTTACAGTCAATTCTACCCACTTCCTGGCCATAACAAAAAGTTAGACCATCGTAGAAATTTGTTTCTGTTGCCGAAATGTAAATAAAAGTGAAAAACGTTTTTGGCGATTTCTGTCTTTCCTAGTACTGAAAGCTAAAATGGTCTCATAGAGTTTTTTGATCCCCACATGATATAGAATCGATTGGCATAAAAAAAAAATTTTGGACTTTTTGCATTTTTTTTTTTGCCAACTGTAAGTTTTTTACAAAATCTGTGAATGCAGTTCAAAATATGTCAAAAAGTTAGGGAAGGTCTTCTAAGAACGTTTTGCTGTAACTGCAACGGTTAAGGTACTTGCCCTTAGTGCCCCGTTTCAAAAATACACCCTGTATGTGTGGTTAGGTTGGCTGATAGAAAGCACCTAATACTTACGGCTTGTGTAGCTATGCTTGATATACAACGAAAACATATTGGACCTAAGTGGCTAGACAAACAATGCCCTGACGCGCGCACATTGTTTTGTAATAAAGAATCTATGCGTCATCTCGTCCAAGCGGTTACGTATCAAAATACCCAAATTCAAATTCCGAATTACAAAATCCCGAAATTCAAAATCCCGAATGTACGAAATACCGAAGTTGCAAATCCCGGCGTTACAAATCCTGAATTTCAGAATCCTGAAAATTAGATATGATACGTTACTAATGGTAGATGTTCTGGTTTAAGTTTTATAGTTACTTGATACAACGGAGGTACTTTGCAATGTAGGTAGCTCCTCTGATCTTCATGTTTTATCACAAGTACCCTAACAAAAAGGGTATGGTGGAAATCTACATACCCTTCATACCTATAGGTACGTATCCATGTCGAGGCACGCAGTGTCCACCCCGCGCAATCCCATTTTTTTTTTAACCATCCAAACAATAATTTTATAAATTTTGAACTTTGGAATTTTGTACTTCTAGATTATGAATTTCGGTCTATCGTATATCGGTATTATGAACTTCGGGATTTTGACATGTAACCGTCCAAGCCGTAACACGCCCGCTATCCTCAATAGACAACTAAGAAAAATGTTCTGCGCATGTAGAGCACATTTTGAGTACATTTTAGGTCCAATATATATTATGTCCGCAAGCTTTATAACTTTAAACATATCTCAATCTTAAATTTTTCTTCCAGCCGAATATAATTTGCAGCCAGGTCATTACGAGTACAACTTCGACCACACTCTGCCTACCACCATTCCGTCGTCTTTTGAAGCCAATCACGGGCACATTCGATACCGTGTCAAGGTGGTCATGCACACTATCGGTTTTCTGACATCGAATAAGACGAAAAAGGTCCCCTTGAAAGTGACGGCGCCAGTGAATCTGAATCTAAATCCGTACTGCAGGGTAAGCTAGAAAATATATTTTTTTGTTTTTAAGTTTAAACCTTCTTTACGCGCACTTGGCTAGGGAGTAAACTGGTGAGTGCGTGACGAGAGCGTTACGAAAAGTGTGATCGGGTGAAGCTAACGAAGTAGAGAGAGAGATATAAGTTAGTGAAGGCAGAAAATCTAATATGCGAAACTTAACTCACCTCGAGTTAAGTTTCGCATATTAGATTTCCATTCTCTCTCTCTCGCTCTTTCTCTCTGTCTCTAGCCAGTTACGATGGAACTAAAGTTGTTTTAATTCAGTCGTATGGTCTAATGCACACTCGTTTTGTAGATTCTTCGTTATCATGACGCATGCAACAGTATCAAAATACCTAATCGAACAATCAAAACAAAACATAGTAAATATGCCGATGTCTAACAGTCATCCATCACCATTACTTCACTACACATAACTTCACCGAGGAGCCCGGGGCCCGCCTTCCAGATTTTAATAAACCACTTCGCATGGTTTAAAGAACATTTCTGGCAATGACATCATTAATCATTAGTACGCATTTCACCTTCTACGATGTCCCAACACTACCTACTGCATAAGATAACTTTCATCTATACATATAAATAAAATATGAGTGTCTGTTTATAATATTGAAATAACCAGTTTTTAATTGCATAATGAATATGATACGGAACATCACCAAAATAACATTTTTTTTAAATTTTTGTCTGTCTGTCTGTTGCGGCTAATCTCTGAAACGGCTGGACCGATTTTAATTTCTTTTTCTTGCAGGTAGCTGATGTAATAAGGACTAACTTAGGCTACTATTATTTTAGAACAATAGCGTTGACTCAACACTTAGCGATAACCGACATCCACGCGGGCGGAGTCGCGGACAACAGCTAGTTAGAAATAAATTTAAATAACAACTAAAAATCTGATAACCAAAAATTTTAAACAGTTATCAATTAGGCAGTGAAGTATAAATATACCAGAGGCTATCAATGTTACGTTATCACGTGACATTCGCGGTACGAAGGGTGCACCAATGTCAAGGTCAATGTGGCAGCGACGCGACATGTGAAGCTAGTGGATAATGCTTCGGTATATTTCTATTAATGCCATGTAACTAGGGAGTATTGGCGCGACTGGATAGAATTCCGTTTAATTAGGTACCTCCGAATCATCCCTGGACGTATGAAATCCACACCTACAAATGCTTTACAGAATGAATGTGCTAAACACCCTTTGGTGCTTAGACGACAGTACTTGGCGTCTCGCTAACTGTACCGCTGACTTAATAGAGAATCTCATAAACAAGAAAATCAAAATTCATCATTTTCATCTGTAACTCTCTTGTAACTATGTCCATCTTAGAGCAGTTAGAGCTATAAAGAAATCCCACTGATAAATAATCCAAGCCTACAGATCTGCTCTAAATCTAGAATGCCCACTAGTAAAATTTGATAGACTTCCCCTCTTCAATTACACATCAAAAGGCGTCGGTGGCTTAGTGGTTAAAGAGTCGGCCTTACGATCGAGAGGTCCCGGGTTCGAATCCTGGCCATTACACTACCGACGTGAACCCACTCCTAGCACAAGCAATTTAGCTTAGTTGGAGGGGTTAGAGGGAATATTAGTAATGTTGATAATTTCAGTTGCTAATATTCTTTAAAAAAAAAAAAAATTAAATATTAAATATTTAAAGTCCTATGTACTTCAAAGTGCTGTTGGCTAGCCGGTGGAGTGGGTGTCACCAATTTTTACCGATACCTCAAAATGATGATAAAATGATATCAGACCTTTAATTCCTTCTCAGTTAATATCTGTGTGGTATATTAACCACAATAACTATATTTGTATAGGTTTATATATACCTTAATCTGTTTGTTTCAAGTAATAAACAAACTATCAAACCAAAACTATATTTGTTTAAAACCAAGATTATATTTGTTTAAACTAACGCTAACCTCAACGGTTAGCGTTAGTTTTATCAAATATAACATAGCCAATCCAAATGGCATTAATCAGTAGGAGTCAAAATGCAAAATCTATACTCTGCTATTTTCCCGTATTATCAATAATCTCTATGTCTTTGGTGGAATTATGTAGTAACCGGCATTACTAGCCAAAAAAAAAATTGCACTACATGGGTGGTGCTAAAGCGTTGCGCATACGCTGCCACGAGCCTGTTCATTTTGCCGTGACCTATATTATATGTAGGTATTCCCAAAACAGAAATATAAGCAATGCAGACGAAAAATCTCGCCCATGTTTACCTTGAATCAAACAGGTTCAGTTACCCAATATTGAGAATGCATCTTTCTTTTTGCACAACTGTCCGAAAATGAGTGTTATGTTTTCAGATATACGAGATTTTATATTTCAGTATATTTTTCAATTGCTTGAACCATAACTCGTGCATTTGAACAGTTTTTTACTGCACACGGCCACCTGATGGAAAGTGGTTAACGTGGCCTATGGACGGCTGCTGCTGCCGACCGACCTGTAAGAACAGAGAGTTTCTGTGCCATAATGCAAAAGACAAAGCAGGACAAGCCTTTGGTTTTCCCACTGACAGTACAAAAACTCTCCAGTGAGCTGTAGGAACTATTTAGATAATTTGTGCACCAGGGGAGTCACAGTCCCTCATATACTCTTAGATAAAAAAGACGGGTTGCACTCTGGGAGTGCCAGCAGAAGTGAAAACATTTTCTTTCTTTCTTTCTTCGTTATATATATAGAAAAAGATAAAAAGAACATACCATACCATACTATACCGTACCATACCATACCTATAATATAGCGCCAATCATAGAACCTATCACTAATTTTCTGCTAATTTTCTGTCAGAAGAAATTAATAAATTATAAAAAGAAAAAATAGACACAAAAAGCGTCAGAAGGCCAGGTTTGAACCCGGTACTATCTGAAACCATAAGGACTTAAAGTGGACTACGATGCTATTTATCGTATCTTGCAAAATAGACAGTCTTATTAGCTAATATTGTATGACGTCAGTCGTCGGTTACGGTTCAAAGGTCAAGCGATCCTGACGTGAGTTTAACACTTTTCACCCATCCAACGCCGCTAAAGAAGTTTTCACTTCAAAAAACCCCAGGGTCAAAGTAACCGCCCATGGCGTCCATGTGCAATGAGTTCGCGGCAATCCTCCCAGACGTAATTGACCGAACCGTCTCGCCGTCTGCGTCGGAGCTACGCCATTCATAATATTGACGAACGACCTTGGAAAGATTTGCCGATAAAGTAGACATTGAAGCGAAATACATTTTTCATAATAATTACAAAAACAATAACTGCACTAGTGTTTACTTTATTCTTTTACTTTTATTATAAAGTACTATATTTTTTTTAAATCAGTTTGGTGGCAGACAATTACACAACCCTCCTCATGAAAAGTGGTTACCGTGGCCTGTGAATGTGTGCAACATCAGGGTAGTCACACTCGTGCTGCCGACCCTGTAAGAACGGAGGGTTTCTGTGCCGTCAGTGCAGAAGACAAAGCAGGACAAGACTTCGGTCTTTCCACTGACCGCACAAAAACTCTCTAGTGAGCTCTGGCTACCCTACTCACCGCCGGGTACACAACACGAGTCCTAGTATTTATTTATATTATGGTTGTCAGGAACCCATAGAACTAAAGCTGCTGAACTCTTACTGCTGCTGGTGCGTCACCGCGGGCTCGTCCGAGATCCGCGTGAAGATCCCGGTGGCGGGATACTGCCCCGGGCAGACTATCCCGATAGAGGTCAACATCTCCAACCTTAGCCGGGTAACCATCGATGAGATCAACTTTGCTATTATACGGGTAAGTATCTAGTGCTAAGTAAACATGTAAGTATACAACTTAGTGATAAAATCCCACTAATATTATAAATGCGAAAGTTTGTAAGCATGGATGGATGGTAATCTTTCACGAAAAAATTACTGAATGGATTTTAATGAAACTTTACAATAATATAGATTATACATCAGAATAACACATAGGCTACAATTTATAACGATAACCGATATTATAGCGATAATTGACAACCAAAGCTAGTAAAATAGATATAGCAGAGAATAGGCTTACAGTCAATGATAAAAGTAGATTCAATCAAAGCCAATCTAGATAGATAGATAATAGTTTATTGTACACCATTTGAGTTACAGTAAAGACAATTAGGAAGCATGTATAGATACATTGAATGTACAATGAGCGGCCTTATCGCTTTAAGCGATTTCTTCCATATGCCTCTCCCAATGTAATGTACGTCATTGCTTACGATTCTCTTCCTTCCACACCCAGTTCAAAATAGTAATAAATAATTACCTGAGTTCATCAAAATTTCATGAAATAATAAAATAAATGTGAAATATAATAACTTGGTCCTCTGGGGATTATATAACTACTAATAGGTTACACCAGTTTATTCCAATGTCCAAAAGGTTTAACTTTTGGGGGGTGATGTTGTTGTCGGTAAGAAAAGGGAAAATCAAGTTAAGTCCTGCCTCTATCGCGCATTGCATTATAAAGTTTAATAATTTTATAAAGTAGATAATAGTAGATTGTTCAACAAGGGACTAAAACAAGCCTTATTGTCACGAGATGTTTTAGCCACCCGAGTGAAGCGAGGGTGGCTAATAATTCGAGTGTCATTATGGTTGTTTAGTCACACGTTAAACACTCTACTTTTCACTTTGAATGCGAGGAAAAAAACGATGTTCTATACAAAATTATAATACTTATAATAACAAAGTTTCTAAGTTGCACAATTAATTGGTGTAGGTAATTGGTGATTACAACTCAAGCTTAATACGAGTAATCTATTCAAATTGCAAAGAAATTTGTCCCGCGGTTTTTTTTGTTAAGTGACGTATATTTAGCCAGCCAACAGATTCAAACTTCAAAAATAATTTAAAATTAATTGGAAATGCATTATAAAATTAATTATTCCTCAATACTTACATAATAATTAATTAAATTAATATCATTATTCGTGTTTTTAGATTTTTTCAAATGTCATTTTGATGTTATTTCTATACACAATCACTAAAAAGGTGATAATCCTCCCATTCACAAACACCGTGATTGGCAGTTTAGGAGTTTTCAAAGTTAGTTAAAAAAATTACTTCAGTCCCTAGAGATTAATAAGGAACTTTAGTCCCGATATGCAGAGACTAAACTAACATTGTAAGAGCATGAGAAGTAAAAAACCGATTACGTTTATAAAAATGTAGTTTCCGCGTATCCCTATTGGAAGTTAGCGTAATTGTACATTTTGTATTTATTACAAATTCCTTTTTTATCGATGATTTTTAATCGTAGCGACAACTTAAAGTAATTTCGTTTATGGGAGTCTGGTTTCACCACCTTACATTGCTGTAGATTGCGAAGGTGCCCTTAGCAACCTGTTTCACGCTTATAAAACTGTTTCACTCGATCTTCTTTCTTTACTATGACTCAAGTATAGGTACTTAATTCCAAGAATCAGTGGTAAAGGTCGATCCAAAAATAACTTTAAAACTTAAGACTAACGCATATATTGCAATTTTTTAAACAAATTTTTCAAAACCACTACGGTAATACTGTAACCAATTCTATTTAACTTTAGACTTTACTGCTTCAATGTTAAAGTCTACAATTTAATGACAATCTTGTAGAGTGAATGAAAAATATTATAAACTCTATCTCTTTTCATTTTGGACTATAAAACTCAGCTATAATGTCTAAAATTTAATGACATTTAATGCAATGTCAGCAGTATGACAGTAGTTTTTTTATGTCATAAAATTAGCAGATTAGGGGGCCAGGTAGCTATATACACCTACAAATAAATTTGTTTTATACAAATAAATAAGGAGTGTTAAATAATATATTCACGGATTACTCCTTTAATAAGAAAACTAGTAACCAAAATTATTAGTATACCCCTTTAGTATCGAAAAGGGTTCACGTTGGTACTGTCATGGCTAGAATTCGAACTTAGGTCTTCCCGTTTGTAAGGCCAAACATTTAACCACTAAGCTACCAAATTTTTAAGCTTTATTAAATTTTAATGTAGTTTCAAATATAATTTAATCTTAATGTTTAGGATGTAAGATTCATAGCTACATCAGCCCCGGGCGTCAGGACTGAAACCGAAACCGTGGTGGAACTGAAGGAGGGTCCCGTCGCAGCCGGAACTGTCCCAAACTGGAACCTGCAGATGTTGATCCCGCCTGTGGAAGCGTACAATTTCGACGGCTGCCGGTACATCGATATCAACTACAATTTTAGGGTATACCTATGTTCTAGTACCTAATTCTTCATTCTAGCGTTAATACCTGTCACATCTGAAGTTTTCACATCGGAGTCCGGGATCCGTTTTGTCCCGGGACCGATGGCTTAACGTGCTCTCTGAGACTCGGAAATTTTCAGACCAATCAAGAATCAAAGAATCAATTTCGTTTATTCAGTTTAGGCACATAAAGAGCACATATGAACGTCAAAATTTTACAGTCGTGTCAAGAAATTACTAATATAATATTAAATTAAGTAAAATCATTTGAAAATGATTCTTTCGCTGGTTCGGTAAGTTGGTTCTACTGAGAAGAGACCAGCAAGAAACTCAGTGAACAATATTATCGTTTCTTTTTTTTTAAACAATTTTTTTTTTTAAATAGATTTATATTGTGCGACCAAGCAAAAAGATTAGGATGACCATGCATTTTTATCATTGAGGTATTCGTTTACTTTATATTTAATATCCTTTTTTCATTAAATACTTTTTTACTTCAATTTAAACTTATTTAGTGAGGAATTTTATTAAACATTTTAATACTGTTGCCTACAATGCGAATAGACATATTCATTCATACAAATATTTGCACTGAGGTGGAATCTAACCAGCTGTGAAATTCTCTAAGTATGCAGCGTCGAGCACAGCTCTGCTCTGCTCTTGATAAAGATTATCATTGTTCGGAAGGGGTGACGTCACTAGAAACCCACCAATGACAATCACTGTCAGACTTTTTTTTTGTTGTGCTGAAAATGCCCACGGATACCGCACCCGCCGGAGCCGAAGAGGGAGGTTATGTCAGACTCGAACCGACTAAACCGCACGCCATCTGTGGGTCGCAGTGCAAGGCTGAAGGTGAGGTAGCTTCAATGCATATCCCTCGCACCCCGGCTGACCCAGGGCCATCTTTCTCGATCTGGTCCTCTTCCGGTGGGGGGTCTCTGACTAGTCCCCGGTATAGTTGCGCTCATGATGGACGGAGGTCATTCATCTCTATCGAAGCTGTCTCAGTGCTGTGCTCAACGCTGAATGCTTACAGAATTGAACTGCTGCCCCCCTGCGCAGCAGTCGCGTTCACTGTCGCCTCGCTACTGAGGCGTTATCTCTACCTTATTCTACTTCCTATATACTTATATTAAAAATGTGTAAGTTACCAGCAATACTCCAGCAAACTGTATAACGCACTTGGGGAATTAAAAATTTCGCTCATATTTCATTGAAAATCCATAGCAATATTACAAATGCGAAAGTAATTCTGTCTGTCTATTGCCATCATCAAAATTATCTCAGTAGGTTATGAGCCGATTTTGTTCATATCTGTTATAGAGATTACTTTCTAAAGTAGTAAAAAAGTTGTTTAAAATTGGAACATTTTTATTCGCTTTAGGCGGGGTTAGTGTTAGGGGGTGAATTGAATGAAAATTTCAAAAATTTCATTCAACGATTATAAGAAAGTTCTAAGTCCGTACAATTGTGATAGGCAATTACGAGACCCTATATTGCGCATATGGTCCGACGTGCACTCGTTTAAACTTTTTATTATAGATGCAGGTGGAACTGCGGGTAATACCTAGTCAAAATTCTTTTTTTTTCTCAGGTAATAGCTGAAACCAGTGGCTGTCACGAAAACGGCGAAGACTCTCAACGCATTCTCATCGGCAATATCCCTCTGATTGGCTACCAGGATAACATCCCAGGCGCTAGGGTTTACCCGGGCCCAATCATCAACCCACCCCAACCATTCCCCTATCCTCAGAACACACCCCAACCCTACCCCTATCCTCAGATCCCACCCCAACCCTACCCCTATCCTCAGAACCCGCCTCATCCCAACCCCGGGAACGCGCCTTACCCCTATCCTGAGAACCAACCTTACCCGGGAAACAAACCAGATCCTGACGCGGTTCCGTCGGATACTAAAGATGATCTGCCACCGGCGTACCCAGGATTTAACGCAAAAGAAAAGGAGAGCTCTGGGGCACAAGATACTGAGAATTTTGACTTTATTGAGGGCAACGCTGGGGCAAGTGCACCTTTGTTGACACCAGGGGCAGCAGTACCGACTGTGAGTATTTTATAATAATAGTATAATACGACTTTAATACTTACCATATGATTTTTACAGACAGTAAAAACATACCTGACAGTAAAAACTATCCTAGTCCATTGGTTACTGCTTACTTTAGATATTTTTACATATAACTCTAATGTTTGTCAAAACAAAATGTTTTTTGCCCATTGTGGCTAAATAAAATTAATAGTATTAATTTCAAAATCATAGCGACTATGCATATAAGTTTATAATATAATATCCTAATATTCTCAAATGTATTGCAGCCCAATACTCCGGCCCCAAGCCCTTACGGAAACGCCTCTGCGCCTAACCCTTATGGGAACGCTTCGGCACCTCCAAGTTAGACACGCAGTTGCGGACGATGATATAAGTGAGTATCGCACTTGAAATATTAATAAAATAAATAAAATAATAAGTTTGGACGGCAAAATAATAGATCTACCACCAAAATGTGGCCTGAAGCCACGACGATGGGACCCCGCCTAGACTGATGAATTTTTTCCTATTTAAATTAAACAACTTAAACATACACACACACACACACACACACACACACACACACACACACACACACACACACATGCCATGCTATACATATATTATAATTATTTCATACTCAGTATGGTACTTACAATTTACCACATGTGCAGAGACTGGAAAGGTTGGTAATCTGTCATACAGGAAATCTTAGGACCAGTCTCTCACTTAGATAAGCTTGAAATGAAGTGTACCTAATTTAAGTATTGTCCTTGTAATATTTTAATGTGTGATTTACTATTATAAGCACCAACATTTGATGGGAATATATAAACGTTGCTTATATGTAACCTTAATCCGTAACACGATGGCCTTAGCCGCTACGTTAGCAACCCCGATGCGTTGTTTAGGGTACAACCAATACCTTTGAGCCGCTTAGGTCGTATACTATTAACATGTCAAACTTTAAGTACATAATTATTTCATTCACAGGCAAGTTCGTAGCAACTGAACTCACCTCAGTCTCTCCGACGTACTTACGTAAACGTTATGAAGAATCTTATTAGTCTTATAAGTGAAACTACAATTACTCGAGCCTTATGAAACGTCGTCTTATTGTGCCTATTACAAATGTATAAATGAAATATGTATAGGTTATATACACATATAGATCTATAAACAAAATATGTACATGTTATAGGTGCTATGCTGCCATATTTTCTAGTGCAAAGTTTTATACAACTAACGTCGCATAGAACAAACTAAAATAAAATTTTCAAATAGTCCATTGAAATGCTACATTTTTTAGACTTAGCGTTCTTTTACATAACAATCGATTTTATTTGTAAAGAAGTTTCAATCGATTTTATACATTGTCATTTTTATACACGATTTTTTTGGTAAACAATACATAGTATTGCAATAATAATAACCGACGGTTAATTGTTTTTAAATAATTATGAATTTCCCTATTTTATTGATTTATTAAGATCCTATCTTATCTTATCTTAAGATCTATCTTAAGAGATAATAAAAGTCCCTATTTTTTGTTATGGTGACTATTTTGAAGATATTCTCTCGCCGCACCAAGTACAAGCATTTAAAGCATTTGTGCTTAGATTATAACTATTATAAGACAATAATGAAACGTTACTCGCTTTATATTATATTTCTATAATTTTATTATTGTATTCGATACGGAATATACAATTCTCGTCATAATTATAAAAGTTTTGAAAGAAATTGTTTAGATTTAAGAGACGAAATATTGCAATAGCAAAACTGAAATGCATTTTGATATTGCAATTTTTAAACTACTAACATAAATGTAGTAGTTTGAGAAAATGATTAGATGTGTGATCCAATCATGCAGAAACCGTGGATGAAACGTTGTACTATCCACATTATTATAATGCTTTATCTACATAGTATATTATAAAGTCAATAGGAGTTAGTTGTTGAAATGTATAGCAAGTTGAGGACACAGTGAGAAAACAAGAGAATCTCATAAAGGAAGGATCGTCCAACCAGCTCCCCCAGACAAGTGGCCATTCGGCGTATGTTATAATAGAATAATGAATGTGTGGAATTGACACATATTTTGAAGTTCTTTTTTTAAATTAATACCGTAATTACTAATATTCCCTCTAACCTCTCCAGCTAAGCTAAATTGCTTGTGTTAGGAGTGAGTTCACGTCGGTAGTGTAATGGCCAGGATTCGAACCCAGGACCTTTCAATCGTAAGGACGATACCTTAACTACTAAGCTACCTATGTTTTTGACGTCTTTACGACGTTAATGACAGTCGTCAACGTATGTCAATTCCATACATTAGTCAATTTATTCTATTTGACAAATGTATTGCTTTTCTGAAGGGGCAGGTAAGGTGAATGGCAAGGGTTGCCGTTAATGTGTTGTCTACTCATACATTAAAATATTGTTATACATTTTGTACTTTAGTATATTCACAATGGTGGTGCCTGCAAATGCATTCTTTATTTCGCAATATTGTTAAGTATGTTATATTTAGTACAACCAGCTATGGGATAGAATAAACCAAGAACTTAATATTAGTACTTACGATTACCAAGTAACTCGACTCGAAATCGATTCGAAAGCATAATAAACAGATGTACACACGGCAAAGGAGATAAGTGTACACGCTTTGACATAAAATTTTATAGAAAGGTGTCTACTTATCTCCTTTGCCACTTGGGCCTTGGTTCTGCCACACCACTGTCGTGCCATGGACACTCTAGAAAAATCATTTAACTTTCGATTTTAAAGCAATCCTGTTAAAGTCCAAAGTTAAATAACTTTTTGCAGAATGGATAAAAAAGTGTATGAAACTCTTTTCATTTCGTTTAGACTTTAAGTCTATACAAATAAAGTCTAAAATTTAATGGCATTTTGCTGTGGTATGCTCGTGGTTTTGCTTTAGCGGAATCGAGGGTCAGTTATTATTTATAAAAAATATTCTCATTTTTTCATAATAATATATGTGTAGTACTTATAGTAAATATATAGTGTACTTATGTATAGTAAATATTTATGTGATATTTTTTAAAAATCATATTTTAGATTTAAAGCAGTCATGAAACATTATGGAAAGTTTTGTATCTACCTCTTTTATAAGTAAAATTATTGGAATAGCCTTAGTTTAAAAACACACAGATTTTATATACGCACAGAGTGAAAATGTGAGAAGAGTAAGCGTCCGTTTTGTAGAGCGCTCTCTCGCTCTTACATCGAATTGGCAATTTGATATTTTTATAAAGTAGATAAAACCACTACTCGTAAACGAATACTACGTGTTACCGGTGATTTTTATTTGTCGAATAAGAATAGACATCACTATCGAAATAAAATGGAAACTTCAATGACAATCATCGACGGCAATCCGCATCGCATCGGCATGATTTAAATTTATAAAGAAAAGGTCTATTATCATATTTGACAAATAAAAAATCCTTTTCCATGTCATGACGCCCCGCGTCTTTTTAAATGAGGCCTTACTCAGCTTTGTGTTAACCAATACTGCCTCTCTAGACAAGTGGTATTTTGTTGGCCGACGTTTGGTAGAATAGAATGACGGATGTTTGGGAATTGTCATTTATGACAGGTGTTAACGACTGTCAGATACGTCAAATCCCATACATTTGTCATTCTATTCTATCAAACGCCGGCCAACAAAATGCCTCTTGTCCAGGGGCTGGCGCTTATTCGCTTTTTAGTCATAAGGATAAATATTTTTCATATAAGTGTTGGCCATTTACAATCAAATTGTATTTTTATAGCCTTTATTAAAGTTTATTTATTGTATTGTGAACTATACAATTTAAATGTCATGTATGAAATACATAAATATATTAATGTGAATACAAGTTTGTTTTTGTGCCTGCCCTATAACTTTTCACGCATTGCCGATTAATTGTTTGGTGTATTTATTACCCGTGATACCTACAACTGCAATGTCGAACTGGTAATTTGTCTTTGATACATTTTCCCTTTGACTCAACTTGTTCTACTCCGTCGGGATCCAACCGGGTTGGTTCCCAGTGGAGTAGGCCACCCCATCGCTTTTTTTCTCGATTAAAGATAGAGCTGTTCTTCAACCGATAAACATACAGCCCATAGCTAAGTGCCCGCTTACGTGACGGCAAAAGGCTTGCACCTTTACGTGGGACCAAAAATTATAATTTTCGAAAATGTGGGTGTTAATACACCTCTGCTTACCCCTTCGGGAGGATTTACAGGCGTAAGTATATGAATGTTTTTATCCCCTGACATCATCATCCGCAGTGATTGTCCACGTCCCGACCAAAGTTTGCATTTTGGGAGCGAGGTGTCTACTTATTGTATTTGTTTGGTAGATATGTATGTTGGCTTTTATAGGGACGACTACCGTCTAATCGTCTCGTCTGCTGTTTAGCAGGTTCACCCGCTCGCAGCTGAGGTTAACTTGGGCCAATAAGGTGTAGCTGGGGCCTTCGATACGCCCCTCTTATTGCCTATGTATATAGTTTTTAATAATATGAATACAGCACCAATTATGATAGCTGAAACAAGTTTAATAACTTCAGTATCATTTATAAAAGTCCACATTTTTAACAAAGATTTAATGAATCTTTTTTAAACCATTGATTTCAGAACGTGGTACACGTGGTAGAAAAAATCATTGTCAGTAGTGACAGTTAGGGATGCACAAATCAGTAACTGATGTTGACGTATTATATTACTAACTCTGTGGTTGACACCATTTCGCATGATATACCCGATTTGTAGTTTACTTTAGCTTGTCTGCCACTTAAGTCGTAAAAAAAAATAGTACTATGAGTTCCGTAAGTAACGATTCAAAAAGCTGTGGCTATCCCTGTTATTATTATGACATAAGTCGATAGCTGTGTCGATTAATATCGCCCAAATATAAGTGATTTCCCATCACTATTGTCAAAAGTTCAAATTTAAACATCAATCTTCAAAACAAGCCAGCAATTTGTTATAATTGGGTTGCTACGGTTTGTCTAGTCGTCTACTGTATGTCGGTCAGATAAACCAATGCTATAAAATCTATCTATTAGTTCTATTTGTGAAGTTCGAACGCGGATTGAGTGCTGTGATATTGTGATTGTAGGGACTGTGAATTTAAAAAATGGGGTTTGACGCTGGACAGATACTTTTGGATAGCGATAATGGTGCTTATTATGCGGGTCAAACTCTCTACGGCCGAATTATTTTTGACCAAGGCAAACCTAAAACTATACATGGTAAGTCGTTTTAAAAATACAAAAGGAGCACCTAATTTATATTCAGTATACATTCGGATGCCTGTTGCCTTGCGAATAAATAATTAGTCTAACCACCTGCCTAATGAACGCACTAATGGGATTATAATGATTATGGCAATATACACCATACCTACTTACAAAAACAAAGTTGTACTAAGTAAATAAATATACAACATAGGCGTTATATTTTTTTTATTAAATTAAATGTTGTGTAGGTAGTGCTTATTTATTTTTCAGTTTTAAATAACAAAAATCATTTGTAAAAAATATAAGTAGGCAATATCAATAGTAATATCAGCCTGAAATTAACATTTCAATAATGAAAACAAAATAAATGGATCTATAAAAATAACAGATGAAAACTACAATACATATGTGAATGTCAGTAGTTAAGATTACAAAGAAGATGACTATTTAAAAAAAAAAACATAAATTCACAACTACACTTATTACATTGGGGTTGGCTTTAGAATCGTGCCAATCGAAATAAGGGTTGTTAGGGGTTGTGTTAGATAGGGGTTTGTCTCCCCTTCTCAAAAATACTACTCTCGCCCCGCGGAGATGTGTAGTTTTTTTTTTAGGGCTTTTTAAAGTTTCGTGTAACAGAACGAAGTAATTAGAGATGGGTAAACTGAATGAGAGGCATTAAGAAGAATTGTTTCACTATGGTGACTCGATAACTTAACTATTCCCTCTAAACCTTAACAATTCAGTGATTCACCGATTCATCGAGTGTCCGCCGAGTGCTGACTGACTACGAGAGTTCGGAATCGTTTGGGTGGTGTCGGGAGATTTCCGTTTCACAGACTACTCTAGTGGAATTAGAGTCTATCTATTCAAAGATGATACTATACTACAAAATTGGGAAGGCATCTGAGCTGTATGAGCATTCATGCTGAGAGTTGACTATTTATTTGTTTGGGTTATACTTTAAAAGTACTTTGGGGATGTCCCCGTGTTTAGTTTGGCTTGGCTGTTGATTTGTCGTTGTTTATAAATGATAGATAATTCGTTTTGTTTTGTTATGTTTTTATCCTAAATCCTGATGAATATAAGCCATTTCATGTGAAAATGAGTGACCTACACGGTCACTGTTGCCTTATTACTGTTTAGTTTAGCCTGTTGGAAATTGTTAATGACCACTTGTACCTACCAAACATAATTATTATTTTTTGTAAGTTGTCATAAAGTATATTTGGTTAGTTAAATACAAATTAATCCCTAAATCAGACCACATTTTCAGAATCATTAGGGAGTATTATTAAAACTCATTCAGCGAGTCGATTCTGAAACATATCTCCGACAAACGTTTCCCTGCCGAATGATCCACTGACAGAATGTTTCGCTTATGAGTTTTTCATCTACAGAACATTTCACATACAGGCATTTCGCCGATAAAACGATTCATTTTTGGTTAAATCGACGACAGAACCTTTCCCCTACGAACGTTTCGCCGACAGAACGATTAAATAATGAGTGAACCGACGACAAGGTCGACGGAGCCCCGCTACGCGGGGCTCCTACTTCTGGGTGGTTTATAAAAAAATAACCACGAAGGCCTAATGCGGGAGCTTCGCTACGCTCCGCTCCCGCATTAGCCTTCTAACCTAACCTATCCGAGTCGGGGTGATCTGAGTTGGGGTGTTAACTATATTGTAAATTGGTGAAAGATTCTGTCGTCGGTTCACTCATTATTTAATCGTTCTGTCGGCGAAACGTTCGTAGGGGAAAGGTTCTGTCGTCGATTTAACCAAAAATGAATCGTTTTATCGGCGAACTGCCTGTATGTGAAATGTTCTGTAGATGAAAAACTTATAAGCGAAACATTCTGTCGGTGGATCATTCGGCAGGGAAACGTTTGTCGGAGATATGTTTCAGACCGCAGCGAGTCAGTCAGCGACTAAATACTTTAAATCTGAATTATAACACAAGCGATTAGTGAATAGTTAAGGTGAATAGAGAATACTTAAGGTGAATTAATTCAGTCTAGTGAATCAGACTCAGTGAATCGTTTCAGACAACTGAATCAAGATTACCCATGTCTAGAAGTAATGCGTAATAAAACGCTATATTATTATTATTATGGAGGGAGAGGGAGGAGAGGGGAGAGGAACCCCTCCCGCCACCCGCCCCCCTCGCGGAAACGCTTAGTTTTTAAGTTATGATTATTTGCATAACCTAACCTAAAAGTATATTTTTGACGTAAGTAGGTAACAAGGACTAAGTAAGTTTCTGATGTGTAGAGACCCCCATCCCCAAACAAATTATTTATAATCCTAATAAAGAAGCAATGGATTATTTATTGTTTTTATTTTTTTTCCTTTTTTTTAAGAGCTTTATAATATCCCGACTCAGAGTACCCCGACTCGGATAGGTTAGGTTAGAAGGCTAAGGCGGGAGCGAAACGGAGCGGAGCTCCCGCCTTAGCATTCGTGGTTATTTTTTTTTCAAACCACCCAGAAATAGGAGCCCCGCGGTTATGAAAATAATCATAACTTAAAAACTAAGCGTCTCCGCGGGGGGGGAGTTGGTGGGAGGGGTACCTCTTCCCCCTCCTCCCCCCTCCCACCCTCTCACTCCATAATTCGATTGGCACGATTCTAAAGCAACCCCTTACATTGTACTACACCATACCATTTCGGTAACCAATAGAAACTTATTCCTATTGGGATAAAAAGTAAATATATATTATATTCTATACATAATCTATCCATATATCAAATTTCAGTTAGATCTGTTCATAACAAACATAAACACAAACTTTCACATTTTATAACATTACTAACTTATTATATGCTTGGTATTTTTTTTTATTATAAAGTTACATTACCAAAACATTCTTTTTTTTAGTAAATGAAGGTTATATACTTCCTAAAATAAAATAAATGCAATTTGCCTATTGCATAACAATAATGTCTATATAATGTGCAAGTGCAAAGTGCCCACTTGCCAAGTGTTCAGAGTTCAGGTTCAACAGTATTGCAATGTACACTGGCTTTTGGTTCAATGTTGCATTGTATTGAAACCATGTAGCAGTGATAACAGACTATCGTGATTGCGTAGATAACTTTTTTTTTTCATTCATTTAGCCTGAGTCCACTGCTTGATAATTTAACAGATGCTATTTTTTTTATTGGAAAATACTTTATATTGCCACTTGATGCAACTTTCACAATCAATAGATTGTAATTGAATAACTTAGACTACTTCTTTTGACAAAGCTGAAGTTTCCATAATTGACATGCAGCAGATGTGAATGGCTGATTTTGTTTAGATTAAATTGGTAAACATTTGGGACTATTTAGAAGCCATAGGCTCTTTGTGTAGGCTGTAATTGCAATCCAAATAGGTGTCCACTCTACAAATGAACTCTTATTGGTCCCAATTGCATTTCAGGTTTTCACCTCAGAGTCCAGTGCTTGCTCAGGCATTAACTTCATTGACTATTCATACATTTTTGTTCCAGGTATATATGTTAGTTTCAAAGGCTTCTGCAAGGTTCATTGGACAACCACAGAGACCCGCAAAGTCAACGATGAAGATGTTACAGAGACAATAGACCATGATTCTTATGAAGAGTACTTTAACAGAAAGGCTTTTATTGTCGGTAGTTCTAGTGGTGAGTAAATACTTTCCCTTATACTCCTACCCCCTAGACAAGTGGCTATTTATAAGAATAATGAATATATGGGACTGACATGTATTTTGATGTTGTCAATATAATAATATATCAACTAATCAAAATACATTGATCAATCTATTCTTTTCTACAAAAGTATTTCCTAGGAGGACTCTAGTCATTGAAGACTTTGTATGCTGCAAGCTGAGTAGGCCTTGGCTGGCAGGTATTAGGGGTGACTAGTGGCCCACTGGGTGACTAAATTCAGAGTCAGGTGCAAGCCAGGAGGTGTATAGTGATACTCTTCTTAGAGGAAATTCCAATATTATTAACAGAAGCGAATTGAGCTAGCTGTAATAAAATTATATTTTAGAGGACTACTAGGAGAACAGATTGGGCGAGAATGCAATAAGGGTAACGGTGGCGGGTAAGATGAGCCTACGAAAGTAGAAAAAGAATTCCACTATCTACATTGAGAACGTCCTAACTTCCCAAGTTTGTTGTATGTGTATTTTATCTTTACAGTGCACAAGCACACGCATTCGTTATCTGAAGCGATTCTTTTATAAAAATAGACTCGGCATAGTACTTTTATTCTTGTGCACATAACACATGCGAATCATTTTTTATTATTACACGACCTAGTATTTTTCATGTGATTTTTTTTGGCGTAGGCCGAGATGTTCATGTGCATCCATTGACATTTCACTTGTTTTTTTTTGTCAGGTATTTTATTTGGGTATATCATTGCCTAAGATGGCAACACCTTTAAATGTGTAGGAGAAATAGCTCAAGCTGTGCATTTTCATAGCACATCTTACTAACTCTACAAACAGCACAGTGGAAACGGTCACATAGTTTCGTAGCTTAGCTTTTGCATTTTTGTAGAATAGCTACATAAGCACATCTCCAGTGAAAAGGTAGCCGGTTCCCTGATATTAAATTTTACAAATAGCTTTTGCTCGCGACTCCGCCCGCGTGGATGTCGGTTATCGCTATAATATCGGTTATCGTTATAAACTGTAGCCTATGTGTCATTCTGATGTATAAGCTATATTATTGTAAAGTATCATTAAAATCCATACAAATTTTTTTACGTGAAGAGTAACAAATACCCGTCCATCAATACTTGCAAAATTTCGCGTTTATAATATTAGTATGATGTTCGTCATTCCCACTTTATAGAAAGCCTGTACAAGTGCCTGTACAGAAATAACACAACAGGGAAAACTCATGTACCTATACCTAGGTATTGATCGCTCTATAACACAACAAGGAAAACTCATGTATCTACCTATACCTAGGTATTGATCGCTCTATTACCTCTAAAGTTTTGGTATGAAATGATCAGTCTTAGAAATTTAATATACCTAGTTAAAATGAATGGGCTACCCAGGATCCACTTAAGTCTGTTGTGGCCGGTGTATAGAAGAAAAACTATTTTGGGACGACTGCTGTCTATCTTCTCAGGCCTGAGTTGTTCTTAGTGGCCAACCACTAACAGGGTAGGAGTTTAGGTCACCCATATACCTAGGCCTCCGTCTTGATCTACGTAGATAGCTTCACACTGATCGTTTACTGAACAGTGAGGCCGTGCGCGCAGCTGGCCACGAGGTATAAAAGGTTTTAGTGTCAATGTATGTAAACTGGTAGGTATAAAAAAAAAACCAGTCAATGACCTAAGCCGAGCCTACGATCGAAATACAAATAATATTTTATACCATCATTTTCTCCAAGGTTAGATAAAAATGAAACGGAACCGTCTAAAAAAAAATTGCATAACAATGAGGTAAAGTCTGAAGGTGCTAGACGAGATATTGGAACCTGTTTCATGATCTTAATAGTATATGTAACTACTTATGTCAGTGAAGTAAATGAGAAGTGAACATAGCGATAAGATAAACTTGTTTTATAGACCATTGAAAAGAATTGTTTGTTGATACAACTACATTTATGATTGGGTGGGCAGTTGATAGCGCTAAGAGTGAGCTTCTTCGATATACATACCTATCAAATGTCGAATTTTCTCGTCTCGATGAGACTCGATATCGAATTTACCTATGTGGACGTCCAGAATAGCACTTGAGATTGTCAATAAATAAACACAACCGGAAATCGGGATCTTTTTGTCCGAACCCCAAGGCACATTCCTCGCATCCCGGGGAACCTGGACTGGGAATGAACCCCTGGCCCCTGGCTAACGCGCGCTGCGCGCATTTCATAAGGGAGTGGCTTTGTACGAGAACCCTGCATCTTGTGATAGTCTTTTAATTAGCAGGTATAGTTGACACATTTCATTTTCCACTACGAGCTAGATGTTTTCATAAATTATAATGTATGTCTTACAGTGGTTAGTTAGTTAGTTACATATTTTATCAAGTTCAAGAATGCGCACAAATAATTACTCACTATATAGTATAAGAATACATTATAATATAATCTTGACATACATACACATACTACACATTATAGTGTAGACTATAATGTGTAGTATGTGTAATAGTTTCTCTATATTCTATATTTAATCAATCATAATTTATATAACCTACCTACATCTATAAATAAGCCAATTCAAAATACACAAACATTATGATTATGAACAGGGTTATCGAGAAAACTAAATATTTAGCAATTGTTCTTTCTGAAAATTCCCTACCTTGGCGTCTACCTCGCTTGAGATGTGTATGAGTAGGTATTTAGCCAAAATTTTACAAACTGACAGACAGGTAGTTTCTGAGTTACCTGAGCACTTTATGTCGAAATTAAGCGTAAGATAAAATCGACCCATTACCATCTACCTACATTAAAATCCTCACGTCTTTCTCCTACTAGCAAGGGGTAGGCTGAGATACCAGCAACAACATGTCTACCAATTAAGTATAAGTAATGTTTCAGGGCTCATGTTTTTATTCCACGATAACTTTTAAATGCCTGAACAGATTTAGATGTATGAACTCAGACACAGGTTTTGAACTTTTTGTTTAGGTACATGGTTACCTACCTAGTTCGTTTTTGACCAGACAGTCGCTTTTTATTCTTAATTTTTTTAACGAAAACAATTTAAGTTCAAACAAACCCTATAGACACAGCATGATCGTTTTTGTCCATCACAATTTTTCTAAGCTTTTGTTTCGAAGCTCGCCATCGCATAACACAGCAGGTGACCTTGTACCAAACACTGGTATTCGTAAATGTCGACCTTGGTTCGATCCAAATCAACGGCTAAAGCAATTTGAGCCTTATTTAGTGCTTTAAGAGACTAATGTGTTGATTTTTTGTTATAAAAACGACTATCCCTATGCGGAATTCTATAAATAAATCGACGCAAAAATGTAGAACCTATTATTTATTTACATTCTAGAACCCATGTTTGGGTGTAAACAGCGCTATGTAAATTACCTAGAATTCCTTGTAGGTATTGTAATAACAAACTTTGAGTTGGATCTGAGCAGTTTGGGTGTACACTAAATCCAGGATAGGATAGAATAAGAGGAGAGGGAGGTATTTTCAGTTTCACATAAAAGTTAAGAACCTTTTGCCTTCAATCAGAGTCTAGGTAAAGACTTATTAGAACGATACATTTATGACAACACATTTATTTTATTTTATTTTAACACATTGCTTGACATAAGATTTATCTGAGAAGATCATCGGCAGTCCGTATGCACCGTTTCCAACGAATTTAAATTGTAAGTTTTAAATAGTTTCTTCATGAGTTTTTGCTTCACCAATCGCGTCATAATTTTATTTTAAACATTTGTAACTCAGAGCAATAAACCAACCGGAGACGCCACTAACACGCATACCCCGCTGCCAAAGGTATGAGACAGCGGGTCATGCACGTTATATAAAACTAGTTGCCGCGCTTTCCGCGCCATTTCGACGCACGGCTCACTGAGTTAACTTCTCCTATTAAAATGCCGATTTGCTGTGTATTTTAGTGTAAAAAGCGATCAGCGACATTAAATAAACAAAAGGATAACATTACCTTTCACCTGTAAGTAAAATTTCGTTCAAATAATATCAATTAATTCATTAAATTATCAAAAAATCAAAAAAAGTATGCTAATTGACAGTGTTACCAATGTATGAACTAGACTGAAATCTGGGGTAATTTTTAAGCTAATGCTTCTTACAATTTAATCATTTTTTTATTAAGCTTAATAATATTTTACACAGTATATTTTTTATACCACTTAGATGGCAGACAAGCACACGGTCCAACTGATGGAAAGTGGATACCGAGGCCTATAGCATGTTTATAGTTACTGCGTAAAAACCGCGGTGAGCCGAGTTCATAAATAATAATATTGTTGACATTCTAAGTGGAACATGACGCTCAACTTTGCTTGAAGTTTAAATTATCGCTGTAGTTACGTGTTGAAAGCTATATTTTCTATATCGAATAAGAACGAAGGGATCGTTGTTTTAAACAATACCTAAGTCATATCTTCAATTAATATAAAGAAATATTTATTTATAACTTATTGCAACATAATCTAGTTTTTCAAAACCCTGTAAAGATTACTAACATTTGCTGTCATAGCATCATAGCCTTTCAACCAATAGTACCAATGCACACAGATATAATTCAATATGAGAGTATTGTTATCTTACATTCGAAAATAAAATATTTCGAAAAAAAAGCGAAATATTTTGTAGGAAGTTGGCCACACTTTGCCAGAATTAGAGCTGGGACAGCATAATGACCAATATCGATATCAATATTCCAGTACCATATTAACAATTTTAACGTAAATTTTTAGACTCCCAAAAGAACTATTACTTTGTACCGCTTGGGTCCAATTTTGTGGGAACCATGTTTCGTGGGTGCCGAGAAGTACAATTTGCTCACAGCATTTTAAAAGTTCCTGTTTTTTAATACAATCAAACAATAAGGGAAAATTGATTCAGGGCGCTGTACCAACGTTGATATTACCCAAGGTACATTTTATTATTGTACTAGGTCCTGATTTTCAGCTTAGTAGTTAACCCTTCTAATATTAGGTATACATATGAAATTGGTGTTATAAAACGATATATAAGCTTATTTTTTTACAGTTTTTTTTATTTAATCAATCAAAGTTTGTACCGTTGTTATCTATGCACTTTTGCCATTTTATAGGCAGTTCATTGATTCCTTTGCTGAAAAAACAATCTGATTAAAGTAGTTTTGTTTTGGACTGCCTAATCTGAATTGAACTTTTTTCAACTAAGAAATACTCCAAAAATACTCCAGATTTGTGGAGTGGAGTGGATCAAGGTCCGGGAAGTATGGTGAGTGATGGGGACATTCCAACATTCCTTCTCTACTTTAACGACCGTCTGTTGGTCTGGTGTGGTCTAACGTTGTCCTGAAGCAGCAGTGGGCTAGAACAGTTCACCAATCTCGGCCGATTAACGGCTAGCTGTGCTGGATGTTGCAGATTAAAATGGCCAGTTCTATACAACGCCAATTTCATATGTAAGGAGTATTAAAAGTGTAGAAAAAGTATTCAATAAAATAAAAAGCCTTTTATTAATCACTTATTTGAAATTAATATAAATAATTAACCTATTTATTGTTACTTTGGTACCTGTATTTCATACGAGACCCCTTATTCGGGGACTTCATCGTCGGGTCCCATGACTGATTAAAATAACCCTAATGGAATTTATTTTGGTCAATTTTTGGCCATTTCAAAGTGCTAAATCTACAAAGATTTACAAAATTATTAGCAAAACCCCTGTACACAGTACCTTTTTCATTAAAGAATGCATATTCTATTTAATAAATATAATGAATATTATTTTAATGACGTTATAATACGTAAAAAAGTCATCACATATGATAATTGATAATTACCTTCACGCATTTGAAACACAAAAACCTAGATACATAATATCGACATGGTCAAGCTCTAGCTTGTTTACACTAATGAGATGTCACTGATAGAGGTCCCTGTGTGCGAATGTGAATGTGTGCGTATAGTTTAAATTAGTGTTAAACATTTTTGTTGTGTGAGTGCATAGCGACGTGATTTAAAAATGCATTAGTAGTTGACAATTAAATTAGTGTGCGTCCCCCGTCCCCCGCTGAAAGTGGCAGACTTTTGTTCGTACAAAATAGCGCGCGAGTCCACTCCGTTTGGTTTATTGCTCTGAGATTTGTAAACATGGGCACGCGGCTGAAAAACATCGGCCAAGTGCATGTGACACTCGCAATCGAAGTGTTCCTTACAATAACCCTGGCCCTTAAATTAGGTACATTTGTTGATAGGAGCCCCCTTAAATATATATATATATATATATATATAGCTTATTGTTTTTTAGCTTAAAACAGCAACAGAAATACATCATCTATGAAAATTTCAACTGTCTAGCTATCTCGTGACCTGAAGAAACATAGATGGACAGTGGAGTTTTTAACTTCATCCTGGCAAAAGCATACGAGTCAGTTTAATGATTTGTCACAATTACCTACAGCACGTGCAAATTTGGTGCTTAACGGGCATTATTGGTCATGCAGGAGCGAACGATAGCAATTAGCTTAATTGGAAGATTAGGCAGAGCAAACTACAAGAGTAAGCAATATTTTAATTAACCATTTAGGCCGGGTAGCAGTAGTTTTTAACATTTTTGAAAACATTTATCATCAAGTTATGAAGACAATTGCACCAAATAAAAATCATATTCATAAATTCATAACCATCTTGGTGGTATAAAGGGTGCCACCTGAGTTGTATAAAAAATAAAAAGTAAAGAGAGAAACACGATTTATAACATTATTAAAGTTTTCGGGATATTTACCATGTATGATTTATTGAGTTTCCATGGTCATCATTACATGGTAGGTACATGGTAAATATCCCGAAAACTTTAATAATAGTATAAACAACCATGATAGTTTAAATACCGATACGATTTATAACATTTTCCTCGATAGAAATTAGCGTCAAACATGGCTCTAAAATGCTCTAAATCGCTATATAAAACACATTTTACACTAAGACGCCATTATTAAATAATGTACTGGTAAAGTTACATTTTATAACGCGCATATATATATTTTTTTTCAATTTATCTTGAACAAAAGAACATATAAATCCTCTAAATCGCTGCATTCAAGCTCTCACGGCCATCTCTCTCTCTCTCTCTGACTTTATATTAGCAGTGCGAAGAGTACGGTCGTCAAGTGAATCACCACGAAACATACATCGTGTACATGCCATGTACCTAATCGTCTAGTCCGCTTGACAACAATTGGGTATTTGACCGACTAGTCAAATTAGTTACTTTTTATTAAACGTCAAAACGGAAAGTTATAAGGAAAATTGTATGAAAAAAATTATTGTGACGTCATAATATTTAATAGTCAAATCATTTACTATTAAAGGTTGGGTGGATGATTAAAAATAAATAACAACCATAAAATAAGAACCGACTCAACTGATTTTCCCCTTTTACCATTCTTAATTTAATAAGTTCAGCTAATTTATTTATTTTAACTACAGGAAAATTCCCAATTGCACAACTAGTTTCACATCAGACTCGCCTTATCGTACTGTATTTAGGAGAAATTAGACCCTTAACAAAACAAAACTCAAATACTTGTACGCCGGCCGGGCCATGGGTGCTTCATGTTTACATCCTTAAACGTAGTACTTAGAATTGGAAATTTGGGAACCCCTTCGGATACCACCTCAATTGGGCTAACGATGAGGTGTTTATGTCGAAATCGGAACATTTGAAACCACACGGTGGCTCATGGGAGCTTTATGCACCGGAACCAGAGTGTACAAATAGACAGAACATTCCCAGTTCTGGTATGTTTCAGATCGTGGCAAATAGTAGCTATAGACGACCGCCAAAGCCCCTAACCTACTGGCGCCTATAAAGAGTTCTCCATTGGCTTCCCTTTTGAAAATTTTCACCCGTATTTCTAGTATTGGCTAAGATTCAGTTTGAAGCCATTTTGCAAAATGTCTGTATTGAGTGATTGACATATTGGTCAATATTTTCATTATCTTGTGAGTGACAAATTTTTGGATATCGGTTATAAGTTTTGTCAATTTTTGACTAAATGTACGCTTTGGTTTCGTTGAAACTAGAGATGGGCCGAGTACTCGGTTGCTACTCGGTACTCGGCGTACTCGGCGGGTTTTTTGATACTCGTACTCGGCCGAATAACTCTGTTTTAATACCGAGTATACTCGGTTTAGGTAAAGCAATATATTTAGGTTGCTGACGTTGACGCAAATAGCTCACAATTTTGAGATATTTCCAGCATGTTGGCTTCTGCTGTTGTGTTTTTATTTTTGGTTTTTTTTTTGTTTTGTGTTCCCTCTTTTTCTATTTTCTAGATTTTTATAAATTTAATATCTTTCTATTTATTATTCATGTCGCATGCCCTCCACATAGGAGCCAGTTGAAAACTAGCGTCAGGCACTTGTGACTAATACCATGCAGTTGTGCCTGATACCATGCAGAACTGGCCCTTTTTTTGGTGTAGCGCGAAGAACAATTGTGCCTGATTAATTTGTTTGCGTGTGTCAGTACACAATTAATTGTGTAATCGGTGCTGCACTAAAATAAAAGTTTTTTCTTTCTTTCTTCTTTCTTCTTCTTTCAAAGTTTCATTTTCCAAACCTTTTAACTCTTCTGTGTGCTTTATTTTAACATGGCTTAACATTGCTGTCGTAGAAGCCTTCCGTCCAATACCGCTACGTGAAATCAGAGAATTGCATAAGGTGCATTTCACTTTCGTTTTATCTTCTTCAATTTCGTCGTAAAACGTCCAAATTCGGAATCTTTTACGTGAAGTCATCACAGTCAATTGTTAATTAACAAACTTTTTCAATTATTTATTTACTATGACGTGCAACGCGACGTATTTGTTTGTAAACTAGCAAGCGACTGATAGATGAAAGGCGGGGGCGGGGTGAGGGGTGTATCAACGCGAGCCGGCCGCTCGTGCCGCGCGAATCTGTTTGTTTTTGTTACTCGGCCGAGTACTCGGTAGGAAAAAAATTGAACCGAGTAAAACTCGGTACTCGTTACTCGGAAAAAGTGCTACTCGGCGCATCTCTAGTTGAAACATAAAAAAAGATCACTCAATCCAGATGCACATGTTCCTCTATAGTAAATTTTACCGTAGCAACCCCGAGACAAAAGCCGATGGTAGACCCTCGTCTATCAATCTTTCTAATCTATATATCTTTCTAAACTATTTGATTTCGTTACAATAAATTATGATAATTATGATATACAGCATTAGACTTTAAACCCTGGGTTAATTTAGCAATTTATTTACCTACCCTAGTCCAAATTTAACTAATAGTAGCCGCACGCTACAATTAGTTACATTTAAATGTACAAACATCCATCTACTCCTGTAAATCTTCGAAGGGGTAGGCTGAGGTGTAATAACACCTACGTTTCGTCAACCATGATTTTTTGGTCCCAAGTAAAAGGGGGTGAACCTATTGCCATCACTTTGTCTTGAGCTATATGTTTACTGTCGGAAGGAAAATATCCCTATCCCTTTTTCGCCTTTTACGATTTCAGTTTTTTTGCTTGAATTTTGTTTCAGGCGATCACCAGCTAGCCCCAGGCCACTATGAGTTCAACTTCGACTTCGCACTCCCAATCAATATTCCGTCGTCCTTCGAAGGCAGCGAGGGTCACATCCGGTACCGCGTCAAAGCTGTCATGGTTACTTCTGGAATATTCTCGTCGAATAAAGAGAAAATGGCCGCCATCAGAGTGTTGAAGCCAGTAGATTTGAACCTGATCCCTACATGCAAGGTAATTTTTTTTAAAGGCAACCGCGACTAACAACTTAACGTGCTCTCCGAGGCACAGCCAGACCAATGCAAACACCCATATTCATGCATACAAATATTTAAACTGAGCGGGAGTCGAACCCGCGTCTCCTGCGTAGCAGCCGCGTTCACTACCGCTACGCTCCAGAAGCTGTCTCTTTCTAAACATCTATCTAGATTTATAATTGTACATTAGTATGTCACCCAATGAACTGTAACATAACTCCAAGCCCAATGTCGTGTGCACTCTGCACATGTGTGCGGCGCTCAATGCTATAATAATCGAGTCGAGACCGCTATTAGCCGCTGACCTTGGCTATTTCGTATGTTAAGCATTGTTATCGAATTTAATGTTTGATCTGTGAGCGAGTGTCTGCGAATAATGCAAGTAAATGAGACTACAGCCGCTGCGATCCAACTAAATAAAAATAATGGGATGGATTGAGCTATACCTACAATAGTATACAGGGCGGAAGATTTTGACCTTACGTGGAGGGAAAGACCTCTAAATACTGGAGATAGCGAATTTTATACAACGAAAACATTCCCTTCATTAAAAAAAACAAAATTGCATTCAAAGATTACAGAAAAAATGTTAATCCGCTTAATTGAGAACAGCGCATTTTAGTTTACGTTACGCTTACTTTGGGTTTAGAGACGCTGTGTAGATTTGTCCTACAATATTTATTTAATGGGTGTACTTCTATACCAAGCCCACAAACCGGCCGCAAACATGCTCTGGTTCAGTGGCTTCGGTATGAAAGCATAAGGCTGCCTTTCCACCGGAGATGTGCTATGCAGCTATGCTACAAAGATGTGAAAATAAGCTACGAAACTATGTGACCGTTTCCACTGTACTATGCAGCGTAGCGAGTAAAACGTGCCTTGAAACTTCCTACAAATATTCAAAATTCGAATATTTCTCCATCCCCCCACGTTGCCTGTTAGAGATCGCATTTAGCAATAATGCATTGTGCATTTATCTATAATTAATGTAATCCATACAATTATCTCTTGTAATCTTATGTTGGTGTACAATAAAGAGGTATATCTATCTATCTATCTTACTAAATCTAAAGAACATAGCTTAGCTGAATCCTTTTCTACCAGTGCATATGCAATGTTGACCAATGAATATGATTGGTGCATATCAAACGCATCCATAGCAACGTAGCATAGCACATCTTTGGTGGAAAAACAGCCTGGCAGACATTCGCATTTATAAAATTACTATTGAAAGATGTATTACACAGGAACCTGTAGAAATTGAGATGATAAACTCTTACTGCTGCTGGTGTGTATCGTCGGGTTCGTCAGAGATCCGCGTGAAGATGCCGGTGGGAGGGTACTGTCCCGGCCAGACCATTCCGTTGGAAGTCAACATCTCCAATCTGAGTGGGGTCGATATCGAGGAAATTAAGTTTACCATTAAACGGGTAATTTGTTTACTATTTATTACTTATTCTTGCAAAATGAAGGGTCAATCCCTACTGAAACAGCAGCGGCTGGCGGCGGCTAGAGTTAGTATATATATGATCTTTTTTCCCGTAGATAAGATTCAATATGGTTTGTAATATTGTGCCTCAGAAAGCCGACCGCTTCTCTTTCATTGGGGATTGAGCCTAATCAGTGGCGGCCGGCGGGTCACCGAACTGGTGGTGCGCTTTGTATTAACATAAAAAATTGCAATAGATACAACAACAATTTAACGGGAATTAACGCGATCATGGTATAGGTACAACATACCTTTGATTTGCCGTCGACCAATTTACACCGGCCGTCACAGGCTGACTGGCAATAATGCATGGAAAGCAAAAGAATCATCCACACAACCATTTCTTTCTATTATACATTTCACTTTTAAAAGTACGCGTATATGTTTTATTTTTCGACTTGCATTCTTGTTTTAAATTTAAAACGGGCCTTGGCGGTCCCGCTAATTTAATGTCAACTTTATTTTGAAAATTTTTGTTATTGTCTTTAATATAATCAATGTTTATACTCATTTTTACTCTCACCACACACAGTACACGCAGTATAGATAGGTAGAATAGAACTAAAACGTCAAAAACCACATTAAAAACAATTCCATAATTTAACCAAACGACAAAGTTTCGCGCTTCGGTGTCATCGCCGCTCGCCGCCCGCGGTTTCGTCAAACATCGTGTGCTCTCGGTAAGCTTCGGCTAACTTCGGTTCGCTCGTGCGCCGCTCGAGAAAGGGCCTATTTTTCAGTACATTTCTATGAACTATCTTTTGTCTCACGCGCCGGGCATGTTAACTCGTAGCTCATACAAAATGTACTAACCTTACTCGTGCGCTCGCGATAGCGCACGAGAACGTTTTTTACAGGGAACATTAAGTTTTAATAGTTTAAAAAGCGCATAAATTGTTTCATCTTATATTGGGAATTTTATTTGTTGAATGTTTTTGTATGTTTATTTTAAAATGAATGAGTTTATTTATTTAGTTTATGTTTTTTAGTTTATTTTATTTATTTTATTTTTTTAATGAGTAAAAATTAATATGATAATTTAAAAATAAAAGTGAAGTTTAGTACCAACATTTTGTAATTTTTAAATCTTTTGAATTGGTGGTTCAGCGCACGAGCGCACTTAAGGTACAGCTAGGGTTGCCAACTTTTTTTAGAAGAAATAGAGTATATTCGATTTCAAAAGGGGTAAAAAAGTACAGCCTTAGGAAAAAGAGTACATTTTATTTTTATTATTACAAGCTTTTATGTAACTTTCACTGTATGTATGTTGTAACTTGTTCGGGTGGAATCTTGCTCCTCGACTTTGAAGCAGATATCCTCAACCAATTTTTAATCACATTTAATATAGTACAATGGAGCTGGTCTGATGATGGAGTAGAAAGATGGCCATAGCTATTCCTAAATTAAATAAGACAAACCCATCGATTTTGAGATTATTTGGTTTGTCTTAACAAACTCTCTGGTATTACATGGTATTCAGGGTCTGAAGATGGAGTAAGAAGCTGGCCATAGGAACTTCTAAACTAAACAAGATAAACCTATCGAGTTTGGGCTCATTTGTTTAGTCTCAACAGGGTATTACTAAAACTCAATAATGGAAAATATAATTGTTAATAAGCTTCTTTAAAGGATCCGTTGTACTAAAATCATAATAATAATTTTATGCAAGGGATGTGCTGATTTGAAAATCTTGTAGCATGAACGGAAAACAGAGAGAGAACTTGCGTGATATAAGCTTTTCAAAACAGCATAACCCTTGCATAATATTATTATTATTAGAGATGTAAAACCGAAAAAAAAAAAAAACAGAAAAATAAACGTTTGCAGAAATATAATAAAAAGTGGGAAATCGAATATGGTGATTGGATAATTGGTGATTCTAGCAACGAATTGAATGCAAAATGCAAATTATGTGGCACTACCTTCACAATTCATATTCCTCCTGTAGCGGCTTTTATCGGTAAATTCCGTTTAACGACTAAAATACTTTAAGAGTAATACCAAAAAAACTAATCATGCGAAAAATAAAGTATTTTCGCGTACTTTATTGTTCTCATAAAATATAGAGTACAATTAACGAAAATAAAGTACAATACTTTATTATAAAGTACGGTTGGCAACCCTAGGTACAGCCGCCCCTGAGCCTAATACTTCCAGACGATCCAGTTATCGAAACTGTGCCTAAAACCTTTTGCTCCAAAACGGGTATAAAATCAGCTGGTATAAGTATATATTGCTCAGTTACTTTATCAATTGACAGCAATGGCTTGCCCCCTATTCGGCACGGTTTATATAGAAGAGACGTGACGGGGACTTATGGCGGTAGCGGACAATTTAAGTAACACAATATAAACCATAAGTTTACGTTTTTGCACCCGTGCGTTCAGTTATACGTTTATTGCGAGACTGACAAAAGGCGGGAGCGCGGGGGTAGCCCGCACACAAGTAGGTACTAGGTAAGCGGCGCGTGCCGCGTCGTAGTGTGTCGTAGGTACCTACCTAGCTACATTACAATATATATATATATATATATTATTTCTGTATTCATTAAAAGTAATATAGAATTATTTGAGTTTCGAACTAGGGCTCGAAATTGTGATAAACTGTCCATAGTAGCCAGTAGGCAGTAGGACAGAAATATTACATAACAGCGTATTCTGCCTGGGACCACATATATATAATAATGTCCCACCTACCATAAGGAATATAACCGAAATACTTAAACAGTTTCAGGAGAAGACTTCGCATACTTTTAATAGCAAAATGTTATTATACAATTAAAGAATTTTTAGATGATAAATCATTGTAATAAATAATATTATTCTGTTGTCTAACAATAAATAATGTAATACTTACTGAAAATTAATTCTGCCGTAGTGACAATTGTGTACAACATTTGTGCTTCTAGTCCATTACGTAAGCCCTTAGTTGGTGGGTTAGAACTATTATTGTATGCCCAATTGGCGCATCATAGCTGAACTTATGACTTTGTGAACATCCTATGTACCTATGGTTGACAATAAACATAATTTTGATTTTGAATTTAGAGGCGGGACGTCGCCTGGTGGCACGGACGCAATTTTCCTCCAAGACAAAGATGACGTTATTGTACACAGCATAAGGTTTATATTGTGTTAGTTAAATTGTCAGCCACCACCATACGTCCCCGTCACGTCTCTTCTATATAAACCGTGCCTTACGTGGAATTAAAAATCTTAGTTGACGAAATATGGGTGTTGATTGTTAATACACTTCTGCCTGGTTCGCATTTTCTAGGAAATACGATTCGAAGCGACCCAGCGACCTGGGGTACGGACCGACACTTTCATTATGGCGAGAGAAAAGAAAGGTCCCGCGCCAGCTGGAACCACCCCGAGCTGGAACGTGGCGCTGATGGTCCCGGATATGGAAATACATAACTTCGACGCGTGCCGGTTCATCAGTGTCACCTATACTTTGACGGTACTTAGCACACATTTATTTTTGTACCTACATTTTTAATAGTCCCACCGAGAAGTATAATAAGCATATATGATGACCTCAAGCAAAGAATAGGTAATAGTACTGCTCTTAGCTGTGAGAGAAATGGATTATGCGACGTGTGCTGATTGGTTTCATATAATGTATGATTAGTGGATCCGCCGCCGGGCACACCGCCCTTTTCTCAAAAGGGACCCAAAATACGCATACAGAGTACCTACTGGTTGTGATGTCTGGGTCATCATATACGCCGATATCTAAAAGGACCTGCGCTGTGTCCTGAGCAAGCGCTTGTTGCGTGCAAATAATACTGAGTGAATTTCGTGCAGATAATTTGGACAAAATTGTGCAAAAAAAAGTCCATACAATCTGCACGACAGACGTGCCTGCTCATTTTTATTTTCTATCCTTTTATATGTTGTTTTTTATAAAATACGAATGTCTTTTTAATTTTCTCAGATAGAAGTTTCAGTCAGCGGTTGCCATGATGATGACGAAGAAAATCATCGCTTGCTATTCGGCAATGTCCCTCTAGTTGGCTTCCAAGACCAATTACCGAACCTAAAAATAGCTCCAATGCCCAACCCGGCGCAAAATGTACCGAATGCTAGCTATTATCCCGCCCCGCCTATCGTCCAACAACCACGCCCTAATGTGATTGCACCTAACGAAAATTACCCCCAAAATAACCCTTACCCAGGGAACCAACCATTCCCGAATCAAGGAAACCAACCTTTCCCTTATCCTGGAGGTCAACCATTTCCTAATCAAGGAAACCAACCTCTGCCCTACCCTGGAAATCAACCATTCCCTAATCAAGGAAACCAACCTTACCCCAACGCAGGGAATCAGCCTTATCCCAATGCAGGAAATCAGCCTTATCCGAATGCAGGGAGCCAACCTTACCCCAACGCAGGGAACCAACCTTACCCCAACGCAGGGAACCAACCCTACCCAAACGCAGGGAACCAACCATTCCCGAATGTGCCCCCATATCCGAATACGAATCAGGGTTCCCCCTATCCTGCCGGGAATGTGCCTCAGCCGGTTACTGTACCCGGTTTCGCTGTTCCGAGTTACCCCGGTGCAGATACCACCACTGAGAACTCGATTGCACTCAAAACTGGCAACTTCGGTTTCGTGGCTGGCGGTGATGGACCAACTGCACCTTTGTTGCCGCCAAACACCAGTGTGAGTACCTATATTAAATGAAAAAAAAATTAATTAAATAAGACAGTCTTCCGGCAACCGCCAGGCTACGTGGGTAACAAATGCCTAGCAATGGCGCCTCCGCCGAGTCCAGGTAGAAGGGGTAGGCCCAAGAAGTCCTCACTAAACGTCCTAGAGGAAGACATGCGTGCAAATGGCCTCACTACCAAGATCGTACGAAGTGGAGATTTTTTTTTAAAATATTTTTGGCTTGGTTACAAGACCCTTAAGCCATGTCTTAATTTTTTTAGTATCTCCATTTGTTGATAATAAGTTGACGATATTGATGATGATGACGTCAATGACAATGACGATGAATGATGATTGCTGCGTCAGTAAAGTTGTGGGGACCTTACTAAAAGCTGCCTAGGGATTTTTGATCCTAAGGGGGAGTGGACGTTATGGCTAAAAATCAACCATTTCTATACATAAAAAATATAATTCACTCCAATTTCGTAAAATAAAATAATACCACGTTGGACCCTTTATCGCGTTCGCGCCAAAGCTCCCATAATCCCTGACGCCTGAAGCCTGACCCAGAGCTCCAAGTTCAACTCGGCCTCGAATGCAATCACGAAAACACTTTTTCATGAGGATAATAATGATTTCCTATGAGCGCTAGCTTAGAATGACAGATGGAGCCACTGGTCACTCTATCAGAAGCAGGCTGAGATGGCGGCGTGATACGTGCCCCCCTGTTTCTGGGGGAAAATTTAAACAACGTAGTCCCGCATCCGAGGGGCCTTACCTCGAATGGTTGTCTTTTTCCAACTGGTTTAAATGCATTAAACTATCAATTATAATTGTTACAGCCATCAAGCCCTTCGGCGCCTCAGCCTTAGGCACCCGGCGGTGATATGAGTGAGTATGTCAGACTATTTCTTTTCTCTTTTAAAATCTTTAACTTATTTACACAGACTTAGCCACTATAGGACCATATCGCTCTAACTTAGACCGACCAATTCTCGTTACATAAATTTGTTCAAAATTGAGTCTAAATGTAATCTAAATGTCCAAAAATCTCAAGACTGATATTCTCAGAACACTATTTTCAAGAAATAACATTGACCTTGTGCCCTTCATACAATACATCGAGACTCAATATTGAACAGTTTTCTTTTACGAGAATTGGACCTCTTTTCATTGACTTCGATCGCATTTGACAATTACGAGATTGAAAGTAAATCGAGACTGAGTTTGCAACATATTACGAGGATGGGCTTTTTGATGTTAACCCAAACTAATTTTTTGCAGGCAGTTTGAAACTCTGGAAATATTTTTAGATACGAGGAACCACCTGAGGAGGATCTTTACAAGACAATACTTTATTACAAACTACCTCCTTAAAATGTTATTATTGCTACTATGAATAAGACTATTTTTAATATATTATACAACCATATAATACATGCTGTTGCACGTTGTGTTGCGCAACATTGCTGCGTTGTGTCACAAGATAAAAATGCGAAACAATATTATCTTTTCAAGCATGACCAATCGTTGTTTGTTCGATCGCGCGTCAACTGGCAACATCGCGCTTGTTGCGCAACGTTGTCGAAATGTGCCTCAAATGTTGCCTGTTAGATACGAGGATTTAAAGAAGTAATGATTTATTTTTATTATACAAGATTGTTATATTCGAACTTGAATACCTTGCATGAAAGAGTATTCCTTTATACTTGGTAGACTATAGGACTTTAACTTAAACTACATAATATACATGCTTATATAAACGTTTAAAATGTCTGTTTGTTAAGGCTGGATTATGTGTGAAAGTCCGTTCAACTGAGTGTTCACAGTTTATTCAATGATATTCATTGAGTGAAATATGCGGATAGAGTGCAAATTCAATTAAATGCCTTTAAATCCATCCTAAGGGTGCTTACACAGAGAAGCAGGATGGCCCGCGCGAGACGTGCGATCGTATACATACTCTACTAATTTTAAACAATAGCTGAAGCCGGCAATCTGCTTCTTTATGTAAGCACCGTAAGATGTGATGTTGGTTAACATAATATAATGATTGTTAAGATAAAATGTTTAAATACAAATAAAATGTCTATTATCTACATTGGTTACCCTATAAGAATTAGAATGCTTATTATTGTACTTTTTGATATAGAATTTTTGACTTTTTATAATTATTTTATAGTTATTTGTAATAATAATGTAAGCATTGATTATAAAATTGATTTTACTAGACTTAAGTGACGTGTACTACTTAAATAGGTATCTTATCTTTTATGTTGTTGTGTATTTCGCTTTTTCAACATTATGTAACGGTCAGTAGCACAAGTCATAACAATCAAAATACGTGTCAATTCCATTCATTCATCAATCTATTTTAAAATACGCTGGCCAACGAATTGCCACTTGTCTAGAAGGGCTGGTGTTGCACACGTCCATAGGCAACGATAACCCCTTACATCAGGTGGACCATGTGTTTGTCTGTCACCTAAGTGGTATAGAAACAAGTGATAGTTTTTCGTCTTTAAAACTGACCATCTTCCGCATTCATCTTTTGTATTTAAAATGCTTATTCGCGTAATATAGTAAGACCTAGTCAACACAAAACAAAGTTTTGTTGTTTCCTAGTAAGTTCATATGTGCCTACGTACAATTTTAATATAATTAATATTAGATAGAGTAATAAGTACATGTTTAATATAATCTGTCAGGTATGACATGACTATGCTATTGCACTCGATAGCATTTGATAAGGGTATGTATTCGTAGAACATCTATTTGTTCTGAAAAGGACATAAGAAGGCTCATCCAGGGTTGACAGTAGGAGTGCGACACCCCTAGTGTTGCACACGGCCATATGCCTCGGTAACAGCGGAGGCACCAAGCACACGGCCCACCTGATAAGAAGCTACTCATCAGGTGGGCAGAAACGGACATTTTTAGTGAGCAGTAAAAAATTGAAAAGGTTAGGTCAGAAGTACCTACTCATGACCGGCGGGCTTGCATGAAATTATTAGTGACAGTGTAGAGGAAGCTCGTGAAGTGTGTGAGGATAGAGTCAGATGGCGGGCTGTTGTCTGTGCCTACCCTGGAGGAAAACAGGCGTAAGCATATGTATGTAAAAATATGTTTCCCCTAGTCCCTAAGTGGACTTTATACAATTGGTGGCCTTAATACGCTGTGACAAAGTAAGGTTTATAAGAACTAATACAGCGAAAATATTTTTTTATATATTGGAAACGTCAATTTGACTTCACCTCGCCTTATGGTAAGCGGAATGCAAAGTCTCAGGAAAGGGGGTCACCGTTACATACACGTAGCATGTTAACAATGGTGGCACTCAGCTTGACGGCCTCATCAGATGCTTTTTGACGACCCGCTTATAGGACCCGGGACTGTAGTCACCGAACCGCTAGGTTCTTGAAGGAATATACTTGGAAAAACATTTAGGAACGTAGTTACCACAATATGACGGGTGGAACAGTGATTTTTATGGCACAATTTTTCTAAAACCCTTTTATGGAATGTTCATAAATAGGTTAAAACACCTCTGCATACCCCTTTAGTCGTGTACAGGCGTGAAAAGTGTGATATTTGAATTTAAAGCCGATGAAAATCTACTACAGGCTAAATAGATATTACTTAAGATAGTACTTGACAAGTAGGTCGTTGTGAAATTTAAGACACCTATGCGATGTATACGGTTAACTGATTATGGATACTCAATGAAATTATATACAAAAAAAATATATTTGTAACGTGCACGTGCAATAAATAGAATACGATAAGACGCATGAACTGCGGGTGGATAGCTATCTCTTTTACTCACGTGCTTCTCCTATCTTTCTTACTTACTTGTCATGAATACGCTACCTACGTATATCGATAAGTGCGACTATGCAAAACTTTGGGCCGGCACAGAATATGGAGGAAAGATGTTGGAATTAGCCATATAAGTATCACAAAGTCACTCTTCAGATTTCTTCCGATATGGCCCGAATGAAGTGTTACGCACATACCCGCAATCTTCGGATCCTATTGTGGAATAAATGTTTTATTGCACCGATTGCCTGATTGCTCGAGTGTTTCGTGGTAGGCGTGCGTTCAAATGTCATAAACAACCTTGTATATAATATCATTGTTGTAACCTTAATGAATATCGTTGTTAAGATTAGTTATTTGATGGCTGCATAAGTGTACTTGATATTAATATTGTCCGCCCGTGTCTAGCTATAAGTATACGAACAATACCCAGCTTTTGGTTTGGCACGTCGCCGTCGGAAAGGTTCGGCTGAATTCGGTTTTGTAGAGCGTTCTCTCTGTCGCACAGCTTGATTTTTTTATAGAGTTGTTAATACCATAAATTCGTTTTCATATTTTATGATTACGATGGGTTTTAACTACTCTGTATAAATGTATCAAACTGTATAAAGGTATGAAACTGTAAGTCGTATGTACGATTAAGAGTGCGTTGTTTTATTCTAAGCGATCTTATTCGGATAACATTTATTTTCGTCGTGCTTTATTAAAAGATGGGTGGTACTATGTAAGCGTTGATATTTACAGTGAAATGCATTTTATAAACTATATTGATGTTAACTATATACTTACTGTTTTTGTGTCGTTTATTTTATAGAATATTCGAATATTATGAACGATGTTATTATAAATCGTGTATAAGAATGAGTCTATCGAATTAAAGGCAAGTTACAAATTATAAAGTGGTTTTTCTTTCACTACGTATTACCAATTTTGAGAATACCTTTTTTCGTGCGGAATTTCCAATCCCTGGAAGTGGTTATGTCGTACTCAAACCGTCTAAACCCGTACGCCGTTTTGGGGTATCAATTAGGGTCAATCTCCACTGAAAGAGCAGCGGAAAGGCTTTTGTGCTTGAAATGATTACCAGCAGGCGCTGATTATGATCTTTTTATCCCGTAGATAAGATTGAAGAAAAGCCGTTGCCGGCCTCTGCGCTTTCAGTGGGGATTGACCCTTAAGGGGGTAAGGTTACCCAATAGGCATGTCCCGCGCATACCAGCTGATCCTAGGCCATTTACGGCGCTTCGAGGTGGCTACATCCGGCCCCGGAAGAATTTTGAACATGCATAGAATAAATGCGCAGTGAAGCTTTGTTTTAGACATGAATCTATATTTTATGATAGGGTCTATCTGTCAAATAAAACAATTATATCATCAAAGCAACAATCGTATATTCAGTAGGTAAATGACATCGTAAAAATCATCATAATCTATCAATATTATAATGTAAACATAATATAAAACTATAGCAATAATCAAATATTATCAAGTTGTAAATGTTATTTCTGACTATAAAAATATAAAATCAAAAGTACGATACCCGACTTTTGATTGAAAACGCGAAAAAGAGGAGAATGTTCGGCAAAGATCGGCTTGGTTCTCTCTATCGAACAAGGCATGCCTATTACTTGATACCTTCTTAGAGTAGATAATACCGAAACAATAGTTTATTTTATACACACGAACGGTTGTAACATCTTCACCGAACACTCTCTTCTTCCCAATAGGTTACCATCAAAAGCTAGGAAGGCACTATACATAACTAGATATTCAATTCTATTAGTAGATAAATAATTCCAAATATTAATGTAAAATTTAAACGTAATAAAAGTATTTTTAGTGTTAAAATTATTATTTATAACACTAAGTCCGACGTTCAGGCCCCCGATTCTGCAAATTTCATGACATAACAAAACCACTGTCATACCGCTGACATTAAATAAAATTTCATTAAATTTTAGACTTTATGATTGAGTCTTATAGTCTAAAATAAAAAGAGAAAAAGTTTATAACATTTTTCGTTCACTCTACAATATTGTCATTTAATTTTAGGCTTTAGTAGTCTTAAGGTAAATGGCATTAGTTACAGTCTCTGTGGTACCACATTGGTTTTACCATGAAAAAAATAATAGCCGTATCAGGGCCCAGGTTGTTTTTCAGCAGCCATCGTCAAATGTGTAAGTAATAAATCGCTAAAGAATAATAGTTTTTTTTTTTCTATGTGTAATATTCGTGTGAACTTCCAACATAACAATATCAAAATAAATCATCATTTTATCAACATAAACATACACAAATTATGTTGTTTCATTAAAGTACGTATATAAACATGTACAAAAAACACAACATAGCAAATCACATGTCTGTCCTTCAGTATTATTTAAATTAAGTTGTTCAAATAAAGTTTATCAAAAACATGACACACATACAATATTATTTTTACCACTTTAAATTAAAATGAGGTAGATAATTATGTTATCACAAGCAATATACCATATTCATGAATACAAATATTTGCACTGAGCGGGAATCAAATCCGCGACTTATAAGCGAACGTACTACCGTTATACGACACAGTCAGGTCATCAGATATGAGGCCATGGGTCAATAAGTTTATTTTCATTATTAATCTAATTAGCGGTTTTTCTAGTAATATTTAGCAACCAAAATTATTGTGGAGGAACGGAGTGTTATGTTCCTCCAACACAAAGGGAGGATCCTCCGACCAGGCAAGGTGATCACGCCTGGCGGGCCGCGGCCTAACGATTGTCGTTGGTATGTTGTATATGTATTGTACCAGCGCAGGAACTTCACTTTCGCGATGCAGGATTTGTAGTATCGTAGTAGTTCTGCTTGATGGCGCTGGGTACATGTGGTATCGCCACATTACTAATATTCTCTCTAACATCTTCAACCAAATTGCTAATTGTTAGAAGTGGGTACACGTCGGTAGTGGCTAGGATTCGAACCTGGGAACCACTAAACCACTGACGCTTCAGTTTTAAGCCCCAGCAGTATCGTAATATCTACCACATTTTAATACGACATCAATAATTTTAGCATATAGAGTAAATAGATCCTTTAAAGTACAAACATACACAACCGTGTTTTGTACTTATCTTAATTGCTAATATACAAAACTACGAAATATATATCGAATATATCATTGTTCTTACACGAGTTATACCTACTCATAATATAGAAGTAGGTAGGTATATTTTATAACGTTTAAGACAGAAGACACTGTGTATACCTAGATCTAATTGCATTATCTGTCTTTACAAGTGACTTCGGCAACGAAGCACACTGGGACAGCGTCATACAGGGACATGATATAAATTCAATTTTGAAAAGTTGGTATTTTGATAAAACTACTGATGTTATGGTAAACTTGACTATCGAGTGCATTCATTACTACCCTTTATAACAAAATATCAATTTATTTACTACCAACAAATTGCACTATTTGCAATATTCTTAATTCCTTTTACGTCTTCGAGTGTAATTTGTTGGTACTAAATAAATTGATATTTTGTTATAAAGGGTAGTAATGAATGCACTCGCTAGTCAAGTTTATCATAACATCATTAGTTTTATCAAAATACCCACTTTTCAAAATTGAATTTGTATCATGTCCCTATATGACGCTGCCCCAGTGTGCGACGGTTTAAACGATGGTATATTAAATCAAGAGAAATGCATGCCACAATGCTGAAGAAAGATTTATTTTTTTAAGATTTTTTACACGTACTGCGTTTCAATTTTCACAATTGGGTATATTCCTGAAGTAAAAATAAATTATTTAACTGAACTTATTAAAATAAATAAGAATGGTAATAAAGTGATAACAGTTGCATCGGTTCTTATTTATCGTTTTTATTAATTTTTAATCATCCATCCAACCTATAATAGTTAAAGATTTGACTATTAAATATATTGACGTCATAAATAATTATTTCATACAAGTTTCCTCATAGCGTTTTGACGTTTAGTAAAAAGTATCTAATTTGACTAGTCAGTCAAATACCCAATTGAATTATGCGCGTCGTGGTTGGCCCGTAGTATAATAGAAACCAGCCGCCTAGACAAGTGGCTATTTTACATCGACCACGGCCAAACAGCCCGGAAGCAGTATATTCTACATGCAACGCCGGCCGTGAAAGCCTGAAGACTTATAAGTGGCTATTCGTTGGCCGGCGTATTGTAGAATAGAATAAAGAATGTGTGGCATCGAACGCACGGCCACTTGCCGCAGCAGTAGACAGCAGTTTTATAATGTTAATTATAACCTGTCACATCACTATCATGTGTAGTGATTGGTCAGTATATGAGAGTTTATTAAAACTAGTTTCCATCGTAATGAACTTAAATAACACTTCTTCTGACGTTATATTCTTTGAGGTAAACAAAGGCATCGTTATATCAAATATTCATAATATTAATGCATTAATATTTATTAATAATTATTATATATAAGGCTGTTTAAGTAAATTCCTAGTTACATAGGCCGCAATCAGTATATCTTATAAATTATTGTACTATTTATTCTTTTAATTTGAAAAAGCGAGCACCCTGGACGGGACTTCAATGTGCGAGTTTGACAACGGCGCGTGGTTGAAAAACTGCCAAAGAAATAACTGCACAATTTTACTATATTTATTTGTACCCTGCCCAGGTAACTCTTTGGTCACCTGGACCCTGATTCTGCTATTATTTTTTTATGGCAAAACCACTGCCATGCCACAGACACTGTAACCAATGCAACTTAACATTAAACTTTACTGTCATACTGTTAAAGTCTAAAAATTAAATGACAATCTTGTAGAGTGAATGATAATGTTATAAAAAGTCTTTCTACGCAGACAAAGTCTAAAATTTAATGAAATTTTTTGCAATGACAGTGTTGTTGTTATATCATAAAATTAGCTGAATCAGAGGCCTGTAATGGGTACAAATACATTACTTTATAAATCAATCAAAGTGACGTAAAACCCAAGAACCAGGCCCTTGATTCTGCTAAAACAAACCACTGTCACGGCATTAAATTTTAAACTTTATTGATATAGGCTTAAAGTACAAAATTAAATGTTGAGAGTTACATTACACTTTTTATATTCTCTACAAAAAGCCATTTAATGTTAGACTTTAAAGAACTTACTGTGAAGTCTAAAATTAAATGGAATATTTTTGCAGTATCCGTAACATGACAATGTTTTTGCTTCAGCAGAATCGAGATTAGGACCAAACGCTAAGTTTTATACATTGTATATATCTTCTTTAAGTATATATAAGCATTCGAGAGCACCGTTATGTAACAATAATAAGGCGTCATTATTAAGTATAATATCTATACGTAAATATTGTTATAACTTGTACTTATTTTATTTCTTATTCGATCAAATGCACTTAATAAAAATATTAATGATTTTATTCATCATGGCAGTGTTATTATTATTTATTTATTTTAAACAATAGTAACATATTTTGTTTGTTTATGAGGTCACATAAACTCATTCAAGTTTTTCTGGTTATCATTATCATCAACATTCATTATTAATTCATAAAATGCCATAATTATTGTACTTAAGTATCTAACATTTCAACATTCCGTCATAACAAAGGCCAAATATAAAATCACGGAAATATAATAAAATTTTGTAAATAGTATTATTCAACTTATCGTAAAATGTATACTTTAGAACGTGGTCACATATAAAATTATAATAGAAATATACTATAGAAGTTTCAGAACAGAAAATAAACAGCAAAATAGGATAACACTTTAACAGGATCAAAAAGATATTAAAAAGATTTTTAAAAAATTAGGTACATTTTAAGCAAATATCTTATAAAAATCTAAGCAATTTTATCATAAATTAATAAAACTTAGGCCTCCGTTCTAGAATGGTACTCAGTTCTGAATTTCGTTTTATCTGACTACAGATAATCTTGAAAAACTGTCAATCTGTCTATACAATCTTTTCTCGATCGAGAATCGAGATTCATGATTGAGCGTCATTTTAGAATATGGGCCTTTTGTTACTGCACTTAATCGAGCGCAGGTGGCGCTGACGGAGCAAAACCTTGGCCACTCGGCGGCGCACCAGGATAAGGCGGGAACGAACCACCCTGGGTTGAGTTGCCACCCGGATAAGGCGGTAAATTCCCACCTTGAGGTGAGTTAACAGCCGGATATGCCGGGGGAGAGGCACCAGGCATTAAATTAGACGTCGGATACGGTGGAACTCCAGCCCCAGGCATTACATTAGCTAGTGGATAAGGTGGGTTAACACGGAAACCAATATTCGGATCCTTCTTCTCTGAAGGATAACTTTCATTATTGCCAGGGTATGGCGGTGGGTTATTCAAATTATTCTGACTACGGTTTAGGCTGTTTTGAGAACCTGGGTACGGATATGGTACAGGACCCATGTTTTTGTTCAAATTGTTCTGACTTCGGTTTAGGCTGTTGTGGGAACCGTGGTACGGTGGATAAGGCCCTGGGGCCAAGTTTTGTTGACTTCGATTTACACTATTGTGCGATCCATGGAATGGTGGGATTGGAATAGGACCAGGGGGTAAGCTGTCGGCCATAGGGTGCCTGTACTCGGATGTGAGAGTCTCCTTGAGTGGTACAAGGCCTAAACATATCTCAGCTTCATCTTGCATGTCATCATTACATCCCGACAATACGATGGTTACCTGAAAACAAATGTAACATATTTAACGACGGAAATTGGCCAAGAAGAGCGTCCGTATTCGTTTGGGAGGTAACCCGTGTCTTGATTTTTTTTTATACTACTGAGGTGGCAGACAGTCGCACCTCCCCCTGATGGAAAGTGTGTACCGTGGAGTATGGACCGTGGAGTATGCTTCCCCTGGTGTGGTATGCCGTCAGTGTAGAAGACAAAGCAGGAGAAGCCGTTGGTCTTTCTACTGACAGCATAAAACCTCTCCAAAGAGCTCTGGCTACTCTACTCACCGCCAGGAACACAACACGAGATTATTATGGCTGCGGTATTCTGTAAGGTGGAGGTACTTCCCCAGTCGGACTGCTCAATTAGACGGAAATACCGTCGTGTCCTACCTCCTACCAGAAGATGAGCTCAAATTCACCAAGCATAGATCTGTGCGCATCAGGGTCTTGTTTGTCTCGCGAGATACGTGTACCGAGGTATACCCAAGTAACAGTTAAGTAGAAAAAAAGAAAAAAAAAGGAATACTTACTTTAAAGAAGTAGCCAAGATCGATGATGCTGCAATGTTCCAAATATGGCACAATAAAGTTGGGCACAACCATATCGTAGGTAAAGTTGCATTTGTTGCCGACGAGCACGGGGCCCTTCTCTACGGACACGAGCGTGGGCCCCGGGACCACGTGCTCTGATGGAGGCTGCCCACTGCGGTATAGCTCCCTCTGCGATTATAACAGACAGTCAATTTTAATCCTTTAAAAAGAACACCTTTTGTAAAAAGCATACTATAGGACAAATTGGAAAGTGGAAAAATTAGATGGACAATGGTTGCCGTGGCCTATGGACGTGTGCAACACCTAACACTGACCCTGTAAACACAGAGAGTTTCTGTGCCGTCATAGTAGAAGAGAAAGCAGAAATAGCCTTTGGTCTTCCCACTGACAGCACAAAAACTCTCCAGTGAGCGCCGCGGTATTCTGTATCTTAAAGGCAAGAGTGTATGGCTTGAGTATGATTATAAAGTTTTTAACATATATATTTATTTAAATAGGTTTGACACGAGGCAAATGAACATCGTTGATATTTAGCATAAGGAATTGTGTTTGTAAATGGACTTCTGGAAAATGTTGCTGTGGATTTTGTTGTGCAGTTTCTTCTTCACTGACGTCGAGGAAGCGGTTTAAATTTAGCATAAATATAATGAAATTAACGTCAATAACTTTTATTTATGTATTATTATATTGAAAACATGAATTGAATTTGAGACTGGATTGTATGTATTTATGCACAGAATGGGTGGGCGAACATCTATGGCATTTATTTATTTATTTAGAAATCTTTAAAACCGGATTTAACTACAGAACTTCAATATCGCCAATGTATTCTGATTGTGAAGGTCAGATGGCAGTCGCTTGACGTAGAACATCGAAGCTCGGCCAATTAGTAGTACTCAAAGCCGAACCTGCGTTGGCAAAAGGCTCAAAGCCTGATGGTGATAATGAAAATGAGATTTTATTTACGGGATATTGAAAAGTGATCACTTCATCAACTTGCATCGCAAGCGTCTTGGGTTGGATCCCCACACAAACCACTTGTTTGTTTTACTTTTTTATTACAAGTTCGTCATGCTTACGATTTCATCCGTGTGATTTCAATTGTTTTACGCGTCACGTTAAATATTGTTCTGAAATAAGTGTACCCTAAATTACGTTATCGTCAGTTATCTGCAAAATCGGACCAGCAGTTTCACAAATTAGTTAACTCAAACTCACAGATAATACCAACAAAATAAATCGAATATTTGAATTTTTTTAAAAGGTACCATTAGTTGTCCATGAATGTTAATGACAAATATTAAGACTGATATTAATATTATAAATAAACACTAATTATTATTTATTATTGTACTTATCTGTTTTTCTTTTATTGTATTTATTTGTACAAATACAATTAGAGCCGTATCATGTTATAAAAACCTCTAACAAATACGAGTAGATGGGATCAAACCATTCAAATGAACGCATGATCTATTTGTATTTCAAGGCCTTACAGTTGTGTCTGCGGCCTTGTGTTAATTCAGCCAAACATAGGCGTCAGGCGTGGCGCCTACATATGATAACATCTAGTCGGTACGTGTGCACTTGACGATGTAAACCGCCCGCAGCGCAAATATGAAACATGAGAAAACATGCGACAACTTTTTATAATGCTTCTATATCATATGCTATTATATAATTGCATAGTAGTCGAGTCTGTACACTGGAGGCAGAGGCATTTGAAAAAAAAAGTATTGGGTTGTTATATTCGACACAAAATCCTTTTTTTTTTTTTGGAATTCTTGTCTCTCTGTCCGCGAGGGACGCAAAAACAAACTACTGAACGGATTTTGATGCAGTTTTTTTGTTTGTTAGAAACAACTTGGTCAGACTTGAAATCTTACGCAAGTTTGACCGCAATCGGTTAAAACGGTCGGAAGTTTGTACGATTGCGGGTTCAGGCCAATGGAGTTTGAGAAAAGAGAGCAAGTCAAACGCTGATTGGCCTGAATCGTACGAACTTAAGTTTGGTTCAAGCCGCCATTAAGCTTGGTTCGAGCTATACAAGTATAAACTCACGCATGAATATCTAGTTAAGTACGAATACATAGATGTTTATTGCACACACATTTCTTCTGCTACAGTATTGTCTATTACTGCTATTACCGTATACTGGGTAATGAATGAGACTATACGGTCAAGGTTAATCTCAAGGTCACTTTGAGTTGATCTATGACCTTGAGATTATCATAATGAACTCTCTCGTCATAGTGTAAGATAACATAATCAATTCAATTGATAAAAAGTTGAGGCTAAAGTCGCCTCCATTTGACCTATGAGTTAAGATTGTCATAATCGAGGAGATAGCCACCATAGATGAATTCCCAATCCTTGACACCTTAGTTCGTTAGTACAATTGAGTCAATACGACATCTCCTTACGTACATGTTTTGTTGGCATCTTTATGTGAGAAAACAGATGGGTGCTATTTGAAGTTTATAAGGTCGAAAATAGGTTGCACTAGTTTTTCATAATTATGTTTGTTTCATAGATTAATCTTTAAAATGACTAGGTCAATTTTGCCGGGACATTCAATAGCAGATAGCTGATGTTACAAATACTAAGTTACAGTAGTTATCTACTTTTATTTTTTACCATACCATAATATTATTTTAACAAAAATTATAAGTGTCACATGCAAAAAACTTACTGTTGTAATTTCAAATGTCATCTTCGATATTTCAACGCTGCTGTTGTTATCGACTTCAACGGATACGGGTATGGCCTGCCCGGGGCAGTAGCCTGTGACCGGCAACTGGAGCCGGACGGTCACGGCGTCTGTAGAGCAACACCAGTTGCAAGGGTTCAACTCTTCCAACTCCAAGTTTATTGGCTCCTGTGGGAGGATTACTCGTATTATATTATGAATACCACGTGCCGCTTGCACGTATTAAGCCACACGGCCGCTGCGCAGGAGGCGCGGGTCCGATCCCCGCTCAATGCCAATTGAGCGCGTTAAGCAAGTTGAGCCGTTGGTCCCTGTTGCCATACGAACATCTATGACAGTCGTTACGGGTAGTTGGAGCTCTCAAAAGTCGAATAACTGGTCTAATTGCAATGCTTCGAAATCGCATTTGGTTTGTGGAGGTCAGATGGCAGTCGCTTCATGGAACATATCTAATTTCAGCCAAATCCGCAGTTAGACTGGTAAAGCGGATCCAAGCTTCGGATGTGACTGAGGTTAATGCAAAGATGAAGATTATGTACACCTACATTTTTAGAAGTGAACAAGATTTGGACGGTTGTAGCATATTACTCCGATGCTGACGATAAAGGAATTTCATTTGTCAAATATGATTAAACCTCATTATCATTTACATAACATATGAATTTAAATCATACTGTCCCATATTGGACTCTCCTCATCGACACGTATGAAAAGCACTATAAAATTCTGGAGGATGTTGGGATTTCGTCATCTAGACCTGACATATTTCTTTATTAAAAAACGATTAAATATGTGGTCCTTGTGGAACTTACTATACCGTGGGAAACATAAATACCACACTAAAGAAAAGTAAATACTATGATCTCACAAACGTATCAATCAAAAACGGTTACGTGGTTAGTTTGTATGCAGTAGAAGTGGGAGTAAGAGCGAGAGGTATACCAGCAAAATATCTCTACAACCTACTTAAAGATCTAGGCCTATCGAGAGCTACAATAAGCTCATTGCTAGAATGAATTTCTAAAGCGGCACTAGTAGGTTCGCAGCAAATTTGGTAATGCAGGGAGGGGGACTTGGGTAGTGAAGGTGAGTGTTGATGTACATCAACAAAAGGGGCCCCTTCTAAACATACACTTGAGTCGCAAGTCCCAGGCACTGTCCCGAGTTCCCAACTCAGCAACGCGATGGACCCGGCACCCGCACGGATAATCCATGGATTGCTAAGAATATCGTCTCTCTCATATAATAATAACACTGGCTTTGGTTTAGTGCTTATGTTGATCCTCATTACCATTTTTTTTGTTTTAAAGAATAATAGCAACCGAAATTACTAATATTCCTTCTAACCCGTCCAACTAAGCTAAATTGCTTGAGCTAGGAGTGGGTTCTTGTCGGTAGTGTAATGGCCATGATTCGAACCCGGGACCTCTCGATCGTAAGACCGACTCTTTAACCACTAAGCTACCGACGCTTACTACTAATTTAAATGTTATATCAATGGCGATAAGGTCTATTCCTATTTGACAAGTTTGACAAGTAAAATTTTAATGTGTATGAGTTAATATTACCACAGTATAAATATAGTCATACAGTATTATGACTCGGCCGGATTTTTGAGATAACAAGCGATAGGGGCTTCCCACCAACAGCATTTTAATTACATCTGCCTACTTTGAATTTCTATCTATTTTAGTGATTGTAAATATGTATTACCTTTTATTTTTTAAGATTTAAACACATTAAATACTTTTTGAATGAAATAGTAAGTGTTCAGTAAAAATGCATTATTGCTCGATGCGCGTGTTCTTGTCTGTTGTACTTATGTTGCATTGCACTGCCGCGTGGCATTGGCGGCAAAATAGACTATTTTGGTCAGGAATAAAGTCTAATATATAAAATTACGTTAACATGATTATGCTGATAAATTGAATTTAATTTGACAACATAATATTTATTTCTGTTTAAACTACATTAATCGAAGTCGTATAAATTATCGCTGTGTTGCGATGCTTTGTAAGCTTTTTTATTTAGAATGCGTTTCGCTGCTGGGTGAAAGCGTACATAGGTATATCGCGAATTCGAATGCAAGTTTCGTGTTTTAATTACCTACCTAGTTTAAAGTTTCATAAACTTATTGTATATATAATAGTGTTCAGTGTATATTTAATTGTAAGACTAAATATAGTATAGATAGGAATAACAAGTAAAAGCCGTTTATCACACTACTACCTACCGTATCATGATCCATTAACTTCCTATAACTACCCCTATAACTAGGTACCTAGTTCACTCGTGTACTTACTTTTACCTTACTAAGTATTTATTAATTCAAGGCTCTTGTTTCGGGATTAGAAAAAGAAATCTATTAAAAAGATGCAAATTACGTAGGTACCTACCCACTAGTACGTAAATCACTTCATAAAAATATACCTTACGGAGTTTGTAGGTAATTTAAAGAAGCTTATCTCTGGATGCGTAATTGTCGAATTTATACAACCAAAAGAAGCAAAATGTAGTCTACTTGTCGATTTAAATTATTTTAGTAACAAAAATCGCGCAGTCCATTCGTCTCTGCGGCACAGTCGCGACTGGTTGCGCACTGAGTTCACACCGAGATCGAGGCGCGTAGGTATGGGTCGCATTTCTTCCGTTTATATGAAGATAAAATTCTTCAAAGTATTTATTCTGTGATATTACTACACAAGTTAACCTAAATGTAAAGTAGGTACCTAAATACATTAAGGCAGTGACCAAGAACAGTTTAAAAACTCACTTTTAACGCAGGATTTCCAGTATTCAAATCTAGTGGTGAGACCACATTAAACTCTGTTCTCAATTCTTCTCTTCTCATATCAGGGTATACCAGAGTTGCTGTGATGGTGTACCTGATACTGCCCTTTTGGCCCTTGAAGGTAGATGGGCATGTAAACGGTAATTGATACTTAAAAGGCATTTCGTGGCGTTTTGGTGACAGCTGCGTTGTTCCTGCAAGCACAGAAGACGTAATAAAATATACAAACACTAAATGAGCCTTCCATCTTTTGGCATATAGGTAGGCTAAGTACGAGCAGGCGTGGTTCACTCCGCGCAGTAGATCCGTTATATACCTACAGCGAAGTAACCGGCCGACCTGATTAAAATTAGTCGAGTGTCACGCGCGCGCTCGTGTGAACGCTTGAGGTATTTTCTATGCTCGCGCTCGGCTGGGATTTTATAAAAACATTGATTTATCTCTCTTGATCGTGCCTACTTAAAGTAGGTACCGATCTAAGAATGGACAAGAAAAGAAAATATGACAGACGATATTGTGTGCGTTCGGCTGTTTGAATTCGAATAGAAATATACCGGATTTATCTTCTTTCTCGCTTCCCAAAGATGCTGAAAGGCAAGTTTGCCAAATTAATAAATCTTAAAATTTTAAGGTACCTACCTACCTACCCATAACCTAACCTACCACTACTACTGCTCAGAATGCGTATCTAGACAAAAACTACTTATTTACCACGAAGTAGTACCTAGCCAGCAAGATTTTTGAATTGGGAGGGTTATTGGATCGGACCCATCGGGGTCAACGGGTTCCACTGACGATACCTACCCTACGTAATTTCTGCAGTTCCAAGTTCCTTCTTTTTAAACGACTTCAAAAAAGGAGCAGGGTCTCAATTCGATTTTTTTAATTTCTTATGTTTGTCCCTTCATAACGCCGTCATTTATTAGTTCTTACCTACATAATATATGAACCTTCGCACTCGAAAGCTACCTTATAGCTTATAGGTAATATTTAGTATTCTTTGTTTATAGTCCGAGAGCTGAAGTAATAAATTTAATAGGTATACAAATGAATAGCATAATATTTAATATTATTTACCTGAACATGATAATTAGATACTTTGGCACACTTTGGCTAGGCTGACGGGTATATAGACCGAGAGCTAAGGTTAAGTTTGACAATACAGGGTGGCCAGCTCTCCTAGCCAAAAAATTTGGCGCCCCATATTGAGGAGTATTTGAGCCACCCCCATGTGTGACCAGTGATTTTTACTAGCTTAGGAGATACGATTTTTGAAGTTATACTACTTTTGGCGCACCTAACCTTTCTCGGCGTGGCGATTGTCAAACACTTAGAAAAATTTTCATTGTATAGAGACTGGACTATGGCGACTGCAACGCGGACTGTTTCTGTGACGGCGACGAGCGACTACTACGGTGACTGTGCTCTTCAGAGCCCCGTTTGCTTTACTCTAACCAATGACCTTAAGCACATGTGTTTGCTCCGTACTGACTACCATTTGTCTATTTTATTTTAGGCGCCGAGAGTGGCTGATTTTAATAAGACGAGAGGACTTACTAAGCAAAGAAAATTTGAGAGCTAAAAGCTACGAAGTCTGCTCCCACCATTTTGAAGATTCTGCAATAAGGACAATCAAACAACTGAAACCAAATACAGTTCCAACAAAGCTTATAGTATCCGAGAACCGAGTTCCTAACGATAATAGAAATTCAAATATGAACTGCTTTCAAAGTGCAGCGAGTCACATTCGATTTAGCTGGCGCAAATCAAAATAATTTACCAACATGATTTTTGGGTGTCGGCTCTCGGACTAGTTTAAGCCGTTTCGTGTTTGCGTCGTACGGCATGTAACTAAACACGTAAATGATATGTTCAATTGAGCAAATACACTAAAATGTAGTAGCAAAGAATACTAAAATGCGGACATTGTAATAAAATACTTTTTTCATCTAATACTAGGTAGGTAGGTTTAAAGTTGTCGTTTTCACATAAGTAGAAAAATAGTAACAGGTACATAACTGGACTGGTAATCAAATATTCAGTTCTTCACAAGAAGGCAACCCTAACAGCGTAAGAAGAGATAAGAGGTACGCGATAGAAAGAGACGCAAGTAGTAGGTGAATTAAATTATAGGTACCTAATGTTGTGCGACCTGAATTCCACCATATTGCGACGGAGCAAGACTGGAAATTATTAAATCTTCTTGCACAGTGATCCTTCTGTACGTTAGTACTATTAATTATTCTGTGGTACGAGTTTGCGCCCTGTCAGTGTGAAATATATAATAGTGCAGAATAACAAATATACACACAATCTTTCACCATTTTAGTATTAGTGGCCAATAGGAAGTAGGGGATAGTAGGAAGCAAGATAGTATTGTAGGATGTAGGGAGTTAGATAGTTTGATAGTAGGAAGTAAGATAGTAGGGATAGTAGGAAGTAAGGAATGTAAGAAGTAAAATGGTAGGTAGTATAATAGCAGGAATTAGAATTAAGAGTTACGTACCTTGTGACTAGTAAGTAGTCTGTAATTTAGTTATAAAATAGGAATAACTAATGAATTCACATCTTAATTAAGACAGAGCTTTGTAATATACATAAATCATGTTTTGGTTTAACAATAATCAGAATTTTTCACGCAAGAGGTCATCAAATTTTTTTATCATAAAGGTTATACGCGTCAAATATATGTCAGGTTTTGAATAATTTCCATTTATCTGTCTATGTCTATGTCAATGATAAGCTCAGTACACAAACATATACATGCTAATAATATTACAATTCCAAAAGTATGTCTGTGAGTCTGTCATGCTTTCACATCTAAGCCACTGAATCGATTTTTATAAAACTTTGTACATAGGGGCTAAAGTTTGAGAAAGGACATAGAATATGTTTAGTTTGGATAATTCTTGGTCATGGCATGTTAAATGTCCATCCCAGCATCCCACAAGGATGATAATGATAACATGTTAAGTCTCACCATTTCCACCTGCGATTTCAAGAGTTTCTGTATAGTTGAAGTACTCTTCATGTCCTTGATACTTAATTTCTCTGGAACGTTTCACACCATTAATGGACTCATATTCCATATAACTCCATAAAACATTGGCCTCACCGAGGTATTGAATGTATATTGCTAAAATAAATTCAAATTGTTTTAAGTTTATATTTTTAATAAAATAATATCATATAACTACTTTAAATGTAAATACTGTATTGTTAGGTAGTAAAGTTTATTACTGCGCATTATAAAAAGTGTTTCTTGAAGCACCCAGACACATAGTGTTAGTATTTGCCAGGCCAGAGTACAGTTTAATACATAAAAGGCAAGTGGAAGTATCAAACTAGAATTTTATCAATATAGGTTGATACTTCCTCAACACAGTCATCAGCCTAGCACAAAAAAGAGAATTCTTTATGAAGAACTTACTGTCTATAAACATACCTATATGTCTGGTTGCAGATCATATATAAAAAATGTATATATGTACAACTGTGGTAAAAAAAACAGTAGGGCAGAATGAATTAAAGGTAGAGTACTTACCAGAAAAATTTAGTGGCTGTCTTAGATTGAACACTATAGATCCATTAATTATTTGACCTGCATAATAAACCGCAGGGCTCTGCTCCAGCCTTATAGTACCATTTTGGAAGCCTACGTCTGCCATTATTATAAAAATGTACCAAAATAGTGACAAATATCAAACAAGTGATAACTACTTACAAAGTTGCAGAGAATTCGCAAGAGTAGTAATCAATATGCATTATTCATAATGGGTTAAGAGCGTGCTACGCATAATAAACAAGTCTTTAAAGTTAGGAGGAGTGGTACTAAATTTGTCTGAACTTAGTGTTAATGATCCAAGGTGAAAGAATAAACCGGCCCGAGAATAAAAGAAATTAAAAGAATTTAGTTACATTGAAATCAAATAATGAACTTTATTAGTGACCACAAGGGTACTTTTTTGTTTAACGAAATCGACCTATTTTTTATTTTTATATCCTCGATTGGATTGGGTGGATCAGGTTCACTTTGATTGACTTTAAGTTTTGACTTGATTTGATCGAGACTTGACTTTTGAGTGCAGTTTGACATCCACATTCCATAGTGTTTAACATTTCAAACAAAATGTAAAATCAAAACATCGTGCGAAACATGCACTACCAAAGAGTATATACAATAAAAATGTAATAGTATAAAATAAAAATGTAATAGTTTATGCACTACACATACTACAATCGATGCCACTGACTTATACCGTTACCGAAAACCGTAAAATGGTGTCTGTAACTATTGCATGTATAGAACTTAATATTCTTCATCCTAGTGTAGGTCAGAAGCGGAACGGAATTGTCATAATTATAGTCTTTTTTTTTGTTCTATGGCGATAAATTAGCACTTGTCATAATTGTCATTATTCTCTTGTCAGACTTGACAGTTGACACCCATTTGTACATTTGTATTTGTAGATTGTGAGAGGGTTATTATTCACGTTCACGTTGTCCGATTGTGCTATTAAAAAGTTGTAAATTGATAGTTTCTGAAAATGGGAAAGTTGGACGTAGCAATATTGCGATATCTAACAGCTGAGGACTTTAGAGTTCTAACTGCGGTATGGTTTGCTTATTATCTGCTATAGGTACTTCATAGTTAACCTCAATTCTTATGCATAAATATGTTTCTAATCAGGTGGAAATGGGTTTGAAAAACCATGAGTTGGTCCCAGGCTCACTGGTGGCATCAATAGCAAATCTCCGTCATGGTGGCGTTCACAAGTTGATGAAAGAATTGTGTAAACATAGATTGTTGACATATGAACGAGGAAAACATTGTAAGTACCTTGGATTCTGAATTATTCAAGTAAAGTAATGACGAGTGCATTAAATATACTCATACCTTTTAAAGTAAAGACACACCTTTAGTAGGACAGTTATATAATTTAAATCATAATAATGCTCTTAATATTGTTCATTTCATATATCTTGGACTTAAATCACGAAATATAAAAGACCCTGTCAAGCGCGGATTTTTTTGTAATAATCATCTATACTTCCTGAATTCGAGCACGTCCACGGCCGTAGCACCCCGTGCTATCCTCAAAATAAAGCAAAACGATACATATTAAGATTATTTTGAGATTTTGTAGTCAAGATAGTTCTAATGCTGAGTAGTATCTAATCTCCAGAGGATATAGGCTTAGGAGCTAAGTAACAATTATGATTACTGTAAAAATAGGCCAGATTCACCTAAAGGTAGAGTACTAGACCCTTCCGTTAATTAGCCGTTGCATTGCCTTATAGGTGACATGAAGACCCAAAAATCTTAGTGAGGCCCCAAATATCCTTTAATTACTCACCTCATTAACCGACAGGTACTAGAGCACTGACCAGGAAACACTATATGGATAGGGACTCTTTTGTCTGCACTCCTGTTTGGGCCATTGTGCGTTAACAGGAATTGGTACTAAATGTATGTTTGCAACCACTCTCCCAAATAGATTGAGTTAAATGCAAATCAATTTTTCAGATGATGGCTACCGTCTCACGAACTCTGGTTACGACTACTTGGCTCTCAAAGTCTTGACTAACAGAGGGGTTATTGCTTCTTTTGGCAACCAAATTGGAGTGGGTAAAGAGTCTAACATTTATACAGTAGCTGATGAAGATAAAAATCCATTGTGTTTGAAGCTTCACAGGTAAAACATGTAAACCATTTTTGTCTCAGAAATGTCTAGCAATTAAACAATTTAAAAAAACATAAAAAATCAGTAATTAAAAAAGATTTTTATTTAATTTCTTCGCATGACTTTGTTCCAATTATCTGCTTAAATTTATTATACTCCATTTCAAAAAATATAACTAGTGGTTCAATTTTGGGTTTTAGTCTTTAAAAAGTTCTATTTTTTAATGTCTATTACATGTTTAATGTCTATATAGCATTTTGTTTCCATAGATATCTAAACATAGTGCAAGAAATACCAATTATTTCAAATATTTTAACTGAATACAGCAACATCTGTTGTTACTTACTACTCAATTATTTATCAAATTTATTAAAATGTTCTATATTAAATATTTCAGATTGGGCCGCACATGTTTTCGGAATATCAAAGGCAAGCGTGATTACCATGCGCATCGCAACAAAGCTTCCTGGCTTTATCTGTCTCGTATATCTGCCACTAAAGAGTTTGCCTACATGAAGGCCCTGTATGAACGAGATTTCCCTGTCCCCAAACCAATTGACTTCAACAGGCACTGTGTCATAATGCAGTTGGTGCTTGGTGGACCTTTGTAAGTTCCAATAATATGTTATTCTGTTAAAAACACTTACAAGATTGATGAAGCTTGAAAGTAATTTTATTAATAGCACTTTAAAAAGCCTTTGTAATAGGCACATATTTTCTTGACTACTTCATTAAAAAAATTATGATATGTTTATGTATTTACTGTAATTATATCTAATTATTTTGTATATCGATTTTTTTTTTAATAATAACATTTTAAATCAGTCATGCTTGAGGTGTACCTCAAGGTACAATTCTGTGACCTGTTAAATTTAATTTCTCAGAACTCACGTGTCATCTGTAGCGGATCCTGAAGCTTTGTACGACGAACTAATGAACCTTATAGTACGACTCGGCAACTGTGGAGTAATCCACGGTGATTTCAACGAATTCAACATTATGATAGATGAGGACAACCATCCTATTATTATTGATTTTCCACAAATGGTTTCGACGTCACACCCTAATGCTGAACTGTAAGTATTTTTTTCTATATGAAATGTCTGTATACTGTTTTTGTGAGTTGATTGAAGTTGAAAGGTAAGTTTAGTGTAAACTTAAGTTTACTATACTCTTAACCAGTATTGCAATTATTTCAAGTGTAGTTCCTCCAATAGTAAACTTTAAATCAATAGTTGCTCATTATTATAAAGTATTTTTAACCAAAAAAATCTAATTACATTTTTCACTATTTACCAAGTTTAAAAATTACTCACGTTTTTCTGATGAATCACATAAATATTACATTTTAAACAGATAAAAAGAAAGAAAGGAAAAGAAATCATTTGATTTATGCCTCCCATCTTAAGCATATGTGTTAAGCGAATTATATTAGTTTTTAATATTTAATAATCAATCTGTAAACAGCTACTTCGACCGCGACGTGCGTTGTGTCCGCGAGTTCTTCAAGAAGCGCTTTGGCTATGAATCAGATCTCTATCCGAAATTCAGCGATCTGGAGCGAGATGACGAACTCGACACAGAAATCGCCTGCTCCGGATACAAACGTACCAAGGATTTAGATAACGATCTTCTAGAGGTAATTAAAATAATTCGCTTTTTTCTATTAATTATTATGATTTCTATATTTTGATGTATTTTGTTTACAATAAAGAATATTTTACTTTTACTTTACTTTGAATGCCGATGGTCCACGAATCTGAGAAAAGAGAAATAAAACTATGGTATAATGGGCTGGTACCCGCAACTCCACGTTATGGCGCGGTTTTTGCGTGAGAAATAAAATAAAACTATCAGTGCATGTAATAGCAAAACATAATACGTAAAACACTGAAGCGACCATGGGCGAGAGTCTAAAATGCCATAATTACTTAATTATTCTTTCGCCTTAATTAAAAGATAAAGAATCTTATTGTCATATCATTCGTTTGATCAACAGGAAATGGGCATAGGTCTCGAGGTAAGTGATGACGAAGTTGAATCTGGCGATGAAGAAAATATAGATGAAATAAACACAAAATACTCTGAACAAGAACTAGAGGCACTTAGAAAAGAAGTAGATGCGTCTATACAAAACGATGAACGAACTATAGTACCAGAAATCACATCTAAAACAGCTAAAATGAGTATAAAGGGCAAAAGAAACTTCAAAGATAATAACACGCTGAGTAAAGAAGATGATGAAGTACCCAATCTAGTAAAGCCTGAAGAAGAAGAAGATAATAAAGAGGAATTAGATAAAAACTCACAGAAGTATAGATTAGCAATGATTGAGAAAACGCTCTCAGATGTGCGATCCATGAGGACTTATACTTCTGCAAGTACTATCGCTCCAGAAGTGATAAAACAGCAAGTGAAGAAGAATTTAGATATAAGACAGAAAAAGATGGAGAGGAAGAAGGTGATAGCGAAGGGGGAAGCGAGTGCGGTGACGCGACAGAGAAGAGATAACAGTGAGACGATAAGAGAGAGTCACGGTTTATGGGGATGGGATGAATAAACCTTTTCTATCGAACACATATTGTTTTATTTATCTCCAAAGGAGGAAGGAAACGCATTCATCATCAGAACTTCAGCGTTACTCGTGGTATCATACGTAACTACCTTTGACAAACCTCTTTCGTTAATAGTACTTTTTATTGTAACATTATATAATACTGCTAATAGAGGCCCTATTGATAGTTAGTGGTAGCTTTTTATTTATTTATTGGAACGGAGTACCTTAACGCGGCTTATAGTTATAACAACTGCGAATTAGTAAAAATCGTCACGTAACGAAATGTCGCCTCAACACACGGTTGTGCAGACAACATCGAAATGTTATAAATGGGGAAATGGGAGAAATTAGGACATTTGAATTTAAATTAGGACATTTGAAATTAGGACATTGGCATTTGAAGTTAAAAAAAAAACGTATGGAACTAATTTCCTGTCGTGGTTTCCCGACCGCACACTTTTATATTTTTTTAAATATTTAGGTCGTCGCCTTAACCTCTCTCTTTCTTCTGTTCTATCGATCTTCCTCTTCTTCATTCTTATCTTCCTCATCATCGTCAGGTTTGGAGTACATGAGTCCAACTGTGGTCGCACGTAGGTCTGCGTTCTGCACCCAGTCGTGGTGTCGGATATAGACCAGTTGCAGGCACGCCTCTACGCACAGAATCTGAAAGAATTAAGTCGTCTGTTTCAGAATTTGAGCAAGATTAGTACTAAAGCAAGTTTAACACAAGTCGTCTCTACTGGAGAAGTAACATCTTCTCATCCTTTGATAGATAGTAAATCGATTGTATCCAGTCTTCTAAAGAAAGGGGAGAGATCTTCGTAAGAAGCACACCATTTGCTTCTACTAACCCCGCACCTTCACAAACTTACCCTACCACCAAATAATTTGTACTGTTCTTTTTTAAATATTGTCCGGTCTATTCTGAGTGACCAACCTATTTGTAACTACGCGTGTACGTAAAAGCTGACACATTTAAATAGACCTACTTAAATGTGTCAGCTTTTACGAACACGCGTAGTTTTACCACAGAATAATTAATAGTACTAACGTAGTTTTACCCCGGTTCTCTTTTCAATGTTAACCAATTTATAATCCAGTCTTCTCACGTCACGACTACGATTGAAACTTGATGTAGTTCGGAAAACTGCCCCTGTTTAGATACTATCTACAAATTAGTTTGCAATTTCTTCTTTTTCCTACGCATTTGTTGTACCAATACCTTGCGTTTATTTCCCGAATATCCGTGCAACCGGTAGATGTAACCGAACATACTGGTTGATATCTTCGACTCCTTCACCGTTACATAATTGTCTTCAGTGAAGAATGGATAGTTCAAGATCCTGTAGGAACCAGCTTGAATGGGACATTCTAACCTGTAAATACGTATGAATCAGAAATCATTGATATCAAGACCAATACAAAAAGTAATACCTACAAATATCACGGCACTTTCTCCTACCGCAATCTCATCCGAAGTAAAAAGTACGCGAATTCTAAAGGACGCTCATGGATCGTAACGGGATTAAACGATTGAAAGGGTACCTAGTATTTGGTCCTTTTGGTTCAAACCAACCTCCCCAATTTCGCATTACTAATAAGACGAGTAATTTCAACTTTTGGACATCGAACAACGCAGAAGGGATCTTAGCGCAGAGATTTTTAAAGTGGATAAAAGAAACGAGCTCTCACTTGGGTTTTATATAGTAGAACAGCATGCCGTAGATATCCTGCTCATCATTTCCATCGTCGACGCAGCCGTTCTGTACCAGGAAGAAAGATTTGAAGTTGTCACAGGTGTCTTTGTTACGAATATCCAGGCATTTCTCAATTGTTACCTGAAACATAACCAAAAGCTTTACGCGTGTCTTCAAAGTTAGGAGTTCTTACTGTAAGAATTGTGTTTTCTTCAGCGCGGTGGGGCTATGAGGAAAATTCTCGTGGACCCACCCATGGGTCGATGTCGTAGCGTCGATACCAGGGGTCACGATATATAACTAGCAAGATTGTGCTGTTTTTTTCGAACGCTTAAGAGAGTTCGCTAAACAGTTAACACGTTTTATATCGAAATAATGAAGAAATCCAACCAACCTCAACCTTCCATCCATCACTGATATTTTCAGTAATATTAATCGTTCCACTCACTGAAGCATCGTAGGTCTCGGTTCTTATACTAAGTTCTGACACTGACATAACATCCTGAGGATCATCTTCACATGCACCTACACGGGTCACCAGCAAGTGTGTAGGAGCTGCGATGCTTTGAACGGCTACTATGAAAGAATTCGCCAGAATTATAGTAATATACATTGTTTCACGAGCTATCCTCACGACATATTTTGCTGTTGTATTAAACTAGAGCGTGACATGTCAAAAGGATTGCAATCCATGGTGTGGAGATTCAATGATGATGATTTTTTAATATGTTTTTAATGATAGCTGATTGAATGTGTTCTATAACGCAAAAAATTCTAATGCCTATGTTTATTGTAGGTACTCTGATCTGAATATATTTCTGCGTTTGAAAATATGGGGATTGGAAGGTTATGATGAGAAAGACCACCTACCTACTTATCTTAAGCGTCGGCAGCTTAGTGGTTAAGGAATCGCCCTTACGATCGAGAGGTCCGCGTTCGAATCCTGGACATTACACTACCGACGTGAAACCACTCCTGCAACAATTTATTTTAGTTGGAGGAGTTAGATTTTTTGAGTGAGTAGTAGGTAAAAGATGATATGCGTGAAAATGGTCTTACTTTCAGATACGCTGAAGAACGTACCCTGAAAGAAAAAGGAATGTATTAGTATAGCTTGAGTACATGTACCTACGAATGAGTGATATTTTTGAAAACTAAGTAATAGGCTATTTGACTACTGCTGAAATATAGTTTTATATTATTTGTTATTGCATAAAATGCAAACCATTTTAATATTTCCTGGAGATCTGTCGTATATACGGAGAAAATCAATGGTAAAGTTTGAATTGAAAAATTACGCGCCAAAACGCAATTTTTGCTATGGCGCCTGGTTGCTCTGACAGATGACGTCACACATAAGTAAACAACAAACTGTTGAAATCGTTTTGACATTTATTGCATATATAATGGTTTATAAGTGGTGTGTTCTGCAAAAATGTACAAGTACATCGATAAAGACTCCGGAAAAACTATTTGTACCTGTTCCGATAAATCCTGAGAGACGAAAAAAGTGGTTGAGTGTAGCTCGTCGAAACCTTGAAAGCATTGGACCTAATTCAAGTGTTTATATGTGTGAAGATCATTTTAACGTAAGTAATATTTGTATTGTTAAAAAAATTAAAATAAGTAGCTTTTACTAGAGAAGCAAGCTCACGCTAACATACCTATACATAACCTTTAAGATAACAGTACAATCAGGCCATTGACTTACTTAGAGGTGTTTACAAAGAACTTTAAACAAACAAAACTGTAATAGGACGGCTGGGAAATAACGTAAATAACACGTAGATCGCATGATCAATATAAAGAAAAACAGAAAGCGTGCACTGAAACTAATGTTTACTTCTGTGGACGTCATCAGAGTTGCAACCAATCACAGAGCGTTTTCAAACACGTGATTAAACCACAAAAAAATTAAATTATGTATATGTTAAAAAAAATGTTTAATTAAATTATATGTTTTTATACAGTAAATGACCTTATTTTTTCAGAACATCAATAAAATATGCTTGTGTACATTACATTTTATTAGGATGACAACAAATTGTTCCATATTTTAAACACAGTCAAAATGCCTATTGTACGAATACATAATAAGGCCTAAGCTCACGGAGAAAAAGATCAATCAAGCTGTCACCTTATCGTATATATTTGTCACAAACGGGCTACAGATTGGTGTAAATATCTTCGTTTATCAGATACTTAAGCATAAATAGGTACAGTCGACAAAGGTTATACGTTTACACTTTTACATACAACTTGGTATAGTAGTGCAACCGTATCTCTTTTGTCGACTGTACCTACAATGGCGGTTTTCAAATACTACGCCCAACTGTTATATTTGGCGTAGTAGGTACATAGGTACTAGATTAACCTATTCTTCCCGGAAAATAATTAACATTTTAATACATTCTCATGCTTACTGGGCTCTGATTCTGGTAATATTTTTTCATATCAAAACCACACTATAACCAATGCCAATGAACTTTAGACTTTACTATCATACTGTTAAATTTTAAAATTAATTGACAATCTTGTAGAGTGAATGAAAAATGTTAACTCTCTCTTTTCATTTTAGACTTTAAAATCTCAGTCATAAAGTCTTTTAATGACATTTAATGCAATGTCCGCGGTATGACAGTGGTTTTATTATATCATTAAATGAGCAGAGTCGGGGGCCTGATCTTTTAACTCGGATAACGCATGGTGAATTAAATTGAAAAGATTATTGTCGGTCCTAATCCCACACCCATTTTTTTTCTATAATGTCTGATTACCGTCTGAAGTACTGATGCGATGCCGGTTTCCATTTATCTATAATTTAGCCATAAACTGACGTGAACTTTACCTTCACGAGAGCCGCACCGGCGGCGTTCGTATTACTGGCGACAGTTTTTCCACAAGTAGGTAACTATATTCATGTTTTGGTCTTAAGTACTAAGAATTTAACAGATTCTCACTCACTAAATTTGTTTCTACCATTTTTATTTGGTAGGTAGATATATATCTAATACATATAACTTATTACGAAATTTCGCCTAAATATCTATTTTATGGCAACATATTAATGTAACTAGCTTTTGCCTGCGGCTCCGCCAGCGTGGATGTCGGTTATTGCTATAATATCGGTTATCGTTATAAATTATATTATTGTAAAGTTTCATTAAAATCCATTCAGTAGTTTTTACGTGAAAGAGTAACAAACATCCATCCATCCATCCATTCTTACAAACTTTCCGCGTGAATAATATTAGCAGGATTCAGGAGGATGTTGGGGTTTCGTCATCTAGACCGGACATAAGTATTTCTCTACTCGAAAACGACTAAATATGTGGTCCTTGTGGAACTTACTGTACCGTGGCACAACCGTGGGAAACAAATATACCGAAGGACCACACACTTAAGAAAAATAAATAACTACTATGATCTCACAAACGAATTAATCAAAAACGGTTACGTGGTTAATTTGTACCTATGCAGTAGAAGTAGGAGCGACAGTTATAACAGCAAAATCTCTCTATAACCTATTTAAAGATTTAGGCCTATCGAGAGCTACAATAAGCTCATTACTAGGACGAATGTCTAAAGCGGCACTAGTAGGTTCGTATCAAATTTGGTTAGGCAGGGAGGGGAACTGGGGTAGTGAAGATGAGTGTTGATGTACATCAACAAAAGGGGCCCCTTCTAAACCTACACTTGGGTCGCAAGTCCCAGGCACTGTCCCAAGTTCCCAACTCAGCAACGCGATGGACCCGGCACCCGCACGGAGAATCCATGGATTGCTAAGAAAATCGGTCTCTAACTCATAAATCAGATACACTACGATCGGCTTGCGTAAGTACCTACAAACAAATTCACAAATTGTAGTATTAATGTAATTATGTAACCAAGATTAGAAGAAAAAGGCAGAAGGCCATTCATTCTAGTTCAGTATATCGTTCATTAATCAGTCGACAGTGGCGGAACCCGGCACGCGACGCTCGACCGACGCAGGGTGACCGACCGAATCATTCCTTCCTCAGACAGACTTTGACTCAGTTATTCAGTGACATTTGAACACTGTGCACATCCACAATGGCCGAAGATAATCTGACCGCGATTTTGTACAAACCCAAGGATTTACAACTGGTACGTACCTACTGTATATATTTTAAATATTTATATAAATATGTTATGGTACTGAACTAACTTTTAAACATGTAATTTAACAAGTACAAGTACAAACACATTGATCTATAATGGAATAAATTCCTTTAGTGTCACAGCGGTATTATTATCGTACACATCGTTTTAAACGTAACTTAGATTTTTTGCAGCTTAAGTAAGTAATCGATAATCTTGGCAACTTATAGTGCTCAAGGACCACACCGAAGTTTATTATAAAAGTGATAATTTATCTTGATTGCGATAATAATCATAAATGTGCAACATTTAATATTTTTATTACGTGCTTTGGAATTCCGAAAATGATATACCCACTTATTATTATGTTTCTCTGTTCCGTAACTCTCAGGACTATGGAGTCCCGGGCCTTTGGAAGGCGTACCTACGTCGGGCTGAAGCCAAGACGTAGAGGCCCTTTTAAGAGAATTTAATATGCTAGAGATACACACACATGGCGGATACCATCTCTGAGCGCACAATATGATGCATTCGGAGATAGTTCCCGCCATGTGCAGTTAGATTATGGGCTATGGAGTTGCGTATTGGATGGACTAGTAAATAGGATATAGGGGGAGACTAACGGACGCCTGCCGTGCCAATAAGTCTCAAAATTGTAAAAAGGCAGGCGCGGTGACTTGCCAGCTCATTGCATGGGCCCCATTATAATAGTGTGGCCAAGAAGCAACATTCGTTAAGCGGCTAAGATTGTCGAGAGGTGATCCTGGGGGCGTAAGATCACAATTTTGTCGGTCAGCATGCCCCCGGCGTTATCCAACCTGGAGCATAGGTTCCGCTCTTTCGACTCCACTAATGGCTGGTCAATAAAGGCAAACATAAGAGGTGAGGGGCAATAAATCCGAGGTCTCGGAAAATCTGAGTACGTGGTGTCACCACTCACCAACAGCTCGTCACAAGCTGCCCCTGCTGGCTGTTCTTATTATTCCCTTTATTCATTTTTAAAAACATATAAATTCCATTTACAAATATACCTAAAAAATATAAAAAAATGTGTCCCATTGGCAACGGGTACAGGGACCAAGCTACTGGTGGTTATGGCTCCAGGGAGAAGAACTTCCTCACTATGTGTGCCGTGCCTAGCAGACCTGCCTTCTGCATCAAGCCTTTGAGCTAGCTGTCTAACGAGAACCTCATAAGATGTTGATCGAGGCTTTTGGCGATAAATCCGTAAACTGAGATTACTAACGGTACAATTAATAGCTGAGTCCACATCCCACATGTCGACAATCTCATAGGTCAAGTCCAAATACGTATATACTTTATTTTTCTGCCTTCACGAGATTCTCGTCATGAGGGATAGTTATATCAACTATTACCGCACGGCACTCTAATCGATCTATTATCACTATATCAGGCTTATTAGCAAAAATAGTCCTGTCAGAGATAATAGATCGATCCCAGTACAACGTAATATGCCCATTTTCGGCACGACCTTTAGCACGGTACCTCTGATTCCACAAGGTTATACTTCAGGGCAAGTTGTTGATGGATTATTCTGGCCACTTGGTTATGCCTGTGCAAATACTCTCCGTTGGCAAGACGAGAACAACCAGAAATTATATGTTTAAGGGATTCCCCGGGATGGCGACAAATGTCAACCGTACCATCACTTAAGTTAAACCTCCGATTGTTGTTCGTGAGAACAACTTCGTCCATAATTTCAAAGACAATCCCTTCGGTTTCTCCAAATAGGTCACAGAAGCGTAGCCAAGATAAAGAGGCTGGTATATCTATATCAGACCCATGTAAGGCCCGATAGAAACGACCATGCAACCCCTTGCTCTTCCATACATCCAATACGTTTGCGCCAATTTCCTTTAACCAGACCGAGCGGGGTAAGCCCATTATCCACCATCACTACATCACGATGCATATCCGCACCATTTTGCAGGAAGTATTCCCTGAGGTTGCCCACCTCGCGGTTATGGAGGGTCTTGGCATTTAAAAAACCACGCCCCCCGCATTTCTGCGGTATACAACCTCATCACAGATGAACGCGGATGATGCATTAGGTATGCAGTGAGTAGCGTACGGACCTTCCTATCCAGGGCATCAAGTTCTGTCTACACCTGATTATGCCAAATAAGGACATTAAAACTGGCATGGTTCAACCATTACAGGCGCGGTCCTCATTACCGCCTGATGAAAGACTTTAAAGAACTTTTTTCAAGTGGCCAAAGAAACGCTCCTGCAGTGATTGTTTCATACTAGCTTTGGAAATGCCTAACGCCTGTGACATACCCAGGTATTTATAGGTGTCGATTGCGGAGAGAGCCCTTAGTTTTATAGAATCTGAGAGCTCCACACCTTCAGATTCCACAATCCGACCTCTCTTTACATGCATGATCGCACACTTGTCCTCACCATCCTGATAGTTACCTATCAGCTTGTTGGAGGCAAATAATTTAGGATCATCCATATAAAGGATATAAAATAATAACAAAACTACACGCTAAGTTCTAACCAATAAATGAACTTGGAAAAATAAGAAGAACTTATCAAACGCTGGTTTAGACTTTTGATCTATCTGAAAATTTATCCATTTCCATAATTTCTATCGACAGATACAAACGCCGATACCAGAAATAAACGATGACGGTGAGTGTCAACTGTTCTAATATTTACTTTAATGATCTGTCGTCCTCCGTGGCGTAGCGGTAGTGAACGCGGCCGCTGTGTAGAACTCGCGGGTTCAATCCCCGCTCAGTGCAAATATTTGTATGCATGAATATGGGTATTTGCATTGGTCTGGTCGTGCCTCGGAGAGCACGTTGAGCCGTCGGTCCCGGTTGCCATACTAATATCTATGGCAGTCGTTTCGGGTAGTTTGAGCCCTCAAAAGTCCAACAACTGGTCTAACTGCAATGCTTCGATATCGCCTTTGGGTTGTGGAGGTCAGATGGCAGTCGCTTCACAGAAAATGACGAGTTTAGCCAAATCCGCAGTTGGACTGGTAAAAGCAGACCCCATCAGACTCCCAAGTTGATAGCTTCGGATGCGACTGGAATTAACGCTAGGATGAAGAAAATCTGTCGTCAATGATTTTTATTTTTTTATTTCCATCTTATCTCATCATCAACATAAACATTATTTCAATCATATTGAACTTATACATCTATCTATCCACTCGTTGCCTAGAACCTCGTTAAAATGATAGTTAAATGCAAGCTGTTCAATGGAAACACCTCGTTACCAGTTGGACGAGGTTCATGTTTTAACTAGTAAGGGGTTTGCTTTGCCCCATCGCTGGTTACTTACTACTTGAGAACACTATTTCCCATTGGTTAAAACATTAAATTAGCGTCGGCTTCGAGCTGTTGAACTCATGGATCGGAACTTTCTATTAAAATTCGCATTTAAAACTTGAAGATCTTGAATTTATATACGGCAGGAATAGCCAACTCACAACTTATGTTATTTATTTAGTTAAGATCAAATGGAATCAGTAGGGTAACATGAAGTTCCGCTCCTAAATCCTATGATTCCTATAGAACATCGTATGACAATGTAAAATAAAAATAGCTGCTCCCTTAAGTTTATTAACGGAATTACGCAAATGGTCGTGTGTAAAAATATTGCATGTTCGAATCCCAAATTGACCACATTGGATCTTTTGGCTTTTCATTACTTAGTTAAATATAATAAAGACTCTTCTGAAACGATATTCTGATCTCGATCCCGCGACATACAGTAACATATTCACAGGAAGATAGTTATTCCAGACTCACTATAATTATCGCCATATTTAAGCGCCAAATTTCACCAAGATCCATTTTAGCGTCTAACCATCCTTCCTTCCATACAACATCCACCCATATAATTTTACAAACATTATTATTATAATGTCAAATGAATTTGATATCGTTTCGTCGTTTTATGTACCTGTATGTCTATTTAAAAGTTATCAACAAATTAGAGAAAAAAAAAACTATTCTTTTCAATAACTGAAACATCTTTAGAAACTACGTTCTTTTTTCAATTTGTTAAAACGAACATTTTGTATCACAGAGGTCCTTCTGCGAATGGACTGCGTGGGTATTTGCGGCTCAGATGTGCACTACTGGCAGCACGGCAAATGCGGACACTTCGTGCTAGAAGAGCCCATGATCATGGGACACGAGGCATCAGGTGTCGTCGCTAAGGTAAGATTCTAAAGATCCTGACCCATCTTTTCCCGACTTCTATTCGAGGTTTATGGAATCTGTGAAGTATTTGAATGTTTTGAGGGACAATTCCTCGATGAATAGATGTTTTCACTTTTTTTTTAAAGAATATTAGCAATCGAAATTATCGAAATTACTAATATTCCCTCTAACCGTTCCAACTAAGCTCAATTGCTTGTGCTAGGAGTGTTTGTTTCTTTTGAATCATTTTCATGTTTTTATATATACACATTCAAATTTCAGATCATAGAATTGGAGTAGGTACTACTTACTCTCAAATTCTGTGTTTCAGATCCTATCTTTTTTATTTTCTTTTGCCTAAGTGCTAAATTTAAGTACCTACTAAATATTATTCAGAAATTTATTTCGCACATTGGAAGAGGACTATGTCCAGCAGTGGACTGCAGTGAGCTTGATTGATTGATTGATATTTCGTGACCGGACTCCTAGCCAAGACCTCGACTGAGTGATCATAATATAAATTGTTGTTGTTGAGCATTAGAATCACTTAACCACAGAATAGATGCTAGAACTAGACTCAACACATATTCGTTCTTTACCCTTCACGTCACCTTTAATTTATACCTAAACAAACCAATTACCGATATTATTTTGACTCTTGATAGTTTAGTTCTTTTCTATGGGTGTATTTTTCTGCCACATTGTATTATTGAGATAAATCATATAATACTTTACTTTATGCATATTTACAAAAAAATTCTTAACTGACAACAATAGATAATGTCAAAATTATCTTGCGTCCCTATTGAAATAACTGCGCAGATTAAAATTACTTTAATTTTTATTAGATAATCACCAAATGTTGTATGCCCCTCTAGACAAGTGGCATTTCGTTGGCCGGAGTTTGATAACATAGAATGACGAATGTATGGAATTTAACGTTAATGATATGCGTTAACGCCAGGTAATAATACTTTATTTAACATTTTCGTTTATTTTAGTCATAGACACAGACAGTGTAAGTATAATATATGGAGGTGTGACCAGACCACACGCCCACCACACTGCCATACGTCATATCGTTCGACTATACGACCTTGAACTTAACTCGTATCATCCCAACCATAATAAAATAAGTCCAATTTTTGTAAAAATCGGATTAGGGTATGTAAATAGATGTATAATGATACCTACATATCGAAAAAAAAATTACGATATTTGGTTTTCGAGTTTTGTAACCGCTCCAATAATGGAACACTAGGATTATACATACATGTAAGATACCATTAATGGCTATGGGTTTCTTATATTTTGGTTTTTTTTATTTTGGGAAATGAAATAAAATTTTAACTTGACCTTTTTATTACAAGCTTTATTTCTTAAACTGAAAACTTAGATCTTAAAACTATTACGTAACAATATATTAATATTAATTATAATTATTTTGTATGAAAAACCATTGAACATTTGCTATGTAAGGCAACATTACATTTAATGCACTTCATTGTTGTATTTTTATGACAAAGAGCACATCGAGTTTGTTTATTTTGTTTGTCAATTAAATGTCCTTTACCATCCAATCTAATAGCATCAGGTACACGTTTTATTACTGCTAATGAAGATCTAGGAGTTGGCATGGTTGAAGTATAAGAGATTGAATCTTTCATAAGAAAGTATGTAGAAACAATATCTCTCGTAAATGATAAAAGATCATGTGGCGTACCGTTACTTTTTTTTGCAGTTGGAGATATTTTATATAGTTGAAAAGCGTTATTGACTGCAACATTTAGTGGAAACATGAGCAACTGCCAGTACCACCTCTTCAGACGAATCGCAACTCGATAACAACCCACGTTTTGGTCGAGTCTGTCCACGCCGCCCATAAATTTATTATAGTTCATGAAACAACGAGGTTGGTCAACATCCTTCTTTTGTTTGTCACAATAACGTTTGACTTTTCCAATGGGTTCCGAGCCACATTGAGTGGATGCTACGGTGACAATATTGTTATCATTATATCTTACAAGTGTAATATTCGACAATACGTCTGTGCACTGATTATATGATCCTCTAGTTGTTTTTTTCATTTGTTTTGGATCCTTGAGAGGAGCCTCCTCAGTTCGGTTAGCTCGTATGGTTCCAGTGCCATCATGACCTATTTTTTGCAACTCGTCGAGAAGTGGCAAAGATGTGAAAAAATTGTCAAAATAGAAACTGTAGTTTCCCTGCGGTAGTTTGGATATTAGATCCAGAACAACTGAGGCACCAACACCCAGTTCAGGATGTGTATTCCCAGTACTAGCTCCCTGATAGAGCTCACCATAAATCAAGTAGCCCAGTCGAGTACAAATTGACCAATTTTTATAGCCAAATCTGATCGGCTTTCCATGTATGTGTTGCTTAGTCCCATGTTTCCCATAATAGGGAATCATAGATTCGTCAATGCTCAAATTTTTATCTCCAGGATAATACTTTACCCATCTGGCATTGAGCAGTTTCCATAGAGGGCGAACTTTGGCGAACTTATCATCAGGTTCAAGATTATTATTGTCCGCCACATGGAAATAACGTAACAAGTCTTCGAAACGATTTCTTGACATTAGAGCTGCTACTATGGGAAAACTACAGTCGACTTTTTGTTCCCAGTACATCCTATATCTAGATACACTGTTGTAGCCTGACAATAACAGAATAGCAACAAAATGTTTGATTTCTGTTGTAGTTACACGAAATCCATGTTTCCCCTTCAGGATTGCATTTTTTTCCGTTTCTGAGCGCAGCAATTCAAATACCTCTTCATCAAAAAATAGTTCGAAAAATTGGACAGGGTTTTCAAGATTTTCCAGGAAATCAGGTACACAGTGCTCTTTCTCAGCCTTTTCTGGAATATCTACAAAGCTCCATTTTCTTGAGACAGCAACACGTCTTCTTTTCGGCAGCGGCTGTGTCACTGACGACGAGGAGGTAGACTGTGGAGGCTGCGTCACTGACGATGTGCTAGACATTGGTTCCTCTTCAACGACTTCATTGACAATCCTTGACTCATCTTGAGACGACCTAGTGACTCGAAATTCAGCTTCTGCAAGTAACTGATGCTTCGATAAATTATTGATACTTGCAAACTCTTCATCACCGCTGTCTTCGTCGCTGTTTTGCCAATTATCAGGAGGTGTGATGTAAATATCGGCCGCAAACACATCGTCATCTTCTTCCAACTGCGAGATTATCTCATTCACATTTAATCTGCAATAAATAATAACATAATTATGAGGTAATACTGGTAAACTATCAAATCTAAAGTATACATTTTACATGAGTGTATGTTCCTACTGTTCAAATAATGGAACGGTACACAAAATTCACATTTACCTACATATTACCATTTTATTTTTCTAGAAATGTATTATAATATGATATAACAAAAACGTAACTCGTATATAAACACTAAATTGTCAATAGTATAATTAAAATATCATAATTACTTACACTTTTCTATTCGCCATAATTTTCACCAAAAACTTGAAAATAAAATCTGTTTTATCCGATAAACCAACCGCTCAAATTAAAATGACATTGATTCAACTGACAGCTAGTAATGTCAGTAACGCCAACATAAAAATATTTATAAACGGATGCGTTCCGAAATTTAAATAAAAATTTAAAAAAGAACCGTTCCAAAATTGGAACAATGGGATGATATGAGTTAACTTTGAAATGTTTTCGACGTAGTATTCTCCTGAGTAGGTAGGTATTAATGTAAAGGTGTGTCTCTTACGTTTCTCGTATGAGACTTATCGTAATCATAACTAGTAATAGTCTTCTTTAATTTTATTACCTCTATCCTCATAATAAAGTCGATAACATATTCCTGCTTTTATAACATTACTAGCTTTTGCCCGCGGCTCCGCCCGCGTGGATATCGGTTATCGTTTAGTGTTGTCCTCGACTATTTACTCGCCTTTGTTCTCGACCCTCTACTCGACTTTCTACTCGCCTCTATATTTGAATTTGTACTCTACTCTCTACTGACTTCTCTGTTCCCCTCTCTACTCGACTCTGTATTCTCCTCTATAATCGCCTTTCCATTGGCCTCTCTACTCGCCTCTCTGCTTGAATCTCTAGGTACTCAACTCTCTATTCAGTCTCTACTCGCCTCTACATTTGTCTCTCCACTCGCCTCACTATTCGACTCTCTACTGCACTTCATTTGATTCTATACTCGACTCTCCACCGACTCCTCTCGTCGCATATCTACTCGCCCCTGTAGTCGACTCTACTTAACTTTCTATTAGACCTCTACACGCCTACACACGCCCCTATAACAATCTCTACTCCCCTAACTTCTATATTCGGCTCGTTACTTGACTATGTTCGTTCCGTAGCTGTAATCCATCTCTGTGCCAAATTTCATAAGAATATTTAAAAATAAAAAACTTTCATACAAATTTTCATCCCCTATTACCCCTCCCCCCTTAAACCCGTTATTTGGCTATAAAAGGTAGCCATATCCGTTTCCAAGTTTTAATCTATCTCTGTGCCAAATTTCATCAGGATATCGTCAAAATGTCAAACGTTCATCCCCTAGCCCTATTCCCCCTCCCACCTCTGCTATCCCTTTTTTCGCGATACAAGATAGCCTATACCCATTTCCAAGCTCTGATCCATCTCTATACCAATTTTACCAGGATATCTTCAAAAATGACACATTTGAATCATTTTCATGTTTTTATATACGCATTCAAATTTCAGATCATAGAATTGGAGTAGGTACTACTTACTCTCAAATTCTGTGTTTCAGATCCTATCTTCTTTATTTTCTTTTGTCTAAGTGCTACATTTAGGTACCTACTAAATATTACTCAGAAATTTATTTCGCACATTGAAACAGGACTATGTCCAGCAGTGGACTGCAGTGAGCCTGATTGATTGATTGATATTTCGTGACCGGACTCCTAGCCAAGACCTCGACTGACTGATGACCATTAGAATCACTGAGTAGAGTAGAGTAGAGTAGAGTAGAATCGCTGAGTTTCTTGCCGGAGTCTTCTCAGGTCGGGGCCGCGTTTCGAACCGGTGGTCCATTTGCTAAACTAGTCTAGATTTTTTTTTTTAAACTTGACGTTTTGTAAGTACCGTTTTAATGGTCTATACAGAATAAATGATTTTTGACTTTGACTTTGACTTTGACTTTGACTTAACCACAGAATAGATAATAGTACTAGACTCAACACACTTATATTCGTTCGTTTCATCCTATGGCCCTACTCCCCTGTTTTACCCCTCTTTTCGCGATAAAAGGTAGCCTATGTCCGTTCTCAACCTCTTATCTACCTCTGTACTAATTTCATTAGGATATTTTCAAAAATGACAAACTTTCATCCCCTATTTCCCCCCCTTAAACCCCCTTTCTCGCGACAAAAGGTAGCCTATGTCCATTCTCAAGCTCTGATACACCTCCGTACCAAATTTCATCAAGATCGGTTCAGTGGTTTTGGCGTGAAAGCGTAACATACAGACAGACAGACAGACAGACAGAGTTACTTTCGCATTTATAATATTTGTATGGATTTTTATTTCAAAAGGTTCACCACATTATATGCTATATCCTACGGATTTTTCTTAAAACAATAATTGCTAGACTAATTAGCTGACACAAAAAGAACCCTGCTATTTTTCCCATTTTAGCCATTTTTTACGAAACAACCCTTGTACCTATTCTGTGTGAGTGCTGTCATAAATGTCACGTGCGCGTGCTGCAACTTATTACGCAATGTGCAAAGCCCAAGTAAACAATATAAGGTCTAATCGTAGTTACGTATTACATTATCTATGAACAACAAGCTCATAAGCCGCAAATAAGAAATCTAACATATTATATTTTATGTGTTGACACTAATATTGCTTTACTTACTGTAAAAATTACTTGTGTTATGTGTATGTTGTCATAATGTATTATCATAAGCACATTATCCAAACTCCTTCAAATAGATATTAATTTTAAATAAAAAACAAGTCAAACTATTGGCAAGCGCACATCTAGGGTTATACCACAGAATAATTAATAGTACTAACGTACAGAAGAATCACTGCGCAAGAAGATTTAATTAATTCCAGTCTTGTTTCGACGCAATACGGTGGAATTCAGCTCGCACAACATTAAGTACTTATAATTTTATTCACCTACAACTTGCGTCTCTTTCTATCGCGTACCTCTTATCTCTTCTCACGCTGTTAGGGTTGTCTTCTTGTAAAGGATTGAATATTTGATTACCAGTTATGAACCTGTTACTATTTTTCTACTTATGTGAAAAATGACAAGTCGTTTAAAAAGAAGAAACTTGGAACTACAGAAATTACGAAGGGTAAGTATCGTCAGTGGTACCTACCTACATATAATCAGCGCGCGATGCCCGTCAAGGACACTCGAAACTAGAAAAATACGGCGAGGCGGGTGACGGCGGAGTACGTTGACCCCGATGGGTCCGATCCAATAAACCTCCCAATTCAAAAATCTAGCTGGCTAGGTACCTACCTACTTCGTGGTCTACCTATAAAATAAGTAGTTTTTTTCTACCTTACAATTTTAAGATTGATTATTTTGGCAAACTTACCTTTCACCATCTATGGGAAGCGAGAAAATAAATAAATCCGGTATATTTCTATTCGAATTCAAACAGCCGAACGCCACACAATATCGTCTGTCATATTTTGTTTTCTTGTCCGTTCTTAGGTAGGTACCTACTTTAAGTAGGCACGATCAAGAGAGAAAAAAATAATGTTTTTATAAAATCCCAGCCGAGCGCGAGCATATACCAAAATAATACCTCAAGCGTTCACACGAGCGCGCGCTTGACACTCGACTTATTTTTATCCGGTCGGCCGGATACTTCGCTGTAGGTATTTAACGGATGTACTGCGCGGAGTGAACCACGCCTGGTTATACCCTGTTTTTTCGTGGACGTGGACGAGTGTAAGGTGGCCTAATAGGCAGCCCTGCGCTCTCCGCATTCGAAATGACCCGGGAACCACGGTGTTCTCATCTTGTTCCGGAAAGGCCGCTGCACCGCGCGTCTCTGAAGGATTGACCGGGAATAGGATTAACCCTAAATATGTTTTATCCCGGGACTGGGATCCTGTGAATCGCGGGCCCCGACACGGCAGTATTGCACACGGATGGACCTGTGGGCATGGGCTAGTTAAACTGTTATATAATAATACTCATCCTTTCTTTGAGTGCTCGCTCGGTATTCGAGCGAGATAGACGTGTGCATACTAGTTCGGTGTATTAATTGTTTACCGTCGAAGTGCGCGCTCGCACCCTATTGTTCTCGGTCGCACTAAGGTACCGTTATGCGGCTACCTACGGTCATCCGATTCAACAATAACAGCGAATGGATGTAATAAATACTGACTTGGAAGATGGCATTAGGCTTGAACTGCCGTTAAGCGAACAGGAGGAGTCGGAAGTAGAAATGGAACACGAGCAGAGAAAGAACCTAATAAACGCAGAGGTAGAGGTACATGAAACAACCAGAGAGACTAGGAAAAGAGACAGGCACGATGATAATGATGAAGGAGAATGGAATGAGATAACAAGGAAGGAGAAAAAATTAAAACCAGATAAAGTTCAAATATACATATCAAGCAACGAAAAATTCCCTAAGCAGTTTGCACTAGCTAGGTTGTTTAGTAGAAACGGCTTGAGTGGGATTGAGTCTGTAAAATATATAAACCCGTTTAAAATTCGGGTTGATGTGAAGGAAGAAAATGCGCAGAAATTAGAGAAGTGTAAAGAGTTCACACAGAAGAGTTGGAGGATACAAAGGGCAATGGAGAAGAGTTTATCATACGGTGTCATAAAGGATGTCGACCTTGACCTATCAGAAGAGGAGATTTTGAAAAATATTTCCTGTGCAAGCCCTGCAGAAATAGTAGGTATATATCGCCTTAAGCGACGAGACCGCGAACAAGAAGGCTGGACACCGAGTGAAGCGGTACGAGTGTGCTTTAAAGGTTCATACATACCTCCACGTGTATATGTTGATGGTTTGAGTATAAAAGTAACCCCGTATGTATTTCCGGTGTCGCAGTGCGCCAAGTGCTGGAAGTATGGTCATATGACGAAACAGTGCCCTGCCAAGAATGTTGTTTGTCCCAAATGCTGTGCGAACCACCAAAATTGTGAAACGCGTATATATAAATGCGTCAACTGCGGCGGTAACCATATGGCAGTGCTGAAAACATCGTGCCCAGTGTTCCACAAAGAGAAGAAACTAAGAGACATTATGGCAGAGTTCAACTGTACATACAGAAGAGCACTCACTATGTATGTATCACCTGCGTCTCCAACTACCGAGATGCCTATTTTCCACTCACAATCTTGCCCCGCACCTCCCGCTGCCACACACCTACAACCGCATCTCAAACCATATGCAGATAACACACCTACTTTCGCGGAGATAATTAAGACAACACTAAGTACACGCACACAACACAACATGAATTCTTCGCCCTTAAGGAAGAAGGAGGTTAAACATAATAAGGATGTGAATTTACCGGACTTAGAATTCTCCTCGTCTTCACCAAAACCAAATAGCGAGACATATGAGCAGCGGCCCCAAAAGACCGTACATTTCGATGAACTATTAAGCAGGCTTAGGGAAGTCATATTCCTTCGAGGTGCCGGTGTAGAAGCGAAAATGAATGGAGTGATTAAGTGTTGTTTGGAGTGGTTAATTTTAGTTGTAGTAGATTATGTTTCGGACTGGCCCTTACTGAAGATCATTGTTGATTATTTCTGTTCTAATGGCTAACAATAGTTGTGATATAAAGTTAAATTTTCTCCAATGGAATGCCCAAAGTATTAGGCCCAAAAAACTGTTATTCGAGCAATTGTTGATACAGGAGAAGGTCCACATAGCCGCCCTCAGTGAGACGTGGTTAAACCCCAATAGCTTATTTACGATAAACAACTATTGTATGTATCGCCGCGATAGAAGTGATTCACACGGGGGCGTGGCCATAGTCACACATAACTCACTACGAACTCAGATCGCGTCGTTACAACTTCGTAACACAGGTATTCAGACAGTGTGTGTACGAGTGTTAGACTGCCCGCAAATTAAATATATCGTGTCTGTTTACTGTCCGCCGACGGTTCACACCGTACAAAGCGACTGGGACGAACTACTATCTATGTTTACCGATAAGACTATTATTATGGGGGACTTTAATGCACACCATTCGTCGTGGTCTTATAAGACAAAGCAAAGAGGTAATCAATTGATTGATTCCCTTACGGGTAGCAACTATATAATATTAAATAATGGGGACATAACGCGGATTAAATTAGTTGACGGAGTTCTACAAAAAACTTCACCTGATATATCTTTGACTACTTCGGAAATTGCATTGGGACTTAATTGGCAGGTAATAAAAGAATCCCTCGGCAGTGATCATTTATGTATAAAAATTTCAACAAATTATCGTAGTAAAACGAATGTTCTGAATAAACGAAATTATAAAAACGCAGATTGGTACTCATATAGAACAAGTTTGAGCCAATTATTTGATCACTATCAATTATCGGAGAATCCGCAAAGAGATTATAACATTTTTACGGATTATATAAATATTTCAGCTCATTTAAATATTCCATTCACAAAAATTAACAAGAACCCTGCTTCAAATTTTTTGCCTAAGCCTTGGTGGAACGCGAACCTGTCTAAGTTGGTCGCAGAACGAAGACTAGCATTGTCAAAGTTTAGACGCAACCCCACTCCTCAAAATTATATCATCCTCAAACAAAAAATAGCTATTGCACAACGTGAGATACGCCGCGCGCGGGACACTGAATGGCATAATTTTTGTTCTTCTCTTAACGAATCTACCTCTTCTGCGGTGTTGTGGCAGAAAATGAGATGGATGAAGGGACGTAGAAGCGAAAGACAAATTATTGATACCGAAATGGCTGATAAGCTTCTTCACTCACTAACACCAGACTATACCGTACCAGCTCAACCATATTTCTCATCTTTTGCTCCTAAATTAGAAATTGAAGTCTCCATGCAGGAGTTAAATAGATGTATCAAGCACAAGGATACATCTCCTGGATGCGATGACATAACATACAAAATGATTATGTATCTCCCCGAGAATGGCAAACGACTGCTACTATCTCTGTATAACCGGTTTCTCTCAACAGGTTTTGTCCCAGAACAATGGCGAGAAGTTTTAATTGCACCGATACCAAAACCTAGACGCGATCGGTCACGGTTATCGTCTTATAGGCCTATATCCATGATGTCCTGTCTTTGTAAGGTATTTCATACCATAATTAACATGAGGTTAGAATGGTATTTAGAAAAGGAAAATAAATTCTCACAGAATGTCATAGGGTTTCGAAAGGGTAGATCTTGTCTAGATAGTTTGGTTCAATTAATCACGCGAATTCAGATCGGTTTTTCGGAAGGGCTATCAACAATAGGGTGCTTTTTGGATATTGATAGCGCTTACAACAATGTGGATATCCTATCCTTACTATCAATATTAGATAAATTAAACGTTGGATCAAAAATTTGCACGTACCTCTGGAATTTTCTTAAAGAGAGATATCTTAAAATAAAGGTGGGGGACGTCTATCTGACTAGGTTTGCGGGAAAGGGTTTGGCACAGGGAGACCCTCTGTCACCTCTTTTGTTTAATGTTGTGACCATCCATATTTGCAAGTATTTAGAAAAAGATGTGTTTGCCTCCCAGTATGCGGACGACTTTGTAATATATCACACCTGTACGGATATTAGAACTGGTTCGAATAGAATGCAAATATCTCTAAATATGACAAAGAGCCTACTTGAAAGTCTAGGTTTAGACCTGTCAGCTGATAAGTGTCAACTATGTGTGTTTAGCAACAGGCGGAAGAGGGAACCTTTACAAATAAGCATCAATGATTATAATCTTACTGTTGTTGACACTGTCAAATATTTGGGTTTTTGGTTAGATAGAAGTTTACGTTTTAGGAAGCATATAGTGGAGGTAGAGAGTGTTATACCTAAATATCTTAACATATTCAAAGTTCTCGTTGGCACTAGCTGGGGTATACATCCGTTACAATTAAGAAAACTGTATATTGCTGTTATTCGCAGTAGATTAGATTATGCATGTCAAATATATGGTAACAGTTGTGCTACAAACTTATCTAAGTTGACTAGAATACAGAACCAGTGTATGCGCGTCATAGGGGGATACATTAAGAGCACCCCAATACACGTCATGGAGTCAGACTTGTTGCTTCCTCCCCTTTATATCCGTAGACATTATTTGGCTTGTAAGTATTACCTAAAACTTAAATCTTGCGAGCAGCATGATATTTTCAGGGATCTGCATAAACTATCATTATTAACAGAACAGACAATGTACTGGAGACGTAAAGAAAAACCTTTATTAGTTACAATAAATCAAAAATTAAAATCTTTAAGTCAGACTAAAACGAAAAAGAACATGTTTTCACTAGACGTATGGGTTGGCCGTGTGGACTTATCGAATGTTATTCACCTAGATATAACCTCAATAACTAAACCGAAGCGTACCTACAATTTTAGCTCTTTAAGTACAGCATGTCAGCAATTTATGAATGAGGAGTATGGGGATTTTTATAGAATTTTTACGGATGGGTCCAAGACTAGTGACGGAGTTGGAGCCGCGCTACTAGATAGTCAATCAGGAGATAATGTCCAGCTATGCTTGAGCCCAAAGTTATCGATTATGCATGCAGAACTAGTGGCGGTATCAGAAGCACTATCATACGTACAAAATGTTGTTTCTAAGAACGTTGTAATTTTTTCAGACTCTCGGAGCGCACTCCAACATATATCTCGGTGTGGGTTTTCGAATTTTAGGGGCATTCCAGTGGCATATACTATTTTAGAAAGTATATTATCTCTAAAGAAACAAGGAAGGAATATTTGTCTCCAATGGATACCTTCCCATATCGGAATCCCGGATAATGAACAGGTTGATTACCTGGCAAAGGGAGCAATCTGTTCAGGCATCCTGACGGACTATCTTCCCTACTACACCGATTTACTACGTGACGTTCGACTCGATTGCCGTAACATGTGGTCCGAATACTTTGATGAGCGATCACTGAGTAAGGGTATTTGGTACAAAGTAATTCAACCAAACCTACCGCATTCACTATGGTTCGGAGGGTCTGATATGAGAAGGCACAGCGTAGTCACAGCTTTGAGGCTGCGCTCAGGACACTTCCCCTTAAATAGCTTCGCATATATGATGCGCAAAGTCGAATCACCTATGTGTACCGCATGCGGTACCATAGAGGATGTCCACCACATACTCATGGAATGTGTCCGGAGCGCAGCCGACAGAGAAATGCTGAAGTTCAACGGTGAAAATATGGGCGAATACTTCATGGCTTTGTCACTTCCTCAATCGAAAAGCGCCAAAGCTATTTATAATATGTTCATGGCAGTAGTTAGAAATAGATGATAAGTTTTCTGTGTACCACTTATGAGGGTGACATTATCATCATGATAAAACCCTCTTCCTACAATAAAGATATAAAAAAAAAAAAAATCCTTTCTTTGCCAAGCTATAATTATTACAGCACTAATACATACCAAACACATCAGTCTAATAATAAAATGGCATATTTAATGTGCTATAGAGTATAGATATTATTAATACCCATGTTATCAATGGCGATTATACTTTGCTTTTAGTTTATGATGGTAACAGTTGTTACTAAGTGTAAAATAAACATAAAGCGTTATCAGCGGCTAGAAGAACTTGCAACAACAGATATTTATCTATGCCATTTAATTGTGGATTACTTAAAACTCGTACATTAAGAATTTGAGGCACAGTTCTGGTTTTGTGATTGAGACAACTTGAGACCGATTTAAGGCGAAGTCTACTAGGAATCATTCCGCATGTTTCAACGACTGTAAAAGTAGAACTGACAAAATCGCGAGCAGATTCACTATGCGGCCATGCTACTAATATTATTATAAACACGAAAGTTTGTGAGTAAGGATGAATGCTTGTTACTCTTTCACGGAAAAATTACTGACCATCGGCCTCCATGACCGGGGTCCTGAGGACGGTGAGCGGGCTGCTCACCATCCCTACAGAAGCAGGCCCATGACGGCAGCGTGACGTGACGTGAGAGATCCACGCACGCCCCCTCTAAGAAGCGGGATGACCCCCCCCCCCCCCATAGACGCGGAATAACACCCGAACCACCCCTTAGGCGAGGCCGCAGCCGCAGGTCTGTTGGTAGTCCTGGGACATCCTTCCGAGGGCTTACCCGGGGCTACCAACCGCAGGCTATTAGGCGGTACGCATAGCATCCATGAAGGATTTTTCCTCACGGTAAAAAAATTACGGTAAAATTAATAAATGGATTTTAATTAAACTTTATAATAATATAGTTTATACGTCAGAATATCACATAGGCTATATATCATCACGCTACTATTCAAGGGGGCGGAGCAGTGATCATTAATGTCAAAATAGTCGACGACAAAGGTGAGTAGAGAGGTGAATTTCTCAAAGGCTACTAACATCTAATACGTCACGAATTTGACATTATGAATGGCTCATAAATTGAAACCATTTCACGCATTTTGTGAGATGATGTACTCAAATGAAACCTAAAGGCTCAACACTAAACGATAACCGACATCCACGCGGGCGGAGCCGGGGGCAACTGCTAGTATTAAATAAACCGTCAGAGAAATATTCATTGTGCGGACTTGCTGGACCTTATAATAGGTACCATCAACCGCGATATTCTATATTCGCAACGTGCTCAATCTGACTGATATACCTACATGCCTAGGCCTGCCTAAATCTGTTACTTCAACCTACAACTGTGCAATTCTGTAAGCAAACAGCATCCAGCACAGCGATGCGATAGCCTACACAGAGATTACCATTGGTCTATTTCAAGTGACGTCACCTAGACCGACCATTGACAATGTCTATCAAGTCAAGATTGTGGCTCATTTAATGAACTCGAATTATAATTTTGTGGGTGTGGTGACCAATTGGTAACTGCAATACTGTATGTACTGATAACAGCTCTTTTCACCCAGGTCACAGATAACATAATACTAAACCCAGGTCGAGCATTTGACCTCCACGAATGAACGTCACAAAAATATATCTATTTTGCTGAGATGTGATAACCCTTGGCTGTGCATCTTGACGTAGGTTTAGTTTAAACATAAATCAATTAATATTATTTACATAATTAAAGTTCAAATTACATTATATTTAAATTGATTTTGATCAAAAGTATAGATACTAAAAATAAAATAAGTAAAGTAGTTAAGATATAGTAGGAGGTGGGTATGATGCCTCTTAACTAAATAAACTGACAGCCTGAAAATTATTGCTGGGATCGACTGCATGCGGCAGGCTAAAGCCGAAGCACCCAACCGGTAAGGCGCACATTGGGGCAAATGCCATAAAGGCTACGCTAATCTATAGGTATAACAAAAATAAGTTACTGTTGCAAACTGCATAACTTGAGAACTTGTCTGATTTTTTTTGTTCCCAAAGTACCACGAAATTTGTAAAAAAATCATTCCCAGAGGCCACGGGAACGGGAACATAATAACCTTATGACAAATTTTGAATCTCATCTCACTTTGCCAATAGTTGCGAGTGCCGGTAGATACTTTGACATTTTATCGCATTGCTGCAAATAAAAAACTACAATTTATGCAAGCTAGTGAGTAAGCGTGCGTTAAGTAATACACTGACATAATTTATTAAATTGTTTTATTGTTAATATTACTATTCTGTCGAGGCATAAAATAAAATGATTCTATAATTTTGTTTGACCTTACATTATTTACACTGACATAATTTCTTAAATTGTTTTATTGTTGATATACTTCTGGACATTGCTTATACATATTATAATAATTTTATAATTTTGTTTGACCTTCCATTGTTCACACTGGCAATATTTATTTAATTGTTTTTTTGGTGACACAACTATTCTCTTGACATTACTTGTATTATAATAATTCATTCATCATTAAAATTTGAATTGAAATTATGTACCTATAGATATTTAATTTGTAAACCATATTTTATGGTAGGACATAGCGCACTTAAATGTAACCTAGAATAAGAACTACACAAACCTATGATCCACACATAAATGAATTGAATTTAATATGTTTCCGGGAAAAAAATCACAGTATAAATATAGTATATTTATTCTGTGCCCACAGACGGCGTGCGTTTTAGTCTGTTCGTTTTTTAACATAACCACCCCCCGTCACTTTGGGGTTAAGCGCGGGGACTTTACGCACGAAAAAAAAATTACGTCGGAAGCGTGTAGTATTATACGTAGAAATATATCCTACTAATATTATAAACGCGAAAGTTTGTAAGTATGGATAGATGTTTGTTACACTTTCACGTATACTACTGCACGGATCTTAATGAAACTTTACAATAATATAGCTTATACATCAGATAACACATAGGCAACAATTTATAACGATAGCTGACATTATAGCGATAACCGACATCCACGCATTCCGAATCGCGGGCAAAAGCTAGTTTATAAATTAGAGATACAACGGATAGTTGTGTGGCCGGATACCGGATACCGGATATTCGGCCTGATCACCGGCCGAATATACGGTATCCGGCCGCCGAATATTCGGCCTGCCTAACGATAGGTACCTACATTTTATTTCAGCGGCGGGCGCGTCGTGCAGGTTTCAACCTGTTACGTATTGTAGGTTCGCGCGGATCGTTTTCTAGGCAAGGAACGTGTTTTATTAGGTCAGTGTACGGAACTATTTCGTATGCAGTACACGTGCACCCGCCTATTTTATAGAATTGATAAGTTTTTTTTTGTGTCTCATGTATATAGTAGTGAATACGTAATTGTGAACTCGTACTTCATTCTGTGTTTATTTATTTGTTGTTGTTTTCTTGTATACTAACCATTTTTCAAAGTTAAATACCAAACAGAATCACTCTTCGGTATCCGGCCGGATAGTGCGCAACTATCCGGTATTCGGCCGGATAGTAAAATAATGGCCGGATACCGGATAGCAACCGAATATCCGTTGCATCTCTATTATAAATATTTACAACAATGTAACTTAACTTATAACTGTGACTGTTGTCGTTATCAGCTCTTACATAAAGAGGTGTAACAACTCGCGTTATCTACTTATATCAGGTATTTAACACATAATAAAACAATTTCCTAAATGATATACTAACTGCCAAATAGTAAAATAAATAAGTTGGTTATTATGTATCATTTTTATTGTACTGTTTATCTTATTGTTGGAGTCAACCGCGTTGTTGTCTACCTAAGATTCAGAGGAATACAACGTACTTGGTAGGCTGCAATCGGGGTACCAAAAATATGTACCTACTTTACATTATAATGCACTGAATACCTACATGGTATATATTTCACACATACGCACGTATCGTTCCGGTAACTCATTTATTATGTATCTATAGGGTCAGGGAGTTTCACTACTTAAGTGGAACTCCGTGCCTGACTCTGGGATTCCGGAAAACTGTAAAATCTCAAGTGACTAGGTCCCTTTTAGGCAGACGTGTTCCTTGGTATACCACATCCGTGCTTACTACCAGGTGTGTAAAGAATATGCCCCTTCGATAACATACAAGCGTTAATGTACAAACTAAATAAAAACCGTAATAATTTATGAAAAATCGATATCGCACAAGTGGCTCTCAAACCCACTTGTTGTGCATACTCTAGATATGCCATTTATACCTCATAATAGGTATGTATCGTTACTCTAGACTTGCATAAATGCTGTAACAATAAACCTAGGTATAAACATTTTTTTCTTAATCACATTCATTCACATCAAATGTGGTGTAAAAGTACTATTCCTTACCACCTATCCAAGTCAACCTCACCTGCAAGCCAGTGCATCTGCTGAAAAACGGACGAGGTTCTGGCGTTGGCTTTCCTTTCGAGGTTGGGGGGTCAGATGGCAGTCGCCCCCGGTATGGCCAAAACTACGCCAAACCAAAACATGATTGAATTTGTACGGGATTGCGCAAGGGATAGGGCGCCACTGCAAACCGGCGCGCAGGAGGGTCGGCCGCCTCTTGTGACAAATGGGCGAAGGCTACTGTGCCTGAGCCGGGCACGGCTAAAGAGCATAGGCCAAAATCGTAATCGCCGAAAACTCCGCTTCGCAACGTGGAACTAGACACGTTGACTGATCACGCCAGGCTGTTAGCCGCTGTACTACTAGGCGGAGGGTGGCCATGGCTTACCTGCAGGAGACTTGATGGAGTGGCAGTAGCTCTAGCTAGCGCTACATCTTGGAGGTGAAACGCTATAGCGCCCGACTTATGGTCGTAAGGGTGCTTATCGATGGTATTGTTACCCACCTGATGAGTGCCTACGCTCCACAGGCCAGGCTCAGCGAAGCTGAAAAGATCTCGTTCTGGAATCAGCTCGGGGAAGCGCTTAATGGCATTCCGCTGTCGCAGGAAGTTGTTCTGGGTGGTGACCTGAACGGTCATGTGGGTGAGGGGTGTGAGGAGTTTGAGTGTATGCAAGGCGGTTTTGGATACGGTAGCCGTAACCAAGAGGATGAGCACATTCTCAGAACGTGTGCGGCTGCCGACCTTGCCATCGTGAACACGTATTTTCTGGCTCACATTTGGAGGCTGAGTATCATTACGCCAGTCTTCAAGGGCAAGGGATTGGTGCAGGAGTGTGGCAGCTACCGTGGTATAAATATAATGTCCCACACGATGAAGCTTTATGAGAGGATAATCGACACCCGGATCCGACAGGAGAGTGCACTTTCGGAGTGTCAGGATGGGTATCGTCCAGCGCACGGGACCATGGACCCGGTGTTCGCCCTAAGGATTATCACAGGGAAATATAGGTCGAAGAACACGCCCCTGCACTGCCTATTCCTAGATATGCAGAAGGCTTTCGACTGTGTTCCTCCTGGGGTGATCTGGTGGGTATTGGCCTACATAAGGCCTACATTGACACCATCCGAGACATGTACCACGATTCCGGTTCCGTGGTTCGGTCCGCTGTTGGCGACACGAAAACCTTCCCTATCACCGTCAGTGTACACCAAGGATCCGCACTTAGCCCTTACCTATTCAGCTTGGTATTAGACGTTTTGTCGGACAGCATCAGAGACTCACATGAGCAGCCTCCATGGTTGCTCATGTATGCTGATGACATTGCGTTGATGGACGCGGACGTGAACAGATTGGTGCGACGCGTGAAAGTGTGAAGGAGGTGCTTGAGAACGGCGGTCTGAAGTCTAATGTGTCGAAGAAGAATACTTGGCGCTTAACTCAACAGTTCCCACACTCGTCCGCATAGGCGATGACTTGGTCGAGCGCACGGACCGGGTTATTACCTGGGATCTGTACTTCACGTGACTGGTGACATCGACTGCGACGTCAAGGCACGTATTGCTGCCGCGTAGGCGAAATGGCGGGAAATGACTGGCGTCACATGCGATCCTAAAATGCCAGTCAGGTTGAAGGGGCAGGTCTATAAGACGATCATTAGGCTTGTCGTTCTATACGGCTGTGAGGCATGGAGCAGCACAAGCAGAAGCTGCGTGTTACGGAGATGAAAATGCTGCGTTGTATGTGTGGAGTCACGCTTAAAGATCGCGTGAAGAACATTCGCATTCGCGGCAGCCTTCATGTCCGGGACATCGTAGATAAGCAAGAGAGTCGCCTTCGCTGGTGTGGCCACGTCTTCCGGCAACAGCTAGGCTACGTGGGTAGCAATGGCGCCCCCGCCGGATCCAGGTAGAAGGGATAGGCTCAAAAAGTCTTGGCTTGACGTCTTGCAGAGTGACATACGTGCAAATGTTCTCACTACCATGGACGCCCAAGATCGTGCAAAGTGGAGGAGGAAGAGCCGGAAGACGGGCCCTGAGCTCCGAGGGCACCTCGGCCTCGGATGCAAACCTCATATCTACATCTACTTGAGCTACAACAATCTAGCAGGAGCTGGACGTAGCCATTCAGTATATCCCAGCTACTTTAGTACACTACCTCCAGGCATAGCTCGTTCCATAGCCGTTGTGTGAGTGTGACATATAGCGAAATATATGTTCTGTGGGTCGCTGATTGCTGGAGGTGAGATTGCCGGAGACATATCTCGCACACTCCGTCCATCCCAGGGTCATCTCTTTCGAGTTGGCGCCCCTCGAGTATGGGGACCACGGTGTCTTAGCCCTCAGATATATTGAGGCGCGTACTGCGTCGCCGTCTCGGCCTGCTTCTGCTAGGATGACACCCGTCACCCCCAGGCCCGCCACACTCTGTGTCCACGGTTTGGTATCGTAAACCATAACAAGCTGGCCCTCGATTCTGCTAAAGCAAAATTCGTACACTGTAAAAATGGCATTACGTTGTAGACTTTATTCCTACAGTCCAAATATAAAATGAAACGAGTTTCATTATACTTTTTCATTCACTCTACACAAAGTTATTTAATTTTTGGACTTTTAAGAATCAAGAATCAATTTTATTTATTCAGTTTAGGCACATAAAAAGCATAATACGTCAAAATTTTACAGTTATGTCAACAAGTCTTTTAGAATTATTAAATAAAGTAGATATGTAAACCATTAGAAAATGATTCTTTCGCTGGTTTGGTGGGTTTATTCTACTGAGAAGATACCAGCAAGGAACTCAGAGAAAGAAGAAGAAGAAGAAACTCAGTATTAGAACTAGATTATCTTTTTTTTTATATGATTTTGTTTGAAGGCCCCTGGTCTGGTAGTACTCCGGGTACACTACATATTGACATTATTTATTTTCAGCTGGGTGAAAAAAATAATTGTTAAAACTTTTTGAGAAGTTATATTAGCATTATTGTTCTCCATCGTATTAGAAAAGCTCAATGAAACGACAATTTCAATAAAAAAACATTACTACAGAAAAAAACTAATAGCACCAAGCGTGTGCTTTTTCGTATAAAAGGGATCCTAATATCGAGCCCTGGAGTACTCCCATAACTAACGGGGTGCCACAAGAATTAGTGCCATTAATGTTAACTTTTTTTATTCTGCCAGTGAGGTAAGACTTAAGTAAGCTAAATTTTAAGTGAGCTGTTTGAAACACCATAGAAATCTTATTTTAGTTACAACGTCTCATGATAAACACAATCAAAAGCTTCCGATAGTTCACAAATACCAATGGCATCCTGCTATTTCTCCTTTTCCATTATTGTTTGACATCGAATATTATATATATTTTATAAATGCAACTCCTGCATCTGTCGTGTTTCTGCGTTTAGTAAAACCTATTTTATATGAAGTAACTTATTGTCTGTAAAATGCAAAAGTAGCTGATTAAATATTATCTTTTCTAAAATTTTACTGACGGCTGGGAGTAGGTATATGGAGATTACAGTAAACTTAAAATCATATTATGTCTACTTTCTAGCTCGGCGCCAAAGTAAAGAACCTCAAAGTAGGTGACCGTGTGGCCATCGAGCCGGGCGTGCCGTGCCGTTACTGCGAGTTCTGCAAGACGGGCCGCTACCACCTGTGTCCCGACATCATATTCTGCGCCACGCCACCCGTACACGGCAACCTCGCCCGATACTACAAACATGCGGCTGACTTCTGCTTTAAGTTAGTATTCTCAAGTCTCTCCTCTTTTCAGAGGATTCCTATGATTGTAAAGTGTCTTTGTTGCAATCGAGAGAAATGGAAAGAGCTATACATACGGTATACAGCTTATATAGCACCCATCTTCTCGGTACGAACACGTCATATTAGAGATGCAGATATTTGCTTATATTGACTTGTTGTTATAAATGATCCTTTTGTTTGAGATGTTTTTAACTTCATGATGCGAAAGTCTATAGTCTGAGATATCTACGCGTTGTGTTCATAGTGTACCAGGTATCAAATATAAGTTATGAATGATCTTTATAAGTGTCAGAAACACAAACACGAAATATATTTAGGTCAGTATTTAGGTACTAATATTATTGTTAAGATTAAACCTTCCCGAATAATCGCGTAAGGTAGATCTTCTTGATCCTAGCGTTAATCCCGATCACATGCGAAGCTTTCACCTCCGAGTCTGGGGTCTGCTTTTTCTATTCTGACTGCGGATTTGGCTGTACTTTGATATTTTTCGTGAAGCGACCAGCGACTACTATCTGACCTTTACAATCCATTGGCAATGTCGAAGCTTTGCAGTTAGCCTAGTTGTTGGACTTTCTAGTAGTAGTAAAATACCCCTATGTCTGCTCCCCCGCAGGTTGCCGGACCACGTGTCAATGGAGGAGGGCGCGCTCCTGGAGCCGCTGGCGGTGGGCGTGCACGCGTGCCGGCGCGGCGGCCTGGCCGCGGGGGACAGCGTGCTGGTGCTGGGCGCGGGGCCCATCGGCCTGCTCACCATGCTCGCCGCCAAGGCCATGGGCGCCAGCAAGGTGCTCATCACAGGTAACTAGTTATTTTCTTTCTTTTGGGCGGGAGTCCCCATGAATACTCCGCCACTGGAGCCAACAACGGTGGTTAGGTCAGACTGGAGTCCACCAAAACCGTATTGGCCGTCTCGTGCCATTATTTGCCGGGAGTGAGGTAGCGTCTGGCATACCCCTCGCACCCCGGCTGACCCAGGGCCATCGGAGGCCATTCGCGCGCGCGCCGCGCGCCAGAGCCTTGATTGTTTCGCGACCTAAGTCCAATGTATGTGTCCCGTTGTATAGTACAGATAGCTTTCCCATAATATATTCCTTCGAGCGCCAATTCCGGTTGAAGTCACTCGCATTCGCGCTTTGGAACCCGGGATAAAGGGGCTTAAGGCGCCCACTCACTAACAGTCCGCCTGCAGTTTCTAATCTATCCGGCGGCCAGCAGTCCCAAGCCGGGGATTTTGGCTGGCCGGCAATTCCCTGTTGTCAGTTTTGCAACCACACACACTAGCAGTTGTGAGTCGACAGTTTCCTGCCGTACGATCGCCTGCCGATGTGTGCTCGTTCGCCCTGACGGTCTAGAACTGTCCGGAATCGTTCGGCGGCCACACACTATCGGATTGTATTTAGCCGTCAATCGGAAGTCTTTTACAAAACTGTTAGTGTGTGGGTTATTGTGATTATCTGACAGATTTATATCTTCCGGTCGTTGTCCGGTACACGGATAGTCAGGATTTTGTCTTTTAGCGACTGATATCTGAACCTCAAAAACTTAAAAGAAAGTCTGCGCCAGATCATTGTTCGTCAATCAGCGGTAGTGGCATAGTATTAGGTATGGCCTGCCAGCCCCGCCCACCTGCCCGCACCTTTATCTGTACTTACCTATGTGCACTGACCACCTGTGTGCGTGGGTGTGCAGTAGTAAATACCTGCTGGCACATGATATCGGTTTAGGCTCTTAAAATCCAGGATGAAGCTCTCTCTTTTTTTTAAAGTAGATACGGAAATCTCATCAGTTGAGCCGCAGCGGGGGCAGTTATGTCGGACTCGAACCGCAATGTGTATTTCCCAAAAGTGCTTTTAACTCTAACATTCGTAGTTTTCTCGCTTGTTGTTGAGCAAACCGAGGAGTCGTCACACTTTTAACTGCACTCATATCTATCTTTATTAGTTTAAGGTTAGATATAATATAGATACGTCCAAACGTCTCTTTACCTAATGAATACTAAAACAGCCATTTAGCCTTCAATTAGCAATTATATCAGTGCATATAACTGATAACAAAACGAGTTAGATACTCGCAGATATTGTAATCACGCTGTTATTAGCTCAAAGTGTATTCTTTTTAAGATAATAAAACCGATGATACTATCGAATGTTAATAGCGAGTTTTTGTTATTCTATTTTCTGAATAAAATTAAAATAACAAACAACAACAATTCAACAACCTCGTGTGGCGTGGCGGTAGTAAACGCGTCCGCTACGCAGGAAGCGCGGGTTCGATCCGCGCTCAATGCAAACAATTGTATGAGTGAATATGGGTATTGCCATACAAGCATCTATAGCAGTTGTTACGGGTAGTTGGAGCCCTAAAAAAATTGAGTAAAAAGCTATGTGATCGTGTTTGAAATCTAAAGAAATACAACATCACGAAATTTCCTGGATAAAAAGAGTTATTGTCGCAGATAAGAACAAAAAGAATCAAAAAACCATTTTTTTTTTCATATTTGCTTGAAAACTGTATGGGGAATACGGTTCAGAAAATGGTTGTAGACCTTGTTATTATTTAAAACTTATGTATTTTACTTTTTCGATAGGAGGTTTAGTTTAGCTGCAATATGCGGTACACCATATTTCATCATTAAAATGCACGCCATTACAGCCCCGTACTTCATAGCGAGTTTAATTTATTCTTCCCAATGCTTTTACCATTTTTCCTTTCATTTTCAATAGGTCTCGTGCTGTTATTAGTTATTTCTGGTTATTTCCCACTTCCATAATTTTTGACGTTACCTGCACTGGCCTATATAAGTAGGTGCCGAAATAACTCTGCTGAACTGTATGTGTTGTCTCCTGCAGATATCCTACAGTCCCGTCTCGACTTCGCCAAGCAGATGGGCGCCGACCACACCCTGCTGTGGAAGAGCGACTCCAACGAAGCCGCCATGGTGAAGAAGGTGCACGAGCTGCTGGAGGGCCACCCCGACGTGTCGTTCGACGCCAGCGGCGCGCAGGCCACCGTGCGCCTGGCCATGCTGGTGAGCGCGATATGACCTTCTCTTCTTCATCTTAGCATTCTTAGCGTTAATCTCGGTCGCGTGCGGAGCTTTCACCTGCCTCGGAGTCTGGGGTCGGTCCACTAATATTATGAATGGAAAGTTTTGTGAACGTGTTTGGATATATTTAGAATTGCATTTTTGCAATTCTACAAAGAAATAGATGACATTCATTTTTTGAAATTATGTATATGTCGCCGCCAACTAGCTTAATCAGCCGTCCAACTAACTGCCTAGGTAGTTACTAAACGGCGGCATTCAATTAACGGCTTGAATGTTGTTCAGCAATTTCGTTAAACGGCTAGGCAAATAGCTTGGATCGATGACGTTTAACTACTTGCCTAGCCATTTAAATAAACAGCTAGAAAAACGACTTATTTATGCATGGTTATAAAAAAAATAACCACGAATGCTTAATGCGGGCGCTACGCTTCACTCCGCTCATGTATTAGCCTTCTAATCTAACCTAACCAAGTCGGATTGCGCAGCTATCACAACAAAGCAATCAAGTGAATACACCTCTGTCTACGCCCTCGGGAATTTACATGTCTTAGTATATGTATGTATGTAATTTTCTATCTTATTTCGAAGTAGTGCCCTTTTTACAATTGGCCTTAGCATTAACCAGCCAGGTTATTAAATGATGTTATAAACGAGACGGCTCAATATCATTCAGGCCGTTAATTGAATGCCGCCGTTTAGTTAACTGCCTAGGCAGTTAATTGGACGACTGATTAAGCTAGTTGGCGGTGACATATACATTACTCCGTTGTGAGGAACAAATCTTCCGTAATGTGTTACCTATACATTATTTTTGAATATTCATTAGCTTCCATTTTATAATCACCACTCTTCAAAACATTTTTTTTAAAGTGACATTCATATTTATATCCCAAAAATATAAAGGTATATTTGGATGTATAAAGTTTAACATCAATCTTCCATATAATCCAAGGCGACAAAATCGGGAGGCGTGGCAGTTCTAGTGGGTATGGGCGCCATGGAGCAGACGGTTCCCCTGGCCGGCGCGCTCGCCAGGGAAGTGGACATCAGAGGGATCTTCCGATACGTTAATGAGTGAGTAACATTACTGTTACTTTTTTTAAGAGTACTATTTACTCGTATACCAAAATTTCCAGAAATTACTAGTTTTCGATAAATTTATTACGGCTGTACTCACGTCAATCGTCAGGATGCGCCCGACTAGTTGAGCATGAGCAGAGCATTAAAGCACCTGACGTCGCCGCGCCTGGATGCTCTGCTCATGATTAAGGACTCCGGTCGGGTCCGAAACTAGTCGGGCGCATCCTGACGATTGACGTGAGTACAGCCGTAATAAATTTATCGAATTTAAAAATGGCTCACGATAGTTTCTATACAAGAATTACTAGTTTTCCTCATCTTCTTCATCCTAGTATTAACCCCAGTCGCATGTGAAGCTTTCACTTCGGCATCTGGAATCCGCTTTTTTCAATCTTACTGCGGGTTTGGCTGATGTTCAATATAATACAGACCTTTCCTACTAGTGTTACTAGCCGTGTTGGTTCCTAATAAATAGAGTAGAATAACGCTTCCCCATCTCTTCATGTGGGTGTCATCATCATCATTCATCATTTCAGCCGAAAGACGTCCACTGCTGGACAAAGGCCTCCCCCAAGGATTTCCACAGTGACCGGTCCTGCGTCTTCCGCATCCATGCCCTTCCCGCGACCTTCACCAGGTCGTCAGTCCACCGTGTGGGAGGCCTGCCTACACTGCGTCTTCCGGCGCGTGGTCGCCACTTGAGAACTCTCTTGCCCCAACGGCCATCTGTTCTACGAGCTATGTGCCCCGCCCACTGCCACTTAAGTTTGGCGATTCTGTGTGCTATGTCGGTTACTTTAGTTCTCCTGCGGATCTCCTCATTTCTGATTCGATCACGCAGGGAAACTCCGAGCGTAGCACGCTCCATCGCCCTTGGGTGACCTTGAGCCTTCTTATGAGGCCCATAATAAGGGACCAAGTCTCAGTTCCGTAGGTCATCGCTGGCAACATGTGGGTGTAGTAGAAGGCAACTAAGAGATAGGGCAGTTCTCTCTCCGACAGTAGACATACGGCTCATGACTCCGCTTGGTACCAATAGGCTTCACCTTATTTCGTCGGACCTGTGCAAGTGTTGTTTTGTTGTTACTACACATATGCCTACACTGTCGAGGTAGGCGGGTGTGAATATTTGTATGTATGTACTATTTGATATAATATTTCTGAAATTATTAGTAAGTATTCCAATTACACATAAACGTAACGGCCAGGTGGAAGGACGACTTTATCAAGGTCGCCGGGAAGCGCTGGATGCGGGCTGCTTTAGATCGGTCGTTCTGGAAGTCTATTGGAGAGGCCTATGTTCAGCAATGGACTATGTGTGGCTGATATGATGATGATGATTCCAGTTAAGTTAATATTAGGCGGTTTTATTGCAGAATTTAATTAGGGGAAATCTCGGTCGTAAGGCCTCCTCCTCGATGCTTAAATATACGAATTGATCCACTACTTCTATCTCCACACAGGTACCCGATAGCCCTAGCGATGGTGGCCAGCGGTAAGATCAACGTGAAGCCCCTGGTCACGCACCACTTCACCCTCGAGGAAACCCTGGAGGCGTACGAGGTGGCGCGGCAAGGCGCTGGTATCAAGGTCATGATTCACGTGCAACCTCAGGACGCCAACAACCCAACTAAATTTTAAAAGAGGCGATATAATTAGACCTTAGACAGCCTCCGTGGCGTTCCGGTAGTGAACGCCGCTACGCTGGAGGTGCTGATTCAATCCCCGCTCAGTGCAAATATTTGTATGCATGAATATGTATATTTGCATTGGTTTGGATGTTTTTAATGTATATTATGTATGTATTTACAAAAAAATAAGTATCTAAGTATGTTTATCCGCATTTTAGATTCCCATTTATAAGTGCCCGGTTAATGGCAATAGGCTCGCCACCTATTATATTGGGCCCTAAACATAAACTGGCGTAATGTGGGTGCTAGCACCTCTGCCTACCCCTTCGGGGATATTTGCATGTGTTTAGGTTATGTTTAGATTCCATAACACAAACTAGTTAAGCTATACTTACCATGGGTCTAGATGGAGCTGCGTGAAATGTTGTGGAATTTAAAAAAAAAATACGTAAAGAGCAGATACCAGTGGCGGCCAGAGTTTGTTACTAGAAATTATTGCTTGAAGGCTCACGCGGTAGGCCTTCACCTTCAAATGATTATGATCTTTTTCTCCCGTAGATAAGATTCAAAGGGTTTGTAATATTTTTACCCACTGACCTGTAATAGTACTCGCTGGACTGGTGATCGGTACCCATATATTGTGTCCAATTGAAAATCGCCATATTGGCGCTGATAGTTGCGGCACGCAGTAGTGAGTGTACTTGGAACTAATACTAATGATGGGCAACAATTGTCTTGGTATCGGTGATTTAATATAAATGATCGGTCTTATGTATCAAATTAACAATATTGACATTTTAGGCATTTTTTATACTAAACGCATAAATAAAAACGACGCACAACGTTCATTTGAAAACTAATTAGTTCTCAGTACACTCAAATCGACACAAAAAGTAAGCTGTCATTTTCTATGGAATAGCCAGTCCAGCTAGTTTAGAGGTCAGTGTATTTTGCCTCAAAAGCCGCTACACTCTTTCAGTGGGCATTGACCCTAAGCCTTGTCAAATTTAAGTTGACATTTTTGACAGCTCATGCTCATGAAGTGTCAGTATTCTTTTTTTAAATGTACTACAGTTAATATCGTCCTTCATTGATACCTACAGCCTTGCCAATATTGACACGTTATGGCCACGATAAAATGTGAATTTAAATTTTGCAAGTACCTTCAACTCGTGCCTAAGATTTTACAATGATACAATTTGTATGTTAATGTTACACCTAGCGCCATCTAGCGAATATGTGTTACACTACTTATAAACAAATGATCCTGTATCGCACTTACGAATATCAATATCACACAAATTGGTTGAAGAATCGTCTGTTGGAATTTTGATTCTTTTTTTAATGGTGTAATGAATTTTAGTTTTAAAATGTTAACAACACAAAAAGTACCTACATACACACTAGGTGCTAGAAATGAAACAAAAATTGTGATTTAATTTGTTAATGGACAAATAAATGTAAAGATATTTTTATAGTTGAATTAAATGTTATATGTTTTTCAAATGTTATTGTTTTATTTCCTTATTAGCCGCTCGCATAAAACTCTGATCGCGTTTCCTCTGATCCACGTATTGGTTTACCTACCTTAATAAATAAAATAATTGGTAGACCTTTTAGTACACATGATTCAAATTCTAATTGATTTCTTATTTTTTTAATGCAATAACTAGACATGGTGAATTATTAAATATATTAGAAGAAGTGACATTTTCTCCTAATATTAGTGGTGGAACAATGTGTTTTGTAGAATATACTGCTTCCGGGCTGATTGGCCGTGGTCCATGTGAAACTTGCGTTCCAGACGTTTCGTCGATCACTACGATCGACATCTTCAGTGGCGCAGGGCCGGGCGACGACAGCAGTATATTCTAGATGCAACGCCGGCCGTGAAAGCCTGAAGACTTATAATGTGTTTTGAAATGATTTGGGCTCTTAAAGTCAAAAATCATTTATTCTGTATAGACCATTAAAACGGCACTTACAAAACTACAAAATTAAATAATATATTAAAGACTAGTTTAGCAAATGAACCACCACCGGCTCGAACCGCGACCCCGACCTGGGAAGACTCCGGTACGAAACTCAACGGGCATTTTTTGGTCTATTTACAAACGTTACATATAACTCAGGTCACAGATAACATAATACTAAAGCTCAGGTATAGGAATCTGGCCATAGGCGCCTTATTTGCCGGTTCTCACATTTTGCATAGGTACTTAATACCTGTGAAATCTGCATTATAGGGCAGTCTTTTGCTGTAGGTGTTTGCTATTTAGGGTAGCCGGTTGGTGTTAATTAGTTCTCTAGTCTCTTCCGGAACTAGAAAGAAAGAAAGCAAGTAATATTTTTTATCGAGCACAATTATGCGGAACATTAGCTGTTATCATACTAAAATACTTAACCAAACAATTATCAAAATAAAATAACAAAAAATTCTAAATGAACGAGTCGCGCAAACAATACCTAGGTAGCGTGGTTTTGGTGCAATACATTTAGACAATGATAATTAAAATTCAGTTCCCATTGAATTTGCACATTTTATTCGCGATATACCTAAATTTGTTTTTTTATGTTATAAAGTTCATAATTATTTTTTAGGTACCTATTTCCTCTATTTGCAGTTTAATTTAATTTATCATACCTACGCTTTCAAACAAACATAGTCATCTTAATGTCAGACCTGACCCTGAACTCTAAAGGCGCGTACAGATCGCTGCAACACAACATGCAATGTAGCACGAAAGGAAGACCCGTGTAGACGCCACTCACGCACGCACCGGCCATGCAAAGTAGGCACCTCCTCCGCCCATGCGTTGCGTGTGACGAGTAGACAGGCAGTATCGACACACAGCCGCCACACTGACACAATGCACACCCCTTTGTGTTCGGCGAAAAACCGACAAATTACGGCTTCTGCTCTGCAACGCTGTTATCGCGCGCAAGCAAGTGTCCACACTATAGGAATTCTGTTACATTGCATGAGGTGTTGCCAATGTGTACGCGCCTTAAAAATTGCATAAAATTTCGTTTGTACAGGTTGTCATTAAATGACATCATTTGAAATGCGCCATCGCATTTTCGAATGCACAGTTAGACTAGTGGGAAGCCTTGAATTGAGCTGCATAAATTCTCGATCGGACCCCGGCAATTGACGGTCGTTACAGATAGGAAGTAGTATAAAGGAAAAGCATTGAAACTAGATAGGTATCTAGAGTTTTATATGCTGGACATATGGATTTGTTTAATTAAGTACATGTATGTTATTATTGACCTAACCCCGTTATCAACTTATCACACTACTACTACACTAATATTTCTCAACAATAATCACAAATATTTACATTAAGACCGCAGTGTGTATTGATAATTGTCTTATATAATATCTAATTTTGTTGTTTGAATTATTCAAGCGCTCGATGTGTCACTTACTCAGTTAGTTTGCGATCTTTGACATGACGACAGACGGTGGGAACTACGCCGCAGTTCTCCATGGAGCTTATGATATCAGAGTCGTAAGTTGTATTTTAAAGTAATATTATTATAATTAATTTACCTATAACTCAAAATTAATTGACCTACTTCTAAAAATTCTATATCTTAGTTTACCACCGCTTCCTAGGCGCTAGTGGAGAAGAAACGGTGCATCAAACTCCACAGCGGCATCAATCATCTTCTTATTACTTCTTAAGCAACTCGGGTTTCGTTTATTAATTTTGATTGTTTTTTTCGACGCTACGCGTGACCAGAAGGCTGGTTATTATCTTGCACAGAGGATAAGCATTGCCATTCAACGTGGCAATGCTGCCAGCCTTCTGGGAACGTTAGGGGAAGGTGGGGTAAGACGGGGACTTTAAGGTATTTCTTAAATAAAAACCTCAGTTTTTAATGCACAATGTAGGAACTTTTATTAAGAAAATTATCAGTCTATCCTCCTTGAATTATAATCAGTCAAAACCGAAAAAGGAAATTCTTCTCATAGATTCATCAACTTGGAAAAAAAATCAAAATCTCCCCATCTTGCCCCACCTATAGGGCAAGATGGGGTACCCCCTTGGGTAAGATGGGGCATAGAATATTTAATCGTCGTTATCTTCACAAACCGAGCAGATATGTACAGCTTCGTCATCGTTATCTTCCACTCCTGCACAGCCACAATGCGCCCACTTCCCACAACTCTGGCAAGTGATCCATCCTTCAGTAGACTCTGAATACAAGCCATGGCAATAATAGACATTCTGTATCTTCGTCATCTGATGACTGAACTCCTTCGTCCGCTGTCTTGTTTTTTTTAGAGCTTTTATTAGTTATTTTCAGTTTCATTTGGTTTGTTACATTTGGTTTCGGCTTCTTACTGTTTTGTCTTTCCCCTAACTCTTTTTTATATGGAGAAGCAGTGATTATAACTGTTTTTCCTAAGGCATTAACTGCTTTGGGCTAACCAGACGAAAGGCTGCATTATCTAAAAAGTTATTTACTGATGCTTGCATTAGATTTGATGAGGTTGCAGCAATTGTTTGAAGTTGTGTGTTTCTTAACTTTACGCTCGAGTGTAGTTTGAGGGACATTATAAGTCTTGCTGGCTAATTTATAACCCTTTCTTCCCTCTAAAACTTCTTGAATCGCTAGTTTCATTTGATTTTCATTCCACCCTCCTCTGTCAGTTTTTCTTATGTATTTTCGAACCATAATCTATAAAGAAGTAATATAAACTAACCCAAATAGTAACGACAATTTTAAATTAATTCAAAATCCAAGAAAAAAAAAATAAGTGGGAAAGATGGGGTACCAACCCCGTCTTGCCCACAAGTAGGTACCCCATCTTTCCCAAACTGGACTCTCTAGTTGTACTAAATTTTTTGGGGTTATAAATCAAAGCAGGCCGGAACGAATTAATGAATTTAGAGTAGTAAAATAAACAAAAAACAATAAAAAAATACGTCACACAACTTGTATACCATACATTATGAACAGCCACGCACTTAATTTACGTCAAAAATTAGATAAATCCACTAAAAATTCATAAAATACACTTACCAACTCGGGGCGGGTTTGGGCTTATGCTTTTGCAATTACTTTATGACAGTGCTTTTAGCTTTTGCTTACAGCCTGGTTGCAGGGGGAGCGTGGTCTTAGGGAGGAGCGCAACAGTCGTGCAGGCCCATGATTCTGCTAAAGCAAAATCAACTGTCACAACACAGACACAGCTATAAATGGCATTAAATTTTAGACTTTATTGCTATACGCTTAAAGTCCAAAATTTAATGAAGAGTGTGCAATTTTACTTTTTCATTCACTCTACAAAAAGCCATTGAATATTAGACTTTAAGGACATGAATTTAAAGTTTAAAATTAAATGGGTAATTCTTACAGTGTCCGTGGTATGACAATGGTTTTACTTTAGTAGAATCGAGGCCCAGATCTCCTAAGGCAAGTTTAGTGTTTATCCTTCACGCGGTTGCTGGCCCTGTTCTTGGTTTAATTCCCTCAGAAATAAACGTAACTAAAAACACTAAGCGACTATTGCAGCAACGACGAGGTCACGCTGCTGCGAGTTCATCATCGTAAAATACCGATGGTGGATAGAAATGACCTCCCGCGTGTTTGTGCCGTGCGCGGGGACCCGTACGGAGGGATGAAGGAATCCTGGTGGTTGAGCGGAAAAGTAGCTGCGGCTGCTGGGAAGCAACACACCCCTTTGGTCTGGACTTCCTCTTACACGGGAGGTTACGAGGTAGCCGCTCGTAATCAATCGGCTGTGGTGTCCGGTCAGACGGCCACTGGCGAGTTCTCTGGGGTGATGGGGTCTGCAGGTGGCGGCGCGCGGTCTTACTCGTGGCCGTGGTGACCGGGGGAGGATTCTCGTGCAGGTCAGTCTCGTGGACAACTCATCTCGGAGCGCTATATCGGTCCGATAGCCTTGGTGCTTTAGAGCATCCCCATCTGAAGGCTCCGTGGAGGGTGAGGAGGCGGATCGACGAATTCTATTAAGGTACGGTATGGATCAATCTAAAAATACCACTCAAGGTGCAACAGCACCAAAGGCTGGAAACAGCAACAAGGCCGCCACCGTGGTCAGCGAAGGAGACTCCCAGAGTGGCTGGACCGAGGTATCTCGCAAGAGATCCTCGGGATCGGCCCTCCAGGGAAGAACCGGAGCCAACCCGGGAGGCAGTAAGGTTCGGGGGGAAGGGAACCAGCCGACCCGGCTAGTCGAACGGGCCCAATTGGGCCCGAACGGCGCCGGGGAAGTCGGGACCCAACCCAATCTCCAACAAGGCAGCCGTGCAGCAGCGAAACGCCGGGCTAGGCGTCTCCGCAAACAGCACGCTGTGGTAGGCGGAACCATCACCGATACGCCAGCAAAGCGTATCAGGGAGGTGAGTGACGAAAAAGCGGAACTCGGGAGAGACGCCAAAAAGGTGAGGATCCAGGGTTCCTACAGGGATGCTGCTGCAGGCTTCAGGATGGCGATCATCCCGGCAACATACCCGGAGGCGCGTTTTGAAGCAGAGGACAACGCGGCGCTACAGGATCTGCTGTTCAGTGGGATGTTGGCGGCACCAGACCCACTCCCACTGATAAACATGGGTAACATGACGGCGGGCGCACTGCACGTAGTATGCGCGAACGAGGCATCGGTGGGCTGGCTGAAGGGACTAACTGGTTCGTCAGTCAGCACCCACAAAATTAAGGTGGTGGCAGCAAACGACCTTCCAAAGCCGGTCAAAATGGCATGGAAGTCGCGACACACCGCTGGAACCAACATTCAGTTGGTACTCCAGCTTCTGCAGAGGCTCAACCCGGGTCTGAAAACGGCAGAATGGCGGGTGATCGATACTTTGGTCGAGAGCACCCACGTTCGCCGTATCATCCTCGTGGATAAGGTCTCTGCGGAAGTCATAAAGGCCTCCAACTACACCCTCCCAACGGGGATCGACTACAGCCACTTTAAGTTGCTGGAGGAGTCGATCTCCAAAGGAGAACAGGAGGCGAAGGCTGATGGAGTTAAGGGGATGGAGTCGTCATCTGCGGATGCTGAGATGCAGCCAGCAGAGGCCATCCGCGATGGCATAAAGGCGACGGCATCAGGGACCAACAGGAGTCAAGAGCGGCCCACGGTCGCTACTGCATTGGCGTCGTCAACAGGCGCCAAAGAACTGTGCAGGGAGATGGACGATCTTGACCTAGATGAGGACCAGCTCCTTGCACAGTCTCCGGGCTCCGTCGACAGTCACTAAGGAAGTGACTGTTCAATCACGACACCAAAAATGGATGGCCTAAGGTTAGTACAGATTAATCTGCAACACAACAAAGCGGCGACAGCCCTTCTGGCTAGAGCGCTGAAAGATAACAAATATGACATTGCCCTAATCCAGGAGCCTTATATTTATAAAGGAGAAATAAAGGGCTTAGGTGGAACCGGTGGTACTTTATGGTATCACAGGACCACAAATGATGCAAGAACATGCATATATATCAAAAATGGTATAGACGCATGGGTTTTACATAATTTCTGTTTCAGGGATCTGACGGCAGTCAGGATCAACGGTGGAGGAGAGGCTGGCAACAGAGATACAATCTTTGTATCGGCCTATCTTCCATACGAACAAAAAAATCCCATCCCTAGTATACTAGAAGGATTAGTGGATCACGGCATCCGAAATAACACGGAAGTAATCATCGGATGCGACGCGAACGCGCACCATGTGATCTGGGGCAGCTCAGACATCAACGAACGAGGGGAAAAAGTACTGGAATATCTGGTAGGTTCTTCTTTACAAATAATAAATAAAGGCAACAGTCCGACTTTCATCAATCAGATAAGGACTGAGGTTATTGACATCACTCTAGCCACAAACATGGCCAGCAGAGATATCATGAACTGGCAAGTATCTAATGAAATCTCATTATCTGACCATAGGTACATATGTTTTGAGTATAAAACTTCAAAGGTGTTTGGGGTTGAAATGCGAAGAAACCCCAAACACACAGACTGGATCCAATATAAAAAGGATCTGAAGGTCTACTTAGGAGATCCAAAATGCAAACTCAACTCGATAATCGACATTGAATTTGAAGCGGACAAGATAACAGAATCAGTCATAAAAGCATGGACAACAAACTGTCCAGAAAAGGAAATAAAACCTAAAAAGGTGCCATGGTGGAACAAAGAATTAGAGATGCTACGTCGCAAGACAAGGGCAATCTTCAACAAAGCCAAGGCACAAGGCGATTTCAGAGAATACTCCAAAATGCTTACTGAATATCACAAGGCCGTACGGAAATATAAGAGGAAGTCATGGAGAGCACACTGTGACCAGATAAATTCCCTTCCAGAAGGCATGAGACTGGCTAAAGCCCTGGCAATAGCTAAGGAGAACCCACTCACCAGTGTAAAAGACGGAAATGGGAAGCTCACGGAATCAGGAAAAGAAACACTACATGTAATGATGAGTGAACACTTTCCTGGATCGGAAATAATTGCAGAAGTGCCAAAAAATCAAATAAAAATCAATGGTACTGAAGGTACAAAAACGAATAGGGCAGAATGGAACACTGCACGGAAAATAGTTGATGGGAACAAATTGCAATGGGCCATAGGAGATTTCAAACCCTATAAATCTCCAGGCCCTGATGGTATCTATCCTGTACTATTACAACAAGGCATGAACATACTAATCCCTCATCTTGTGAGATTATACAGAGCATGCTTAGCTTTTAACCATATACCGACGATATGGAGGAAAGTAAACGTAGTTTATTTACCCAAACCTGGCAAAGCAAACTATGAAGATGTAAGATCATACAGGCCTATCAGCCTAACATCTTTCTGCCTAAAAACGGTGGAAAAGCTGATAGACAAGCATGTGAGGGAAGGACCTCTAAAACGTTTCCCATTACACAGGCTGCAATGCGCCTACCAGCAGGGCAAATCAACGGAAACAGCGCTGCACCTAGTAGTGGAACGCGCTCGTAAGGCACTGGAATGCAAAGAAATAAGCGTAGCAGCCTTCATAGATATTGAAGGCGCCTTTGACAAAACTACCTTCGAAGCAATCCAGACAGCAGCGATAAAACACGGGGTGGATAACACCACCTGTAAATGGATAGAGCAGATGCTAAAGAGCAGAATAATTTGCTCTACGTTAGCAGGTGAGAATATATATGCCAAGACCACTAGAGGATGTCCCCAAGGGGGCGTACTCTCACCCCTACTATGGAGCTTGGTAGTCAACTCACTAATAACGAGACTAAATGAAGGACCATTCTACACGATAGGATATGCTGATGACTTAGTGATAATGGTAAACGGTAAATTCCCAGGCACTGTCTCGGAACTACTACAAAAGGGTCTGAATATAGCGCACAGATGGAGTACGGAAAATCATCTAACGATAAATCCATCCAAAACATCAGCCCTATATTTCACACGCAAAAGGGACCTAAAAAGTTTAAAAAGACTTCAGGTAAAAGGCGTAGAACTAGAGTGGGCCGAAGAGGTGAAATACCTCGGAGTCATGTTGGATAAACAACTCACATGGAGGTCACATCAAGATTTCATCACACAGAAATCAATGAGAGTCCTCGGCATATGTCGCAGGGCGTACGGCAGAACATGGGGACTTAAACCGAAGGTTCTGTACTGGATATATAACATGATGATACTACCGATAATCAAATACGGAAGTATAGTGTGGTGGCCAAGAACCACGACTGTAACATGCAAGAAAGAGCTCAGCAAAATCCAAAGGATAGCTTGCATGTCTATAACGGGTGCATTTACAACAACACCGACAGCAGCGATGGAACGGCTGCTAAGTATGCTACCGCTACATTCAACTGTACAAATGGAGGCAATAAAAGCTCTTAAAAGACCAGAACCAGCATACCGACAAGTTACACAAAAATGGGGATAACACCTGATGTTCGGGAACTACTAGAAATGAGGTCTGACAAGCAACAGCCCAAACTAGTACTTCATAGAAATTACAAGGCGACAATTCCTACTAGACAGGAATGGAAACAAGGTCTCAGAACCAATCAAGGAAAAAGACAAATCTGGTACACCGATGGCTCCAAGACGCTAGATGGCACAGGAGCAGGGGTACATGCAGAAGACTGCGATATAAGCGTTAGTCTAGGCAAATACGCCTCCGTGTTCCAAACGGAGGTGTACGCTATAATAGAATGCGCTCAGGAGATTATAAATAGAAATACCCATGAAAAGGAAATTTATATTCTCAGTGACAGCCAAGCAGCCATTAAAGCGCTAAGCTCTCCAAAGGTAAATTCAGGATCAGTGCTGAATTGCATAAGCAGCCTAAATAAGGTTGGCAGAGCCAACAAACTGAGGCTCATCTGGGTCCCCGGCCATGAGGGGATAGAAGGGAATGAGAAAGCAGACCATCTAGCCAGACAAGGATCTGCAAAAATACCCATAGGTCCAGAACCATTTGTTGGACTCCCTGAAGCCACACTAAAGAGGGCTATTTCAGAACAGGCCAAGAATAGGCAGCTTAAAGAATGGAAGACCAGACCAGGCCTAACACATTCGAAAGAATTCATAAGTAATGAATTAGAAAGGCTGAGCAATAAAATAATTAATCTCAGCAGGGACAAAATCCGGAAAATAATAGGAGCGTTCACTGGCCACTACTGCACAAAGTACACCTTGAGCAAGATTGGTATCATGAACGACGCAAAATGCAGACACTGCGGGGAGGGCGATGAAACGATGAAACACATACTGTGCGAGTGCCACGCCTTAGGAAGACATCGTATGGATCTTCTCGGGATGGGCTATCCAAAACCAGAGGATTATAGGCATCTACAAATAAGAGGAATAACCACCCTAATAGAGAGGGCTATCCCTCCCGAAACGTAGGGGCCAGGTTGGGGTTGACACAAAAGATCCAATAGGGTCGAAGTGTCCGCGATAGCTCCAAAGCACGCACCCCAGTAACATAAGATACCAACTCAAAACGTGCACACCTTCGACTAAACTTTTTATGACACTGACAACTTCTGGTAAACACCAACAGATGGCAATAAAATAACTTTTCTAGCGACAATGTATCATCTGTTTTGGTATGGTCCCCATCTTACCTCGCTACCCCGTCTTACCCCACCTTCCCCTACCGGTCAGTGATGATGCGGAGGAATTTCATGACGCATTGTGTATGTAAATATTCCGGTTATTTATTTTAGCTTGTTTTAGTTTCTAGTTTTAAATTTAATTTAGTATGATTTATATTTTAAGTTCTGTATTTATATATGTACCTAAATAAAGTAAAGTTATTGGTTTTATAGATTTTCTGAGAACGACTCCCAAACTCCTTACCTTAAAAGGAAAGCTTGCGATCTCAAGATAGAGAAAATTAGAGTACCTATCTATTTTTTTTAATACAAATTTAACATACTTACTGATTACGTTTCCTTTATAGGAAAAATGGCCAATCCCAGACATCGAAGAAAATGGTGAGTTTTATTAATTTAATGCATATATAACCAGCTTAAATTACCCTGACATTGCTAAGTAACTGCGAGATTCAATGCTATAATAATGTATGTGTGTATGTGCCCAGATGTACTTGTGCGGATGGAGTGCGTGGGCATCTGTGGTTCTGATCTGAAGTTGTACAGCACTGCCACTTGCGGCATGGACGTACTCACTGAGCCAGTGGTCATGGGACACGAAGGCGCTGGCGTCGTAACCAAGGTAAGGTAATTCTTTTTAACAGCTCTTTAGATTTTCTAGTTGTTGCCCCGCGTCTTATCGACGGCTGTGTATGAAGTTTTAGATTCCATAACCGAAGTGCGGGTATCACAACGGAAAACCGCACTGGGTTATTTAGGACTCGAACCGATTAAAACCACATGTTGTGTTGGGTCATTCGTTTGTTGCCGGGGGTGAGATTGTTACTGGCATGTCCCTTGCACCAGGGCCTGGCCTTGGAGCGGCCCCCATCGGGTGTTTGATAACGGTGCGGTGTCCTCATCTTGCCGCAAATGAAGGAAGACGCGCCTCGCACCGTTGTCTTAGCTTCCTTCTACTATCCATCTGTCACCCCCAGGCTGGGTGACCTCCGTCGCCTGAGTCCCCTCTAAGGAGTTGACCTTACGATCGAGAGGTCCCGGGTTCGAATTCTGGCCATTACACTACCAACGTGAACCCACTCCTAGCACAAGTAATTTAGCTTAGTTGGAGGGGTTAGAGGGCATATTAGTAATATCGATAATTTCGGTTGCTAATATTCTTTATAAAGAATAAACAAAGGTAACCGAACCCGGTAAAACGATTATTGGCAGTAACTACCTCACTTGAGTCTGGTATAAGCGACAAAAGTAAATTTAAACTAAAATCTTTTGTGTAGATTGGTGCAAACGTAACATCTCTAAAAGTGGGTGACCGCGTGGCCGTCGAGCCGACGCAGCCGTGCCGAGGTTGCGAGTTCTGCAAGACGGGGCGGTACAACCTATGCACTAAAGTGCAGTACTGCTCAATCAAGAGCGTGCCCGGCAACCTCAGTACATACTATAAACACGTAGCTGACTTCTGCCACAAGTGAGTATCCATGCATATACAATAATAGGAGGAATAGTAGATATATGTATGTGCTATTTTTATTAGAGGTAGACTGGAAACAGCGGACCTCAGACTCGAGGTCAAAGCTTTGGATGCGAATCGGACTAAAGCTAGGATGAAGAAGCGGTCTATTTTTATCGAAGTACATCGTTTATCTATGAGTTGTGAAAGAAAATACTTTTTCACTTCAGCAGCTCGAAAATGTCAGTTTTGCTGCGTAAAAACAGTATGCAAAATGCGATTTTGCTCACTGCGTGAGATAAAGTGACTTTTTTTTTTAATGTTGTGTGCCAACCATAGTATTATAAAAAAATCGGAAACCTTTTAAACTACACAGCAATCTGTCTCTTTCCCGTCCTTTAAAAAGAGGGAGTGACAAACACAAGTAATTTGAAGATCGAATTTTGAAATTCGTCCCCAAAGAAAACTCGTTCTGAAACGCGTAAATAAACTAAATTTGAAAGTAATTGTAAATGGATAATGGATAACCATGTTTTTATTTAATGTTTAAAGTATTATTGTATACGAAAATGAGCAATGCATAAGTATTTTTAATTAATACTTAATTTTAATTAATACAAAAGTAAAGTGTTAAATAAGATTAAAAACATTAAAATAATCTTAAAAAATTAGCGATAATGGTATTTTAACACGAAGAGTTGAAACAGCAAGTTCGGAATTTAGTTGCCTTAAAGCATACCATAACTTCAGTAAAAGGAGACTTACAAAGGGCGCCTTTAAAGGGTACCTTTAACTTTTAAAATGTTCAGCATTATTTTGATTTATAATAAATATAAACGTAATCTGTTCATGTTCATTGTGTTATCTTCTAAGTAATACTTACCTATTATGTGTTCTGCATGAGCGAGGGATTCGCTTACTCGAGAGTCAAAATGACAGCCTCTGTGGCGTGGCGGTAGTGAACGCGGCCGATACGCAGGAGGCGCGGGTTCGATCCGCTCAGTGCAAATATTTGTATGCATGAATATGAATATTTGTATTGGTCTGAGTGTGTTTCTATGCATATTATGTATGTATTTGCAAAAAAAAAGTAACTAAGTAAGTATGTTTATCCGCATCAAGCTAGATAAAATTGCTTACCATGGGTCTAGATAGCGTTGTGTGAAAAATTGTGGTATATTTATTTATTTATATGCACTTAGTCTCGTTGAATAAGATTCGACAGCCTCCGTGGCGTAGCGGTAGTGAACGCGGCCGCAGCGCAGGAGGCGCGGGTTCGATCCCCGCTCAGTGCAAATATTTGTATGCATGAATATGGGTATTTGCATTAGTCTGCGCTGGTCGTGCCTCGGAGAGCACGTAACCCGTCGGTCCCGGTTGCCATACAACATCTATGGCAGTCGTTACGGGTAGTTGGAGCCCTCCAAAGTCCAACAACTGGTCTAACTGCAATGCTTCGATATCGCCTTTGGGTTGTGGAGGTCAGATGGCAGTCGCTTCACAGAAAATGTCGAAGTTTAGCCAAATCCGCAGTTGGACTGGTAAAAGCGGACCCCAGACTCCTAGTTGCCTAGACAGTAGGTACACTAGGTACATACTATTATCTATTCTATTTTACGCAGAATAAGTCTATGTGTAAACTGAGTCATATCCAAAAAAGTTGTACATTTTTCATAAAAGTGGTGTCCTAAAGTGTCATAAGGAGATAACGCGATTTTTTTTGCAGAAACAATAGCGAATGACATTTAAACAGTGTAAGTTAGTCTTAAACTAATCACTGTGAATAAAACAGAGGTATTTTACATAAAATTGAGCAAGAAATTTATATTTAAAAAAATGAAAATAACAAAACTGATGTAAAAATATGATGTCCTCCTTTTCTTGTCCCCTATGAATAGTCAAATTCGGCGTATGATATGCTACTTTATTACCTTTTTAAGCTAAAACATATCAATAATAAATAAACACAGTCATAATTATATGGTTTATATTTAGTAAACTATGTAAATATCTATAAAAACTTATAAAAAGTATGTGTCCTAACCAATGCTTACTATTTACTGACACAACTTAATGACGCAGATTTTTACTTCTACAACTCACGGAGATTTAGTAGCTTTATGGAAATAGATTATAGCAACATTGACGCTTGTCATAGACACTATGAAAGTCTGTTGGCATCTTGTTTTCGTGTCAGTGGTCATCGTTTGTAATTGTTAGTGTGCGCTGGCAAAAAAAAACAACCTGCTTACTGACGGTGTTTTACTGAAAAAAAAGGTGAGTTATAAACATGTTTTACCCTGCAAGCTTTGAGCATACAATAGTTTTGAGATCAAAATGATTGAAAGTACTTATATATAATAATTTGCACAAATAAGAGTAAAGTTAGGTTATGGTGCCTCAATTTCCTGATACAATTTCATCACTTTCCTGACGTCAGTAATTGGTAACTCTTTAAGGCCAAGTTCACAACATATTACAATAGGTACATATTTTTATTTGAAAATATTTAAAAAAAATGCAAAAAGAAGATTCTTTAATTATTATTTATTAAGTGACGTTATTTCAATAGTCTGATAAAAAAGTAAAAAAAAAATTATAACTTAATGTAAACAACTGTTTTTAACGTTTCAAAAGACCGAAGCAGCGATACACGAAAATACAGACCGAAGAAGAAAGGAAGTCATTCAGCAAATGTAAGAGATGAGGTTATTATTATTTTATGAGTGTATCACCTTTTTAAGTGGTGTTACTTAGATGTTGTAAAATTAAAGCAATAATTAGTCAGCACAATAAATAATATTATTGAATCTTTTTTGTCACGGTATAAATTTTATTATGTAAGTGAATGTGTTTAAACATGCTTGGTCATATGTATTGTTAGCAATGGTCTGTCAGGAAATGTGTGATACCTACTGGACCTACCCTCCGCATGAAGTTTCATTAGACCTGACACTGCTTGTACTTCACCAATTCTAAATCAAATTCGCACTCGCTAAATGCAGGCTAACCCTCCTATAAAAAGTACGTGCATGCAGTTCCTTTTTTAATTCCTAGATGCCGCTAACTGGTGCAGAACGCCAAAAACGCTACATGGAACGCTTAAAAGCTGAAAATCCTGAAAAATTTGAAGAAAGGCGAAAGAATCATCTTGAACAAGTGAAACACAGACAAAAGAAAATAGCAACAATATTCATAACCAATTTTTGTCTAAGACTGAATACCTATTAACAGATAGTGTCAAAACATTGATTAAAGAAATTTATTAAAATACCAGTATTTTTATTACTTACCCTTAACAGTACCATTTCCTAAAATTTCTTGACGAAACAATTTCTTAACGATTTCCTGACGTACATTTTTTTTGGATATGACTCAACTGCGATTGAAAACAAAATAAAAGGTAATATTTTTTGCATAACTAGAATGCCAGACAACATGAGTATGGAGGAAGGAGCCGCACTACAGCCCCTTGCGATCGCGATGCACGCATGTGCGCGAGCGGGAATCAAACTCGGGAGCACGCTCGCTGTGCTGGGCGCTGGGCCTATCGGCGTGCTGTGTGCCATGACCGCTAGGGCAATGGGCGCCAGTAAAATACTTATGTCAGGTAAGATTCTACCGGTAGCGAAGAGTGAACATTTTCATAAGGGAAGCCGGTGTAAAAATACTTACCTCGATCTAGTTCATCATGCACCATGCGACCCATTGGGAGGCTGGCAGGAATCGAATTTTAGAGTGTGTATGTTTGTCAGTCTTTGACGGCTACACCCACTGAGGTAAAACCACTGAACTGATTTTGATGACATTTGGTATAGGGGCAGATTAGACCGTGAGAAAGGATAGGTAGGTAATGGTCGCGATAACCGCATCCACGGAGCCGCGGATAAAAGCTAGTAATTTTATATACATTCTTGATATTATACCTCACATTGCCGAAATTTCGGCGATTCTTTCGATTGTTGATGCCATTATTTAGAAGAAGAAGCATAGCTAAACTAATATTAAAAGTGGGCTAAACATTTAAACACATAAAAATCGTCGAAATGCGAGTCAGGCTCGCGCATGAAGGGTTCCGTACCATTATTCGTTCATAGAAATACATCATCTGTAAAAATTTCAACCGTTTAGCTATCACAGTTCTTTAAACACAGCCTGGTGACATGCTAAGTCTTAGTAATAGGATTTCGTTTTCACTCTTTGGGTACGGCTCCCTAAAAACCACAAACTCCAAAATAAAGTGAAATAATCAAACATCAACTGATTTCCTCCCCAGACGTGGTGCAGTCCCGCTTAGACACGGCTCGCTCGCTGATAGCGGACCACACCCTACTGGTGGAACGCGAGGAGTGTGAGCAGGAGTTGGCGGAAGGTGTGGTGGCCACGCTCGGCGCGCAGCCTGATGTCACCATCGACGCCTGCGGACGCCCCTCCGCGCAGAGAGTCGCTATGACGGTATGTGCTGAAAAGCAACCGCAACGTTGGAATCATTGAGTAAAACGACACGAAATAGATTCGATAGAATCCGTAGAAATAGTTTTCATTCAAACACTCCTAAGTAAAAAGTATTTTAGTCAGGACCCACCAAAATTCTCGTGACCGAGTCAACCTCATCTGCAAGCTTGCTGTACAAGTCTCTAAGCATACAGACAACGTCGAGCACAGCGACAGCCTTGATAGATATCGTCGTTGGTCGATCTCCAGTGACGTCACACAGTCTGACCTATGACATCCTCTATCAAGGTCGGTCGCTGTGCTCGACGTTGGATACGTAGAAAATTGCACAGTTGTACATATGTTGAATGGAGGGTCTGGCACAAGCTTGCCTGTAGGTGTTGGGAGATACGTGACGGCAGCCGCTCCCATAAAAGCATTATAAGCTGAACCAAAAGAAGGAAGTGTAAGCAGGACACATACAATGGACTCCCGAGTCAAAAGTTCTGCAGCAACGAATTAATCAATGTTGTCGTACCACGGAGGATAGAATAAGATTTAGGAGGTAAGTTTCTCCTTTTACACGGCTGTGAGGCGTGACCGCTGTTGCAGCGACACATGCGAGAGCTGCGTGACACGGAGATGAATATGCAGCGGTGGATGTGCGGAGTCACGCGTATAGATTGCGTGAGGAACTCTCGCATCTGCGGCAGCGTTCATATCCGTGACACGGCAAATAACTTGCAAGAGAGTCGCTTTTGCTGGTGTGGCCACGTCTTGCGGCAAGAGCCAGGCTACGTGGGTAACAAGTGCTTGACAATGCGACCCCGCCGAGTCCAGGTAGAAGAGGTAGGCCCAAGAATGGCTTGACGTCGTGGAGGCTGACATGCGTGCAAATAGTCTAACTACCATGGACGCCCTAGATCGTGTGAAGTGGAGGAAGAAAAGCTGGAAGGTGGACCCTGAGCTTGGAGGGCATTTGGGCCTTGGAGGCAATCAGAATAACGTCTAAAAAAATGGAGATGATGATGAACCTTCTCCATGTGTCGTACTATTGCAGATCACAAAGTCGGGAGGCGTGGTGCTGGTCGTGGGCATCGGGGAGGACACAGTGGAGGTACCGCTCACACAGGCGCTACTGCGGGAGGTCGACGTTAGAGGTTCCTATAGGATACTCAACACGTGAGCATTGAATATACTACAACATTTCAATTCAGCTAGTCAATAGCAACACAAGCGAAAACATCTATTATACTATAAAGAATATTCGGTAATATGGATGTTTAGCTCCAAATTTAAGACCAGCACGGTCGAATCGGACAATTTGCTTATGTTACGAACGTGGAGCTTGTAAATGTATAATGACTGTGGAGGTAGCTCTCAACTGTTCTGTGCGGCAGACTGTTGTCTCTGCCCACCCCGGACAGAAAAAGGCGTGAATATGTGTATGTTAATGACACAAGGCTTTACGTTTTCTGATGTGGTAGACACTTCTTAAAAATAAGTACTTAAGCGAAAGAAAAACGTGACGGCCCCATGACACTAATGATAGTGTCAAGGGTATTATTATATCCCCATGACCACCACCGGTAGTGTACGTGATAGGTCTGTCTGCTAGTTAAGACTTAAGTAACTAGCTTTATTTCCCTTGTCCAGATACCCGCCAGCCCTGGCCGCAGTGTCGAGCGGTGCGATCGATCTGAAGAAGTGCATCACTCACCGCGTGCCTCTCGCCAAGACGAAGGAAGCGTTAGACCTCGCGAAGAGCGGCCAGGCTATGAAAATTATTATACATGTGCAAGAATAGTCTGGCTTTTATTGCTACACCGTACTACCCTATAACGTATAAACCAAATATCTTTGTCGACTATCGCGGCCGGCCCTAATATGCGATCTAAATCTAAATATGCCAATCCGAAACCAGAATTTCAATCAATTTGTTGCTCAAAACATCCATATGTGGGATCGATAATGAAAAAGGATGGTCAAAGCGCTCCATCGATTGAATATATGGACGTTTTGAGTAAGTAACGAATCGATCGAAATTCTGGTTTCGGATTGCCATATTTGGATTTTGGATTGAGACCGCATATTAGGACCGGCCGTTACTACTTACTTTCTGCGTGCTCAGAATTGAGACCAGTGGTAGCGGCCGTGGCTTAGTCAAAATAAGCCACACCTATTTACACATCAGCTTTTGTTGTTTGCGACATTTTACACATTACTGTAGACTTAAGCATATCTAAACTAGCTTGTGTTATAGGATCTAGAATGCTGATAAACTTACTGAGATATATTTTTTTTGTAAATATAAACAAATTTTACATAGAAACACCCAGACAAATGCAAGTATACATATGCATACATACAAATATTTGCGCTGAGCGGGAATCGAACTCAGGCCTCTTTTGTGGCAGTACGTAAATCAGTAGCGGGTCCGATGAAATAGAATAATTCTAGTCGGTAATTCGTTTTCAGAATAATTGGTGAAAATTAAAACAAAATATTTAGAACAACATATGAATTTATTTACAGTTAGGAAAAATTTCACAAAACATCTTTAATTACTTATTTTATTTTTATTATCAAATTAAATCGACATCTATTTCTGGGACATTCACGGATTGTTTTACACAAATGTGCGACATATAATATTTTGGGAAATGTGCACACAAAAATAAATTAACACATGACAATGGTATCAATTCTGTACTTACAAATACTGAAATAAATTAGTGAGTAGGGTAGCCAGAGCTCACTGTAGAGTTTTTGTGCTGTCAGTGGGAAGACCAAAGGCTGTTTCTGCTTTGTCTTCTACACTGACGGCACAGAAACTCTCTGTGTTTACAGGGTCGGCAGCACGAGTGTGACTCCCCTGGTGTTGCACACGTCCATAGGCCACTGTAACCACTTACCATCAGGTGGGACGTGTGCTTGTCTGCCAACTCGTTGTATAAAAAAATTAAATGTTCCCAATATAATAATAATAAAAAAATATTATACAGCGACATCTAGACCTCAGCATATCAACACATCACGCCACTGATGTCATCTCTTTTTCAATCGAAGGTAGATATAGGTTGGGGATACATTTCAGTCCTATCAAGCTCGTTTAGTGTGTGAGCGAGAGGGCGATATAAACATAGAGCACATTTTCGGCATCGACACGAATCAGCCCCTCTAGACAAGTGGCAATTCATTGACTGACGTTTGATGGAATAGCATGACGAATGTATGACATTTGACGTATCTGACAGTCGTTAACGCATTTCAAAAACGTCAAATCCCATACATTCGTCATTCTATTCCACCAAAAGCCGGCCAACGAATAGCCACTTGTCTAGAGTGGCAGGCCTTTTATTTGCAGAGTAAGAATAGACATTATCACTATCACAATAAAATTAAAATTTGAATGACTTTCATAAAAGACACAAAACAAAGGCGGTATGATTGTCGAATTTTATTGCGATAGTGACAATGTCTATTTTTATTCGACAAATAAAAATCCTGAGCCGTATCGTCACCGATAATGTACTTAACATTCTACATATTAAGGCACATCTCAAAATAATAAATATTCCTAACAAAATAGCATCGTAAATAAAAATAACAAATATAAATAAAAAAATTAAAAGGTCATTTTATATCACCATGCAGATAAGAATTACTATAGGTTCAATTCAGACCAGGCGGAAAATACTCGTGCAGTTTTTAAGTGTTAATTGAATATTACCCCTATTCTATTTACACAAGGTTGAAAATAGTATGCAGCAGTATGATAAGACTGTCGCAAACTATTTTAAGCTTTGTGTTAATGGAATAAGGTTGATAATATTTAATTACCATCTTAAAACTGTTTGAGTATTTTTTCACCTGATTTATGTGCCACAACGCGGTATCTCTTTTGCAAATTAACAATATTATTTGTTTTTATTAATAATTAAGATAAAAACATATGAAAAGTGAATAATATAATACAAATTGCATCAAATTATTTGTGAAGAAGAATATTTTCTTATAAAACAACAGTTGTCCCATTTATAACATTAGATGAATGATTTTTTTTCTATTCTAATGACTGTATGAAACAGGTACTTTTTAGTTTTGTTAACAAAGGTCATATATATTTCGTTCTGTTGAATCAGACTTAGGTGCTCAAAGGATTCTAGATTTTAAACTGTCCAAGGGCTTCTGCAGCCCATCGTACCTGTACCCGCTTTTTATAAAAATGTGGGCCACTGAGTCTATAAACGTTCGATAACTCTGCAATATACTATATGAAGACCTTCTAAACGCATTATAGAGAGCATTTTCTCTTCTATAACTACATATAAATTAGGCTAGCAACATTGTAAGGTAGTGGCCGTTCATATAAGGTTAAGCTTGGAAGGGTTGAACACCCCCGGCCTCGTGTTGAGCACGGCGGTGTTGGAGCGCGGCACCGGCATGCTGCCCAACTTGTTGGCGCCGCTCGACGTACCGCTGCCACTTCCGCGACCTTAACAACATAATAATTAAACTAGGGGGCATTGAAATTGAAGGATGATTAGGGATAAAATATTTTGATGAATTTCATAATTGTTTTCTTTCAAGTGAAACTATAAATAAATAAATAAATATTCCACAACATTTCACACAACGCTATCTAGACCCATGGTAAGCATAGCTTAACTAGCTTGTGTTATGGAATCTAGAATGCGGATAAACATACTTAGATACGTTCTTTTTTTTTTGTAAATACATACATATTATACATAGACCCAGACCAATGCAAATATACATATTCATGCATACAAATATTTGCACTGAGCGGGAATCGAACCCGCACCTCCTGCGTAGCGGCCGCGTTCACTACCGCTACGCCACGGAGGCTGTCAGGAGGATATATTGTAGGATAGAATGATGAATGTATGGGACTGACACGTATTATGACGTCTATGACAGTCGTCAATGTATTTCAATACCTTTACTTACCTTTTTGTAGAATAGCTCTCTCGGAAATTTGGAGTTCGAGTTATTATCTCGCCTTGGATGTGGCACGTTTCAAATAATAAAAAGTGTCATACCAGCGCCGAAGCTTCCGCGGCTCGTCCCTCTAGCAGCGTAAGCGCCTCTCGCCGCCTTCTTCTTAGCCGCCGAGGGCTGCTTGCGTTTGTACCTGCGGACGGAGGCTTGTGTCATCAGAGACCGACATACAATCCTGAGTCGGGCAAAGCATTATTTCTCAATCACGAAATTCCCAAGTAAACCAGCGCTCTTTAGAAATGTGAGTTGTAACTACGAGTTAGGCGGCGTCCTACGTAGGCGATTTGATGCGATTTCACGTGAATCCAATGCGATGCGGCGCGACGCGGTGCGATGCGACGGCCTTGGCCTGCGACCGCGCGAAGATAGACATTATTGAAAATAAAATGACACTCGGGCAACCGCCGCCGCGTCATTTTGCACTAAAATATCAAACCAACTGATTGCGTTCGCTGAGTCACGTAGACCACTTCCATACATATCGACTGTTTGTTCTCGCACCGCTTCACGTTCACTTTAAAATCGCTCACGTAGGACGCCGCATTACAACATACTAATGAAGAAATTTCCAATATTTTAAATGTTTACTGTCTATCGCTTATTATAGAGCATATCGAATGATTGTTTGCAGACTATAAACTATGTATTTAACATATATTGGTTAGCATTTTAGTTCATATTAAAAATAAAATATAACATAAGAAGCGGTCTAAAGCTGAGTGTATAATAATAGTTAATATCTAAATGTTTAATTAATCAGAATGTAAAATATTCAAAATGTGCCGACACCAAATATTATTGTACAGCGCCATCTAGCGTGAATAAACAAAACGCCTCCGTATAATTTCTCCTGTATCGCGATATTAAAGTTTTCAGGCTGACTCGCTGAGGCATATTCAGCTATGCGTAATTACTTATTGAAACAAATTGACTAACTTAGAAATTATATGATCAAATTACTGGTTTCATCTCAAGAGCCCCACAAAAAAACAAAAAGAACACATTACATTTATTTACATCGTGAAAGTGAGACCAAGTTTTGTCGAACATAAATGGGAAAGTCACTGGAATATCGGTTCCTTAACGTCGATAATGACTGTTATGAGTTCACTATATATAATGACATGTACATGTCACCGCCAACTAGCTTAATCAGCCGTTCAAATAACTGCCTAGGCTGGTAACTAAACGGCGCCATTCAATTAACGAACCGAATGATATTCAGCCGTAACGTATATTACGACACTTCATAAACTGGCTGGCTAATGCTTAGGCCATTCGTAAGATGGAGTACCACCCCGAAATAAGACAGAAAATTACACAAATACATACAGACATACATATACTCACGCCTGTGAATCCCTAAGGGTATAGGCACAGGTGTATTCACTGAAAATTAGTGATAGGTTTATTGAGAAAGTTACGCAGTATTTTAAACCAAAATTGTTATAAACGTTACGTAAAGTTAAATGTTGTGATAAACGTTACAACTGAATATCATTCAGGCCGTTCATTGAATGGCGCCGTTTAGTTAATAGCCCCGGCAGTTAATTAAACGACTGATTAAGGTTGGTGGCGACAGATCCAAGTCATTTGTCTAGCCGTTTAATCAAATGACTGAACATCATTCAGACCGTTATTTGAACAGCACCGTTTACTAAAGAGCCTAGGCGGTTAATTAAACGGCTTATTAAGCTATTTGGCTGCGACGTACACACGGCAAAGGAAATAACTATACATCTTTTCATATAAAGTTGTATGTACCCTTGGTTCCTTTACAGATACTTAAATCGTAGACGTTAGCAGACAACAGAAAGGAAAAATATTTACAAATTAGGAATTTTAGAACAAAACAAGCGACCAACACAAAGTATTAAGTGATAATAGAGCGTGTGCACCGGAATAACGTCGAGAACTTACGTCCTTGTGCCTGCACGGCGGTACTTCCTCCTGCTGCGTTAAAAAGAAATCATTTTTTAAACTGTTATTATGAAATATTGTTGTTATTGTCACTTTTTTTCTTTTGTTTGTTAGTCTAAGAATTACTTTTATTGTCGTAATTTAGATACCACGACATCACTTTGTGTCCTTACGTGTGTATGTGTGTATGTAGCAAATGATTTCATATATAACAAAATATTATTATTATTATTTGATTGCTTTTTCTTTAAATAAACATATACGACAATGTAAGAGCTGTCACTGCTAATACATATTATTATTTTTGCCAAATTCATTGCATGAAATTCAAATGCCTCAAATGTAACATTATTGAAAAGTAAGGCGAATTTCATACACTATATAAAATGTAGTATAGGTAACTGCTTATACTGTTGATTGATGGCACTTGGTGGAACTTGCTACACATCTTCAATGAAATCACTTGTACTGTTCCACATTATTTATTGATTTCCTGACCGGTTTCGCCTTACGGCATTATCAAAGGTTGATACATGTTTTTTGGGTATCAGATGTCAATTAGAGTAATATATTGACTGTGTGGGTAGACAAAAATATTGGGATACTACTTTATAAATTTTCCCAAAATTTAGGGAGAATCACAATATGAGACCATTACCATAAATCAAGTCATGTTTGGAGTATTATTATAATTAAATGTCAAATTAATACAAAAATGTTAGAATAAAACAAGTAACGACTAAAAATAAAATAAATGCAGTATAAGACCTTATCAATAATTAATAAATAAATAAAATGTCAAAAAACTATTGTATCATCATGTCATCAATGTCAAAGTATTATAAATTATAAAAAATAAAATAAAATAAGGATATTAACTAATTGTCATGTGATTCAGATATTGATATGATGATTTTGATGAAGAATTATCAGTTATCAAGAGCATAGCAATTAATAACGGCTTTTCATCCAAGTTAATCGATAACATGATTAAACGAAAGAGGTCAAGGGCAGCCATAGATCTGGTGTACAAAGGAAGTACTGCCTTTGTTACTCCAAATAATGACAAGAAACGATGGGCTCGCATACCTTATATTGGTAATATATCATATAAGTGCGCTAGACACCTAACAAGTTGTAAACCCGCATTTTACACAACCCATAATTTATACAAACTTATCTGTAATAACAGGGATAAGACACCGGTTGAACAAAAAAGTGGTGTGTATGAGTTGACATGTTCTACATGTGATAAAAAATATATAGGCCAAACTGGAAGATCGTTCCAAATTAGAGTTGCTGAGCATGCTAGTGCCTGGAGACTCAATAAAACTGAGTCCAACTTCGCGGAACATCTTCTAGCAGAAAAACATTCCTTTGACCCGAAAATAAATTTTAAAGTCCTACACTCATGTGACAAAGGTAGGAAAATGAATGCCCTTGAAGCTCTAGAGGTAAATAAAATAATGAATTCAGATAGGAACATGATTCTGAACCAACAGTTGGAACTAAGCCGTTCACCTTTATTACAATACAGCAAATGGTAAAATCTACATATCATATCAATATCTGAATCACATGACAATTAGTTAATATCCTTATTTTATTTTATTTTTTATAATTTATAATACTTTGACATTGATGACATGATGATACAATAGTTTTTTGACATTTTATTTATTTATTAATTATTGATAAGGTCTTATACTGCATTTATTTTATTTTTAGTCGTTACTTGTTTTATTCTAACATTTTTGTATTAATTTGACATTTAATTATAATAATACTCCAAACATGACTTGATTTATGGTAATGGTCTCATATTGTGATTCTCCCTAAATTTTGGGAAAATTTATAAAGTAGTATCCCAATATTTTTGTCTACCCACACAGTCAATATATTACTCTAATTGACATCTGATACCCAAAAAACATGTATCAACCTTTGATAATGCCGTAAGGCGAAACCGGTCAGGAAATCAATAAATAATGTGGAACAGTACAAGTGATTTCATTGAAGATGTGTAGTATAGGTAAGTATAGCTTGTCTAAACTGAAATGAATTCGCATCATCTGTGTAACAACGAAAATTGTTTCACGAACTTGATCGTCAATAATTTGCTTGTGTGAGTAACACCTCGTCGCGCCCGTCATTTGGTCTCAAACAACCTATATATCGCCATTTTTTCTTCGCCAAATTAATACTTCGGACGTTTATGCTATCGAAATTGTGCCCAAAATCATTCGCTCCGAAACCACTATAAAATCATCTGGTACACGACAAAGTAAGATTTTTTACTGTGAGAATAGTTCACAGATTGTTGCAAATTGTTTGTTTCATTTTTACACAAGGATACAACACTACACAAGGGCTATACCATAACAAATGTAAATTAATAAGACAAATGAATCAAATCAAATGTAACATAATTGTACCCGTATGCCGCACTAAAATGAATTGACCAAAAAACTACGTCACTCACCTCTTCCTCACGCCGCCCCTGTAGGCCTTCCTCCCGCGGGCGGGCGCCCCGCGGCCGGCGCCGTCGGCGTCCCTCGCCAGGCGGCCCCAGTCCGTGTCGGAGTCGGAGCCTGCCTCCTGAAAGTCATCCTTCTTTGACTCCTCCTGTTCTAGCTCATCTTGATACTGCATGAGTAGTCCTGTTAAAAGACAGTTTGTATGGCACCGTGTATAAATTAGTATGGTCAGATGGTGCCGTAAAAACCACATCAGAAGAAGAAATTATAAAAGAGAGAAACTTTGGTTCTAAAGTGTACGCTTTGGATCGAGATACTTACGCTTTGGATGGAGATACTTACGCTTTGGATGGAGATACGTACGCTTTGGATGGAGATACGTACGCTTTGGATGGAGATACGTACGCTTTGGATGGAGATACGTACGCTTTGGATGGAGATACGTACGCTTTGGATGGAGATACGTACGCTTTGGATGGAGATACGTACGCTTTGGATGGAGATACGTACGCTTTGGATGGAGATACGTACGCTTTGGATGGAGATACGTACGCTTTGGATGGAGATACGTACGCTTTGGATGGAGATACGTACGCTTTGGATGAAGATACGTACGCTTTGGATGGAGATACGTACGCTTTGGATGGAGATACGTACGCTTTGGATGGAGATACGTACGCTTTGGATGGAGATACGTACGCTTTGGATGGAGATACGTACGCTTTGGATGGAGATACGTACGATTTGGATGGACATACGTACGCTTTGGATGGAGATACGTACGCTTTGGATGGAGATACGTACGCTTTGGATGGAGATACGTACGCTTTGGATGGAGATACGTACGCTTTGGATGAAGATACGTACGCTTTGGATGGAGATACGTACTCTTTGGATGGAGATACGTACGCTTTGGATGGAGATACGTACGCTTTGGATGGAGATACGTACGCTTTGGATGAAGATACGTACGCTTTGGATGGAGATACGTATGCTTTGGATGGAGATACGTACGCTTTGGATGGAGATACGTACGCTTTGGATGGAGATACGTACGCTTTGGATGGAGATACGTACGCTTTGGATGAAGATACGTACGCTTTGGATGGAGATACGTACGCTTTGGATGGAGATACGTACGCTTTGGATGGAGATACGTACGCTTTGGATGGAGATACGTACGCTTTGGATGGAGATACGTACGCTTTGGATGAAGATACGTACGCTTTGGATGGAGATACGTACGCTTTGGATGGAGATACGTACGCTTTGGATGAAGATACGTACGCTTTGGATGGAGATACGTACGCTTTGGATGGAGATACGTACGCTTTGGATGGAGATACGTACGCTTTGGATGGAGATACGTACGCTTTGGATGGAGATACGTACGCTTTGGATGAAGATACGTACGCTTTGGATGGAGATACGTACGCTTTGGATGGAGATACGTACGCTTTGGATGGAGATACGTACGCTTTGGATGGAGATACGTACGCTTTGGATGGAGATACGTACGCTTTGGATGGAGAAACGTACGCTTTGGATGGAGATACGTACGCTTTGGATAGAAATACTTACGCTTTGTATGGGGATATCCGTTAATCTTTCCAGCGTATATCCCCACACAAAGCATATAAGGATATGGTATATCAAAATTCGACAAGCTAGCACTAAAAGAAAAGCATAAGTATTAAATTGAATTCTATATTTACTGCTAAGTAATATTTGTTCTAAGCAGCTTTTAAAATAAAAAATATGTCGTGGTTCTTGAGTAAATAAATGAGTTTGAGACCTATCTGCATAGACAGTGTAATTTTTGAAGTGAATACATGTTTAGCGGCGTTGGATGGGTAAAAATTGTTAAACTCGCGCGTCAGGATCGCTTGACCTTTGGACCGTAACCGACGACTGACGTCATACATATTATCTATAGACTGTCCATTTTGCAATATACTATAAATAGCTTCGCAGCATAGCGGTAAACGCTCTTCGACTGTAAGTCCTTATGGTTTCAGATAGTACCGGGTTCAAACCTGGCCTTATGACACGTTTTGTGATTATTTTTTCTTTTTGTAACTTATTACTTTTTGTGATTATTTTATCTTTTTGTAATTTATTAATTTCTTCTGATTGAAAATTAGCAGAAAATCAGTGAAAGGGTCTATGATTGGCGCTGTATTATAGGTATGGTATGGTATGGTTTGTTTTTTATCTTTTTCTATGTATATACGAAGAAAGAAAGAAAGAAAGAAAAAGTATCACTTCTGTCGGCACTCCCAGAGTGCAACCCGTCTTTTTTTTTGTAATATCATCTGTCTGACAGCTACTAGTCTAGATTGTTGGTTGGGTAATGGTAGGTTTCCCCGAGGAGGGCCAAACCGAGAGGAATAGCCCAGGGTCAGCCGGGGTGAGAGTGATATGGCGCGAGACAACCTCACCTTCACACAGACGGCGAGCGGTTTAGTCTGTTCGGGTCCGACATAACCTCCCCTTCCGGCTCCGAAGGGTTTACCCGTGGGGACTTCCCACACGTAAAAAATAAAAATGGTAGATTTATGGCCTTTCGCGACACCATGCAGCCAGTCTTCCACTACTAGTATGAATAGAAATTAAAGTTCTACACGTATCAACATACCCATCTTCTCAATAGCGTAGGCAGAGGTGATGGTGAGTAGCTTAGCGCCGTACTTGTCGTAGTTGGCGCGCGTGACGTACGGCAGCGCCAACATGTCGGCCGACGCCTCGGGCAACTTGCTGGCCATCGCCTTCAGCGCGGCCTGCGGCAGGACCGCCGCCAGGGACGCGCCGCGAGCCTCGCCCATCTCGCTGGGAGCAGACATATTGTATACCAAGGGAGCGAAATAGTATTTTTATGGCGAGGGCACTACTATGTACCACGAGTAGGCCACGCTAACCACTTTCCATTATGTGGGACGTGTGCTTGTCTGCCATTTATGTGGCATAAAAAGTGGTTACCGCAGCCTATGGACGTGGGCATTAGGTGTACCGAGTGTACAAATTATTAAAACTACTAATTGATTGCCTGACGAAGCTCTAAGTGTAGACTTTTCTATCAGGGTTGAGTCAGACGGAGTAGTCACTCCCGTGATAGCCATATAATCCCGATCGCGGGGTAAGTTTCACGGTGCCTACTAATTACATGAAGCTGCGGTATATAACCTCAGCTATTTGTTTCATGCTAGACCTCAGAGATTTAGTTCAATACCACTGTTTCGTTCTCTTCTTCGCTGTATAAATACACAAGCTCTCATTATGAGTAAGTACTGTGATATCCGCCCTCCGTGGCAGATATTACTAGCAGTTGCCTGGACATCGAGTGTCAACGATTTAAAAATAAATCATAGGAATAAAAAATAATATTGAATTTAGAAGTTATGAAAAAACTGAACGTGTGGGACAGTTCCTGACAGTTGACGGGAGGTTTCTGAGGAAGCCCGCGAGGCTCCGGAAGCTCAAGATTAGAAGAGAAGTGTTCTAGCTTCCGCGGTCCTCAAAAACGAGTATTGTATATAATTAAAAAAAAACCTCGCGTAAAATCCCCTTTTAAAAAGCTCGTATAGGAATGATATGTTTTTTCCCAATAAATATCAATATTACAGCAAAAAGTTTTTTCTCTTGAAGTGAGATAGTGAAGTTGTGGAGATCAAACCCCCGACTCCCCAGTACATACCGACAAGCCTCCACGAGGTCGGCGTAGCAGCGCTCCTCGAGGCGGCGTAGCAGCGCTACGACGGGCGAGTCCGTAGCGCTCGTAGCGGGCGCGGCGACGGCCACGACGGACGCCTTGCGTTCCACCTTCATGGGGAACACCACGCGGAGCCCCTCGCGCATCAGTCTGTGGACACATGGCTCATACATTCTCTTCGAAGAGAAGGAGATTTTATCCATTATTCTTTTTGTATAAGTCGCCGCCAAATAGCTTAATCAGCCGTTTAATTAACTGCTTAAGCTCTTTACTGAACGGCGCGCTTTAAAAAATACTTATTTCTGCATGGTTTAAAAAAAAAAAAGGACTCCATAACTTCTTCAATGAACCTATCACCCTCGGAGATTCACAGGTGAAAGTATATATATGTATGTATGTGTGTAATTTTCTGTTTTATTTGGCGCCTCATCTTACGAATGATGTAGCCAGCCAGATTATTAAATGTCGTAATAAACGTTACGGCTGAATATCATTCAGGTCGTTAATTGAATGGCGCCGTTCAGTTAACATCCTAGGCAGTTAATTGAACGGCTGTTTTAAGCTAGTTGGCGGCGACATATATATCACGACTATGATATACGTTCACACTGTTGACATGAATGTGCCTCACTTGTCGACGTGGGGCCCGAGCACGAGGTAGGCGCTGGCGATGTCGTTGTTGATGACGAGGCGCTCGGCCAGCAGCCCGCGCACCACCAGCTGGCGCAGCAGGCGCGTGGGGTCGCCGCGGTGCCACGACTTGCAACTGTAAAAAACAACACATAAGGTCCAGTTTTGCGCAACTAGATTCATGTAAAAAAGTCGGCCCGGCGTGTGGACACGACTTGCAACTGTACCAAGCAACACATTTGGTACAGTTTTACACAAATGGCTTTATATAAACACTAGCTATTACCCGCGGCCCCGCCCGCGTGGATGTCGGTTATCGCTTTATGTTGAGCCGACGCTATTGAATATTTAATTCACCTCTCTACTCAACTTTGTCCTCGACTATCTTTACATCAATGATCACTGCTCCGCCTCCTTGAGTAGTAGCGTGATGTATAAGCTATATTATTGTAAAGTTTCATTAAAATCCATTTATCAGTTTTTACGCGAAATAGTAACAAACATCTATCCATTAAATAATCAGTCGCGTTGACATTGTCTCACCAGCGGGCCTAGGATGGGCGCGGGACTAATATCTCTCTCCACCGATTATGTCAAATAGACAGGGGACAAAGATGTTTCTCCCCGGTAGCTAGCATGGCGCTGTGACGTAAACAAGAGACTATTTCTCCACTTGCTTAGCACGGCGGCCGTAAAGTGGAGATAATTTGTCTCTTTTTGACAGATAATAGAGAGAAATTAGTCTCCGAAATATTGAGGTGGGGACAAAATTGCTTAATACACAATTTAAAATGTCTCGCGGCTTATTCGTTTTAAGTAAACTACAAATACAACAAACGCAACAACAAAATGCAGCGGCGTATGCTGCGGGATCAAATAAACGTGTTCGAATTACCAGAGAGTGAATTCATATGAATTTATAGGATTTCTAAAGATATGACCCTATATTATATATGCAATCTCTTCTCTTCTTGAATCTTGTGTTGATAAATGTAGAGTTAACTTTGATTTTCAGTATATTGACCCCGAAACCGTAATAAAAACTTCTAAGCAACTAACTATAAAAAAGACTGAGGATCTGTGGGGCATTTCAACCAATATAATAAAATCAGTAATGCCCACTAATGCCCCTTATCTCGCATTTATATTTAATCAATGTATCGATGATAAACAGTTTCCCACATTCATGAAGTTTAGTAAAATCATTCCATTATTCAAAGCAGGGGACAAAAGTGATCCATCTAATTTTCGGCGCATCTCCATACTCCCAGCACTCAGCAAAATTTTTGAAAAAATTATATTTAGTCAACTGCTTTCACATGTCGCTTCTAATAAATTACTTCATGAGAAACAGTTCGGTTTCACTAAAGGCAGAAACACGACGGATGCAGGAGTTGAACTCGTTAAACATATATTTGATGCATGGGATAAGAAGCAGGATGCCATCGGTATCTTTTGTGATCTATCAAAAGCTTTTGATTGTGTTGATCATGAGACTTTGTTACTAAAATTAGGTTATTACGGTGTTTCTAACAGCTCACTTAGCTTACTTAAATCTTACCTCACTGGCAGAGTACAAAAAGTCAATATTAATGGCACTAACTCATCTGGCGCCCCATTAGTCATGGGAGTTCCCCAGGGCTCGATATTAGGACCCCTTTTATTCTTGATATATATAAATGATCTTCCTCACTTCACTAAAAATCTTTGTGAAATAGTAGTATTTGCTGATGACACATCATTAATTTTTAAAACTGATATACATAAAGAATTACCTGACGATGTGAATATCAACCTTTCTAAAATATTGCATTGGTTCACAAGTAACAACTTGCTGCTCAATGCGAAGAAAACAAAATGTGTAAAGTTTACTATGCCTAATGTAAGACAGATAGATACGCATATTACAATGAACGATGAATCTGTTCAAATAGTTGATACCACAGTTTTTCTTGGTATGACTCTAGATAGTAAACTGCAATGGGGTTCTCATCAAAAAAGAAACTATAATATTGTTCACTGAGTTTCTTGCTGGTCTCTTCTCAGTAGAAGCAACTTACCGAACCAGCGAAAGAATCATTTTCAAATGATTTATTTACTTAATTTAATATTATATTAGTTATTTCTTGACATGATTGTAAAATTTTGACGTTCATATGTGCTCTTTATGTGCCTAAACTGAATAAACGAAATTGATTCTTTGATTCTTGATTCTTTGATTCATTGAACAACGCATTTTTTTAATAATATTATCAACCGAAATTATCGAAATTACTAACATTCCCTCTAACCCATCTAACTAAGCTAAATCGCTTGTGCTGGGAGTGGGTTCACGTCGGTAGTATAATGGCCAGGATTCGAACCCTGGACCTCTCGATCGTAAGGCAGACTCCTTAACTCAGATGGCTTGCCAGTACATTATAAGGTAAATAATGTTGCATTTCATAATCGACTAAAACTCTTATTTGAGCTGCTGTGCTCCTAATCCTAAAAATATATTCTTTGTAACAAATTGTTTAGAACGAATTCACAGTATTCACACATTAAATGTTGTGGAATATTTATTATAAATAAATATTCCACAACATTTCACACAACACTATCTAGACCCATGGTAAGCATAGCTTAACTAGCTTGTGTTATGGAATCTAGAATGCGGATAAACATACTTAGATACGTTCTTTTTTTGTAAATACATACATATTATACATAGAAATACCCAGACCAATGCAAATATACATATTCATGCATACAAATATTTGCACTGAGCGGATATACGATTGAGTTATGTACCAGGTAAATGGGGTAAATAAATAAACAGAATGACGGATTGTCTTTCTTTTTCTTCAATATTGTCAATAATAATATTCTGCAGCATAATACTGATAAATTTAAAAGTCACTATTACAGTTATAGAATATGCACGTTGCTAGGTTTTGTTAATTTTGTCGAATATTACGAGTCGAATATTTTTTCGTATATTGGTAGCATTGAGTGGAGAAACGTTGTCCCCGGTGAGAAACTAGTCTTTCATCGACGCCGTGCTAGCTAAAGGGGCAAAAACGGAGGGAAAGACAAATTTTTCTCCACTCCCCGGGGACTTTTTGTCTTCATGCCATGCTAGCCCTGCAGGCATAATTTTATAAAAAGCAACAAAGGTCATTTGTTGACGTTGTCTTATTGGCATTTATCTCATTCCACGAGAATATGCTAAATATCATCAATATTTCTTACTTATATAAATACTATAAAACACTCAGATCATTTCCCGGTTATGTTTTATCAAGAGGTATTAAATATGTGTAATATCTCACCGTCCATGCAGAGGGCTCTTGTGTAAAGACTGCAGCCTCGCCTGCATCGAGCCCTTGAGCGTGTCGGCGATGTGCAGCAGCGTGTACGGGGCGCGGCCGCCGCTGTTCACCTCGCGGATACAGCGCACTATGAGCTTGCACTCTTCTGTCACGTCCACTGGCTACAAGGAAGAAAAGGATAGAACTAAGTCTCTCTAGTTCGTATTTCGTTACAAAAGTACTCGAAATGTGTGAGAATTGAGGTAGATTGCGAGCAATTGTCTTTACCTACCCTAGAGGGAAATAGGCGTGAGCGTGTTTTAATTCCATTTTTTTATACCACTGATGCGATAAAAAGCACACGGTCCATCTGATGGAAAGTGGTTACCGTGGCCCATGGCCGTGTGCAACACCAGGCGAGTCACACTCGTGCTGCCGACTCTGTAAACACAGAGAGTTACTGTGCCGTCAGTGTAGAAGATGAAGCAGGAATAGCGTTAGGTCCCACTGACAGCACAAAAACTCTCGTGAACTCTGGCTACCCTACTCAGCGCCGGGAACACAACCGAGGTTATTATGGCCGCGGGTTCCAAATTTAAATCAGTCCTAACTTTATTAGACTTACAACTTCGAAACATTTTTGAAGTGAAAACTTCTTTAGCGGCGTTGGATGGGTGTAAAATGTTAAGGAAGCGTCAGAATTAGTTGATCTTTGAACCGTAACCGACGGCTGACGTCATACAAGATAAGGTACAGACTATCTATTTTGCGCGTTACGATAGACAGCGTTGTAGCGTAAACGGTAAGCACTTCGACTGTAAGTCCTTATAGATTCAGATAGTATCGGGTTCAAACCACCTGGCCTTCAGCGATTTTTTGTGATTGTTTTTTCTTATTATAATTAACTACTTTTGGTGTTTTTTTTTCTTTTTGTAATTTATTACTTTTTGTTTTTTTTTTTCTTTCTGTAATTTATTATTTTTTGTGATTATTTTTTCTTTTCATAATTTATTAATTTCTTCTGAAAGAAAATTAGCAGAAAATAAGTGATAGGTTCTAGAATTAGCGCTATATTATAGGTATGGTATGGTATGTTCTTTTTTATCTTTTTCTATGTATATAACGAAGAAAGAAAAAAAGAAAATGTTTTCACTTCTGCCGGCACTCCCAGAGTGCAACCCGTTTTTTTTATATTTTAACCTTATAGCGCTAAATTCAGTTACATTCAAAGCTTGCACATTGGTGGCTGAGATCTGCTCTCCTACATCTTCTTTGGTCAGTTTGGTTGATTTCACAGAGGCATCTGTCGTCAATAGGGTATTTGACAAATTTTGGAAAACCATTTTAAATTATTCCTTAGCATATAATATGCACACTACATCGATATTTCAAAAAAATATCAACGGATTTTAACAAAAAATCGATGTTAAAGTTTAAATTTTCAAAAACGCGCGAAAAACGCTGTCACCGTGTATGGAGCCGATTACGTGACGTCACACATTTTTTATAACCTTAAAGCAGTGAAGTCAAAGTAAATAATATAGTTTTTCTTCAAACTTTGTGAATAAAATGGTGTTTAAATGGTGTGTAGTTGCACAATGTACAAATATGTCTATAAATAATCCACAAAAACTGTTTGTTTCTGTTCTGTTCTGTCACAAAGCCGTGTTTACTTGCGTCTGACGTCAGCAGTGCTGTGATCGATCACAGAACGTTTTCGTCACAGATAAAAATTCGAAAAAACATTAGATATTTTTAAGCGAATTCTCAAAAAATATGCTTATTTTAGTTTAATTTATAGTTTTAAATGTCTTGTTACGCTATTATCTGATAGGATGACCATTATTTGTAGTATTTTTTTAATGTTGTCAAATACCCCATTATTACCCTTTATCGTGCGGAAATCCTCACGGATACCACTCTTGAGCCATCATGGTAGCTATATCGAACTTGATCCGACAAAAGCCACTCCCCGTGTCAGGTCACAATTACCCGAGTTTAAGTTTAACCAATAAAGCACCCAGGCTGTCCCTGGGAGATCTCCGGTTTCTAGATGTTTTGAGTTTGAACATATTAGGTACATATACTCAATATGTTCAATCTCAAAAAGTCTTGAAATGGCTCTGTATGTTCTTTTGAGAATAAATATTTCAAAACTTATTTGATGTATTACATTTTATACAGATAGTTTTGTGTTTAATATTATTTGAAAAAGTATTATCTAACAGTCCCTATCGAAATATGTATGCATAATATGGGTAGAGAACACAGGGCGTATAAACCGTTGATGCTTGTACTGTAAACTACAAACACATATCCCAAATCAACTACTTTGAAATAATAAAAAAAAATTCTAAAAAAATTATTTTATTTACCAATTCTTATTGTAAACACTGATGTCCAAACATTATTTACAAGTTTTTAGTGAATTAAAATTAGCACCTTAATTTAGACCTAACTTAAAAAGTAAATCACAGCAGATCGCTAACAGTCATGTGTAAAAAATACTTAAAGAATCCAATATATTTCGTAAATTAATAGAATAGTGACTAAGCGAACGGAACACAAGCAATTCAGCTTTAGTCCAACTAAGCAAAATTGGGGTTACCGGGAACTAGCAGTTTCACTTAGGTACTAATACCTAAAGTAATGTAAAACTACCTTCCAATGTCGACATAACTAACAAAAATAAATTCATATGTAATTATACTAGTACCTTTTTCTCACTATTTCGATCACAAGTAAACGCAGTTTCATATACAACTTGTCAAATCTCAGTTAAGATTACTAACTTAGATTAATGATAATTTTTTCAATGCATAAAGCATTTGCTAGTATCGTAGCGGGTCGAAAGAATATTTCTGCCTACCCCGAGATAGAAACACTGATTATAATACATATATATGACTTATACTTAACACTTTACAGTAACACTATTACAACAATTCGAGGTACAATAACAGAAAATGTTTCATCGTGCGGTATTATCGACTTAATAAATTAAACCAGATGCTATATCACAAATCTCATTAGCTCTCAAAGCCTTTAATAACCTTTAAATAATAACAAAAACAACATTAAAAATATATCTTGACCTTTGATAATAAAATTACAGAAATGAATATTTTAATATTTCCATCGATAGTTGATATCGTTAAAAAATATCCCATTCTAGGTTAAACAAATTACGTTAAAAACAATTTGAAGATCAATATCAATATCAGTATACAATATAAAGTACTTTTGTTTTGTTTGTGAGGTTTTTGTTGCTCTTTGTATTCATTAACATTCAATCACTTTCGTCACTGCCTGTACTTAAAGACTAATATAGTAAAATTTGGTTGCTGCACATTCATTACACAATTCTTGATACTTGTAAAGCCGCATTTATATTTGTCTGACGTGCCATGTCGTGACGCGTCACAAACATATCGGTTTCATATATTTTATATGTTTGCGTCCAGTGTGTTGTGAGGGCTTGTGTTGTGCCACGTCCGAAGCGAGCAGAGCGACAGAGTATCACGACACAACGCGTCAGAGTCGCTTAAAAGTCCATTCAGACGGTGATAGTTTCTCGCACGCTACTATCACTAGCGATGTGTCACACGCTACTCACTATGTGACATAATTTTTTTATTGATATTTTAATTTTTTATTATTATAAAATTCTGTTTAGACGAACACTGAATATTTATTGTTAGAGCGAGCAGGTATTGTTTGTGCGATGGTTTAGACGAAGCACCTTTTTAACATACATACGTATAGTCACGCCTGTAAATCCCCGAAGGGGTAGACAGAGGTTTATTAAAACCCACGTTTCGCCAACTATGATTTTCAGCCCTATCGCTTAGTCGCCTTCTACGACACCCACAGGAAGAGCTGAGGTGGTACTTCTCTGCTCCACCACCACCTTTCCTTCCATAATATTTTCTTGCAAGCGAGGAACTCTCCCCGTCTAAATGGACCTTTAATCGATAACAATCACTCCATCGACATGTACCGTCGGCCACGGCGCCGGGACCTGCGTGATATCCACGACCTCCGAGACACTCATGATCTGCGTAGACGGAGATGGCGGCGAAGGTGGAGTTAGCGAGGTAAGCGGCGAGATGAATCGACTACGCGGTGAGATAAACTGACTAGACGGAGGTGGTGCCTAGACAAACAATAGAAGAATATTAAATTTAAAAAAAATTGCAAATAAGAACACCTTTAATGCCTCCGCTGCTCCATGCATATCACGCTTGCGGGGCAAATTATATAAACATATATTTACAAATAATACATTTAAAACATTATAATAATAATTGCACGAAACAAGCGCCCGCATGCGTGCACACGCAACACACAGCGCAGGCCCTTAGAAATGTTGAGTAAAACAACCACAAACTGTAATACCAAGATGAAGTGCCATTAAACCTCGTTTTTTATGAATATTTTTGGCTTGATTACAAGACCTTTAAGCCATGCTTTCATTTGTTGATGATAATGAGAAAGAGTTGATGTAAATGATGATGAGTGCTGCCTCAGTAAAGTTGTGGGGACTTTACTAAAAGTTCTCTAGGGAGATTCGGAACGAACACAAAATGTCACAATTCACTGTAATATTCTATACTTTCCTACACTTCTATGAGTTGTCCATGGCGTTATGTCTAAAATCCACCATTTTTATACATAAAAACTCGAATTCACACGAGTTTTGGAAAATAAAATGCGTCCGTATGCCCCCGTCCCTAACACCAAGTTCCTGCCAAAAACCTAAACCTCGTTGGTATGAGAACTAGTGTTGCCAAACTACCAAATGTGTGACCCAAATATAAATTAAAAATAGAATGTACGCTTTGAGCAGTGTTCATCAATTTGATAGTAACCAGTCGTACTTTTTTTATTTACAGTCATACCAACCGTGTTCATTATGCAATATAACCTCCATGAAATGATGTTGACCATAGGAGACAAAAAGAAAACCTATTTTTATTGCGGTAAGGGAATAAGGGAGCATTACAAAAAAATATTAATTTAAAACATTGTGATACTTAAATGGGAGGTGCACTTCTTCTTGATGTTACATTCTGTGACGACACACACATATACATGAAGGAGGAAATGAAAAAAAGAGTGTCTCTGCACTTTTTCATTTTAAAATAAAAACAAGTATTTTATGACAGACTTGTGATATTTTTATTGTATTTCAAAGAAGACATGTTCCGATTAAGTGTGGAATAAAATATCCGGCAAATATCCGATGACAAGCCAAAACTCTTTTCATGAAATTTTCCATGAATTTTGCACAGAGATGTGGCTGTATCTCACCGATGACGCGTTGGATTCGGGCTCGGGAATTGTATCGGGTTTATTTGCATAAACCCGAGATTTCACAAAACCCCAAAGAAAACAATCGCACGGTATTAAATCGCACGATCTTGGTGGCCAGTTGACATCAGAATTTCGTGAGATAATGTGTTCTGGAAATCGTTGCTGCAAGAAGTCGACTGTTTCATACGCGGTGTGGCAGGTTGCGCCGTCCTGCTGAAACCACATGTTATCCAGATTCATGCCGTCCAGTTGAGGCCAACCACTCTTCAAATGGTTGATACATTAGGTGCACTTTCTCGGCTGAATATTTGGCGAAATTTGCGAGCGGTTTTAGCGTAACACTTTCCCCATTTTTGTAATGAGTTTTCACAATTATAACGCGTTGTTTCTACGAAAAGCGCTCTATTTTTAATCATCGGAATAAACAGAGGGGACAGCTGTCCATTTTCAGAGTTACCACAAGCATGAAATAATAACTCTAATTTTAAAAAGTGCTCTCTTACTGTGACACCTTTTATAAGGGACAGAGGAAAAGGTAAAACGGAAGGAACAATACAAAGCCTACACCCATATTGCAGTGATTGCATAAATATCACAAAATAGTTCAAACATATAGAAATAGTAAGAAGGTATGGCCACCATACTTAACTGAACACACATAACACTGAAATAAATCACTCGATTGAACTTTCAATATATACTGGTATTCCACTAGAATTCCCCATTGAAATCCCACTACGATCCTAAAATAAAATAATAAAAAAAACTAAAATTATCACTTCCATGGTGAAACATTGGTTTTTTTACACACACTTTCAGTTATGCACGATTACATGCTATTATAGCGGCTGTGATATTACCGTGTGACTGCAAGTACGGTAATAATCAATTCAAATAATTATATTTCATAAAGTAAACTTTAAGAAGAGATGTTCGATTTACAGAGGTTGTAACTGATTACTGAGTATTATTATTTACCAAACCGACACGATTTAGTTTCCGCAAGTAATGAGCGCGAAAGCTTGCGGCGAATGCACGTGCGGTACTTTTAAACTGTTCCGCGGTTTCCGCAAACATCAGACATTTGCCATTCGTTTTTATTAGAGCAATGTTTAAAATAGTCGACTGTGAGTTTACATTAAGATATCACAACACTAACATTACTTAACTAACAACTCGCATAAGTCAAAGATAAATCCCATTTCACTAAGTTTTATGGTGTTTTGGCGACCCTAACTAAAGATGATTAACGTCACTTCCTCTTGATAAACACTTTTTTACAGTCTTTTACATTTTTACACTTCTAGTAATTATATCGGTTGAAAGGCAAAAGGATATAAGTGACAATTAAAACACTTTTCGGTGTTTATCATGTTATTTGGAATTCCACAAAATAGGGTAGTGTCCTGAGTCAACGGATCAGCACCAATACTGCTTGATGTCGTAGTTTTTACTCAACAAATATGTATAGTAAACTAAGATGTTGCCTAACTAAACTGTAACTATGACTTTTCATTATTTAAATTCCCAAAATAGGTCAAATTAATAACATTTAGATTCCTTATTAAATTTCAAATCAATCTTATTAAACACTGTACATATTTAAACGCAACATGGACTGAGATGAATGGTAAGTAACGTAACGGTAACGATAATATGAAAAATAAATAGGACACAACCCTATTTCATGCGTTTTTTTATTGGGCAACTAGCTGACCAGGCAAACTTCGTACTGCTTCAGAATCAATAAAAAAAAGTAATTTCCCATATTTTCTCAGGGAAAGTCCCTGGACATCCACAAATATTTCAAGCCTTAAATAAGCCAAATCGGTTCAGCCGTTCTCAAGTTTTAGCGAGACTAACAGAATTGCAATTCATTTTTATATACAAGAGAAGATACAATTACAACATCTCTGTGTACATGCTCTGTGATTAGGCCGATTGTGGACGACTGTCTAGCCACCACGATCAACCATTTAGTCACCGCGATTGATCATTTAGTCACTGCGCTCGACCATTCAGCCATCGCTATCAACAATTTAGTCATAGTGATCGACCATTAAGCCACTGCGATCGACTGTTTAGTCACCCCTAATATACACCCTTTTATAGTCATAGGGTAGGCAGAGGTGTATTAATACCTCCATTTCGCACATTTCATAGTCTTGTCGGATAAAAAGATTTACGGTCGACCGCTGTGGTTCAACAGTCGACCGCGGTGGTTAAACGGTCGACCGCGGTGGCTAAACGGTCGATGGCGGTGGCTAAACGATCGATGGCGGTGGCTAACCGGTCGACCGCGGTGGCTAAACGGTCGATGGCGGTGGCTAAACGGTCGACCGCGGTGGCCAAAACGGTCGATCGTGGTGGCCAAACGGTCGATCGTGGTGGCCAAACGGTCGATCGCGGTGGCTAAACGGTCGATTGCGGTGGCTAAACGGTCGATGGCGGTGGCTAAACGGTCGACCGCGGTGGCCAAAACGGTCGATCGTGGTGGCCAAACGGTCGATCGTGGTGGCCAAACGGTCGATCGCGGTGGCTAAACGGTCGATTGCGGTGGCTAAACGGTCGACCGCGGTGGCTAAACGGTCGATCGAAACGACTACACACCGACTATACAGTACAAGAACAATAGGAACGTTACAAACCTTGTACTCGTTGGCCAGCAGGCAGTTGTCGCAGGCGGCGCGGCGCTCGGCCAGGCACAGCTCGCGCGGGAAGCGCTCGCCCAGGTAGGCCAGCACCTGCGCGCGCCGGCACTCCGTCACGCTCTCGCACACCTCCACCATGCGCAGCAGGTTCTCGGAGTGCACGCGCTTGGCCTCCGCTGTTGTGTTGCGGTCCACTGCACAGACAAAAATCTTTTTAAATCGATAAAGTCAATATCCAGGAAAGAACTGGACGTCCCTTTCTATGGTCTAAAAACGAAGTTGACAAATTATTGTAGCATCCATTCCGTTTAGAATTTTCGAGAAATGGCTCCAGGTCATAAAAGGATTTGACTGCGACGCATTTTTGGGTAGTAGCCCTCTACGTACTGATTGACTTGGTCTTTGGGGTCTCATAGTACCTGGAAAATACTAAGGTAAGATATCCGAATGCTCACAGTCCATGAGTCGCCGGTGCCTCACGACGTCGGCGTACGAGTAGTAGAGCAGGCACGAGGCCGGCTCGCCGTCGCGGCCGGCGCGGCCCGCCTCCTGGTAGTAGCCCTCCACGGACTTGGGCAGCGAGTGGTGCACCACGTAGCGCACGTCCGCCTTGTCCACGCCCATGCCGAACGCGATTGTCGCGCAGATCTAAATATTATAAAGTATTCTATCGGGTGCTTATTTCCGTCGCCCCTCTCTGTGTTTGCTACGAGCGCGTGACAGCAAACACAGCGAGGAGGCGGCCAAGCCAGCGACCATGATTACAGGCGTGGCTTTAGTACGTGAAATATTCGGCCATCGACATAGAATGAAGCAGTTTTGCTAATGACCGGTAGATTGAAAATAAAGAAGTAGGCGGGATCTAACCCCTCGCCACACTATCCTCACCCCTACAAGACCCCATAAGTTTTCTTTCATAGAAAAGAAATCTAATTACAACACCTTCTCTCTGTGTTTGCTCAGTGGACATGATTATATGAGTGTGCTACGACGTGGGTATAATCCTGCTCAATTTTGTTTTTTCTACATAGGGACAAAATAAACTTAACCTAATGTACTGCTAAAGCTACTAGAACTTGTGCCCAGTACAAGCGATTCTCACTTCAGTACATAGATATTACAAATCTTATAAATGGAAAAAGAAAATATAATTTACTCCATTCGGTTAGGTACTTAACTAAAGATAAACATGCAACTAGGCTAATTAACTTGACTATGTAGTAGTTCAATTTCGATTTTTAGTCTTTAAAATGAGTTTCGAAACTATAAAATATAAATAAACTGAGTCATTAAATAAAATAATTTAAAGAGACACATCAAGATAATTTTTCTCCAGTGAGATTGAGAGAAGATTGTTAACGTTTAGTTAAGTAGATAAACGAATGAAGGTATTTACTAACACGTACCACTTTAAACCTGTCAGCGACCCAGCCAGCCTGCACCTCTGCCCTCTTCTTGTCAGTCAGCCCCGCGTGGTAGGGCGCCGCCTGAATACCTACTTTCCGCAAGTCGTCGGACAAAGTTTCGCACTCCTTTCGGGATAGGCAGTATACTATGCCTGATTGTCTGTGGAAATATATTATCACTTGAGTAATTATTGTCATTACAATTTTCTGTGTAAAGTTTCTGAAAAGCCCTTTTGCAGCTGTAGGAGAATGGACAAAACCGCGGCGGTAGCATACAGTGTAGGAGTCGGCTCTACGATCGAGAGGTCCTAAAATCGAATCCTTGTCATTACACTACCGACGGGAACCCACTCGTAACACAAGCAGACACAGAATAAAATATATACCTATTAGCCAAATTTGGTCAACACATAGCTGTTCAATTCTCCCTTCTTTCAACGTGACATTAACAAAATGTTACACTCAGTGGTGGGGGAGTAACCTAATCCCCATGCTCTCCCGCTAACTATCAGGTAGTCAGTTGAAAATATTTTTTAAAAAATTACAAGAAAGCGAAAAAAACATGAAAAATAACTAACCTGAAAAACTTCTCTTTAATCATTGTAGCGATATCATGATTGACACTTTTGACTCTCTTCTCCAATATCCTGTAAGCCAGGTTGGGTCTATTGAAGCTGCACAGGAACCACTTGCAACGTTTGACCTTCAGCTGATGGAGAATATCCATTCTGACCCGGGGGGTGGCCGTGGCCGTCAGAGCCATAATATTGGTTTTAGGGTAACGTTCTCTGAGCACTGAAAGACGCTTGTAGTCTGGTCGGAAGTCGTGACCCCATTGGGATACGCAGTGCGCTTCGTCTATTACAAACCTGAGAATAAAGAGTATGATTTTGGTGTGAAGTTGAGCAAACACAGAGAGGAGGTGCTGTTAGTACATTTCCCTATGAAGAACACATACGCAGTTACGAGAGAATTGCCTTGCGTTAAAATATGGTCATTATACCTTTTGAATATTGAGAAAATCATCCCGTATACCGGAGCTGGTGGGGTGGTTATGTCAAACCCGAACCGACTAATACCGCACGCCATCTTGGTCATCAATTGCAGAGGGTGAGGTTACCTATCGCCTACACTCCGGCTGAAGGTTATTATCATACCTAGCGATCTTGTCCCTCGAATACAACGAGTCGAGTATTGTCTGCAGCTTGTGCGACACGCTGATCTTCTCGGGCGTCACGTACAGCAGCTTGAGCAGCGGCTCGCGCAGCGACAGCTTGTGGTAGATCTCGTCGCACTCTTGCGCGCTCACGTCGCCCGACAGGTGCGCCGCGGGGATCTACACAAATATAACAATGGTATGAATACGGAAGAAATATGTTCACTTTTTATTAAACTGAGTAGCATCAGGTGGGAAGCGTACTAGGTTGCTACGTCTGCGGAAAATTCGTCGAAAAACAATTCTTCGAGAACAATTCACCGAAAACACAATTCACCTAATCGAAATCCGCGCGCCCCGGCACGGATAGATATAGGTTAGAAGAGTATATGGCGGAGGTCTCGCAAAGGCCTGCGCCATTTACCCTTCATGTTAGGTTTCTTGTCTTAACGCAAAAAGAAATAGGAGTCCCGTGAAGCGGGGCTCGTCGACATTGCTCAATTGTGATTCGGTGAATTGTGATTCGGTGAATTGTGTTTTGGGTGAATTGTGATTCGGTGAATTGTTTTCGACGAATTTTCCACAAATCAGGTTACTACCGTAGTAATATATAAAAGAACAAAGTAACACAACAAAACATTCGGGTATTTAAACACATAACTTCTCACAAAACACGGAGCCTTAACCCAGCAGTGGAATCAAGTGGGCTGAATGAAAAAAAACATATGGCACAGAGCTACGAAATATCCACCTGTTACGTGGTTCTGCGCACACCCACATCTTACAAATATGTTAAACGCTAAAGAAGAATGGATGGATGGATTTTACTCTTTCGCGTAAAAACTACAGAATGGATTTTAATAAAACTTTACAATAATACAGCTTATACGTAAGAATGACACATAAGCTACAATTTATAACAATGAACCGATATTATAACGATAACCTACATCCACGCGGGCAGAGCCGCAGGCACAAGCTAGTGTTTAATACTTACATCAAGCGACAGTAGCTTGTTGACCTGGTCTAGAATGAGCGACTTCAGCGGCGATATGACGATCGTGACTCCCGGCGTCAGTATGGCCGGCAACTGGTAGCACAGAGACTTGCCTGCGCAGGGAAACACGGATTAATTCATTTTTTGGTGCGATTCGTACTTTTCGTAGATTATATTTTGTTTTTGTGAGTCTCTTAACATTTGTATAAATGGCTAGTGTTTAAATTTAGATACCAAACGTAACATCAGCTAGCTGCAGTTAAAACTCGGCAAAATTAATCCAGCCAATTCAGAGATTACACGAAACAAACAGGAGGATAGACAAAAATTTCAAAAATTGTTTTGTTAAGCATCACAGATATTCACATAAACTAAAAAAAAGTTTTTTTTTAATCTGTGACTTTAACATAACAAACAGACACTTTAATTTTATTTATTTGTATAGCTTCAGCATATCGCTATGGTGTACCAAGATTAGATTAGCTATAGTACTGATACTGTTACATAATAGTACACAGTATTGACTAAGTACATGTATAATTTTTGATACTGTCCTAAGTTTAAAAAACCACTTTTTATCGGTGTCTATCGCAATTTCTTCAGTGTTGTTTACATTTAACCCGATGTTGACTCCGCCGGCTATAGCTGCTGGCAATAATACCCTAATTTTTTATTTTGCCTATGCCTAATTTCAGAACAGAAATTAATGCAAAATAGTATTCTACAGTCTGTTTTTTAATTTCAGATAGTAAAATGACATTACCTGTGTTGCCGGCTTATTGCAATTAAAAAATAGTCATGTGCCACTAGTATCGAAAGTTGTCGATAAATTTGTAGGTTATTTTATAGTTAGCTTACATGGATAGTGTACGAAACTAAAAAAGCTTTGTAATTGTAACTTTTTGCATAAAATATAATAAAAATAAACCACTTGTATCTAGGCCACAAACAATGTCGATAGTTTCGAGCACGTCACTATGTACAGTCAACTACAAAGAGATGTATCCAATTTAATCTTACAAAATAATGTACCACTGCAAGTGCCACTATGAACTAACTAAAGATTGTGACAAACATGGTATCCACCGAACTTGACAGTAACATGTATGCGCCTAAGCGCAATAATTATGTATCCCACTCCATTTCCTGTGATATGTACACTTACAATCTTAATAGAAAATGTATCCAAATACTGTGAAAGAAAATTGTATACATTTAATGTTCCAAAGAAATGTAACCATAGTAAAAAGGATGTACGAATTTCGAAGTGCTACCAAAAACAAAAAAGGTTCTTGTCTAAAACATTCATTTAAAAATAAATTCATTACAAACACATTTATAGAGTTTGACTTATCTTAAATCCTATCGAAAACCTATGGAGATTGATGGTACAGAATTGGGATTCGACAGATATAAGGAATGTACAAAATTTAAAAGAACATGTGTACTATCTATGGGACACGTGTCGCGGATGCAATTTTTGTAAAAAATGCGTTCAGTCTATGCGTAACCGGCTAGAATCCGTTATACAAGCTGAAGGTGGTTATACTAAATTTTAAATTGACCTTAAACCGAGTATAATTATAAGTTTCAACGTTTATTTAAAGAGATATATTTGTTGTTTTTGTCATCTTACAACTTAAGTTATTTACTAATAAAAATAAATGATAACAGCCTTTTTTCTTTTATCCGTCATCCAATACATGTGTTAGGAATAATATTTTGCCATCGGTTTCATTCGGAAAAGTTCGTATTTACTGTAGGACCATCGCGATGCGTCAAATACAAATTCTGTCTTCCGTGGTCAAATCTTTTGTATTGCAATTATGTCAATAATAGGAACATTAAATTTTCTTTGACAGTATTTGGATAGATTTTTAATTAAGATTGTAAGTGTACATATCACAGGAAATGTAGTGGGATACATAATTATTGCGCTTTACGCGCATACATTTTACTGTCAAGTTCGGTGGATATTATGTTTGTCACAATCTTTGGTTAGTTCATAGTGACACTCGCAGGGGTACATCATTATGTAAGATTAAATTGGATACATATCTTTGTAGTTGACTGTACTATACTCCGCACGCCGAATGATGATCCGTATGACGTTTCAACTGACAGTTGTATTAGTTATGCGAAACAATTTCGATAAAATACTGTTTTTTCAGGCAAATGTCATGTCATTCAGCCAGGTCATTCAACATAATAAGCAATATTTATTTATTTTGAAAAAAAGACTACGCGCATTGATGGACATAAAACACTAGATAAAAAAGTAACAGCCTTATTTTATGTTACTATACTTTAATTTTTATTAAAATTGCATAATTTAAAGAATTTAAAATTCTTTTTGAATTGAATTTTAAAGAATTCATAATTAGCTGGCAATTATGGATTACATGGAAAAGTATTTAAAAGGAGGCCATAGACCTACCGTATTTTTTTAATTCAGTCATGTCATGTCTTGTCAGTCTGTTTTGTCTTCTTGTCACACCACATCACATCGCGTCATACGAGTGCTCTAACGCCTTGTATGCGCCACGTCTTTCTTTGTTAGCTGAGTTTTGTTTCTGTTTCGCTGTTTGTTGCGGCAAATAAAATGATGGTTTTATTGGAAGAAGCTTGCGCTCAAGTGACAGCTGACGATTGGCGAAAAGTGGTCGAAAGAACGAAGAAAATTTGCTTACAAGACTGGGATCGAGATGTATAATACGACAATATCATTGACCAACCGTTAATAATAAACGTCACGGATAGCTGCAGTTCAGACTCAGATTTTGAAGATCCGATTGACCCTGTATCAGATTCAGATTGATATAAATAAAATACAAACTCAAAGCATTTGTTTTATATTTCCAACAAATTATCGATATTTTGTTTATCGATGTGTCCCTTCTTAGTCGATAACAGCTTGACGACGTAACTTTTGCAGCACGTACCATGTACATTTGCATTGAGTTTTTTTCTATTATTTCCGAACATTACGTAATAATTTCTTAATATTCATTTTTATAATTTACAATTGTACACAATTATGATTTTTTCGTCTTTTTAATGGACCTCTAAAGGATTTGATGTGATAGGACGTCAGTACAATGTTAAGCGCTAACGAACTGTCATAGGGATCAAGATTCAGCGTGCGGATTATAAAAGCTGGTATCATTAATTCAAAATTTGACTTTTGCAGTTGTACTATCTGAATTAAAAAAACGGACTTTAGTATGCTCTCGGTCACGTACCGCCTCCTGTCGGCATGAGGACGAAGCAATCGTGTCCGAGCAGCGTTGCGTTGATGACCTGCAGTTGGTTCGTGCGAAACGACTTCAAACCAAACTTCTCCCTAAAGATCTCTTGCATCAACGCTGAGTGAGGGTAGTCTGTGCCGTCGAATTCACCTGAAGTTTTAATGTTTTGGTAGTCATAATAGGCCTGGTGTAAGTAGAAACATTCCTTATTTTAATTATTAATAATAAATAAATATTGTGGGATATTAATATCAGATGTCTTGACTGCAACTTGAATTCAAACTTAATAGCTTCACCTGCAAACCTAGGCAAATTCAACTAACTGGGGCATAGTAGAATATTATATAATTCAACTAAGTTTATGTTATGCTAAGTGACAATAGATTTTTACATACATAATAATATACTAAGACAATCCTCCTCCCCCATAATAGGCTTTTTGACTAGGTCGTCGATTTTTTCCAATACTGCTTAATATGTTAGCTTTTTCTGAAGAAGTAAAATATTGCAAAACTAAACTGAAACTATTACTTTTCATTATTTGAAATTTCCAAAAAAAGTCAAAATATTAACAATAAATTCAGTTCAAATTTATAAGTTTTAAGATTCTTCATTGAATTTCAAATCACTTTTATTATGAACTATATATGTGTAAAGGCAACATAGACCGAGAAAAAGGCGATATTCTGTTGCACTCCATACATGGGCATTACGCGCAACCGGCGTGTGACGTCACAAGCCCGGACGATTTTGAGTGGAGCGGTTTTGAGCGGCACGAAAAATTGAATTTTCAAAATCAAATATCTTTAAAACTATTTGTCGTAAGAATATTTCAATTTTACGGTTATTATTATATTGTTATGAAGTGGTCATTTTTCGTGTTTCACTAGTCAAATAGCCTATTGAAAACACAGAGAGAACAAAAGTAGTGAACAAGTCTCTTGGCAAGCCTCTTCTACTAGTATTGCTACTACTTTTGAGGCATCTGCACATTGTCTAATCATCAGTGTATAAACCAAAATAATCTTACCTGTTATGCCATCATTTTGCGTGCCTTCATGAAAATCACCGATTCCTTCGTATTTAGTTTTCTTTTCACTTACAATTGAATTTTCCATTAAGTTGAACACTTCCGGCTCATTCCTTAAATCCTCAAGGTTATCTTCGAAATCCTCTATTCTATATTCTGGCCAACCTTCATCATCTACTACTATCTCCTTGTTATTTACTACCTCCACATTACTGGTACTAGCAACAGAATCACTGACGTTTATAATACTTGTAGAAGCTTCTGGAAGGTTATCTGTTTCATCGTACAAATCTTCGTCTAACTGAAAATCTATTTCATCTTCAGGATTGAATTCTTCTACAGTTTCGCTGAATGATTCAGGGCTAGGTCTATTCATATTCATAAGAGAACTCTTATTGAGCTGTGGAGGTTGAAATTCTACAGAACTATTCGCAACTGGAGCACATTTAGGTATTTCATTCTGTTGCAATGGTTTCAATCCTTCTTGTAATTTCTTTATTCTTTCCGCGGTAGATGATTGTATATCATCTTTTGGTGTAGGTGTACTTTCTTCCATAGCAAGTCTTGATGGTCTTTTGAAAACAAACTTTCCTTTACTTTTATTAGTTTCTGTTCCTGCATTTTCATTTTCTGCATCTACGCAACTTGTTTCTAGTTTAGACGTATCATTTAGTGGAGAAAACCCATCAAAAGATAAAGATTTCTTAGACATTACTTGAGAATTCGTAGATTTTATCTGTTCATTTCTAGTTAAAAGATCTGGAGTCGATGTTTCTGGATTACTGGTTCTATTTCCTTTTATTTCCGTTACTCTCTTATTAACAATTGCACTGCTTTCAAGATCAAAATCGTCTAGATCATCTTCGTGATTGACAAGTAAGGAAGAACTACCACTATTACTTAATAATCTATCTCCATTACAAAATTGATTTTCCTTTTGTGATGTGTTGATAGATTTGTTTTCTAAAACTGCTTTTAATTTACATTTGAATTGTTTGACCTTAGCATATACTTTTTTATCATATCCAGGTAACTTTTCTTTTATAAATTCTGGCACTCTTTCAAAGGCATTATATATTTTCTCTAGTAGCTCTATATAAATATCCTTACATTGTTCGTTTTCTATGTCATCTAATGTTGAGTCCTAAGTATAAAAAGAAATTTTATTAAAAATCTTTATTTTTGTATGTAAAAACAGAAAATGAATTAGTATAATAGTAATGTTGAAGTTGTTTAAGTTATTTGCCTACCACACACACAAGCTTCACCACAGTGTCGCCCTCACAAGCAAAAATAATACAGTGTCATGTTGTTCTTCTTACAAATGTGTGGTAGGCCCATTAAAGTAGTAAGTTTAACTATAGCATTTTTTTTAGATTTGTTTTGGAAATTAACCTCAAAATGTATAAGGACTAATAGCTCCTATACACGCTGGTCGACCGATGCCGAGCGATGGCCAACGCCATTGTGTAGACAGCCTATTTGCCTTGTCTGGTTATCGTTTGGTGTTGCTCGCCTAGTTGGCCTAGTGAAGCCAACGTGTATAGAGCTCAAAATACACACCTTATTCTTTTTCATAGCTGGATGTTTGGCCAGTTTGATCAAGAAATCAGATAGTGAATGGTCCAATTTTATGTTCTTTAGTTTTTCCTTCTCAGTTTTGGCGCCTTTCTCTAGTGGTTTTAATATATCATTCTTTTTAGAAGACACATTCTTGTTCTTTGGTGGGCTTGGGGTTGGACTTATCCTAATAGATTTGTTTGATTTATTTGGTGATGGGGTTTTAATATTTCTAGTAAATGCCGTTGGAAAATCTTGAATGTCATCCTGTAATATTAAATTTTTAATAATAACACATATATTTTAAAAATCTGTGTGTATATCAATATTCGTGAATATTAATTCAAATATCGGTGAATATTAATTCAAATATCATTAGTGCTTCCGAAAAATTATGGCTTATATGGCCTTATGATTGACAAGTTAGGTTTTAAATCTAAGACATGGCATTATTGACATGCAGCCACATAGAACTGACTGAACACAAGTACGTAGTCTTTAGGTCTTTAGGCTTTCATGACCGGTGTTGCATGTAGAATATACTGCTACCGGGCTGTTTGGCCATGATCCATATAATACGTGGTTCATATGGACCACGGGCAAACAGCCAGAAAGCAGTATATTCTACATACAAATTATTCTTATTAATTTCCAGAATAACAATAAAAATTATGCCAATATAGAGTTAGCAGCATACAATCCTCAAAAGTCAAATTCATAAAGTACATCACTCACCACCTCCATAGCGAACATGTCACTACTTCTGTCATCCACACTGCTGTTAGTGGTGCCCTGGGCAGACACTGCATTGTTAAATATCCGATGACTTGGCAGTACACTAGGCGACTCCTGTATACTATTGCAGCGGTTACTCTAAAAAGTAGGAAAATGAAAATAAGATTTATATGTATAAAAGTAATGATAGGTAAATTTTAACAAGACCCATACATGCATCCCATTCAAATCATTATAAAGATCGGAAGATTAGTGGTTACGGAGTCAGCCTTATGATCGAGAGGGCCCGGGTTCGAATCCTAGCGATTACACTACCAACGTGAACCCACTCCTGGCACAAGCAATTTAGCTTAGTTGGAGGGGTTAGAGGGAATATCAGTAATTTCAATCATTTTGGTTGCTGGTAATGATTTAAAAAAAAAAATGGTGGGAGGCTGGGCATGGTGAGATAAAGCAATCTTAGTCTTAATCCTAGTTGAATTCTTAGTTGAAAAAAATTCAATTAAGTAACCTTTTTAAAGCGCGCCTGTAATGAACAGTAATTCCTCACATAAATTAATCGTGAGCTCACAAAGTTGAAGTTAGATGATAAAATAAATAAAAATTTAATCATAACTTACATCTACAATTGGAAGTTGATGATTGTCTGTGTCTTTTTTTAATGGTGGTGTCCCTGAAATATTGAGAGTGATAAATCAATAGAAGTAATGCAATCTAAATAACAATTGTTAACATTTTTCACATCATGTGATCATCAATGATTGTAATTAAAAAAATACATAATGACCCACAAATAACAAAAATAGGTTACTCAAATTATTACATAATCAACTTTGCCTCACAAATTGAGCTTCCTCTGTGCTTTTTCCTAGAAACATAATTATTTCTCCTTGAGACATAATTAGTTCTTCTTGAAATATAATTAGTACTCCTTGAAAAAATAATAATACTCTTTAAAACAATATTATTACTCCTTGAAACCAGACTTTTAGTAAGTTAGAGTGCACCATTGCCACATTGTTTTTTTTGATAGTATTTATCTCTTAACTAATATTACATTAAAACTGTAACCATTCAATTCTTTCCTTTATCCCTAATATTGAATAATACATCTTCTTCATCTTTTTTTTTTTAACTGTGGAACCTCCCACGGGCTTCACCCCATCGGTCCCGACGATGGGGTGGGCGTGTCGGAATAGGACCGACTAAAACCACACGGTGTCCTTCCCAAGTGTCCAATGCCGGGCACCCCGGGTAAGCCCTCGAAAGGATAACCCCAGGATTACCGGCGGAGTTGGCAGGCGTGTGTAGGACACACATGACGGCGAGTCGGCCAACTGCCGTCCTCAGGCCCCGATCATGGAGGTCGGTAGTCCCGGGCGTAGATGAGTCTGCGGCGTCCACGCCGCAGACTACGGAACTCAGGGGCAGGGTTCTCTCCCGCTCCCTCTCCGCCGCCTCTTTCGCGCGGATTACCTGCTCGCAGAAAGCGGCGGCGGCGTGCCACTTGCTCCCGTCGGAGACCACGGCCCTAACCATGGTCTCCAAAGAAAGAACGTCCACGCCCAGGACCGCAACGAGATCCCGGCGTTGACTCGCCCACGCAGGGCACTCCACCAACGTGTGGAGCGCCGTGTCTTCGCCAGGATCGTCGCAGTGCTGGCACTACGGCGTTGTCTCCCAGTGGATGCGCCATAGATACCTACTGAAGCAACCGTGCCCGGTAAGTATCTGGCACATCCGGTAAGAGGTAACCGTGGTGCCTCTCCAACCACTCCTTCATGATCGGTCTCACCGCCGCAATGGTGGTTTCTTCCCACCTTGGATGCTCTAGTCGCACCTGCCATATCTCCATGAGTTTCCGGCGGAGCTGAGACCGCTGAGCCCTGATTTTCGGGGTTCCGGCCTATGGCCCCGCTCCAGCGCCTCCTTGCGCCACTGGTACAGCAACGCAAGGGCTCTCGCTTCCAGGTCCCATGGAGGGGTCCCAGCTAGGAGACATGCCACCTCGACAGAGATCGTGCGATACCCTCTGACCACTCTGACGGCCATCGCTTTTAATTGGCTGTTTAATACAGCCACGTTGGTCAGTCTCCGCCCATACGGGAGCCCCGTACAGGGCCATGCTTCGCACGATCCCCAGGTCAATAAGTTATGCTCACACCCTCGAACATCGGCCCGCGCAGCACCCAGTCGTATCCGATGTTCCACAGGAGTGGCCCTAGGACCGACCCCTGCGGAACACGATACTTCTCGCCGCCCTGGCCCTCGCCAGCTCGGGTAAACTATGACGCTCTCGGATAGGTATGCCTCGACAATGCGGCGGAGGTAACGTGGCACTTCGTGATACGCAAGAGCCTCCCTAACGCAGCTCCAGGGTAGGGTGTTGAAAGCGTTGGCAATGTCGAGAGACACCGCCACCACCACCCCACATCGCGAGACTTCTTCCGCCAGGCAGCTAACGCGCATGATCGCTTCAACGGTGCAGCGCCCCCGGCGGAAACCGAACTGGTTGTCCGCCAGATCTGGCCCCACGTTCGTGAGATGCTCGACGAGGCGCTCTGCAATAATCCGCTCAAAGAGCTTGCACACCTCGTCGAGCAACACGATCGGCCGGTATTCGGTTGATCCGCCGGCCGCCCATCCTTCCGGTTAAGGACCAGTTTTCCCGTCTTCCACGCAATTGGAAACTGGCCCCATTGCTGCATGCTCGGCCTGGGATGCCGTCGGGTCCGGGGAAAATGCATTTCCGAGCTTTAAGCCGGAGCACTGCTACCCTCAGTTCACTCTCCCTGACTTCGAGCACATCGCTCTCGCTATTATCAGCGTCAGGCGCCTGAGGCGGAGCCATTTGCGGAGGAACATGCTCCTCCGCTCTCGATGGGAACAAGGAGCTCAGGATGCCCTCCAGCCGCTCTGGCTTTAGGCTCTGGGTCAGTAGGGGCACCCTTGGGCGGATTTTACCCCTGACTGCAAGGTAAGGCCTTGTCCCCATGGGTCCTGCTCCAGAGTCTCCAACAGGTCTTCGCGGGCCCGCCGTTTGGCCTGTTTTATGGCATTCTGAAGGGTCCTCTTTGCCCCCTTGTACGCCTCATACAGCTCCGCCTCTCGGCCCATAATCTGGGCGGCTAAGCCTCCAGCGAAACCTGGTGTACCGGCGGCGAGCGGTCACGTACGCTGCTCACAGCTGTGCAATCTCCGCAGATCTTCTTCATCTTAGCGTTAAGTCCAGTCACATCCGAAACTTTTCAACTTGGAGTCTGGGGTCCGCCTTTGCTGATTTGCCTAAACCTAGATATCTTCTGTGAAGCGACTGCCACCTGACCTCCACAACTCAAAGGCGATCGAAGCATTGCAGCTAGACCAGTTGTTGCATTTTTCAAGGGCTCCAACTACCCGTAACGACTGCCATAGATGTTTGTATGACAACCAGGACCGATGGCTTAACATGTTCTCCGAGAAATGACATTGCAAACACCCATATTTCACCAATCATGATTTTCGGCCTCACGTAATAAGGGGCGAGCCTATTGCCGTCTAACAGGCATTTTGCCGTGGGCTGTGTGTGTCGGATGGAGGATAGCCCTATCCCTTAGTCGCCTTTTACGACACCCACAAAAAGAGCTGGAGTGGTCCTGTTCCACTCAACCGGGAATCAAATAATAATAAATAATAACTCGTAATAACTCACATGTCGCTGAACTTGTAGATTTGGATTTAAACACGAACTTTGACTTCTTTTCCAAGGGATTGTTTTGCAAATTTTCGTTGACACTATAAGAAAAATACAAGGGTTTTATTTATGGACTTGCTTGTAAATCAAAAAGTTTATAATTACATATAAAGAAAAGTTTACTGAATACCTGCTAGGTTTAGAACTAACAGAAGTTTTCGTAAGAAAGTTGAGCACTGATGTTTGTTTATTACAGGAAGACATAACGTTTTATTTATTTTACCGCCACAATAACTTTCTTGCACTTGATCTGCAGTAGGCCTTTCTTTCAAAAGGTTTAATTTTTAGTTTCAACATATTCCAATAGACAGAAAACAGCAAAGAGTATATAATAGTGAAAACAGCCCATTATAAAAACATTTCAAAGTAGCAATACTAGCAATCATAGATTATTATTACGTCAGTGGCTCAGACTAATAAGTTTTTTTTTTTTTGGTATTTCACTGCTACTTGGGCTTTGTGATAGTTGAGTTGGGTAACATTAGACGTGATTGCTAATCTGAAGCAGTAATTATAATTTGAATTATAATTAGCTAAATTTGTTACTAACACTAGTATTAAGATTATTGTGACTAACACATTATGGATCCTGGTCCGAAATAAATGATTTTATTATTATTTTATTATTATTATTATGATTAAGATTGGTTTCAATTACTGCAATTCCACCTGTAATAAATTGCAGTTTTAGGTATTGTCTAGATTTGTCGTATTTCACAGGCGATTTTGTGGTTTTATTCCATGGATACTGCAGCGTCTGCAATGCCTGTTATCCCGGCTTTCAACTTTGACTCGAAAAGAAAAACTCATCTCTATGGTTTAACCTAATTTTGACATACCTGACAGTTGGTTTATGTTCTCTTTGGTTCTTTCAGAATAAGTGACATTTGTTTCATTTGTTGTGAATGTGACTTTTTCAAATAAAATGTCTCTTCGTAAAGTTCTTTTCCTAACAAGAATTGCATGTTGTAGAGTTGCGGATTTACACACTAAAAATTTTACAAGACAGAAATTGTTGCTACTCACCGCAAACACACCTAGATTTTATTCTTCTGAAAAAATAGGTTAGTTTTTAATTTTACTTCTCCACCCGGTATACCATGGTACATGTACCTTTTGAACTAATTTACTACCTAAAAATGATGTACGAAAGTATCAGATTCTATTTTACTGTAGTACATAAAATTACGATAGAGATGAGCAATAAAATTTGATCGATTTTTGATACCATTCAATTCATTTTAACAAAGCGAAATCATATACTGAGCTGAGGCTGTTTATTATTCACTAGGTATTCTGACTGGCTCAAAACAGACAGAGAGAGACTGATTCACAGTATGATGTGTTGTAAGAGAGTGAATCTTCAACTCTTTGTATCACTCTCAGATTGCATTTTCTTTTCAGAACTACAAATTTAGTCTTAAAATAATCTTATATAAATTATACTTAGGAACAATTTATATATGAAATGGATAGTGATTTAAATAACATATAAAATAATTGTTTTAAATCAATTTTGATATACTCAATTATATTAGTTTTTTGAAATTTTTAAATTAAAAAGAATCTAAAATAAAATCTAATACCAAATTATACTTAGGAACAAGAAACTTTGTTTTGAACTTGTCAGTCTTTGCTAGTAAGTCATGTAAGGTTTGAAATTGCTGAAAAATCAAGAATATGATTCAAATTAAAGCATTGTTGTGAAACTTATCTATAATTATTAAATGAAATTTTAAAGCATTTAGCATGCTAACTATGCAAAACAATTAAGATTCTCCCTGAACCAATTTATTTTTTTCCTGTCTTAATGGACTGTTGCTGAATGCGGAGGATCATGCGAAACAGCACACATTGGGAGGGGCCTATGTCCAGCAGTTGATTGCAGTGGGCTAATTGATTGATTGATGAGCATGCTAAGTGCTTTAAAATTTCAATCAATTGTTTTGTCAGTCAATGTTTAAAAATTATTGTAAAACCATTCATTTGACATTAAAAAGATTGAATTGCTTTGTACAATTTTGAAAATATTTTTTTTTATTTCATTTGAAAATAAACAATTTTATTTAATTTAATTTCATAAATTGGTTCCAATAGTTCGTAAGAATGTCAAAATTCAGCTCAGTGGTCAGAGCTTTCTCCCTGTAATAGAATTTGTTTCATATGTTAATCAATTTATCTTTTGTAATTATCTTGTTCCTGCCTTCTGTTCCTTGTTTCTAGGATATAACAAAAATAATACTACATATTATAATACTTTTTTTTTTTTTTTTTTTTCAAATCAAATCATTTATTTTGCGGAATATGGGTTTACATGATGTCGTTATAATAAGTTGTGTCACCATACTCGACCGCCAAAGCGGCATGCAAATATAATTAAGGCAGCTATATAGCCTAACAGTTCCATGCAGTATTCTAACTATACAATTTAAATTTTTAAAGATATGAAATTTATTATTAATTGGTTACAGTGAAATATTTATTATTAATTATAACATAATCATACAATACTTAATACTTAAATGAATTGCTACTATTACAGATAAAAGAGATGAAAAAACTGAAAAAGTAGATATCCTAGGCAGATTTTTCCCACAGACTGCAGAAGAAACACAGGCTATTAAGAAGGAACAAGAAAGTTTTGAAAAGGAAAACAAAGAGAAAACAGAAGAAAATGAAAAGAGTTGGAGAAGGATGAAGATGGGGTAGGTGTTGGGAGTTGGGAGTTTCATTTTCTGCTTTTCTCACTTTGACACTTATTTTCTTTTAAAAGATTTTAATTTCAAATTTATTTAAACCAAGTGATCTGTATATACTAGTTTTGCAGTATTCGGTGGTGCCATGACAGTATTAGGCGGGTGCCTGGTGGTCGAAATGGGAGCTCCACGCCGCGGCGACGACGGCGAGCTTATCGAGGACGAGTTCTCACACATGCCGGTGGTGCTACAGTACCTTAGGCGCACTTGGAAAGAACTCACGTTTTATGAAAAGGTATGAGCAATCTAAAGCCATCTGTTGTCTTATGCACATCATACCAATCATAGCTATTTTTAAATAGATATGATATGCACGAAATTTGTTCCATATTATTTGCATGAAACAGGTGCCCACATGCAAGCAAATGCATGCATGCAGCAGCAGACAGTATAAAATTTGGCACTTATTATTTCAATCAATCAATCAGTAGACTATTGCAGTCCGTTAAGGGACATATGCCTCTCCCAATGTACGCTATTACTCCTGATCCTCCGGCTATAGCATCCAGTCTTGCCCAGCCATCTTCCGCTGAATCAGCAATCCACCTTTTTCTGAATATTCTTTGCCTAGGGGCGCAAGATAGTTTCTTTGTAAATTCATCTTGGCTGCACTATCTAGTGCAGCCAAGATGAATTTCGATGAATTTCGTGCCATCTGGCACTGACTGTATGTGGTGTCTTATTTAAAAAATTCTGCAGATGATAAAAGAGCCGTCCCGCGAGAAGTTACTGCCGGACCCTCTGCCCCCGCCGTACCAGCCCACCTACACCCTCGTATTGGAGTTCACCGACGTACTGGTACACCCTGACTGGTCCTATCAGACTGGATGGAGGTATGTGACCAAGATCGGGTCAGGGGGTAGTGTTTCATGTGCCATTTGGGCATATATTAAAGGGATAAAGAATGATTAACGCAATACAACGCCACCGTGTGCCGCCATCGCCGAAATCACCGGTGGGTATTGTATATACGCCTGGCCCCGACACTTTGTGATATGAATGTGTACACTGAGCACACATACTTTAGGAGCATATTTGAACCGTGTAAGCTCTATATATCTAGATAAATACAAGTTCCTTTCTTCGTTTTCTAGTTAACAACTTTTTTAGGGTTCCGTACCCACCGGGTAAAAACGGAACCCTATTACTAAGACTTTGCTGTCCGTCCCTCCGTTCGTCTGTCACCAGGCTGTATCTCAAGAACCATAATAGCTAGACAGTTAAAATTTTTACAGATTGTGTATTTCTGTTGCCGCTATAACAACAAATATTAAAAACAAATAATTATGATAATTTAGGGGGGCTCCCATACGAAAAATGTGATATTTTGCCCTTTTGCATGCCCATTTTCAGTCGCCGAGCTAGATCTCAAGAACCGTAATAGCTAGACAGTTGAAATTTGCAAAAAATATGGTTTTTTACTGTGGCTACAACAACAAATACTAAAAATAAAATAAAAATAATATTTAAGGGTATATAAACTACAAACTGCAAATTATTATCTTCACTTCTCCTGTATCCAAACAAAAATTTTACATAAAAATTCTTTTTTAAATCTTACATATATCTATCTATCGTATATATATAACTTTATAAAAAAGCTACCTATTCGCAGGTTCAAGAAGCGACCCGGTGTGGACCAATTCCTACAAACAGTGGCCAGCTCAAACTATGAAGTTGTGATTTTCACAACGGAGAACGCATTCATGATCTGGCCAGTACTGGACAAGTTGGACCCAGAGAACAAGTTCATCACATATCGGTTGTTCAGAGACTCCACGCATTTCATAGACGGAGTACATGTCAAGAACCTTGAGGGTCTTAACCGGGATCTTTCTAAGGTATTCATGGTCTTTGTATTGTATAGATTTTTATTATTTGTTTTATGCAAAATGGCTGTTCGAATCTGAATGGAATTTGGCACAGATATAGATTATGGTCTGAAATAGCACATAGGTTACTTCTGATTCCAGAAATCTTGTGGATCGTGGAAACAGGATCAGTAATTCACGCGGGCGTAGTCGCCGGCACAAGCTATTAATATAAAGACTACAGTTCGTAAAATATAGCTTGATACCTCTGACGTTTGTCAGAATGACATGTAATAGGTATGGGACGTCTTTAGTATTTTATCGATATTTATATAGAATGAGTTTATTAAAAAATACATTTTAACGATATTGAAAGAAAGAAAAAAGGAAATGAAAGATGAATTTGAAGGTATTTAAAAGTTTAATTGTCAAATGGTGTACAGCCGAGATCAACTTCAAAGTCAAATTCTGATTCATCACTGGAGCAGTCCTGTAGATTAATAATTAATTCTTGATCGCATATGTTGTCAAATTGAATATCGCGCTCCCAATCTTTTTGAATCACATTTTTTGTCTTCTCAACTACCTTTTTCCAATCATCAGCATTTACATGTACACAAGCTTCATGTAGTAATGTCAACATTTTGTTTGGTGTGAAAGGCGGTGCTACATTATGTCTGGCAGCGTAACCTAGAAAAAAAAGGTATCCGATCAAACAAAAAACCTACTAAATTCTTTGTAAGCTTTTTATGTATGTTTTTTTTAGATTATACGAACCTTTGACTTGAGCCCAGATTAGTTCTATTGCATTGTAATGGCAATGATATGGTGGTAAACGGATGACGGTGTGGCCCATTTCCTTTGCAATTTCGTCTATAATATATCTTGGAGTGGGGGGCTTATGAATGCTTACTAATCTTAGCAATTCTTTCTTGAGCATGCTGTTGTCGGCTTTTACTCCTTTGTTTTGCAGCCAAGTAATAATTTCAATTTTACGATTGCTTGTCGTAGGCGCCTTATCTTATTGTACTGAATGATACGGAGCGTTGTCCATCAGAATAAAATGTGGTTCACTCAAATTATTTAGAAGAGTTAGAAACCACTCCTTAAATTTTGTAAAATCCATTTCTTCATGGTACTCTGTTGTTTTTACTGATTTAAACGCCAGTAAACAATTGGGCACAAAACCAGACGATGTCCCCGCATGAGTAATTATTAATCTTTGTCCTTTGCCTTCGGGCATCTTGGTGGTAGACTCCGCTTTATCGTCTGTCCACGATCTTGAAACAGTGTGGTTTGCGTTGAGCCATGTTTCATCAAGAAAAACCACTTTATGCCAATCTGTTATATTTTTGACTTTGCGCAAAAAGTCAATTCGGGTCAAAGCAATGTCTGTTCGCTCCATTAAAATTTTTCTTTTATCGCTTTTTTTATAAGCAAAGCCGATTTTTTTCAATATTTTGGACAACGATGGTGGACTTCCTTTAAATAAATCCGCGTCTTTAAGCGAAACGGATATTTTTTTTAACGTGGGAAATTCACCACGTGCGTAATACGCATATATATGATTTCGAATTGCGGCAGCATCAAAGTCGTCAATTTCGGTGACTGGCGAAACTCTCTTCCTTTATTTATTTTACCTTCCTCATCTTCGGCCACCATCTCCTTTGACGATTCTCCATACTTTTCTTTGCTAATTCGAGACACTGTAGCTCGTCCGATACCAAGAGCGTCAGCAACTCTATTGCACACTTGCTCCAATGGTAGTAGCGGTCCGCTATTTTGATTCTCGCGGTCAAAATACTCGCGCAAACGAATCACAAACTCGCGACTTTCGCTATTCAAAACAGTTTTTTTTGTTCTTTTCGGCATTGTGGTGCAAAAAAAAACAAATAACTAGAAATAACAACAAAACTTAACAAAGCAACAGTAATACCGACAAAACAATATTAATCACGTAGCGATAGCGTATACAAGGCGTGGGCACTCAAAAAAGATGGCGCCCGCTTGTTCGCTGCATGCGAAAGCAGTAGGTATTGCAAGACTAAAAAAATACGAATTTGTTGTGAAAAAATTATTAGATATAATCATTTATACAATTTAAATTAATGAAATTGTCATACATTTATTTTATCGATATTCGCTGGCCAGTCGATTACACATCCCTACAAGGCTGCGAAAAGAGTTTACGAAGTAAGCTAACAAAAAAAATATAAATAATAAAATATAATAAATATTTTAAATTACCTTTGTTTTTACTAGTATCTCCTTGATAACAAGTTCTATTTGAAAAAAAGTGTTCTAGATTTCTATACAAATGTCTTATTAATATTTAAAAAATCAAAACTTTTCCAACAACAAATTTATTGTTGCAGTCTTTATAAACGAAGTCTCTAAAGTCACAGGTATCAAGCTATATTTTACGAACTATAGTACAGGTTTTTTTAGACTTCTGTCAAATATTGCAGGTGATAGTAATAGACTGGAACAAGGCAGCTACAAAGTCGCACCCGCAGAACGCGCTAGTACTTAAAAAGTGGAAGGGCGCAGATGATGACACGGCGCTGTTGGATCTAGCCAACTTGCTGCAGAGTAAGTGCTTGATGACTATTTATATCATTAATAGCTGTCGCCCGCGGCTCCGCCCGCGTGGATGTCGGTTATCGCGAATCGGACTATAATTTGAGATTTAAACTTCCCTATCTCTCAAGTTGGATCGAACTGCACATGGTGTGCGAATTTTATTATAATCGGTTAAGTGGTTTAGGAGTCCATTGAGGACAAACATTGTGACACGAGATTTATATATATTATCATTATTAGGCAGAGTATATGATCGAAGACGAAGGGTAGATAAATATTTTTCTGCCTCCTGGACTCGATTATGGAGGGTAGATGAACAGTATTTCTACCTCTTGGAATCGAAAATGGAGCTAAGATGAACATATTTCAACCTCCCAGACTCGGCAGAGGGTAGATGAATAATTTTTTACCTCACGGACTTGCCGACGGAACCCTCCATCTTACAACCTTCTATCTCAAAAACTTGAGGACGGAGGATTGGTTGTTCATCTATTAACCCACGCCCTCGAAGACTAAGGGTAGATAAGCAAACTTCTCCCTCACGGACTCGACGATGGATGGTAGATTCACATACAAGCCGGTACCTAACGCATTAGATGGCAATGGGTTGACGAAAAAACTTTCATATCACTTACTCCATTATAGAAAGTTTATAAATACCTTCTACCTCACGGACTGAATGATAAGGGCAGGTGAATACAGTCTATTGGGCGCTGACAATTTAATTTTGTTTGCTGTGCAAATTTACCTCGGTAGAGTGGAATATATCTTTTTCTCATTTTATTGAATTTAAGTTTAAAAAAAATTGTATGCGAACTATTCAAATCAATTTACCGTGCTCTGACCAGTGAGCTATCAAGTCCCGCCTTGAGAATTCTTGCAGTCTTGAGCATGGTTCTTTTAATGGCCAGAGCATTCCCCCTGTAAAGAACTGGTCGCGGTTTCAAGTCCCACCAGAATTAAATTGAATTTTTCCAATCCTAATCGATAATTCTTCTACTGTCTTTTTTTTTTAAAATACTTCCAGCGATAGCAATGTCAGACGTGATAGACGTTCGCGAGGTCCTAACCTACTACAGCCAGTTCGAGGACCCCATAGCCGCCTTCCGCGAGAACCAGCGCAAGCTGATGGAACAACTCGAGGAGAAGGAACGCGACGGCAAGGGGCCCGACCAGCCCCTCACCAGGAACTGGCTGCGGACCTTCACACGACGTTAGCATCCACGGTTCGTATAGTTCACGATAAGGCTGTTATACATGGTGGTAGAAGTATAGTGGCCGCTTTTGGATTTGCACTAGAAGAAGAGCAGTAAGATTCCAGATAAGATTGGCTTGTTTCAGTATTATAGAACTCTAGATACAGTATTACTAACAAAGTACATCGTAAAAGAAGGCTCGAAATACGCGTTATGTGTGAGCAAGCTTATGTCAATATTGTTCTGTAAACTGTGAATGTATGCATGTTATGGGATGTATTTGTCGCAGCCAACTAGTCAGCCGTTCAATTAACTGCCTAGGCTCTGCCATTAGCTAGGCTAGGCCATTTGATTAAACGGCTAGGCCAATAGCTTGGATCGATGACGTTTAATTACCTGCCTAGCCATTTAATCAAACATTCCGGTTATTTCTACATGGCTATAGTCTATATAGAAGTCGGATTGCGTAATTTTCTCAATAAACCTATCACTAATTTTCTGTGAATACACCTCTGCCTCTGCGGATTCACGGGTGTAAGTATATGTATGTATGTATGTAAGTAATTTTCTATTTCATTTTGAGGTAGTGCCCTATCTAACCATTGGCCTAAGCATTAGCCAGTCAGGGTATTAAATGATGTAATAAACGAGACGGCTGAATATCATTCAGGCAGTTAATTGAATGGCGCCGTTTAGTTAACTGCCTAGGCATTTAATTGGACGGCTGATTAAGCTAGTTGGCGGCGACATATATAAAGTACTAGCGGCCTCGATCTACAGTTCTGCCGGGAATAAATTCGTAAAAATGTCCTGTAATCCGCCGTTACCGAAACTAAAAATAAATAACAACCATCATTATAGCGTGTTGTATGTCGTGTAGAAATATCTTGGAATCAACAAAAACAAAATTGTAATTAATATTTATTATTTTTAAGGATATCCTTATAATATATTTATATTTTTGTTGTTGTAAATGTCACATCACACCACCTCTGTTTGAGAAGCAATATTAATATATCTATTCGATCGTACAATCTCATCTAAAATAACGATCTCTTATTACCGAATAACTTTTCACAATACCTTGACATTGGCAAGTTGTGACAACAGAAGCCATTCAATAAGAAATGATATTTGAAGTCGAGCATATGCACAACCAACTAAACATTTTTATATAGCTTCGGTTTTAACTACTCTTAAAAGATCAAACGAGACGTGCGTCGTGCGACAGAGAGGATGCTCTACAAAACCGAACTAAGCCGATCTTAGCCGTATTCTCACTCTTTTTCTCCATGTGTTAGTTCTTGAGCTGGCCACTATACTACCAATGTTACTTTATGAATTATTCAGCTTTATTTAAGTGTATATTCAGATTCATCTTTCACTAGTGTTGTGATATAAGAGTTCGACTGAAGTTCCAGTCGGATTGTGAGTAGTAATTAGTAGATATGTCGCAGCCAACTAGCTTGATCAGCCGTTTAGTTAACTGCCTATGCTCTTTACTGAACGGCGCCGTCCAATTAGCGGCCTGAATGATGTTCAGCCGTTTGATTAAACGGCTAGGCGAATGGCGTGGATCGATGACGTTATTTTACTTGCCTAGCCATTTAATCAAACAGCTAAAAAGTGACTTATTTCTGTTCTTAATCTATGTCGCCGTTTATATAACAGTCTAGGCAGTTTATTAACATAATATCAAGGTTAGCTAGCGTTGTACTGCAGTTATATGGTGGTCGAGACTATCGGACGCTTATTCCTTCCTTTTCCCCCACTTTTCTACTATTTTCTTCCTCTTTCTTGTGACCCCTCTAGTGTTGCAAGCGTTTATAGGTAACCGCTTGGCTTCAGGTGAACTATATATTTATTTTTCCAGTGTTCCGACCTCACAATGTTCCTAATATAAAGGGCGGCAATACTGACGATGAGCCATCTACTCCGACGAGTGGCACTAAACACAAATAATACAAAGCTAAGGTTTAATTTGTTCAAATTCACGCTCACTGCAAAGCCGAGGATTGTTCGGACAAAGCACCTTACTTAATCAAACATCCACGCCTCAAGAAATGCCTTTTTACAACAAAATTTAAAGTTACCGTTTTTTAGAAGAGATTTATAGTATTAAAATGACGGTATAATACCCAGGATTATGGAGACCCGTCTTTTTTAATAGACTAAAACACATTTTAAACAGTCAAGGATATTTTATTTTTCGATATATTTTTTTATTTTATTTTAATAGAAATGTAGTCTCCATAGACTGTCTCCCTTCGGCTTTGCAGTGAGCGCAATACACCGCATTTACATGCATTGTAAGTAGACTTGTCTTAGCCATTAATATGTTTTTGTATGGTTAATAGTTCCCCCACTGTGTTATTGCTACGGAGTTATAAGTGTTACAGAGTTTGTACTTATTCGCTGATCCGAAAATTTAGAACTCCGTTGTATATTTCTATGAATTGTTATGTGTATATGTTAATTGGACGCATGCAAGGTTGTTTGTAAAAACTCAGTCATATAGATAGGCAATATAGTTGTTATTAATTAAAAATTGTGTTTCATTAATTCTTTACTGAATTCAGACATGTGTCTACCCTCTTCCTCACTCGTTCTTTGAGCGTTTTCATATTCATCCGATATCGGTGTCCGACGCCGAGAGCCTGCTGTTTTCACATTATCCGATAACATCAGCCGAAAAGACCATTTGCTCGAAAGCACAGGCTAGTTAGCGATGTTAGGTATCAAAAAAAAAAAGGAAAAAGTGCAAGCCATTTTCGACCTTATTGACATGATATGTGTCAGTGTCATCAATTAACTCGAAAAGATAATTTCATTTTGGTCGAAAATTGCTTGCAGTTGCTGTTTTAGTATCTTTGTGATCCAATATCGGGCCAAAACAGTGTTGGCTCCATTGATAGGGTTTTTTGTATATCAATGGTTGGCTCCTATAACCGATATCAGGCCGGACAATGTGAAAGAGAGATACATATCTCATACATTTGACTGCCTCCGATATCGGATGTCGAATATCGAATAACGGACAATGTGAAAACGCTCTTACGCGTGTTATCACTACCATTAGCCGCGTTATTGTTTCGCACTCTATTTAAGTTATCGACACAATTAGTCAGGATTTCCGAAAACCGCGCGAATCTACACTATTAGTCTATGAATGGGGTATATGTTAACAAGTGCGAAACGAGAATCATGGGCAATGGTAGTGCTGACAAGAATAAGTAATACTACTAACGATATGATGTATAATTTACAGACGCTGCTAGCCGAATAGAGTACTAGAAGACAAAAGAAACGATCAATGAATAAATAAATAATTTATTTATCAGTCTTCAGCAAAAAATAGGTTTAGAGACGATTCGTCTTTAGTGCACTCCGGTTGCTCCTTCCTCCACACATCCAGCAGCCCTGATTCCACCTCCTCATTCTCGAACGCGTCAGTTATTTCCTCTTCATTAAATTTGTTACTTTTCCTAATAAACCTATTTTCACCGAACTTGTAATCGTCCGGTACCCTTTTTAACTCCTTCCAAATATTCTTTATATCTATTATAGAAGATACATGGAATCTTTTTGATTTCCTTTTAAAAGATTTACTCCATTGATTTAAAAGTTCCAGACTAGTATCTTCGAAGAATGCTGTCATATGTTGAGGGCACAATGTATGACATGAAATATCACCGAGAGAATTCAACAACAGCATATCATAGCTGTCATCTTGTTCTAAAACCGATAACCCCATAATAGAACTACATAAACGATCATTGATTGGATTATACATATCAGAGCATAACATTTTCTCTTTAGCTTCGTTCAATGCTTGTAATATACTTGGAGGACGGTACGGTATACTGACACCGCTGATATCATTATGTCTCGTAAGCCTATCAGCATAATTACTGACAACGCAGATATCCTCACACCACTGACTGCTCATACTTATCAACTCTTTATTGTATTCGAATTTGCATACTGACATATGTACCGGGAGACACTGCATGCCGTGAGTCCATCTTTGCACTGCTTTTAGTTTATTCCTCTCAATTTTATTATACCTTAGGTCTACTAGAAATAGGTGATGATCGGTGCCTACGTACAGAAGGCGTTTGTCCGTGCCATGTCTCGCGACACTGATATCGTTACATGCTATGTCGTCAGTTATAGACCTGAGATTTTTCCAGCGTTGAAAGGCACAGTTAGTTCGTTTGTCATAGAGAGTGACAGAGTTTTTGGATATGTGTGAGTAGTACCCTCTCTCTGAGCCGATGACCGTGCTCCAATTGTTTAATAAACTGCTCACTTCTGCACGTAACTGTTTGGTTCTTCCAGTCATCCTATCTATATTCAATATTGTAAGTTTAAAGTCTAATGTGGTTATATATAGAATATTCTTGTGGTAATCATCAAAAGATATTCCAGTAAATGGTATTTTCGACTCCATTACGTTAATATTTTCCATTTTCAATAAGCATTCATAATCTTTAATTTTCAAGAGGATTATCTTATTTCTTGTTCTCAATGCAACTATGTTTTGGGAATATATAGTTTCTAATATGTTAAGATTTTCTCCACAATCATACTTCACTTCATTTTCATGGTCTATCGATAGATTGTACTTGGTAAAAGGAGTTAAATCTGAAAAAAGGGCAATGTTGATTAAGATCCTGAATTGGTGACACTGACTTTCGTCAATTTAGCAAATTCCTCTCGTGACTGTGAGCTCTACCAAGTTAAATCAAAATGAAGAGAATGAGTCGATACTCTGAGGTACTCACAGCTATTAAAGAAAAATGTTAAGAAGATGACATTACTTACATAAGCAGCTAAATTCACTGTGCAGCATATATTCCAGACCATTCACCTCTATCTGATGTATGTTACCATGTCCGGCGTAGTACCAGTTGTAGCTGCTGTCGAAGTATGGGTCCGGGTTCTGCTCATAATGAGCAGCTACTTCTACTAGCTGTTTTGGACAATGTAAGACTTCGTCATTGAGCCATTCATACTTATGCTTTTTGCTCATTATACCTGAAATATTTAGAAAATACTTAAACACCTCATCATGACTGTCTAAGGAGGTTGAGGATGGTTAAATTACATTGCAATAGATTCTGGTATAATTAGTTTTATTCTAATGTGTAACACTATTGTAAATAAAGGAGATCAGAAATGTGTCGACTAATATGGCATGCCTTCACATTATCGTTGGTTTATCTCAATAATGATAACACCTGTTATAATGGAATTATTACTGAAGTACAACATACTACTGATACAAGTGCAAAGACTTCTCAATAGTAAGAATAGATTTATGTAAGTTGATCCCAGAGGGTTTTGGAAGCCCAAATAATGAAGAACTTGTGATCCACTCCCTAATTCTTTAGTGGGATTAACACTAGGATAACAAAGTGTAACTTACTCAAAATTCTTTTATAGGCATTCAATTTATCATGCCAGGCAATCTTATGCTTCATAAGCTCAGTAACTGGATCTTTTCTTTCTATATTTCTGATTGTTGATATCATTTTTGGCAGTAAACTTTTGTGTGAAAATGTTTCAAAGTAGCCAGAGTTGAGACCACCATCCCAATCTTGACTGAAGACATTTAATGGGTGTCCGGGAAGAGTACAGTGTAAGGTGTCGAGATATTTGCCCACAGTTGTACGTCTTTGTCGAACTGCTTGACTGTACAATGTATAAAGTTTATTCTTCCGTTTATTTGATTGTATTGTTTCTATTAATTGGTCAACCGAAGCTGTGCTGTCTAGGCCCTCTGTTAATATTTCTTTTCTTCTCTTCTGTAATGGTAAGTATATAAATTCATTTATTTAAATTCATTTTTTAGGAAACATCACCACTTACAGACATGTAATCTGAGACGATAATACAAATTCCAGTACTGATGGCAAACAAAAGAATAGTCCACCACCGCCTTTTTTTTTTACGTGCGGGAAATCCCCACGGATACCCACCCCTCCGGAGCCGGAGGGGTAGGTTATGTCGGACTCGAACCGACTAAACCGACGCCGTCTCTGGGTCGTGGTGCTAGCCGAAGGTGAGGTTGTCATGCGACATATCCCTCGCACAATAGTCCACCACCCGGGCAAAAAGTAATAATGCAACCAAATCCAAAAAGAAAAAGCTATCAAGTAGCCCACCTAGTATGGAAAAACAAGCAACATCATCAGAAAATATGATAGATACCTCGAACAGATTTAGTGGCTTACCAATAGATCTAACTTGTGAACCAAATGAAGAAAAAGCACCTAGAAAACCGCCACCGATAATTCTCTATGGCATAAAAGACCTGTCAAAGTTAACAGAATTGTTAAATAAAAATATACACAGGTGACAGCTAGTCATATGAAATTATCAACGAGCCTTCAAATTCATATCAATGAACGAAATAGAACTATAAATGCGCCTAAAAAAAAAAAAAAATTTTTTTTTTTCCTCCCTAATAATGTTGTGATATTGTATGAATGCAAAACATAATTTTGTTACTGCCTCATAAATACCTAGAGACCGCTTTAAACGATTAAACCTAATCTCTACCTTGAGGTTGGCAGAATCATCGGCAACCAAATAGCTGATGCAAGGTGCCATTTGAATAAAATAAGAAGAAGAAGAAGATCAGCTCAGAGTAATGACACACTCAGTGAGTGTTTATAAAAGTATTATAGAGCTTGTAAGAAACAATGGCTTGATTGGTCATACATTTACCCTAAAAGAGAATAAATGCTGTAGAATAGTTATTAAAAAATTACACCACACCACACCAAAAGAAGCCATTATAGAGGCAATAGAGAAATCAGGCAACAACATGAGGGGTGAAATCATTTGCCCATTGCCTCGTAAAACTAAACTGCCATTAAACATGTTCTTTGTCAATTTAGAGCCAGGTCCAAATAATCCAGCAGCAAAGAGAGCAACCTCTACAATAAAGAAACTGATTGGGAAGCCTTCCGATATTATATAGATAATAATGTTGATCTGAAAATCAGTCTCAAAATGGAAGATGAAGTTGAGGAGGAGCTGCTTGGCTTTCTACACCATATATAAAATGTACACCTGAAAGAACGGAGTTTACCCTTGCTATTAAAAAAAAAAATAGAAAAGAGAAGACTGAGACGACAGTGGCAAACAAGTAGGAACAGGATTGACAAAATGGCACTCAATAAAGTCCAAAAAGAATTAAAACAAATGCTAATAGAAAACGAGAACAGCACACTGCAAGATAAATTGAAGACTCTTTCACTGCACAGAATTGAAGACTACTCTCTCTGGAAATTTCTGAAAAAGGAGAAAAAAAAGAGTCCTACAGAACACATATCGACACTTCGCCAAACAAGTGGAATATGGTTCAAAATCTGAAATTAAAAAAAGCACCAGGTTTTGACTTAGTTACTGCAAAGGTACTAAAGCAGTTACCAAGAAAGGGTATAGTAATGCTTACTGTCGTATTCAATTCTGTATTACGCCTTCAGTATTTCCCACTCATCTGGAAAATTTCAATGGTGACCATGATTGCGATTGCATGATTGCATGACGCCTCCTACTGATGTATCCTTATATAGGCTAATCAGTCTATTGCCTCTTCTCTCAAAAGTTATGGAAAAACTAGTGGTAAGACGGATACTTCCAACCCTTGAAGAACAGAAGAATACCTGATCACCAATTTGGGTTTCGCTCCCATCACGGAACTACGGAACAAATCCATCGAGTGGCTTACGCAATCAGACAAGCAATAAAGAAAAAAGAATACTGCACGGCGACATTTCTAGATGTACAGAAGGCCTTCGATAAGGTATGGCATAAGGGTCTTCTATATAAAGTCAACCTGTGTCTGCCAAACACAGCTTATATGCTCCTAAAATCATATCTTTAGGAACAATGTTTTCAAGTCAAGACAGGAGACTCCCTATCCGCCTTTCGAGAAATTAAAGCTGGTGTTCCCCAGGGTTCCGTGCTGGGCCCCACCCTCTACACAGTCTTTACCTCGGACTTACCAACATCCAAAAGGGTGACCATAGCAACATATGCAGATGATACTGCAATCCTTTCTTGTAACAAAGATCCCAACTTGGCGTCGAAAGACCTACAAGACCACCTTTTACAAATGGAAACATGGCTAAAAAAATGGAGGATAAAAGTTAATGTCATTCACATCACATTTACATTACCGAGAGGAAACTGCCCTGCAGTCACACTTGATGGAATCACCTTGCCGACACAAGCAACTGTAAAGTACTTGGGAATGACCTTAGATGGACAGCTGACATGGAGAGACCATATAAAAGCCAGACCAGATAAACCGAAAATGAGAGACCTGTACTGGATAATAGGCAGAGAGTCTAAAGTCTGGAAAATAAACTTTTAATATATACTCGTAATACTGTCATAAAACCTGTGTGGACATATGGAATAGAACTCAAGGGGTCTGCAAGTCACTCTAACATTGAAATATTGCAACTCTTCCAAAATAACATCCTCAAAGTTATCTGCAATGCGCCATGGTTTACCAAATGACTACCTTGGCATCTCAACCGTCAAAGAGGCAATCAGGAAGTCATGTGAGGCCTACAAACAGAGATTCGAAAATCATCAAAATGTACTAGCTACAGCTCTCCTTGATAGCAGTAACAACATATCCCATTTGAAGCAAACAAAGCAGCAACCATCAACCAACTTACCGAACCAGCGAAAGAATCATTTTCAAATGATTTATTTACTTAATTTAATATTATATTAGTAATTTCCTGACATTATTGTAAAATTTTGACGTTCATATGTGCTCTTTATGTGCCTAAACTGAATAAACGAAATTGATTCTTGATTCTTTGATTGATCAGCAACCACCTGAATATATCAGTACCCTGTAGGAGATGACACATCACAGGATGTGCTTTATCTCATAATGCCATTTGTAAGAAACAAAATCTGATTATAGCTGAAAGGCTGATAGCGGATAGAAAAAAGAGAAGAAAAAAAATCTAGTTCTTTTATGAAGAATCGCTATTCCACTTAGATCCCCAGGAGATCTAAAAGGACTTTACTATTCCACTTGGATCCCCTAACCCTATCCTATTTTATCTCATATTAATAATTTTAATAAAAAGGAATCCATGTGGAAGTGATAACTTTAGTTTTGTTTGATACTATCCTCTTAATGAGGCTTAAGGGATCCAAGAGGAACTCCTTCTCAATCCCCTAGGGATTCAAGCGGAATAGCGATTGTTTTTGGATCCCCTGAGGGATCAATATGGAACACCCGCTTACAATAGAAGTTGATAATGGTAGTGAGTCTCAGCTGTGGTCCCAGGAGGGTAATGTATAAAATAACTCTGTGTGTGTAAAAATTATGATATGAACAGGTCTGGTTGTTTGCTGCTTCGATAGCAGAGACTATTTCAAGTTAGACTTTCATTTTGTTAACATTAGCAGTGGAACATTTTATGGGGAAAGTGGATGTTGGTTAAAAGTGGGGCATATGGTTACGTAGTACTTTGAATACGCCTTTAGTAAATATAATATATACTCATTTCATTATGTAGGAAATAGGCGAAAACAAGACAGGTTATGTTAGTTCCTAACGTGTATTATTATTATATCGTATAAATTGTCACGCCTTCCGCTAGTCTTCTCATCATAGTAGCTTACGATAAATAGTGAAGAATATTGTTTGAAGATTGATATTCCGTTCAAAATGGCACATTGCTGTTTGAATTTGGAGGTTGCTTTAGGTTACTTACCCTCTTTACTGCAAGTTTACTATCCCTTTCTGCCATTTTAATATTATTTATTTAATAGCTAGGCTAGCAAAGATCTTCAATCTGTTGAGTGACGAAAACATGCAGCAGATGCACAAATTAGTCGCTGAAATTAAAATAAACAAACAAGTGATTTGACAGAAAACTTTGACTTAAACTGACATGTAAACATGTTTGACCTATAAAAAATGCGCGAAATATTTTTTTATTTTTTATTGGGGCTTGGCACAAAGCCATCAGCCTAAACCTTAAATATCTTCAAAACAATAGTTTTTCATGACGATGAGTGATGATTGCCACGACGATGACGATGAGTAATGATTTCTGCTTCAGTGAAGTTATGGGGACTTTACTGAAACTCTCTCAGGAGATTTGGAACGAACACGAAATGTCACAATTCACTGTAATATCCATAGATTTAGTATTTTTGGATATACTATATCTATGGTAATATCTCACTTTCCTACACTTGTGTGAATTTCGGAAAACAATTTCGGAAAATTAAATAGCACAACGATGTGCCACAGTTCGTTTTTTCGCCAAAACTCCAGGTAATCCTGCTCTCTACGTTCGTAGCCTGCTCTATAGGTATAAAGGCGAGGAAATCCTAGAGTAAAATTTTGACATTTTCAGCACATTAACGAGTATTACTCGGGACATATCTTAGACCTAAAATGTGCTTTATACGCTCAGTACACGTTTCTTTGTTGTCTTAAGGACAGCACGGGGTGCTAGTGTGATGGACGAACTTAAATTCAACAAGTATAGATTTCAAAACGATCCACGCGCGCCATAGGGCCTCACGTTTTCTCGCGACTTAGGGTCTTGATACGTGTACCGAGGTATACTCTCTGAAGAGCCCCAAACGCATCTGAATGTTTTATTTTTAACACCCCTGCTGGCCTCAGTTGGAGGAGTCCTTTCGACCATAACACCAACCTCATGATTCATCAATATTCTTCTGATATATTAAAAAACGTAATTAATTTTTAACGTGCTGAATCCTCATGGACTGTACATCACTGCGAGTTATCGGTGTAGCAGGCATGTCGGACTTATACGGTGCTCCCATGGAGTATTTTATACGCATCAACATGTCGAAGGACGAGGCGGTGGCGGTTGATGTACTCACACTCCTGGCTATGGCTAAGACCAAGGTCATTAGTGTGAGGCTATACCTACTTAAAGAGTATCCCAGGTTAAAATTATTTTTTTACTGAATTCTTACTCATTCAGGTCAGTCCTTTTTTATTCCTACTAAAGTACCTAACGGTTATTTTCAAACCTGTAGCTTGCACTTCCAGATATACATGTTCAAAAAGTAAGAAATCGTACATAAACATTTGCTGTGTGTGATTAGTGATCATATTTGAGTTGATTGAATGAGAGGTAAATTGCAGTTTATGGCTGAAAAACAATAGTTTTCGAAATAATTGATATTATGAGGTTTTCATACGGCAAACCTTCAGGTGCAAATAAATAAATAATTACCGAGTCGGAATCATTCTATATTGATTTTTGTAGGTGACACATAAGAGAAAAAAAGTTTTATTTTAGTTTTTATTACTATTTTAGCTTAGTCACAGAATAATTAATAGTACTGCTTAGTGAAAGTATCATCTACATAAATAATTTCCACAATGAATTGCTTTTGGCTTAATTCTGGGTTAATTAGGAAAAAACTTAAAAGGTCAATTATTTCGAAAATTATTGAATTTCGGCCATACCTATGGGGGGTCAAATCCTACAGGAATAGGTTTGATAAAAAAAATTATTTAGTTGCAGTTGTAAGTATGGGGGAACTCCCAAAATGAGTTTTTTTTTCTATATTTGTGTAAAACCTCAATGCGGTTCACAGAACATGTCTACTTACCAAGTTTCAACAGCATAGTTCTTTAGTTTCGGAAAAAAGTGGTTGTGACATACGGACGAACAGACAGACAGACATGACGAATCCATAAGGGTTCTGTTTTTTGCCAATTAGCTGCGGAACGCTAAAAATCACTCATAAAAAGTTTATATTAATCACTTTAATATTTACGGTAAACGCGTAACTTTAAAAGGTGATGCTTTCCGTTTGTGGAATTGTACGTAGGTTGTCGCCGCCAACTAGCTTAATCAGCCGTTCAATTAGCTGTTTAGGCTCTTTACTGAACGGCGCCGGTCAATTAAGGAAGCAAAGTTATGAGAGTAGAAGAAGGTAGGTAGTGCCCTTGCGCTTCGCTTGGCTCGTCTTGGAGATTCCAATTTATTCGCATAATACCAATGGAGTCAGTGTTTGCATATCTGGTTATAACTTCTTTGCCAGTGGTCTCATTGACAGAGATGGTATAAGGTACATGGAGGGGTAAAAGTCGGGAAGCGGCCGCCCCGCGCTCCAAGACGAAAGCCTCGGATGCAACAGAAACTCGAGTTCCAGGTCCAGCTAAAATGAAGGCTGGCTTAAACAATTGAGCTTAGTCTCAAAATAACAGAACTAATAAGTAGGTATATATTTTTCTTTTTATAAAATCGAATACAAATAATTTTACAAAATTTAAGATTACAACGAAAAGGCAGTTGCAAATAATTATACATTTTTTAACAATATGTATATATAGTTAAATCACCGTTACATGAGCCACTGGACTTCACATGCACTCACACATGGAACAACACCTCGGGAAATGACAATGCGGCAAACACCGTGAACACAAGCATTGAATAAATTGTTACCAAAAGATCCCTTTTCATTTTCATAACTGGATCAAAGCCCGTGTTATTCAAACTATATGTAACATTATTAGGTGTTTTTACTTCTTTTATTACAGCCTTATCTTTTCCACAATATCGTGAATTCCGTTCAATAGGTTTAGTTACATTTATTTTGGTAACTATTTCGTTGTCTTCACAGGGAGATACAGCTACATCGACATCTTTTATATCTAACGCCTGTGGTATCTCTAACATACTTTTAGAAAGGCCATCTGAATATGAGGAATGATATGAAAACAGAGATTGTTTCGAGGTCTGACACAGTTCTGCAATAAGTGGACTCACAGTAACATCTGTGCTATGATTTATAGTTATTGGGAAAAATACAGACGGGACATCTGTTAGTCTATTGACACATTCTTTGCGAGGAATATTCACAGCTATTTCTTTATCAACACAGATAGGTTTAGGACGCGAGATGTTATATTTTATCTCGTACCACGGATTTATATCACGATCTATTTCCTTCCGTTTCTCTGCATCTTCATTATCAGATAAATATAATGAGTAAACACTTGGATTAGACTCCAAACAACGTAGATTTTCGAGGTTCGTGAAAGAAATACCATTATAGGCTACACTTTGATTAGAATTTTCAATTTGTGCAGTTTTGTTCAAAATAAATTCCAGTTCCTTGCATTCATCAGCTTCATTTTTAGTGATGTGAGTTTGGCACGTGGTAATTTTTTTAATTTCGTTAAGAAGTCCAACTAATACATCAAACGAGGTTGTGTTTTCTACTTCTATGGGAGCAATAGAAGTTAAACCACTTTCAAGTTTATCGTCTAAGCTCGTTGCTTGACGTTCATCAGTTGTCTTACTTTTTTCGGCTTCAACGATGGGATGTTCGACTTTGGAATCATTATTTGAATCAGGTCTTGGTTTTGGACCAACATTGTGACATACTGTATTGGGAACTAATTTGGAACATATTTTAGCTTCAGCTGAATCACTAGGAACATCGCCTATGGAGTCTTGCTCCAATAAAGGTTGAAGATGTGTCCCCCTGTAGCACTGACTATCTTTGTGAGCTTTTTCGACAATATTATCAACCCCTTTGTTTGATGTGGGATTTTTGTCACTAGACTTAAGACATGCCAAGGAAGATTTTTGGCTAGAGCTTTTAGACACTTTCTCTAACAATTGAGTTAATGACTGAGATCCAGACCTAGTAGTTTTATATTCGGGAAAAGCATAGCCGACCGTAGTGATTTGCATAGGAATATTTGTGAAACTCCAGTCTAAGTTAGATTTAGATAAAATAGGCATGTTTTTTAGATTTAGCAGCTTCTCCTGTGCAGAGTTCTCTGGCAATGTTGCATTAAGAACTAAAGAACCAGTGTCCCCTGCCTGTAAAAGAAATAATTGTTGTATCGAGGTCTTTGGCGTCAATCCCAAGTTTTTCACTCTCAAGCGCTTTGAAAAAGTGCCAACGGATATGGTATTGCATAAAGCGTGCTTAATTTTTTCCATATCCATACCAGATAACGAGTGTGCATCGCTTTTCTTATTTCTCAGTATAAGTTCATCGTCGGTAGTGCCCGTGACAGAGTCCGAGTCTACTGAAAATCCTTCCTCACACCTGTACGTGCTAAAGCAAATATCATTGTTATTGTCTTTAGGTGTCTTCGAATTCGGTTCATGGCATTCAGCTAGAACTTCCAGGCCACATGTGGGGTTTTTTAACATAAAGTCGATAATACGGTGCAGCTTGCTGCCTGCTTCTGCAGACTCTTGAGGAGATGGAGAGGATGAGACTGATCCTGAAATATTTGAACGATTATAATACTAATAGATCGAGAAACATAAGTTAACTATATAAGTAAATCACTAGCAGCTTAAGTCCCGGTTTCGCACAATAACATATTCGTGAAATGAGAGAAAAAGTACTTGAGAACCATCTATGAATATTCACCATTTTTTAAGTAAATCGTGTCAAAATTGGAGCTTAATCGATTCAGAACGTTTTGAAGCATACATAAACAAACTTGAACATTTATTATACAGATTTAATTACCTATATCGATGTTATCTGGAACAAGAGGGGCACGCGACTTCTTTGCAGGATGAAAAGGTTCTATTGTAATTGTCGCGGAAGAGGCACGACCATAGTGATTTTTCACGTACGACTCTACTTCCACCATCTTTTGGCTGTAAGAATACATTCATCAAGTAACTATAAAGTAGTTATACAAAACATACAGGTAACTTAGGACAATCGGCGTATGACTCGCTCTCTTCTCAAACGCCATTGGCATGAACCAGCACTCGTACGAACTTCCGAGTCGTCATTAAATTTGATTCGAGGTCTCGAGGTATAGTAAGTAATAGATCTTACAATGTTTCAGGTGTTTCGGCTACGTTTATGGGTTTGAAGGACGGCCCGATCCCTGCAGATACTCGTTCTTTTGTTTCAGGGCTATTGCTGGTGGAGTGTCGTGTTCGGGCAGGTCGATCTGATATAAGAAATAAATGGTACACCATGAAATATAACGCACAGCAATAATGACTATTGAATTGAAATTATTTGTATCAAAGTTAACGATTGTATTATATTTTATAGCCGAATTCAATTAGGATTAATAGTAACTATAATTAAATATTGTTGTAAGCTTTATACGCAAATGCGAAACAGCATTTTAAAAAGTATAAGCAATAAATAAATTCACCTTTACACACCTATAGGAAGGCTCGACTGATGTGGAAGTTTTAGGGATACTGCGGAAACGGCATCATTTCCATGGCGTCTCGCTCTGTTTCTAAAATTTGGTGATGTTGTAGTGCGCTCAGCTACCGGCGGAGCTGGCGCCGCGGCCAATCTTTGTAGTCTATCTGTTATTAAGTTCCTACCGTATCTATTCTGGTACTCTGCGCTGTGAGCTTGTACATAGGATCTTTTCGGTTGAGCTAAAGAGTTCAGCCTCGACGTAAATTTAGAAGGGCCTCTGACTGCCTCGCCTCTAGCTTCTTTAGCCTCATCTAATATATCATTAATTTTCTTCTTGTTAGGTTTATCTATGTATCTGTCGTCTGTGGGAACTTGCTGGTACGGAATTTTTGGAGTTTCCACTCCACTAATTTGTCTGATTTTCTTTTCTCTCGCTGCGTTCGCTCGAGTATTCCGATCTACAATCTCATTATGTTGTTCCATTCGAGATCGTCGTTTGATAGCGCCTTGGCGGGCATTGATTCGGCAATCGTTTACTGTATTGGTGTTGGGTTGGTTCGTATCAGTCTTATCCTTTTTTGCAGACTTCTGCTCCTTGCCAGATTTCAATCTATTTCTTTGGACGTTCTCAAATTCATGTAAAAGTTGTGAAATGGCCTTCAATGGATTAGGTTCTTGTGCTTTAGTTGGACTAGGGACCCTTGCATTCCGATCTCTTTTATTTTTATCAGCCTCAGATTTAGAAACAGGAATTTGTGATTTTGAGCTGATTATTACTTTTGGTGTTACATTTATTGGACTATCAGATCTTTTGAAGGCAGCACTATTTTCAGGGTTATTATTTCTATCGAAACTAAACGTACTGGGGTTGGATGATGTGAGATGATGTTTTAAGCTAGTTCCACTGTCACTGCCCTGAATAGAGGCGCTCCCTTTGTCTGCAGTAACATCTGTTCCGTGACTAGTTGCACCTGAATATTTGTTTAGCGATTTGTTATCCGAATCTGGACGTTTTCCTATTTTATTCATTAGTTTGTATATTTTATCAATACTCTTCCTACATTCCAGTGAAGGCTTTATTTTTTTGAGGTCCTTCTTTTCACATTTATCCGGGTCCTTTGGTTTATTCGATTCCGTTACGTTTAGCGCTCTTGGCGTTATATTTGGCGTTTTTGGTGTTGACTCTATCGTTCGAGTTCCTAGGTTAGTTTTGATTTCACTCGGTCCTGCTTGCGATCTGAACACAAAATCAACCGTTAAATAAAGTTTAATTTTAGATACCCATTCATGTATAGATAAAAAAAATAGGCAGAAGTTCGCCAGCTGCTATAAAGATTATAAAGATCTAATAACACTCAGTATCATCCAGGGGTGAACCCGGGACCCTATGATGGCATGCAAATCAGCAAAAGTTTCCAAGCAGGCGGAGTCTTAACTTGTAAACGATAGCTATAATAAGATATATTCGAAAAACCTTTTTAAAAACAATCTTTTTTTTTTTTTTTTCTTGCATTGTCATCCGAACTGAACGTGCATACCAAATTTCAGCTCAATCGGTTGAGGGCAAGTGCCTTAAAATTGAGTTGTAAGATTCCACCCGAACAAACATACATTGCAAGTTAAATAAAAGCTTGTAAAAAATTAGTACAAAACCACAAGAATTTTGGTCATTTCTGTTTGCTAGAAATGTTAAATAAACGGTATTTCACTAAAACTTACAGCGGCCCAGTTGTTTCAGTTGCTTCATCACGATCTGCCATTTCGTCATTGTCGTCCCCATTGGCCTCTATGTCACTGTGTGAGATAAGTTGTGAAAGTATATTTAAATTGGTCCCGAAGTCGCCTGACACACCCGATGTCGACGCTGATATCATTTCCTTCTCTTCTTCTTTTTGTTTCATTGTTAAGTACATCATTTCAGTTACTGCATCGTCCAGGTAATAACTTCTGTTTATGAACTTTTTGCTGTTCAGCTCTTGCAATGGCATTTCTTCTTCATTTTCAAGATTTTCAAGAGCTACATCGAGATTGTCTTTCTGATTCTCTCCTCTGCGACTTCTATTCTTGGCTTGCTTAAAATCTACATCTGTACTATGACCATATATAGAGTTGTAGAATGATTTATTTGTTATCGACAGCTTCGTTACAGAGCTTGAAGCTTGTGGCGTTGGGGCACGATTGCCAAACTTATTCTTATTTATCTTACAACTTTCAGCTAATGCCATTTTCTTTTTCTCACGCTTCTCACGTATTTCAAGTAGTTTTCTTCTTTTCTTCTCTTCCATAGCGCGAGATTTATTCTCGTACGGTGACTTAATTCTTACTCTTGTGGGAGACTTCTTTTTCAATGGAAGTGGTTGTGACAAGTCTTCAACATTTTCTTCAGGTAAAGCATTCTGTATTGTCAATTTCTGCATCGTCATTCGCAAGTCGGCTGGACATATCTGGAATGAGGCTTCTTTGGGAGTGTGAATTTGAACTTCGTCGATATTATTACATAAATGGTAGCGGAATTCACTCTCGTCGCTCATATGCAAATGGGTATCAAAGGATACAGTGCGACGATTTTCTTTAGGTTGGCTGCCAAAACTATGACCATCATCCTCAATAACTTCTCGATCATCTTTTCCAAAATCATCATTTCCATTATTATCACAATTATCATTATTAATATAATTATCATTATTAACATAATTATAATTATTAACATAATTATCATCATTTGCATCACAGGTCTCTTGTAAAACGTTAACTTCACTTATGTCAGTCCTGTCTTCGAGGTCATTAATTTCGCTAATTTCCTTTAATTCTGTAATTTTAACGTTATTTTCAAGGCACTCATTGTTGTCAGGTATTTCTTTATAAAGCACAGCAAGTGGAACTTCTGCAGGTCTTGCATCTAAAAATATAAGTATAATTATGTCCTTGAAATGATAGTAGTGAACTTAATTGGGCCAATCAGACCACGCAACAGCAATGAAAATAAATAAATAAATCAATATGAAAATGAGTGTCCCCTACACTCATTTTCATAATTATATATTGTGGTCCCAACAAAAGTTATGATAAATAAATTTATAAGGAATGGAGAAACACCACAGTGGATAACTAGCTCCAAATTGCAAGCTTTGGATGTAACTGGAATTGGAGATAAAGAAATTAAAATACACAGACTACTAACCTTCTAAAACTTTCGCTATTGGCGTTGTTTGTAAAAACATAATTGAGCTTATATTACTCACGACGTGGCCCGTTTCAGAGCGCTTCAGCTTAAAAACCACATCCACACGCGATTCCTTTTTAGAGTCTTCAATAGGCTGCTCCTTTTGACAGCTTATGATCAAATTATCATCGCAACATTTACTTAGAAGCTTGTACGAACCGCTGATACATTTAGGGACTTCTACAAATATTTTCTTCTCGAGAATCTTAGACAGCGATCTGATATCAACCTCCGAACGAACTAAGTCATCCCATGTCGAAGTTTGATGTCCAACTTTGCACTCTACGTGTAAAGGAATACTGGTAGAAGTTGCTAAAACTTTAGTATTAGTCAGTGATGTTTCTTCAGCGTGTTCCACTTCCTTCCACTTCTCTTTAGCTTTGTCAGTTAAATAATCACCATTGCTGATGCGTTTCAGTTGTTCTATCGTATTCTTTACGTATCTTATTATGTTGTCCATATAGAAATTATAGTTGTCTTCCAAACGTTTGCAACACACATAATCGAGGAGCGAAGCTGGAAGTACAGAAGCCTCAATCTCTTTGCTATTATTATGGACATTGAAGCTTTTGAGCTGTTCCTTTATAAAGGGATCTTGGAATAGGAAGTGTCTGTTGTAGTCTATATCATCAGTTGTTTGGATTTCTAGGTCTCCGAACTTATGACAGAGTTTGTTCTCTACAGAGGAAGGAATGTTCAGGAGGTCTAGTCTTTCTTTGTTTATTAAAAAAATGTTTTGTAAATCTTCGTTGCTGTAAACGTCGCTTATGTCAGAGCCGTCGGATTCAGGTTCATCGTGGTAGACCACAGTTTCTACGTGTTGGTTTGTTTTGACGCATGTTAGATCCTTGGCGCTGGTCATAAGTTTTGTGCCTAAATCGATATTCTTGTACAGAAGCACTAAATCTCTAGGAGTGAGGGTGTCACCATCTGTAAAAAAAGGTATTCTAGGACGTAGGTAAGTATACCCAGTAGGTTCTAAAATGTGGATCACGATATACATATTATATAGTATACAAAAAAAAATGTTTTCAGTAGTTAGTGTATGTGTGGTACACATACACTCATGCATCTATTATATAGCTGTTAGTCTATTTTTTCAAATCAAATCAAATTTATTTATATACTTGAATGTAGGTACACAAAATGTTCTTAAAAATGTGGCGTCCCATGTAGGTACATTCTACCATTACATTATGATGTGTAAATATTTATTTTACCATGCATATAAATCATTTATCACTGAACTAATTAATATAATATTATGTAGGTAAATCAATAATAATTGTTTAACAATAGTGACATATTCATTTATTTGTATTAATAAATATTGTTGTATTGATAAATTACTAGTTTTCTCAAGATTGAACAGTTGTAGTAAACTTACCACTCGCACTGAAATTTTGGTTCTTGGCCATCATATCTAACAATTCATTGGCCGTTTGGTACTCGTGCGAATTATCGTCGACCGGAGGACACTCGCCTTTTCCTCCATCCTCGTCCGGCACTTTGCTTATTAACATTACTTACTTCCTCATAAATTTAGCTTCAAATATCTTTAAAAAATAACACCTAGTCGAGAAAGTATTAGTAAAATAATATCTACAAAATCACAATTGATAAAACCGTTTTTATATAAATTTTTGCGTGACTAATTTTCAAACGTACGAATTGATATAGAATTTGAGTCATTTTTGATTTTGGAACCAGTTGACGTTTGATTGACAAAGGCCAGTTGAAAATAAAAAGAAATTATTTATGTTTATGTATAAAGGTGTATATACACGGCCGCTTTTACAAAAACATTTATTTAGACGCGACGGATGGCAGCTATTGTGACGAACCTTGACTATTTTTGATATAAATTTGTAAACTCCGGTTCTGCCTACTTAAATCCAATCAAAGGTTCTGCAATCAAACATACGGCAGTTTTAAGCTAAACCAAGAAAGACCCTTCGAATAAAAATCGTATTCAAATCCCTAAATAGTTTTTGCATCTTTAGCAAGCAAACATATAAACATATAACATTCCATCAAATATTTTCATTTTCTTTTTATTTGACTAAATGACTGACGGATCAACAAAAGCTTCAGAAGTTCGTATGACAACCGGGACCGACGCGACTGCTTATAAAGTTTGTGTAGAAATTTGCTATTTCAATAAAATACTGTAAAAATATTGTGCTGAATAAAAATATTTATTAGTATAATTGAGGTACAACAATAACATTAAATAAATTTAGAGAAAATTCAATTAAGTACATAATGCCAATAAAAATACTGATTCACAATAGGAATGTAAAAATTATTCTTGATTATACATCATTGGTTCATGCATTACATCAGTCTTAAATAATATATTAATAATACCTCTAATAATAAATACAACATCATATATTATTATTATAGTAGTAGGGTGATATGACCTACCGTTGGTACACGTCTAGTTGTTAGCAATTTTGAATTTAAAGCGAAAAACAAACAAGAAATTTTATTTTCTTACGCTGTTTTACCCGCTGTATTTAGCTATATCATGTTGCATCTGCCGGTTCTTATTAGTAGCTTATGATACTGTTGCATAATAAGGGTTCTTATAACACGAGTGTGTTTAAAAAAACGAGCCGTAGGCAAGTTTTTTTATTGTATCACACTAGTGTTATAAGACCAAGTTATGTAGTGTCATACACTACTTTATCTACTCTCATACTATAATACATAAACTAATTTATTTTACAAACAAGACCAAACCATATTTAATTTAAATGAAAAAAAATAAAAATGGGCGCCAAGCGCGTTTCTTTTTTTTTCTTCCGAATCGGCCGTTTTTTTTTAAAGTAGAGGTTGTCTATATATGTTGGTTGTATAGGTGTATCGTTATGATTAAAAAGTTATTTAATGATATAGGTGTCCATACAAGACCTGTATCGTAATAAAACTTTTTTTTTGGCCTGTGCGTACTGTTTGTCATAAGAGTTTTGATTTCAATTTTATAATCTTTGTATTATAGTATCAGAGTAGATAAACTACTATTATATTACATTTTACTTAACATTGGCGATTTGTGGCGATTTGCTGCAGAGGCCATTTTGAAGTAGTTGAAGTTGAACTTGAAATCAAAGTTCAGCTGAGCGGCATTCTAGAACACGTGCCTAAGTGTTCAAACAAACTTTTTACTACCTATTAAATGTCTTTTTTTCTCAATTTAAACTTAAACGTGCCAAAATTAAGACGGGTGCCAATAATAGGATTTTTTTACCCCTATATATTCGATATAAGAATACGTTAGAGTATTCCTGTACATACTATAGTGAGGTCGTTAGCATAATACCGGCCGCGACGCATTTCAATGTTGCGTTCTATATGAACAATGATATCAATAAATATCTCAGACTAAAAGAATAACGTAGACGGAACGTATAGCACTAGTGAGTGAAGCCGAAAAAATAATACTTAAATAGTACCATTTCGCTCGCACTATTTGTGTGCACGCACGAGTGTGAATGAGATGGTACTACTTTATTATTATTTTATGCGGCTACACTTTCTAGTTCTATACGTTCAGTCTATGGTATTCTTTTAGTCTTTGTTAATACCTTGTTACATCACTTGTCTGTCTCGCTCGCTCTGAAGGTCAATCCTCACTTTATCCCCTCATCCACAGAAGCCCCTCTAGACAAGTTTCATTTCATTGGCCGGCGTTTGATAGAATAGAATGACAAATTCAATTTGACATTCTTGACATGCGTTAACGACTGTCATATACGTCAAATCGCATAGATTCTTCATTGTATTCCTTCAATCGCCGGCCAACGAATTATATGACAGTCATTAACGCATGTTGTAAACGTCAAAACCCATACATTCATCATTCTATTCCATCAAAAGCCGGTTAGCGAATTGCCACTTGTCTTAAAGGGGCTGTACTAGAAATGATCGCGAAAAGGCTCGCGGCGCTGCGTGGCCTTTCCTTTGCCTTCAAATGATTATGATTTTTTTTCCCTCGTGGATAAGATTCAAAATGGTTTGTAACATTTTTACCTTAAAATGCAGCTGCCGGCCGCCGCTCTTCAGTGGGGACAGACACTAAAAGTTTCACCAAACGACTCCGTGATAACGGCAGTTCTATAGGAATTATTATTTACACGTGACCGATTGACTGGTCGACTACCTATTAAGTTATATTGAGTGGTGCCAATTATTTTGCTATAAAAACTATAACAAGCGCATATCGCGTTAAATATCTTGTGCTTTGCGTTTTCAGTTATTAGAAACGTGTATTCTTTTGGTGCTAACGCGATAATAGTAGAGTAACTATGCCATTTGAATCTACACTTAGATCTATGACCATATGGTCAATATTGGTGCAAGCGACGTGGAATGTTCAAAAGGAAAAGATCTCAAACGACATCAGATGCACTTTTATGAAAAGAGATTTTTTTGTGGACTGGCATTGTCGCTTACGCCCTTTAGTTTTTAACCGGGGTAATGAATTCGAAAGTTTACGCCAATATATTAAAATACAACTATTTTTGAAGGATTCTTTCGCGATATATATATTATATTATATATATATATAATACATTAGGAGCTCACTTTACTACTCATTTACCATTCAACGTTGGTTCGGGTACTTTAAGATACCTTTACAAATATGATTACATCATTTTAGTTTTCTCCACGACTGCTTAAAAGCAAATGAAACGTCGTGATCAGTGTAAATAATAAAGTAACGCCTAACGTGATAGAATTCCGTTAAATAGTTGAATTTTATAACGTTTCAAGTCAATGCAAAATTGACAAGAAGGCAATCAATCTCATATTGCTTAAAAAATAAAGTTAATTGACGTGCGTTGTCTATGACGGAGTTCTAAAGAGTGATTCTAATAGTTCCGGTTCCGTCAGATCCTTCTTGTATTGTTGAGACAGCTCTTGGATCAAATGACGCCGACGGACATGGGGTGGTTGGTATCTGTAAATGTAGAAATATGGTATTTATTATTCAAAAACACCTAGGACGCAAATAGGCCTCAATATGACTACAATATAGGGTTCTTCAGGAAGGGTATTAGAGTTCCTACAGGGTCGACATTGCGAGTGCGATGTCTCGGGTGTAGCACAGGGCCATAGGCGAGGGTAACCGCCATCCATCGCCGGCGCGCCAGCTCGTGACGTCACACAATACGTACAGGTCGTCCAGCGCGGCCCGCCGCAGACAGTCGGGCAGCAGGCGCGGCGCCAGCAGCGCGCCGTCGGCGAGCACGCCGCCGGCGCCGGGCGCGCACTGCACGCGCACGAGCCCGCAGCGTGCCACCGCGTGACGTCACACAATACGTACAGGTCGGTGTTGAGGCGCGTCCGGCGCGCCGCGTCCAGCGCGGCCCGCCGCAGACAGTCGGGCAGCAGGCGCGGCGCCAGCAGCGCGCCGTCGGCGAGCACGCCGCCGGCGCCGGGCGCGCACTGCACGCGCACGAGCCCGCAGCGTGCCACCGCGTGACGTCACACAATACGTACAGGTCGGTGTTGAGGCGCGTCCGGCGCGCCGCGTCCAGCGCGGCCCGCCGCAGACAGTCGGGCAGCAGGCGCGGCGCCAGCAGCGCGCCGTCGGCGAGCACGCCGCCGGCGCCGGGCGCGCACTGCACGCGCACGAGCCCGCAGCGTGCCACCGCGTGACGTCACACAATACGTACAGGTCGGTGTTGAGGCGCGTCCGGCGCGCCGCGTCCAGCGCGGCCCGCCGCAGACAGTCGGGCAGCAGGCGCGGCGCCAGCAGCGCGCCGTCGGCGAGCACGCCGCCGGCGCCGGGCGCGCACTGCACGCGCACGAGCCCGCAGCGTGCCACCGCGTGACGTCACACAATACGTACAGGTCGGTGTTGAGGCGCGTCCGGCGCGCCGCGTCCAGCGCGGCCCGCCGCAGACAGTCGGGCAGCAGGCGCGGCGCCAGCAGCGCGCCGTCGGCGAGCACGCCGCCGGCGCCGGGCGCGCACTGCACGCGCACGAGCCCGCAGCGTGCCACCGCGTGACGTCACACAATACGTACAGGTCGGTGTTGAGGCGCGTCCGGCGCGCCGCGTCCAGCGCGGCCCGCCGCAGACAGTCGGGCAGCAGGCGCGGCGCCAGCAGCGCGCCGTCGGCGAGCACGCCGCCGGCGCCGGGCGCGCACTGCACGCGCACGAGCCCGCAGCGTGCCACCGCGTGACGTCACACAATACGTACAGGTCGGTGTTGAGGCGCGTCCGGCGCGCCGCGTCCAGCGCGGCCCGCCGCAGACAGTCGGGCAGCAGGCGCGGCGCCAGCAGCGCGCCGTCGGCGAGCACGCCGCCGGCGCCGGGCGCGCACTGCACGCGCACGAGCCCGCAGCGTGCCACCGCGTGACGTCACACAATACGTACAGGTCGGTGTTGAGGCGCGTCCGGCGCGCCGCGTCCAGCGCGGCCCGCCGCAGACAGTCGGGCAGCAGGCGCGGCGCCAGCAGCGCGCCGTCGGCGAGCACGCCGCCGGCGCCGGGCGCGCACTGCACGCGCACGAGCCCGCAGCGTGCCACCGCGTGACGTCACACAATACGTACAGGTCGGTGTTGAGGCGCGTCCGGCGCGCCGCGTCCAGCGCGGCCCGCCGCAGACAGTCGGGCAGCAGGCGCGGCGCCAGCAGCGCGCCGTCGGCGAGCACGCCGCCGGCGCCGGGCGCGCACTGCACGCGCACGAGCCCGCAGCGTGCCACCGCGTGACGTCACACAATACGTACAGGTCGGTGTTGAGGCGCGTCCGGCGCGCCGCGTCCAGCGCGGCCCGCCGCAGACAGTCGGGCAGCAGGCGCGGCGCCAGCAGCGCGCCGTCGGCGAGCACGCCGCCGGCGCCGGGCGCGCACTGCACGCGCACGAGCCCGCAGCGTGCCACCGCGTGACGTCACACAATACGTACAGGTCGGTGTTGAGGCGCGTCCGGCGCGCCGCGTCCAGCGCGGCCCGCCGCAGACAGTCGGGCAGCAGGCGCGGCGCCAGCAGCGCGCCGTCGGCGAGCACGCCGCCGGCGCCGGGCGCGCACTGCACGCGCACGAGCCCGCAGCGGCGCGCGTGCGCGCACAGCGTGGTGACCTCGTGGCGGCGCCACGGCAGCCCGTTCTCGCAGTACGACAGCAGGGAGTCTGCCGGGCCATTGGTTTACTTATAGTTGAGCCGACGAGAGAATGCGTTTTACACACAATGTCAATTCGCCATAACTAGTGATGTACAATAGTAATTATTTATAGCGTTCATTATGCATATTTATCGAATTGGATATTTGACAAATTTTGGAAACCTATTAAAAAATTATGTTATACCTCTAGCAAAATTAATCTCTTTTGCGAAAAAGAAAATTATAAATAAAAAGAATATAAAACATTATAATAATATATTTACTTGGTTACATTGAAAAGTGCGCGAAAATTCCTAATTGTAATGATATAATCATCATCATCGACATCTAGACGTTATCCCGATTGCATCCGAGGCCAAGATGCCCTCGAAGCTCGGGGTTTGCCTTCCGACTCTTCCTCCTCCACTTCACACGTCACATCTTGGGCGTCCATGGTATTGAGACCATTTGCATACATGTCACCCTGCGCGACGTCAAGCCAGGACGTTTTGGGCCTGCCCCGTCTACCTGGACCCGGTGGAGGCGCCATTCCCAGGCATTTGTTACCCACGTAGCCTGGCTATTGTCGCAAGACGTGGCCACTCCAGCGAAGACGACTCTCTTGCACATTATTAACGATGTCACGGACATGAAGGCTGTCGTGGATGCGAGAGTTTCTCACGCAATTCTTACGCGTGACTCCGCACCTCCACCGCAGCGTTTTCATCTCCGTGACACACAGCTCCAACTTGTGTCGCTCCAACAGCGACCACGCCTCACAACCGTGTAAAAGGCCAGGCCTAATGATCGTCTTTTAGACCTGTCCCTACAACGTGACTGGCATTTTAGGATCGCATGTGACGACAGTCATTTGGCCCGGCGGCAATACGTGCCTTGACGTCATGGTCGATGTCACTAGTCACGTGAAATACAGATCCCAGGTACTTAACCTGGTCCGTGCGCTCGACCAAGTTATTGACTATGCGGACGGGTGTGGGATCTGTTGAGTTTAACGGCAAGTATTCTGTCTTCGCCACATTTAGCTTCAGACCGCCGTTTTCAAGCGCCTCCTTCCACACTTTCACGCGTCGCACCAATTTGTTCCTGTCCGCGTCCATCAGCGTAATGTCATCAGCATACATGAGCAACCATGGAGGCTGCTCATGTGAGTTTCTGATGCTGTCCGATAAAACGTCCAATACCAAGCTGAACAGGTAAGGACTGAGTACGGATCCTTGGTGTACCCCGACGGTGATAGGGAAGTTTTTCGTGTCGCCAACAGCGGACCGAACCACGGAACCGGAATCGTGGTGCATGTCTCGGATGGTGTCAATGGAGGGCTCTCGGATTCCCTCGGACCGTAATGCACACCAAATCACCGCGCGAGAAACACAGTCGAAGGCCTTCTGCATGTCTAGGAATAGGCAGTGCAGGGGCGCGTTCTTCGACCTATATTTCCCCGCGACAATCCTTAGGGCGAAAGCCCGGGACGAACAATTAGCAATTACAGTTAAGTTACAGTTAATAATTATAATTGATCATAAATGATCATAATTTTGGAGGGCAACTTTAGTATAGCGCTTCCCGTAATCACTATCTATGGTATCTAGGCATCAATACCTTATATACAATATCTTTTACAAATCCCTAATGATATGAAAAATTACATACAATATGTAGACCAGCATAATCATCATCATCATCATCAGGCTATATTAGTCCACTGCTGGACATAGCCCTCCCCCAATGAGCGCCATAGCGCCCTGTCTTCAGCTTGCCGCATCCAGCATCTGCCTGCAGTCTTTCTTAGACCAGCATAATGGGCCATGATAATGGGTTAGACAGAGACTTATCGGTTTGACAAAATAAATTTGTCTAGTTATTATTACGATTTTATTAGCGTCGTATATTGTTAGAATATAATGGTCCACGAGTCACATTTAAATTTGGTCAATGATTTCCTCCCGGGAGATACTTCTATCTATCTAAAATCATGAATTTTCGTGGTTGTCAGCTGGCACTTTATCGGTGGGGTAAGCAGCGGTGACTGCTCAAACATGTAAAAAAAATGAAAAAAAATCAGTCATTTCCTCCCGGCTGAAAATTGGCTAAATTACAGTTAAGCCAATGTCTTGAAGGAAAAAAATTGTCAGCTGCTCATATCGCGGTGGAAAACCTGTCAGCTGGTGTCCTGAAGTTGTAAAAAAAATTAAAATCGTCAGTCATTTCCTCCCGGCTCAAAATTGGCTAAAATACAGTTAAGCCAATACCTTGAAGGGAAAAAAATTGTCAGCTGGCCATATCGCGGTGGAATACGCGTCAGCTGGTGACCAAAAGTTCAAAAAGTTGTATGAAAAATTAAAATCGTCAGTCATTTCCTCCCGGCTTAAAATTGGCCAAAGTATAGTTGAGCCAATACCTTGAAGGAAATAAATTGTCAGCTGCGCATAACGCGGTGGAAAACGCCTCAGCTGGTGACGTGGCCAAAATTCAGTCATTTTTTGCCGGTTCAAAATTGACCAAAATACAGTAAAGCCAATGCCTTGAAGGACAAGAAATTTCAGCTGCAAATGCCCCGGTGGAAAATGCATCAGCTGGTCACGTGACAAAATTCAGTTATCTCCTCCCGGCTCAAAATTGGCCAAAATATAGCTAAGCCAATACCTTGAAGAAAATAAATTGTCAGCTGCTCATGCCGCGGTGGAAAATGCGTCAGCTAGTCACGTAACAAAATTCAGTCATTTCCTCCGGGCTCATGATTGACTAGCATAAAGATAATGCAATACCTTGAAGGAAATCAATTGTCAGCTGCTCATGCCGCGGAGGAAAATGCGTCAGCTGGTCATGTGACAAAATTCACTCATCTCCTCCCGGCTCGAAATTGGCCAAAATACAGTTCACCCAGTACCTTGAAGGATAAAACTTGTCAGCTGCCCATATTGAAAGAAAGAAAGAAAGAAAGAAAAAAATATTTATTCAAGCAGGACACTTAAGATACACAGTACAGAACACAAAAGCATTAAATAAGGCAATCATACAGTTTACTTGCTTGTGTACCTCACGCGCCAACTGAAAAGGTTCAAGCTCAGCATATAGCTTGACAGCTATCTAGACAGCTGTGAGGCGCTGGTTTTCAGCCAGACCTATGTGAGGACGATGCACGGACACAAATCAGCTGCTCATACTTATATATCCCAAATAAACAAAACAAAAGCCAACTCAAGCGATACACCTACCCAACCCACACTACCCAACCAAACTTACGTAATACAAAATAAATATAATAAATAAATATGCGCATTTCATAAAATAATAATAGATAGATACAATAAGTGGAACCAAATAAAATACCATAAGAAAAATTCTAAGAACTTTACCCATAAGCACGACTTCCTCCCCAAACATCATATTAAATAAGGGATTCATTCGTATTTATTAATCCAAGCTCCCTCTGTGCGTCGATCAGGTACAGCCGTAGCCTCTTCCTAAATGTGTTTAGGTTGCTAAGTGACCTTATCGGCGGGGGGAGGTTATTCCAGACCTTGCTCGCCGCGTAACGGAAGCTACCCCTGAAAGCAGCCGTCTTGTGTCGGGGGATGGAAAGCTGCTGCGAGCACTGTCTGCCACCACAAGTACGCCCGCCAGACACCCAGGTGATCCTTTCATACAAGTAGGTCGGTTCCTGGTACCTAATAATCCCAAACATCAGGCATGCGAGATGAAGTTTCCGTCTCGTTTTTATTTTTAGTAGAAGGTGTCTATTCAGAAATGGGGTAATATGACTTCGAGGGGGTACTGTAAAACAAAAACGAGTGCAAGCATTCTGAACCCTTTGGACCAGCCGCTCTGTCTGTGATATTGCGGTGGAATACGCGTCAGCTGATGACCAAAAGTATTCCACCGCGATATGGCCAGCTGACAATTTTTTTCCTTCAAGGTATTGTCTTAACTGTATTTTAGCTAATTTTGAGCCGGGAGGAAATGACTGACGATTTTAATTTTTTTTACAACTTTAGGTCACCAGCTGACAGGTTTCCACCGCGATATGAGCAGCTGACAATTTTTTTCCTTTAAGACATTGGCTTAACTGTAACTTAGCCAATTTGCAGCCGGGAGGAAATGACTGAATTTTTTTCTTTTATTTACATGTTTGAGCGGTCACCGCTGCTTACCCCACCAACAAAGTGCCAGCTGACAACAACGAAAATTCATGATTTAACTTCCTTAACCACTGTACGAAGTATCTCCCGGGGGGCGATTGGTCATGAGAACATGTCGCTGGCTTCTATTAATACTTTATTTATAAAATTAGACATATTTTTTGGAAATTTTACTGCTAATTTATATAAATACAGAACTTAAAATATAAATCATACTAAATTAAATTTAAAACATAGTCTAGTTATTATTTATCTATTATATATATTTATATATATATCTAATACATTTCATATTTTATTGTAAAAGTTATCAAATACTCAATTCAATATTATCAACATAATGTATGAATGTTTTGTTGGTAATTACAGTTTAATTGTAAAATGGTAATCTCACCTATCGGCAAATTGAGATGATCTTCAAAGTCCTCTAACCATATGATGAGTATCTTAGTCGTGAAGTCTCTGTTGCGCCTTCCACTACCTGCAGATATACATACAAATCACATGCCTTCTGTTGATCGAGTAAGCGAATAAACTGTGAAAACAACGCCATTTTTCCGAGCTGGTATTCTGTACCTGGATGACACTAAACAGCCGCGTTTTAAGTATTCAAATACCGTTTAAAATTAATTAACCCATCTAGTCTCTGCGTTTCGAGTTCCCGTTTTCGCCGTAGCACAAAGTTTCTTTTCAATTGATGAAATTTTGTGAAAATGATGTTTGAATGTTTGCTTTTCAATCACACTTCTTAAACCGATGAACAGACTTTGCAGAAAATTGATTGATAAACTATTTCCTGGTTGTAAAGTATCAAATGTGCTAACATGGGATACTTTTCATCCCGAAAACCATTTTCTATGGAGAACGGGGAAGGTATAACTACACATGCACAGACATGATTTAGTGGTAAAATAAATATTAAAATGTATACCGCTAAGCACATTGGCAGGTTGCTTGTCCAGGTCGAGTGAAAGAGCCCGGTGCTTATCCCCCAGCGCGGGCGCCGCTCGCTCGGATCGCTCGCTCCGTTCGGGCCGCTCGGAGCGCTCAGATTCGCTCACGCTGCGCTCGTACGAGCCCGCGCCGGAGCTACCGCTCGACACGTCCCAGCACGAACCGCTCGCTTTATCACCGCTGCACACAATATATTGTCGTTATAGACAGGCACCAACGTTTAAAGACAGTAAAATTTCACATCTGTTGAAATTTTGCTATATTCTGTATCATATTCAAAAATTAATATTATTGATCTTCCCAAACTCATTAAGTGCTGTTCGATCCACCAGTGGAGCTGACGATGGAACCTAAAACAATACAAGAGTTGCAGTAACCTCTATAGACCGTCCTTAACCGCTGTACCGCGCTTTGGGTATATATATGCGCGGCGAGACGGGAAGAGTGTCGAGCAATCGACCATCAGGCTCTCGACTCATGCTCTTTCTTTCTCTTTCTTTATCTCGTCCCGCGCCACGCCACACCCTGGACGCTGACGCTGGATTACAAAAAAAAACCCTTGCTCCATTGGTGGATCGTAGTGGCGAAGACTGAGGTGACTGAGAAGTGGGGGTGACACTATGTGAATTTCAATACTGGCAAAACATATGTGCTTATTACTAAGAATATAAATAAATTTTACCTGTTTGATAAGCAGGAACCGTCGACATCGGACTTGATGCTGTCGCTCTGTCTGTCCTCATTGTCCGACATCTCGTGACCAGAAGGCACCACGAACGCGATCTCGTTGGTCGAGTCTGACCAGTACAGCACCTGACGAAAACAATCTTCTTTAGAAAATGAGCACAGACTTCAAAAACAAGAAGGGGCCTATTTCTGAAATACAGACAGCCATGCACATAAAACTTTTCTGCTGAAGTCTACAAACATACAGCTGATACAGATCAAACTGTTAACCTCCTTAAAATCGAGTTTACAATAAATCGCGTAGAATGGAGCGCTCAGACCTACGCCCCCCATGAGCGCGGGCCTGAGGGTGACGGGTGGAGCCGCTCGTCACCCTAGCAGAAGCAGGCCACGGCGGCGGCGCGCATCGTAGGGCGATGCGCGCCTTCCCACACCGGGGTTGAGTCGGGGACCGCGTGGTCCCCACCTCCCGAGGAGTGCCAGACCGAGAGGGATGGTTCTGGGTCAGCCGGGGTGCGAGGGATATGTCGCATGACAACCTCACCTTCGGCCTAGTACTACGACCCAGAGACGGCGTGCGGTTTAGTCGGTTCGAGTCCGACATAACCTACCCCTCCGGCTCCGCACGTAAAAAAAAAGAATGGAGCGCTAGCGTAAGTGTTCTTTTGGAAGAAATGTTACAGTACCGATTTTAAAGAGTGGACAAGAAAAAGAACATCATACAGGAAACGAAAACTATTATATGAAAAAATAGGTGGAACTTGAGCGACGTTCCTGCGCTACCAATAAGAACATGACACGAAAAAAATTCGAGTCTCCCGATCGTCAACGCCCCGTCGCATGCAGGACTTGCTCGTGTAAAATTATTATTGTAAACAAAACAAAACTCAGGTGATATTATTGTCACGGAATATTTGCGGAATATTTGTGCATAGGTGCACTATTAGGAATCTAGCTGTCTGTTGCTTCTTTCTTTTGAAATTATGTTAAAATTGATAAATGTGAGTTATCTATATAAAGCAGTGTGTGAAAACTGCGAAACTCACTCGAATTAAAAGCGAAAGAACCAAAGCCATCGTCCCAACTTGCACTGTTGCAAAAATATAACGCTAAACCCAAAAAATACTCGTGTTTTTTTGTTTCCTGTGTCTGGTGTTTCAAGCTGGTGCAATCACCGACTAAATCCGGTACAGGTACAGATGATTTGACACATTTTTCAGTAACAATCTCGACCTACCTAGGTATTATTTTAAATGAAGTATAATAAAGTGAATGACTTTTGAGTGAACCTTCAAGCAAAATAGTCACGAGTCGCCTCTGACAATAACGTGACTTGGGTTAAGTAGTCGAAAACGTTTTGAAAGTAGTAGTGAAATACAGCTCTGCCCCGAGTAGTCGAGAATAATTAACATCACAGAAAAATGGCTGCGTATAAATATATCGTGGCCTATAATGCAAAATTATAAGACGCCAACCGTACCATCAGACCTGCAGCGGAGGGAGCTAGAAGAAAATGGTGGAAAAGCAAGGGATTAAAGTGACCGGCAAACTTGGTGACAATAAAAGAAATAGTAAGAAAGAAAATTGAATTTTATTGGGGAAACGCATGCACATATCAGAATGAACACTCAAACTATGTACTTGACGTAAGTTTCTAACTTTTTGGCGTTTTTTCACAAAGTTTGCCGATATTTTACCGGCAAACTTTGGGAGCTCTCACAAGGCGTCCATAAATTGGAGAGTGGTACTTCCACAGACTAGCTGACCCATTCAAACTTACAAAACCCTCTACCACTCTTCGTTAATTCCCCGCGTACCTGTTCTCTCCCGTCGTATATGGCGGGCGCGGGGTCCCTAGTAGTGGTGGGGGCAGGCGGGAGCGGTACCCGCGCGTCGTAGCTACTGTCCACGTGGCCCGTCCAGCCGGGGTGGCCGCGGACGCGGACTGGCGTGCCCAACCTGTTTCAACGAACAGACATTATGCTTCGGTGTTTCGTTCTCGAAATTAGATAATTACACTTGTAGTCCCACATACAATGTCACTACTATGCACTCAGTTTAAAGAAAAAAAATAAAAAAGAGGAGGGTATATTGTCATTTCTTTGTAGGTTTACTGCGTTCTATGTGTCATTCACACTCCAGTGCTCCGCTACTGTGTACTGCTATTATTGCGTTATAATTTTTATCGTTCGTTTAGTGTTCTTTTTTCAAGCTTAACATAAAAATGCCGAAAAGAAAACGTGATGACAAGGATTCATTGAGCTATATTAAGAAGAAAATAAAGAAGTTAGAAAGAAAACTGCTTAAAGGATTACGCAGATCGTCGTCCTCAGATTCTGAGCAGGTGTTATCAGAACCTCAAGGTATTGTTTACATATTTCAATACAATATATTATTACATTAGTAGTGTGGATTAATGCTGGAGCATAAAGTTACAGTCCTTTATGCAATATCTTGAGCTCATCTTATCCGCTGTATACGAGTGTTACGTGAAGGTCACCTGTTTAGGTACCTATTTAAAACAGCGTAGCCAATCGGGTTCACGATATAACGTATACGTATAGCATAGTCGTTGTATCTACATGCGTTCATGTACCTACATGCGTTGCTGTTTAGGTACTCATATGATTAGTACCTGTTTAGGTACCTACATAATTATTACCTGTTAAGGCAAACACATAATTGTTACCTGTTAAGGTAAACACATAATTGTTACCTGTTTAGGTACATAATTATGATTTACGCACTTACGTAAATCCGTAGGTACCCACGATGCTTTAAGCATAGCTTCTGCTATTTGTATTTTGTTTCCCTATGGCAGATGACGCAATTTTGGAATCGGAGAATAATGAATACCTATCCGACCCGGTGAACCTTGACGAGCCAGTACCATCAACCAGCGCGTCAAACTTGACACCACCGCCAGAAACAAATATACCTGAAGCTGCAACAGAGCCTCTTCCCCAGTTACCAGCTGAAGTAAGTAGCCACTGCTGTTGATAAGGAGGATGAGCAACAGGTACTAGATGAAACTCTATTAGAAATTTTGGGAATTGACCTTTCAAACACTACAACCTTTGGCAAAGATATCCAGAAGGACTTAGCCATACGTTATCAATTTATAGCCACTTCTGGTTTAACAAAAGAACTCCGCAAGGAACTTCTAGAATCTCATTTGCCTCCAGCTAACTGTAAGCTGATAGATGCACCTTCCCTTAATCCAGAGATTAAGGTGGCTGTCAATGACGTCACAGTGAAGCGAGATAAGGCAATTCAAGCTAAACAAAAGCAGATTGGTAGCGCTATTGCCTGTCTTAGTGAAGCTATTACAATTTTGTTGTCGAGGGAAACAAAGGATGCAAATATATTAAAATTACTTGTGGATACAGGGCGCATCTTGTGTGACTGTCAACATAACGATTCTGTCACCAGGCGTAATTTTATCCTTAAGGAATTGAAAAAAGATCTAAAAGATCAGATGCTGCTGACTAGAATTGATAGCCTACTTTTTGGACAAGAGCTGGCTGACACTTTGAAAACGGCTTATGCCATAAACAAGTCAGGAGCTGAACTAAAGCCCATACCGCCTCCTAAAGTTATAGCAAACAAGCCAAGGCCTCCACCGTCCAGCAGGAATTTAAACTGGAAGGCTCCAGCCTCGTACCGCAGACCGACGACGGGGCCACGGAGAGCGAAGGAGTCTGCACTCTCGACGAAGCAACAGCGAGCTCAGTCATCCAGAACGTCATTGCCGAGTCCAAGGCCGCAACCGCCGATAGACACTACGGTAAATTTTGCCGGCAGGCTATGTCTTTTTTATAATCAATGGTCGAAAATAACATCAGACCGAACCATACTGTCATGGATTAAGGGCTATGAAATCTCATTTACACAAACCCCATATCAGATCAACATACCACCGTCTGGTAATTATTCACATTCAGAAATACGTGATTTTGACCAGGCTATAGAAAGTTTACTATCCAAGGGTGCCGTTTCAAAATGTCAACCCTGTAATGGTCAATTCATATCGAGTATTTTTCTGGTACCAAAACCAAACGGAAAAAATCGCCTAATTCTAAATTTAAAGAACTTAAATACTTTTATAAACACAAGCCATTTTAAATTAGAAGACTTTCGGACAGTTATTAAGCTTGTAACAAAAAATTGTTATATGTCAACCATCGATCTTAAAGATGCATATTTTTTAATAAAGATCCATGACAATTCCAAAAAATATTTACGATTTAAGTGGAAAGATACTTTATACGAATTTAATGCTCTTCCGTTTGGACTCAATATCGCGCCTTACGTATTTACTAAGATTATGAAACCAGTTCTCAAATTATTGAGATGTGCTGGTAATTTGTCAACAATATACCTAGATGATTTATGTCTGGTATCACACAGCTATAGCGACTGTGTTAATAATGTTAATATTACTAAGAAATTACTTTGTTCTCTGGGTTTCATAATAATGAAACTAAAAGTTGTATGATTCCTAACCATCTATGTAGGTTTTTAGGTTTGTTTATTGATTCTAATAAAATGGAAATAAGTTTACCGGTTGAAAAACGTGTGAGGATAAAAAAGGAATTGATAAAATTTAAAAACCTAAATAGATGTAAAATAAGAGATTTCGCTCGTTTAGTAGGACTTTTGACATCGGCTTGCCCAGCTATTGAGTATGGCTGGTTATATACGAAAGGGTTTGAGAGAAGTAAATTCTTAAACCTAGAAGGTGATAATAATTATGAGAAATACATGAATATACCTTCAATTTTAGAGCCTGATTTCGATTGGTGGATAAATTCTATCGATAGCTCTGTATGTAAAATAAAATTTGATGATTTTAGTTTGGAAATCTATTCTGACGCCTCAACTACGGGATGGGGTATCGCTTGTGCAGGGAAGACAGCCAGTGGTAGTTGGAGTCAGGAGGAACGAAAACAGCACATTAATTACTAAGAACTAATGGCTGCTTTCATCGGTCTAAAAATTTTTGCCAATCAGTTATCTAAGTGTCAAATCATTTTACGTATTGACAATACCACGGCCATCTCCTATATAAATCGTATGGGAGGGGTGCAGTTTCCTCATTTAACACATCTTACCAAAGATATATGGCAATGGTGTGAGGGTCGTAATCTTTTCATTTCTGCATTGTATGTCCCATCAATTGAAAATAGCATTGCCGATGCCGAGTCAAGACGAGTTCACCCCGACATTGAATGGGAATTAGCAGATTTTGCTTTTCAAGAGATAATTAAATTCTACGGCCAACCTGACATAGACTTGTTTGCAAGCCGAATAAATAAAAAATGTGATAAATACGTATCGTGGCACAAAGATCCTGACGCATATAGCATAAACGCTTTTTCTATAAGTTGGTCCAAATGGTACTTTTACGGGTTTCCTCCTTTCGCTATAATTCTCAAAACGCTGAGAAAGATTATTAGGGATAGAGCTAGAGGAATACTAGTTGTCCCGGCATGGCCGTCACAACCATGGTATCCCTTGTTTAACAAGCTTGTGGAAAGTAAACCATTGACTTTTCGTTTTTCTAATGGTTTGATAATATCTCATTCCAGCAACCGCCAGATACACCAGCGGATTACCCTGGTTGCCGGCGTATTGTGCGGGAATCGTTACTGAGAAGAAGTATTCCTCCAGCCTCTATTGACATTATGTTGGCGTCTCTGTCAGATAACTCCATCAAACAGTATGACTCTTGTTTGAAAAAATGGTACCTTTTTTGTAAGAAACACAATGTCAATACTTATGAGGCCTCTGTTCCAAATATTATTTATTTTATTACTAATCTTTTTAAATCTGGCGCTCAGTACGGTACGCTGAATAGTTGCAGATCGGCGCTGTCTTTAATTTTAGGAAATCATATCAGTAATGATGATCGGGTAAAAAGATTATTCAAAGGGATATTTAGACTCCGTCCACCTTTGCCAAAATATGATTCGACCTGGGACACCTCATTAGTTATAGAAACACTGGCTAGCTGGGTACCCAACGATCAATTATTGTTAGTAAAAATCACAAAAAAGTTGGTTACTTTACTTGCACTTGTTACAGCACATAGGGTCCAAACCCTATCAAAAATTAAAATTGAGTATTTAACTTTTTCAACTAACGAAATTTCTATAAAGATACCCGATTTAATCAAAACATCTAGTGCTAATTCAAAAAACCCCATGCTGATTTTACCATACTTTCGGGACAGACCCGAGATATGTCCAGCTAAATTATTAATTGATTACTTACATGTCACCGAATATTTACGTAATAATCACACCTTTCTTTTTATTAGTACTAAAAAGCCGCATAATAAAGTTTCCGCTCAAACTTTAAGTAGGTGGATAAAAAGTACCTTAGAGGTTAGTGGAATCGACGTTGGCATATTTTCTGCTCACAGTACTCGACATGCCAGTACGTCTCGAGCTCATATAATGGGTGTCAATTTGGACCTAATAAGGAAAACTGCCGGATGGTCGGGCACATCCACGACTTTTGCCAAATTTTACAATAGGGTAATATTGACTGATTCAAGAGAACAGTTCGCTAGAAGTATTATTGAAAATAATTAATTATTCATTTACATGTGTGATCTGTACTGTCTGTACTGTACCTACCTAATTAAAAAGTTATATTATTATTATTATTGAAGTTATAGAATGTATACCATTTATTTACTTGTGATTTAAATAAAATAGGAAATGAATCCTTTTTTGGCTTTGTCAATTTGATTGATCTATCCATTCTACCTATTAAATTTCACAATTATCTCTCAATATCTACAAGTGTAATTATCTAATTTCGAGAACGAAACACCGAAGCATAATTGATGATTAAACGAACTTACCTGTAAGTGAAGTTCTATCATAATTATGTGAGATGTTTCGTTCGAAGAAATTAGAGTCCCTCCCTCCCTAACTTAACCCTCAGCATTGTGAAATTAAAATCGTTTTCTATTGTCTCTGAACTAAATGACACATAGAACGCAGTGAACCTACAAAGAAATGACAATATACCCTCCTCTTTTTTATTTTTTTTCTTTAAACTGAGTGCATAGTAGTGACATTGTATGTGGGACTACAAGTGTAATTATCTAATTTCTTCGAACGAAACATCTCACATAATTATGATAGAACTTCACTTACAGGTAAGTTCGTTTAATCATCAAATATTTATTATAGGCTTTTTAATATACGTGACACACTTCTTATACAGCGAGCCAACCATTACGGGCATAAGCTGTTGAGTTTTAAGTAGCGGTTGAGTGAGAGATTCAAGTCGAAAGTCAAAAGTCAAAAGTCGAGAGTCGAAAGTCGAAAGTCAAAGTCAAAACTCAATACTAAGAGAACAAAGTGAGTGTTTTAGGGGCGTCCCCAAACTCCGAGACCCAATATGGAGCTTTTCAGCAAACCGATATTAGCCGATTGACGAACCAGGTTCTGGCTTAGGTCTTCTCGGAATTTGGAATTCAGTCGATAGTTGCTTCTATAAGTCAAATCGAAAGAGAAGACAAACAAACTCTGGGCTTCGACGCCTGGGAAGAACACCAAAATTACGATAATGCTGTGTATTACGGTGTACATAATAGGGATACTGACGCAAAACTAATTGTAGATCTCAGCAGCAATAACCATCTGTTCTGTGATAATAACAAACTAAGCTAGATTTGAAGAGACAAACAATAAAATCTACGTAGATGACAGCTAACATTATCCATTACGAGGCGCCCTCTGTAGTAAATGTGGAATAGTAGGGATAAAAGCGCAGTCGGTATCCCCATTTAGCGTCGGTAGCTTAGTGGTTAAGGAGTCGGCCTTACAATCGAGAAGTCCGGGTTCGAATCCTGGCCATTACACTACCGACGTGAACCCACTCCTAGCACAAGCAATTTAGCTTAGTTGGAGGGGTTAGAGGGAATATTGGTAATTTCAATAATTTCGGTTGCTAATATTCTTTTAAAAAAAATGAGACTACTAAGCAAATAAAAAAAGACATACCCTCTAAGCATCCTGACGAAGGCAGGAGGCACCGTGCTCAGGGAGTGCGCGTTGGCCACGATGTCCCGCGCGCCCAGCTGGCCGGCGCGCGCGCAGAACACGTGCACCGTCACCGCCGCGCGCGCGCCGCACGCGTCCACCCGCCGGAGCGCGCCTGAGAAGCCTGGCCTCGAGTCGTCCAGAGCCACCAGGCGGGGCAAAGTGCCCTTCTTGTCCCCCCCTATGTTAAGGTACCCGAAGTGGGATAGGAATAGTCTAGCGGTTTGGAATTCTGTGACCGGCTCTGGAGGTATGTATTCTTCTGGTACCTGGATAATACAATAATTGTAAATAGTTATATTGGTATTAAAAGATGATTTGTTTTACTCCCAAAATATGTCTGTATGTCTGTGGTATCGTAGCTCCTGAATGGATGAACCGATTTGGGTTTAGTTTTTTTTTTTGAAATGTTGGTATATTAGTCGGGAGTATCCGAAGCCGTTTGGTCCAACTAATCTCCTGAAATACTAGCAAATTTAAGAAGTGAAAACTTCTTTAGCGGCGTTGGATGGGTAAAAAATATTAAACTTGCGTCAGGATCGTTTGAACTTTGAACCGTAACCGACGACTGACGTCATACAACATTAGCAAAAGATTGTTTATTTTGTCAAATAAGAAATGAAGCATCGTAGCTAAGCCGTAAATGCTTCGATTGTGAGTCCTTATGGTTTCAGATGTTACCGGGTTCGAACCTGGGCTTCTGACACTTTTTGTGATTATTTTTTTCTTTTTGTGATTATTTTTTCTTTTTGTAATTCATTAATTTCTTCTGACAGAAAAATTAGTGACAGATTCTATGATTGCTGCTACATTATACATATGGTATAGTATGGTAAGTTCTTTTTATCTTTTTCTCTGTATATAACGAAGAAAGAAAGAAAGAATAAGTTTTCACTTCTGCCGGCACTCCCGGAGTGCAACCCGTCTTTTTTTATACTTTATATAAATTCATATATTATATTGTTCGTCATACATATTGTATGTGTGTTCATAAGAAAGCTGTTACTTTAACAATTAGTACTTAGTACAACAATGTCATAGCTACAATATAGATGACTCACCACATTGTCCTCGCCCTCCCTGACGCGCTTCTCGATAGCGGCCTGCTGCTCCAGCAGCTTGAAGAGCGTGGGCGCGTCGGGGTCGTTGAGCTGGCGCAGCACGGCGTCCAGGCTCGGGAACGCCGAGTCGCTGCGGGCAGTGTGCTGGTTAGCGGCGCGGGTGGCTAAGCTCCGTTAATAAATATTGCTGCGACCAGTTGTGAGCTAATATATTGATTTCTAGTGATGACAGTCTATTAATTTTTTTTTACCTACCCTCATACTGAAATATCGACAGTAAAAAAAAATCAAACAAAGCTATCCAAGCACAAAATATCAAAATAAATTAAAAAAAAACACATTCAAGTACAGGCCTTCAAAAACAACGTATCTTAATATAACTTTTTTTTCATTACGATGCAGCTTCAGCCAGCTGTACACAAAGTAAAACGACTGTGATATTGGAACAAATTCGCCTACGGTTCACATTATTAACTAACACTCGTATTTTAAGAACGCTTATTTTTATACAGTTTCATAAACTACTATTTCAGTTTTTAGCACTGAATTGTTTACTCGTAGTTGGTCACAGAGTTTGTTCTAAATGAGGTTATAGAAGAGACAGAAACAGTGCCCTCTGGCAGTAAATTCCAATTAAATGAAAGTGGACTTCTCTATTCATCGACGGCTGTAACCGCGAAATGTTTCTTGATGTTTTCGTCTAAATGTCTATCGGCACACGGGCGCGGCGGACGGCCGAGCGTCACGCATGTCGACAGGGCGCGCTCGACATGCGCTCGGCCCCAACAATAACAAGAGTGTGTATCACTCACAGTGCGCAGGGCGGCGCGGGCGGCAGCGGGCGGCACACGGGCGCGGCGGACGGCCGAGCGTCACGCATGTCGACAGGGCGCGCTCGACATGCGCTCGGCCCCAACAATAACAAGAGTGTGTATCACTCACAGTGCGCAGGGCGGCGCGGGCGGCAGCGGGCGGCACACGGGCGCGGCGGACGGCCGAGCGTCACGCATGTCGACAGGGCGCGCTCGACATGCGCTCGGCCCCAACAATAACAAGAGTGTGTATCACTCACAGTGCGCAGGGCGGCGCGGGCGGCAGCGGGCGGCACACGGGCGCGGCGGACGGCCGAGCGTCACGCATGTCGACAGGGCGCGCTCGACATGCGCTCGGCCCCAACAATAACAAGAGTGTGTATCACTCACAGTGCGCAGGGCGGCGCGGGCGGCAGCGGGCGGCACACGGGCGCGGCGGACGGCCGAGCGTCACGCATGTCGACAGGGCGCGCTCGACATGCGCTCGGCCCCAACAATAACAAGAGTGTGTATCACTCACAGTGCGCAGGGCGGCGCGGGCGGCAGCGGGCGGCACACGGGCGCGGCGGACGGCCGAGCGTCACGCATGTCGACAGGGCGCGCTCGACATGCGCTCGGCCCCAACAATAACAAGAGTGTGTATCACTCACAGTGCGCAGGGCGGCGCGGGCGGCAGCGGGCGGCACACGGGCGCGGCGGACGGCCGAGCGTCACGCATGTCGACAGGGCGCGCTCGACATGCGCTCGGCCCCAACAATAACAAGAGTGTGTATCACTCACAGTGCGCAGGGCGGCGCGGGCGGCAGCGGGCGGCACACGGGCGCGGCGGACGGCCGAGCGTCACGCATGTCGACAGGGCGCGCTCGACATGCGCTCGGCCCCAACAATAACAAGAGTGTGTATCACTCACAGTGCGCAGGGCGGCGCGGGCGGCAGCGGGCGGCACACGGGCGCGGCGGACGGCCGAGCGTCACGCATGTCGACAGGGCGCGCTCGACATGCGCTCGGCCCCAACAATAACAAGAGTGTGTATCACTCACAGTGCGCAGGGCGGCGCGGGCGGCAGCGGGCGGCACACGGGCGCGGCGGACGGCCGAGCGTCACGCATGTCGACAGGGCGCGCTCGACATGCGCTCGGCCCCAACAATAACAAGAGTGTGTATCACTCACAGTGCGCAGGGCGGCGCGGGCGGCAGCGGGCGGCACACGGGCGCGGCGGACGGCCGAGCGTCACGCATGTCGACAGGGCGCGCTCGACATGCGCTCGGCCCCAACAATAACAAGAGTGTGTATCACTCACAGTGCGCAGGGCGGCGCGGGCGGCAGCGGGCGGCACACGGGCGCGGCGGACGGCCGAGCGTCACGCATGTCGACAGGGCGCGCTCGACATGCGCTCGGCCCCAACAATAACAAGAGTGTGTATCACTCACAGTGCGCAGGGCGGCGCGGGCGGCAGCGGGCGGCACACGGGCGCGGCGGACGGCCGAGCGTCACGCATGTCGACAGGGCGCGCTCGACATGCGCTCGGCCCCAACAATAACAAGAGTGTGTATCACTCACAGTGCGCAGGGCGGCGCGGGCGGCAGCGGGCGGCACACGGGCGCGGCGGACGGCCGAGCGTCACGCATGTCGACAGGGCGCGCTCGACATGCGCTCGGCCCCAACAATAACAAGAGTGTGTATCACTCACAGTGCGCAGGGCGGCGCGGGCGGCAGCGGGCGGCACACGGGCGCGGCGGACGGCCGAGCGTCACGCATGTCGACAGGGCGCGCTCGACATGCGCTCGGCCCCAACAATAACAAGAGTGTGTATCACTCACAGTGCGCAGGGCGGCGCGGGCGGCAGCGGGCGGCACACGGGCGCGGCGGACGGCCGAGCGTCACGCATGTCGACAGGGCGCGCTCGACATGCGCTCGGCCCCAACAATAACAAGAGTGTGTATCACTCACAGTGCGCAGGGCGGCGCGGGCGGCAGCGGGCGGCACACGGGCGCGGCGGACGGCCGAGCGTCACGCATGTCGACAGGGCGCGCTCGACATGCGCTCGGCCCCAACAATAACAAGAGTGTGTATCACTCACAGTGCGCAGGGCGGCGCGGGCGGCAGCGGGCGGCACACGGGCGCGGCGGACGGCCGAGCGTCACGCATGTCGACAGGGCGCGCTCGACATGCGCTCGGCCCCAACAATAACAAGAGTGTGTATCACTCACAGTGCGCAGGGCGGCGCGGGCGGCAGCGGGCGGCACACGGGCGCGGCGGACGGCCGAGCGTCACGCATGTCGACAGGGCGCGCTCGACATGCGCTCGGCCCCAACAATAACAAGAGTGTGTATCACTCACAGTGCGCAGGGCGGCGCGGGCGGCAGCGGGCGGCACACGGGCGCGGCGGACGGCCGAGCGTCACGCATGTCGACAGGGCGCGCTCGACATGCGCTCGGCCCCAACAATAACAAGAGTGTGTATCACTCACAGTGCGCAGGGCGGCGCGGGCGGCAGCGGGCGGCACACGGGCGCGGCGGACGGCCGAGCGTCACGCATGTCGACAGGGCGCGCTCGACATGCGCTCGGCCCCAACAATAACAAGAGTGTGTATCACTCACAGTGCGCAGGGCGGCGCGGGCGGCAGCGGGCGGCACACGGGCGCGGCGGACGGCCGAGCGTCACGCATGTCGACAGGGCGCGCTCGACATGCGCTCGGCCCCAACAATAACAAGAGTGTGTATCACTCACAGTGCGCAGGGCGGCGCGGGCGGCAGCGGGCGGCACACGGGCGCGGCGGACGGCCGAGCGTCACGCATGTCGACAGGGCGCGCGCACGCGCCGCTCGACATGCGCACGGCGGAGCGCGCCGCGCCGCGCGACGACACTGACCACGCGTAGCGGCCCCAGCCGCAGCGGATTATCACTGCCAACATTATAAATATTAGTTTAGGTTATTTTTAAACTTTGTAAAATATAATTCTATATGTACCTAATATGATTATGATCTTGAATTGGTCGAAATAAATGATATGATAATAGTTGTCAGGGAGTAGCTGTTCACACGTATTTTCAAATTAGCACAGACAGTTCAGTTCACTTCTATCAAAACCCGCACGCAGCGTCGCAAATGTCCGGGAGAGTGCACGTTCAGACCTGCCGAGTGAGCGAGCGAGACAGTGCGGGCAAAAGTGAGGGGTACCGAGCCGAGCTACAGTATCGCCGTTTTGCTCAGTCGAACGGTTGGCCGAGTACTCGGCGTGCTGTTTACATATACCCAGCACTCGGCGAAGTGTACTGACTCGTCACTCCACTCGGTGCGTGTGATCAAGGCATTAAAACGCCCACTCACTAATCGAGAGGCCTGCAGTCCTAAGCCGATAGCGCCCACATACTAAAGCGATATTGGCCTGCCGGCAATGCCCTGTTGTCAGTTTTGCATTTTCAACTTTGCAGTAGTTGGGAGTCGACAGTTTACGTTATTCTTATAGGTAGGTGAAAATCATTGTAAGAAATAGGTGCAAACTATTTTGGACCTTGTTGACTATGTACAGTGGTGGACACATAATTAAAGACACTTAGAGGATATTAATATTTCAAAGTTTACCTATCCTATATTATTTTATTATAGTGCAATAGGAGCTTGCAATTTTAATTAAATTATTCTAACGGTTATCGTGAAATGTTAAAATGAAATAAACGGAACAAGGATGTCGTCTTTAAAATTTATTAAGTTGAACTTTATTGTAGATAGTAGGGACTAATACAAAGACTTGGCCAATTAATTAAAGACACACAAATGAAGTAACCATAAAATAATAAATATTGTGAATATTAAGATGAACTTGACTTTAATTAGTTTTAGATGTATAATAAGAACATAAAACTATGTTATTAATATTTTGTTGCATGTCCTTTAGCAGTAATGACAGCCTAACACCGCGTAGGCATTGAAGCGATCAAATTATTGCAGGTTTCAATCGAAATCTGCTCCCATGCCTCCTTAAATACCGAGTAAAGTTGATGCACATTACTTGTACGTTTTTTGCCACTATTTTCTTCACATAAGAGCACCAGTTTTCGATTGTGTTAATGTCAGGACTGTACGATGGCCAATCTAAAACTGTAACTGATTCGCTCCTTAGGAATTCTTTGACCACAGCTGAAGTGTGTTTTGGATCGTTGTCATGTTGGAAAGTCCATATCACTGGCAAATTATCCTCGGCATAAGGTAACATGGTTTCTTCTAAAATATTCTTATATTGAAATGTATCCATGTTACCTTCTATTTTTTTTATAGGTCCCACACCGTAACCAGAAAAACATCCCCAAACTTTCATATTACCGCCTCCATGTTTGACTATTTTCTTTGTTATTTTGTATTAATTTCTTTTTTTGAAGGATGTCTCACGTAAACTTTTCCATTAGAATTAACCATATTAATTTTAGTTTCGTCGGAAAAATGCACATTTTTCCACTGTCGTTCTGTCTAGTGTGCATATTTTTTGGCAAATTATAATCTTGCTCTGATATTTTCTTTCTTCAAAAGTGGGACCTTACGAGAAACTATTCCAAATAAGTCTGTCTTACATAATCGCCTTATAACCGTTCTTGCAGACACTCCTCTAGACCCCTCTGCACCAAATACTTCTAAGCGAATAACTTCTGAGCCTTTGGAACGTTTTTTTTAGCCAACAATGCTATTCTTGAGTCTTCTTGCGGGGTTGTTTTTAAGGTCTAGGTTTCCTAGGCACTTTATCCGTAGTATTAAACTTATTAAAATGCCGAATACCGTTCATAACCATATCTTTAGAGCATCGCAATTGATCTGCAATTTTCCTGTACGACCAACCGTTGTCATGAAAATTGAGAATTATCTTTCTTGTAGAAGGATCGCAACTTTTGCTTTTTCCCATACTACGAGTATATTTCAATTTAAATTTTACAATAAAACTTAAAGCAAGCTTTAAACTGAGCTAGTTTTAGCGTCTCACAATAATTCGCGGCAAAATGGAAAAAAATTAATGCTCCTTTTATTTTTATATTAAATTTAGAACACGAAATACGTACTGTCTTTAATTAAATGGCCAGCGGCAAATGCATCGAAAAAGTTTGTGTTGCATTTGAAAAAGGAATAAAGACTAAAATATAGCTTATTTACCTTTTATAGTATTCTCATTTTAAAAATACGACATCAATTTATGTAAAATAATAATAAGAATGGAATTTATTCCTATCTTGGGTATCTAAACATCATTTATTTTGATGTATGTGTTCAACGTAAATGGTGTCTTTAATTATGTGACCACCACTGTATGTAGGTACAGTCAACGATATAAGTAGATTAACACTGAAATATTAACAAACAATTTTTACATTGAAAAACATTTATCAATAATTCATGTAGAAGTAGTTTCATGATCTAGAGGTTAAAGTTAATATATTCAGTGTTTTGTTCATTATTTTATAAGAATTTGCTAACCCTCTTTTGTCGTTGACTGTATATAAGAAATATAGAAGATTATGTACATAAATGAATAAGATCTATCTTTTTCTATTTAAACCGATCCCCACGCTCGTAACAGTATGTTATTCCTAACTCAGACTCAAAAGAATAACCTTATTTTATTTTTACCCGACTGCCAAGAAGAGTTATGTTTTTCGCGCGTATCTTGTATATGTATACATTTATGTATGTTTGTAATTTTCCTTATTACCTCATATCTTCTGAACCACCGTACGGATTTCAATGATTCAAGTCTCAAATGAAGATATTTATTGCCCAAGTGTTCTTTGGTACATAAAATATGAACAAAATCTATATATTGGTGTTTTTGGAGCCAAAATGTATGTAGTAAAAACATTTTTTACCCAAATTTATCGAATGAGGTATCAAAATGTTAAAAAATGAAGGCAATTAGAAGATGATTACAAAAATATTTAAATGTCATAACTAAAAAGTATTAAATAAAATAAATTATTAAAAATAAAAAACCCGACTGATGCATTTGCAAATCTCAAGAAGAAAATTATTGGGTAATGGGGACCGCCTGCTATAAAGCTTGTTACGAACTATTCAGCATCAGTCGGGTATTTTATTTTTAATAATTTATTTTATTTTAGTCTGAGCTTATAACGTAAACTATGCTGACAGGAGACGTCAGTCGACAAGCCGCCGGCCGACTGCCTGCTAATGTGTGTTCATTCACCTCTCGGTCAAAGATTATCTGGCCGAAAACTTTCGGTGCTGACCGGAATCGTCAAGCCACACACTATCGAATAGTCAGTCCAAAATCGTTAACGAAACTGATATCATTCAATAATTAGCCCACTGCAGTCTACTGCTGGACACAGGGCTCTTCCAATGTGCGCCATTTCGTCCAATCCTCCGTCTTCCGCATTCAGTCTGTCCCAGCCACCTTTTTCAGGTCGTCAGTCCATCTGGCTTGGGGGTGTCCTACCATCCGTTTGCCTTCTCGTGGTCTCCACTCTAGGAATCGCAGCCGCAACGGCCATCAGTCCGTCGACAGACGTGGTTTCAACTTGCTTATTCTGCGAGCTATGTCGGTTACTTTGGTTCTTTGTCGGACGATCTCATTTCGATTTCTATCCTTCTGGTACGGGAGCTAGCAACGTTTGAAAAGTAAGAATTTTAGGTCAGCTGATTTTGTGATATGTCGTCCTTCTTGCTCTTTCGGTTAGAGTCTGGGTTATCTGGCTGGCAGTAGAGGTTGCGTTCATTAGTGCGCATCCAACCTGTCCAGGTAATAATCCTGGATTTCAAAAACATATTAAGAGGCGTTCGATTAACTGATGGATTTATATTGTCCGATAAACTAATAGTGAGTGAGCGCCTTAACTTACGCTACCCATATCGACACGCCAATACAAGTTATAGGTATAACCGGTAAGGTAAGGTATAACGGGCACACAGCGCGAGTCACCAGTCGGTCCGTAACGGAAGATCCGCGATAAAACTTCCGTCAAGTACATATACAATAGTAGACTTATACATTTACTAAGTTTGTTGATTCTCATAATTTAAACTTTCTATTGATACCATAAAGATTCAGGATGTTATTTTTCTGATTTTAGTTTGTTTGTTTACCGAGTATGACAAGCGGATTACCGAAAATCTTAATATGCAGTTTTGTTTCTTTCGTAAAATAATACAATGTTTCCTTTGACTAAAATCTCCTATCTCCAGTATTTAGAGTACTTTTCCTCCAGGTAATGTCCCTGTATATTATGTTGCAAAGAAATGTATTGAGACAGCCTCTCACCAATAAGCGTGGGCTGTGGCTCCTGGCTGTTGCTAAGCGGCTCTTCTAACAGAGACAGCAATATGTTGCCGTCGGCCACGAAGTGCCGCAGCCGGCCGTGGCCGAGCTCCGCCAGCCAGCGCTCGTCCAGCCGACACCACGACGAGCCATTCCCGGCGTTGCCTATTTGCTGTAAAATAAGTATTGATAAAATACTCAAGTTTAGGAAGCAGATTTATAGGGTTACGGAATAAGCACGACGTTTTCGTCCAATCATTACCAATCAGCCACGGCTCATACCGTTTTTGATTAGGTAATACCACGCTAACTACCCATAGAAACAATATTTTATATACATACTTCTTTATATAGAAATAAAATTGTCATCATACTTTTAAGATCGTTCAGAATTTAATGAAAAAAAAGACGGGTTGCACTCTGGGAGTGCTGGCAGAAGTGAAAACTTTTTCTTTCTTTTTTTCGTCGTTATAAAAAATAATCACAAAAAGTAATAAATTACAAAAAGAAAAAATAATGACAAAAAGAAAAAATAATCACAAAAAGTATCAGATGGCCAGCCCCTCTAGGCAAGTGGCAATTCGTTAGCCGGCGTTTGATGGAATAGAATGACGAATGTATGGGATTTGACGTTTATGACATGCGTTGACGACTGTCAATACGTCAAATCCCATACATTCGTCGTTCTATTCCATTGCCACTTGTCTAGAGGAAAAGGTTTGAACCCAGTACTATCTGAAACCATAAGGAGTTACAGTCGAAGCGTTTACCACTATGCTGCGAAGCTATTTATCGTATCTTGCAAAATAGATAGTCTGTAGCTAATATTGTATGACGTCAGTCGTCGGTTACGGTTCAAAGGTCAAGCGATCCTGACGCGAGTTTAACATTTTTTACCCACTAAAGAAGTTTTCACTTCAAAAATTAGTACTCCGCTTGGTTTGACATACCTGCTCCAAAATTAACATAAGAAGAGATTCAGCGGCATCCCGTACTCTCATCGATACAGGTTTCAATTCTTTCTCATCCTTCATCTTTGGGGGTTCGCCAGGCTTGCCTATGAACACGAATAAATTGCTTAAATACTATTATTATTATTATTTTTACTGATTTGTGTATTTTAGCTGTAATTTACTCATTCAGTCGGAGGAGATTGAAGTTCTGCAGCGAACTACAGTAGAACTTCAATCCATCATAACTTATTGTAGTCCTCTGTTGGACACACAGGGGACAGAATATGGTTTAGTAGAGGAGATGCCAGAGTCAAATTTCTCTTAAGAAAAACGCGTGGCCAAATAAACGGGTGGGAAAGGAGACGCAGAAGGCATGACGTCATACCTCGTCCCCCGTCTGCATCTAGAGCGTCATAGCGAAACCGAACAGAAACAGAGCTTGTAATTTTTGTTATAGTTTGACTACTCGCCACTAAGCGCTACGGAGAGTTCTAGAATAATCTATAATAAGGCCATCTTTCGGATTATAGCAAAATCATTTAGGCCTCCTAAATGATTGGCCTTATACCGACAGATGGCCCATTTTATTTATAATTTTCAATTTCAGCTAAATATATTATTTAATTAATAAAATAACACTTTTGAAATTGCTAATGAACTCGTACGAGATTATTGTGATGAAATTTTCATAAAATGGATTGAATTATTATTACAACTATTATACATGTAAGACAAGGTTAGTTATTTCTTCTCTACGCTCTACTTCTTCTCTAAATGGTTCTGTTAAGGCATTTGAAAAAAAAAAATATAGTGGACTTAATGATGAAATTTTATACCTTTAAAATGTTTAAATAGTTTATCTGTACACTTTGTACATCCTTGTAAAATTTTGACCAAAAACGAGAACCGAACGCAAGGACGTTTCACTAGAACTAGATGGTGACGTCACAGACCAGAGTCGTTTTGACGTATGGAAGGCTCGCGACTCGATTGCCTTGCAACATCTTCGCTATAATTTCCTTCTCTATGGTTGGACAAAACCATAGCCTTTCTTATTCAAACACAATTAGGTTAAATTCTGAAGCTACACAATAGTTCTCAACATTACTATCTATATACTAGAGTCATTTATGAGTTCCATCTGATGCCAATAGCAATAAGGATCATGAATAGAAGGTAATTTTTGTTGTCTACAAGTAGACTTCTGAAAACACTGTTGAATACCAGGCGATCAGAACCTACCTTGACTCTTACTACCCGAGATGCCAAGCTCAACCACTTCCAACAGCGTAGCTATGCACTCCTGGTCGGCGAGCAGCGCCGGGCAGAGCCAGGCGGCGAGGCACTGGTAGGCGGCCACCACGCAGGAGTGCAGGTCGCGCGAGTGCGCTTGGGGGGGCCGGCTGCACTGTACGGTGATGTAGTCGCAGATCCAGCGCACGGCGCGTTTACGTTCTATCGCCTCTGCGGGTTCAATCGTAGAATTATATTCAAAATTTTAGAATTAGTTTTTAACAACTTCTTTTAAAAAAAGGAAACACAAAGTTGTAGAATTAATTTGAAGTGATCTCTGACCATATATGGCAATCGTTACTGGTAGTTGAAACTCTAAAAAGTCTGAATACATGGCCTATCCACAGAACGTCAATATCGCCAGTGTGCAGGTCAGATAACATTTGCTTCACGGCAAATACCGAAGTTCGACCGTCTCATGGTAAGACTGAAATTACATCTCAAGTATAAACTATAAATTCAGTATAAACTTACCAATTATAAATTCTAGAAGCATGAAAAAAATACAACAGTTCGATTAAATTCAAGGGTCTCATAAGACAATTGAAATAAAAAGTTTCTTAAGCACTCAATTTAATGATTCAGTATCATTAAATTAAGTGCTTAGATAACTTTTTAAAATGTGTAATTGCATGATGCGCTTGAGTTACCGAGCCTAACTTAAGTATAGGATATATCATTCTAGTTCATGAAACCAACCTGGTTTCGACGAGTGCAGTTTGGCTAGCCCCGACAGCAGTTCCAAGGCTGCCAGAGACACCTGAAGGTCTCCCTTCCACGAGGATATGAGGCGGTGGCACACCAGGTACGTGGCCCGCACCACTAGCGCTGCACCTATACAGTTTCTTGGGTGATAACTAGTGACCAATGGCCGGCACGAACTGACAGCACGGCAAGGCAAAGGATTTTGATTTGTCGAATTAGAATAGGCCGATCGGCATAAATTTTAAATTGAAATGATGGTCAGTTCCATCTAACAACCCATCGAAGCCACAAAAACAATGGCAGTAATATTATGTTGACATTATAAGGTCTATTATTACATGACAAATTAAAATCCTTTGACGTGCCGTGTCGTCAGTCTGCGCTGGCCTTTAGGATGTTCGCCGTTAATGTAACGTCAAACTGGTACGGAACGGAGCAGCCGTAGAATTACTATTTATTGATCTTGGCAGCTGTGAGTTAAAATTTAAATGCAGAACAAGTAACAACAATCATAACGTTGAATAAACCGTTAATAAAAAAAGAACACACAGTTCACAAATTTTCAAATTTATAATATTCCGTTAATATTATGAGTAAAGGGTTGTTTTTGTGTGTGTATACGTGTGCGTGAGTGTTCACACTATTCACGCACGCACATACGCACTCTCGCACGCACGCACGCACACACGCACACACACATTTACAGTCTATTATCTACATATATAATGCGATTGCGTTAATAACAATACGACTACGACTGCACCCCTCTGTATTAAAACATTGGACTTGCAATGCAAATATCCCCACGATACGACCTGTGACATAAAAAAACAACAAATATCTACACTTCAATAATTATACAGTCCAAACGCAATTTGAATTAATAATTTGGTTGTATGTCTACACAAAACATAACATGTATTTAGATCGAAATATCATTATTAAACAAAACATTCTATATGTTTGTGAACATGATAAACACAAAAATGTAATGTAGAATTACGACAAAAATAACCAGCAAGCATAAACACATTAAACAATAACAAATTAAAAAGCGTTGATGTGCACACTGCAGGCTTCAAATTATTCTAAAGGATCAAAATCTATTAGGCGCGGTTTATACAAAAGAGACGTGACGGGGACGTATAACGGTTTGAGTAACACAATGTAAACCTTATTATGTTGTGCACAATAATTTCGTCACCAGGCGACGCGCAACGTCCCGCCATTAAATGACGACGCAATTCTCATCTAAGACAAAAACGACGTTATTGTACACTACATAAGGTTCATATTGTATTACTTAAATTATCTGCCAATGGAATACGTACCCGCACGTCTCTTGTATATGAACCGCGCCTTACCTTTTTGTAATCAACTAAAGTAGTTTAAATATGGAATCTTAGTAAATTTTCACATGACTAAAGTCTCCAGTGTGTGGATATAGGGACAATGCGTTGATCAAAAGACAATTTTTAATTCTAGTTACAAATTTGGCAGCAGAGTTGTTACTGCGAGTGCCTTCGAAAGCCTTGGGTCAGCCAGGAGGATATCCCTCGCCCCCCGGCAACATATCATATGCGGTATATGCCAGAGATTACCTCACCCCTGGCAACTGCTGGCCCGAGACAGCCGTGCGGTTTTGATAAATTTAGTTTTTAAGAATTTCCTTATTCTTATGATTTACACTATCGATTGAGGCCATAAAAATAAAGGATGTTTTTTTTTTAGGATTTTAGTCGGTTCGATTACTGGGTGCGGTAAGTGAATTTTTCAAAAATATTTGTATGCAATTTAGTAACTTTTTGAAAATAAAAGAATGTTACTATTTTAAATATAAAGGAATATTTTTTTTGTGAGTGAAATTCACTATCTCCAGTATTTAGAGTACTTCCCCTCCAGGTCAGGTCAAAATCTACCACCCTGTATATTACAACTAAAGAAGTCACGTATTTATGTGTGATACAAGAGTCATAAAAAACAAATTATGGCTCAAACGATGCACAAGCGCCCTGTGATCGTGTTTTCCGAAGATAAATAACTAAATTAGTACAATTTAGTCAAAACATTTGCTTTTTTTCTATTGATATATAGAATCATGGTTTATATTTTCATATTTACCTTTTACTTCAAACGAAAACACCGGTCGGGGTTATTTCATAATTGTGAATGGGTTCTTATCACACTTAAAGTTGAAAGTTGAAAGCTTTCAAACCGCTGTGTGGTATTCTAACAATGTCTTTTATATCAACGTATTGCCCCCGTGAACGCAAACAAAAGGCGTGTAATTACCGAAAACAGGCGAGGATGGGTCTAGCTGCCTAACGTCGGCCGCGAAGTCATCGAGCGACTGGCCGTCCGAGCTGCCGGCCGCGCTGCCGCTCTCCGAGCGCGCTACAACACGCCCCACAGCCCACAGGGTTATTACATTCTCTATACATTTTTATATTGGACATACGGGACATTTATCCCCGCTTTGACGTTTGGCAGCGTTACACATTGACCGATTTCTCGGTATGTTTGTCAAAATCGTGTCAACCCAACACACTATATAACTCCCAGAGTCTCGGTAAGTTTGTCAAAGTCGTGTCAACCCAACACACTAATTCTTGGAGTCTCGGTACATTTGTCAAAGTCGTGTCAACCACTCCCAAAGTCTCGGTACGTTTGTCAAAGTCGTGTCAACCCAACACACTAACTCCCGGAGTCTCGGTATGCTTGTCAAAATCGTGTCAACCCAACCCACTAACTCCCGGATTCTCGGTACGTTTGTCAAAGTCGTGTCAACCCAACACACTAACTCCCAGAGTCTCGGTACGTTTGTCAAAGTCGTGTCAACCCAACACACTAACTCCCAGAGTCTCGGTACGTTTGTCAAAGTCGTGTCAACCCAACACACTAAATTCCGGAGTCTCGGTATGTTTGTCAAAGTCGTGGCAACCCAACACACTAACTCCCGGAGTCTCGGTACGTTTGTCAAAGTCGTGTCAACCCAACACACTAACTTCCGGAGTCTCGGTACGTTTGTCAGAGTCGTTTTAACCCAACACACTAACTTCCGGAGTCTCGGTACGTTTGTCAAATTCGTGTGAACCCAACAAACTAATGTATGTGTACGTAACGTCACGTCTTCGGCGTTGTTATGATAGACTGAAGACATTTGAATTCTTATGTGAGCTTTATATAGTGTACGTCATATGACGTTTCATTGTAATAATCTCTTGAATCTATTCTAGATGAGTGTTCCTAACACTGGTCATCCTTTTCAAATCGCTGAGAGTGGCAGAGCAAAATAAATATAGCGTGTATGTATGTGCCTCACAACTGACGTATTGAACATTGTGATAGCAGTGATAACTTAGCACTTGACATCACGAAGCAACGAAGTGATTGTAAAAGGCGGTGATATCATGAGACTAAGTAAAAATTGATTTCTGATGACGTAAAGAATATTGTACTCACTTCAATTGGATGTGTAGTATATGTAAACTATGCAATAAATGTATTCGGGGATTGAAATACAATAAAATTAACTTCTACATAAAATAGTTACTGCAGAGATTAATACGTTAAATGACATAAGATGACGACTTACGGCATATCATCAAAATTTTTTTTTTTTACTTCTTTTCTCTTTAACTTACCGTTGCAGCTGTGTGAGCACAAAACTAGAAGAGCATCGCTTCATCGAAAACAACATTAAAGTACATAAATATGTTCAATAAATTTGCCGCCCGGTGGCTCAAATACAATACCGCGCGTGTTGTAGCGCACGCACAGTACAGCGCGCTCAGTGCAACATACCTTTGTAGTCGGTATTGTGCGAGAGAGTAGAGCCGGGCGGTGCACTGTGCGCCTTGGCGGGCGCTAGCGGCGCCTGCGCGTTGTGGCGCACGCACAGGTACAGCGCGCTCAGTAGCGGCACGGCCAGCGCGTCCAGCGTCTCCACCTGCACCGCTGATACGCAGATCAGGGAGATCTTGCCGCGCGTGAAGTCACCGAGTGATATACCCGCGCTGGAACGAGAAAAGCGAAACTCTCAGCATATTTTATGATTAGGAGAAGAATTACCTAGCAACCATTAATATACATAATTCACGATTCTTTGGTTTTTTGCAACGAATTGGGCATTGCTTCAGGGACGTGCATCCAACAGAGACCAGACACTGTCTAATTGTTCATCAAATTAACTGAACACAGGTAGTAAATAAATCATATTAAAAATATTTTTGGATTACGATGAAATTGACGATTTGGCCCAATGTAGTGCGTATGTTGTACTATAGGAGGATACAGAGCCCGTATATGTCCTTTCAAAGGCTTATTTAGCCCAACGCTATACAAGAGTCGACACGAAAAAGAATTTGGAAAGACGCATCTATGCACTTAACTATTTTTTCTATCACAATGATCTCATTTAAGTACTTACTATTCATTACACCCTGGAAATTCTGGTACAGGTAATCCTTTATAGTGGTATGGGAAGGCGACTAAAGACAAGAGAGCGCTAATAGCCGCTTTTCGTAGCTCTCTCTTATCTATGGAGCCACATTCCAGCTTTGGTTCTCTTTCAGATAGAATCTGGTCCAGTGCAGTTATGAAGTCTGGTACCAAAACTAAGACGCCGTCCAAATCAAGCCTGAAAATAATAATATTAAAAAGAATTTAATACGCATTTGAAATTTAGCTATTGTTTTAGTTTTCATTATTGGGTATATATTAACTATTAGTACATTACTACAGAGGCCGGGATGAAAGGGGTTGCCGGCCGAAGACATATAGACGGCCGAGCGAAGCGAGGCCGGATAGGTCTGAGGCAGGCAACCCCATATATCCCGCCGAGGTATGTATAGTGCTTTTCTCAAACATGCCAACGAAATAAACAACAAAAAAATTAAAGATATATTTTTTTTTTAATACGCATAGTGGCAGAGTGTCGATGCCTTTGCCACAAATTTATGTGAAATCGAAATTAAAAAAGAGGACTTTGCCGGCCTAGGCCTGCAAGGTTTGTATGAAATTCCATTGCCGGCCTCTGGTCCTAGCCGCGCCTGAAACGTCATACTTCGCAGCCTATTAAGAGGAACGTAATGTCAATATTTCATTGCATGTTTGAGAAAATTAATTTAAAAAAATTAACTGTTTAATATAAATAAATAATGTTACATAGTAGAATAGGCTTTATTTTCTTTGTCTAAAGTACTAGGATACCATAAGAGATGAAGAAGGTTTATAATATTTTAGAAATACGAAACCACCACATAACAAGTCCATACCTTGATATTTCTAAAGTTTATGCGAATATCACTCACTATTCCAATTTTTTTTTTTCATTTTTCATGGTCTCCTGGTGTCTATACACAAATCATACGCATCTTTTTGTAACTAGGGGTGACATAACAAAAAAGCGCGTACACATAGAGGTCAAATTTCATTAACTCATGTTTCTGAGTCCAGGTCCAAATTCGAAAATTAAATTTCATTTACATCTCACCCGGAACTGTGACACAATTTATAGAGCGACCACGAGCGCTGTATCACTCCCATGGTGGTTTGGCGGGACAAGCGGTAAAAATAGACAAAATATAGCTGAGAGCGAGCGAGACAACGTAACAGAACCTCGCTCGTTCTCAGCTAATATCTTGCTCGCTCTCACGCCGGTGTGAGCGCTGTCGGCGCTATCTCGCTCGCTCTTTCTTCGTGTATTACGGGAGCGGTACAGCGCTCTATACTATAGATACCGGAACAGGTCTGGCGCGTTGAGCACGACGGCGGCGGCGGTGGCGGGGTCCCGCAGGCCGCGGTGCAGCGCCGCGTAGCAGCGCGCCAGGTACGGCGCCAGCACCTCCTCGCGGCACTGCTTGGAGCACAGCACGCGGCACAGCGTGCCCAGCGCCTCCGCGCGACCTGCCGCGCGAGCGTGCGTTAGTGGCTGGTACACGAGGGGCTTTCGTACATCGACCGTACCAGCCCTTACTGCTGTGATTGACTGACGTGCGTCAGTTCTTTTTAACTGCATTCTTTTTTTCTTTAATTTGCAGATTAAAAACTTACTATAAGCAAAAAAAATGTGCCTACCGATACTATTTCATGTGGAGATTGAAAGACCGAAATAAGTTCTAAAAATGAAAGAAATCGTCTAGAATATTTCAAACCAACTCCAAATATTCTTTATTGACAAAAAATCAACACTGACAAAAAATCGTATTTTTCTAATTGTAATACTTTAAGTCATGTAAGTGATTGTCTTTGAAGTAAAAAAAAAAACGCTCTGAGTGATAATGATGGATGATGATAATAAATATGTAGATAAGCGTAGTAAGTGTACCTGGTTGGTAGCTGAACATATTGAGTTTGTAAGCGGCTTCGGTCAACGACGGCGGTGGCGGAGTGCCCTCGGTGCGTTCTGAAATCAATTTTTGTAATTAAATTGCAACACCAAACACGTTTATAGGGGTCTAAACTACCATTTTGCTCACAAAACATGAATAAGGCTAGAGGATTGGGGTCTCTCGCCTTGGTATTTGATATTTATAATTTAAAATGTATTTATAATTTATAATATAATATTTATAATATATTAAATTTTCGCTTAGAAACTTCTTTAAGTAATAACCAGTATATCATTATACAGTTCTTTAAACTATCCATTTTATCTAATTAAAGACGAGAACTAGAACCTGCTCCCGGACCTGAGTCCTGAACAAGTTCTGAATCTTCATTAAAGTTAAAATACATATTGTTTTACAATTCTAAAAAAATAATGGTTTACATTTTTCAAATCACTTAGGAAGTGAAGAAGCTCATCTACTGTGCAACTCAGTCATAGAGATTGTTATTGGTCAATCTCTAGTGACGATGACGTCACCCAGTCCCCACCAATGAAAGCAACTCACGTGGGTTATTATAAGCCGGTGTGGTTCCAATGAGCGCGGCTTCGAATAGCCATTCGCCAAACAAATGGAAGATGGAATTCACCTTCGGTCGGAGCGGAGTCAGAGGTGGCTTCTCAGTTTCACCAACTACAAAATGAAAGGAGTATTATTATATCAAACTAAAGTATGGAGTTACACTGCTGATCTGGTTACTAGATCTAGCGACCCGTCCGAATGAAGTCAAGGTGAAGTCAACAATAATTTGCTATATATAAAACACATTAACAACATACTGTATAGACTACATTAAAGGCGCTTACAAAACGTGAAAAAAATTGGCTTTCATAGGTCAACAGTTCGCAATGTTTTTTTTTCAAATGTGCCTCTCTTGACAAAACTCGACAAGAAAAGCAGCATACATTTTTGATATCTTGGACAGATCACTTTGGAAGAAAGAATTTACTTGAAGCTGTAGCCAAGAGTAAGTCATTATTGAGTTTATCGATTATCCGGCTATGTAGACTGATGGGACGAAACACCGTGAAATAGTCGGTTTGTCTGGGTCACACCCACATCAACAGCCCCGAAGAGGTGAGGCCCAACGGCGATTCCAAACACAAAAAGGGCTTAAAAATTTAATGAATATTTACTTTTCGTAAGCATTTTATAGTTATCTCTTACCTTGAGACGTTATAGAGTTGGGAGGTGTAGTCGGTACGACGCTAGGCGGTCGGCTACTAGTCAGTCCGATCAGAGAGGTGCGTGGCGTACCTGTGTTGTGTGGCCAAGGTATTTGTTATACACATTACTTAGTCGTTAGAACAGACAGACTAATGAGAGAGGTACACTAGACAAGATAATGCTACCGGAAAAATATTAATACAAGTATATTAAACTGAGAAGTAATTAGCACTTTACAACAAATAAATTCTTCAAGTTGATAGCTTCAGTTGCGACTGAAATTAGCGCTAGGATGAAGAACAAATAAATTAAGTATTGAACGTGAAGTAAACTATGAAATTAAAGTTGCTGATTTGTTTTTGTTTTTCTGATTTTGTCGCGTTTTCGGAAATTGCGCTGGCCATAAATATAACACAATGTAATTAAATAAAATATTAGGAACATGTTGTTTTATTATTCTAAAATGCGGAAAAGAATACTGGTTGAAAAGTTCAACGAGAATCTTTAATGTAATTAGAAATGTATTATCATATAGTTCAGCAACCTTACTGCCTAAAATATACTATTAAAAAAGAGTTACAACGGACATAGATTATTAAGCGAGCGCCTCAAATCGAAATAAAAGCAACTCCAATGAAGATATAAGCAACCCCAAGAAAGAAAATACTAATATACAAAGAAAGTTCAAAAATAAAAAAATAAATCAAGCCGGTTCAAATAACTCACCCAAAAATCAAACTAGAATGTGCTAAAAATACCAGTGCATGAAAAACAAGCTACATAGTAATTGTATAACTACATTTCAACCTAATATTAAATTTATGTGACGTGTACACATGCTGAAGTTTCTACGGCTACAATATAGATAACCTAAACTAAACATAATAAGATAAAAACTGAAATAAAAATCTTATAGTAATCTTAGTTATAAACTTATAAACGTCGATAGTTAAACCAAATGGCAATCTCTTGTTCATAAAAATTTAATATTTTAAAAGTTATCTTCATACATGTTAACACAGATTAGTACAAAAATTATTACGTAACAAATAGTGATTAATAAATCAGCCTGCCAGGCGTGATCAACTTGCCTGTCACGTTCCCGTGGGAAATAATAAGCATCCTAGCAATTTTCGTATAGAAACTATCGTGAGCCATTTTTCAATTCGATAAATTTATTACGGCTGTAGTCGGGCGCATACTGACGATTGACGTGAGTACAGCCGTAATAAATTTATCGCATCTTAGCAATGTGGGAACATTGCTAAGATGCGATAAATTTATGATCCAATTGATGATCCAAAATCATTGATCCAAAAGATATGTGCCAAAGTATTTATGATCCGGTATAAAAACGATATAAACTTCAGGTTCTGGATAGAAGAGGCGAAGATGAAATTAAATTTTAGAGCTAATCGATGCGTGTCCTGGCTGGACTTACTTGAAATATTGAAGTTGTTAAATAAAATTCATTCTACTAAAAAAAATATATGAAAATTGAACAATATGCTGTCAGTTCACAAAGCACACACTAATTTAAATTCATAAATTCTAAGGCTTCAAATCTGGTCTTTTCAGCTTCAATATGTGGATTGCGATTATTACCAACTTTTAATATGTTTTAGTTATTATTAAAGGCTGGACATTATGCTAACCGTGATAAATGAAATAGTTGCAAATTATGCAAATGAAACATGATGATAATTAAGCGTCAATAGTTTAATGATTAAAGAGTCAGCCTTTTAATCGAGAGGTCCCCGTTTCGAATTCTGGCCATAAGACTCAAAAAAGTTAAAAATCATTTATTGTGTTCAAACGGCACTTACAAAACGTCAAACCGTGCTTGTGTTCGTGGGCGCCGTGAACACACTAACACAAGCTATTTAGCTTAGCTAGACAAATTTGGGGGATTATTAGTAATTAATAAATACAACATTATACATAACTTTCGTGATTATTTACGCAGATTTAATTTATTAACTGGCAACATTAGGAAGAGGTGTGAAAACAGTTGGTTTAAACTATCTCAGTTTTTGTGCTCTGATATGGCTAAATTCGGTCCATACTATTAAATCAGCTATTCACCGTAAGATATAATAATATGAATGTATTATCATAAAGAAAATATTTTTAATGTAAAAAGCTATAGCACTTGCAATTCACGAGCGTGCGTGCCTTCACTTGTAATATAAATTCGACAAAGCAGACACGTTGTATGTAAAGATGCTACCGTAATTCCTTTGATGACTGTACACACGCATTTTACGTTAGTGTGTGTGACTTTTTTGAAAATTTTCTGTACTAATTGTACCGTTTATATGCTCAGACACACGTTCTCACGACATGAACACAACTAAAGGCCGCGCGCATTCGTAATCTGCAACAACTACTTTAAAGAACCTACATTTTAAAAAGGAATAAAATAGGAAATGGGCGAATATAGCCGAAGTTAGCCGAACACAGGTAGTCGTGCGTCTTACTTCTGTCGGGCAGCTTGTCCCGCGGGCGCGCGGCGGACACGCTGAAGGACTTGGCGAGGCGGCGGTGCGCGGGCGGCGTGAGCTCGCCGTCGTCCGTGACGTCAGCGCCCGCGCCCGCGCCCCGCACCCACCACCGCTCCGAGCCGCGCCCTGCGCCCCAGCCGTACAGTGCGCCATCGAGCCGGAGGCTAAGGCTACGTTACACGCATTTTGCGACTTTTTTGTATAGCTATTTCATTCATTATCTATATAGGTAAACAGATTGATGCTTTTTTGTTTCCATCATACCCATCGTTAAAAAGTGGTACTGTTTATAGACCATTATGTTCGCTTTTATTTCATCCTTAAAAGTGGTACTGTTTCTTTTAAATTTAATCTAGGCTTTAATTAGCAGTAGCAGTAATTAGCTTCCGTAATATGGCTTGTTGGGACTAATAAATCAAGAGTTAAAACATTAAATAATATATAAAATCTCTATTATTGAACTTGTTCATTGTGAATGGTAGTTACTTGTAGTGATCCTAATAATACCACTAGAAATATTTTAGTTAGTTCGCGTGTGTAGTCGTAATGTAGCCTTAGCCTAAGTTCTATACACCACCGGACCTGCAGCCTAGTTTTAATAGCTATAGGAAGCCTATGATGTGTCGATATCTATGACTGATGTAATGGTATTTAATTTAGCAGTAACAGATCCGGTAAAGTGAACAGGCATTATATATACACGTGTGATAATAAGATGCATTTGATAGTAAGAAAATACGATAAGCCCTGTACCCCTAGTACGAGTTTTCATAGTACTCAAAAGTTTTAAAAAAAAAAATTCATTCATTGACCTCAAACTCAAGTTCTTGTTATTTTACTCGTTTTCTTATGGCCTGTTCTATACATAACGTTGTACAGTACTTTGTAAATTCGTACTAGATATACCGGAACTAACAGTATATTTGTATAATACAAGATTTATAAAGTGCAAAAAATATCCACTGTACTTTTTTGGTCCTTCGAGCCTAAGCCTACTTGGTTCGAAGGACCAATAAGAGTCAGTACTTGATAAGAGTACAGTTTCTGCTAAATGTAAAAAAAAACAATCGATATACATAGCAGTGCTACAAACCACCCAATTAAACTAAGACAGAAGGATGATAATTATACTAATGCGATGCAAGTCTTCTATTGCATTAGAAACTCCAGGGTAAACAAATTGTAGCCTCACATGGTTTAGAAACCATTCACTTATCTAACAGTACAGTCGACAAAAGAGATACGGTCGTACCTTTACATACATCTTCATATGAAAAAGTGCAACGATATCTCTTTTGTAGACTGTACATTATATTTTTGAAATTTCAATGCAAGCGTTGGCTAGTTGCTCGCAAATGCTTTTGTAATAAAAAAAGTTCTTAATCAGGAAATAAGGAGTGAAAACCTCTTGCAGCAGTCCTTAAGAATTTTGTACAAACGGTCAAAAATAACTCGTAAATAAATAGAGCGTAGTGGCAATACTGTTTGCCAATATCAGATCATGACGTACAACTGTAAGAATATATTTTTATCACTAGGTATATCATTGATTTATGATGATAATTGGCATCTAAAAAATAAAGTGACATGACCAGAACTGATATTCATTTTCAACTACCACAGAGGTATCGCTAAGTATTATTCTGTCTTATTATAAATCTTATTAGAACACCTCCTCTCTGTGTTTGCTCTTCGGTACTACTAAATTAGATAGATTTCAATCATTTTGTTTTTTCAATGAAAAGCTATAAAAGTTCCAAATAGCGATAGAAATCTCAGGTGCGAGTGGCGCTTTCTGGTCAACTAGCCCTAGTTCAAGAAAGGCACAACCCACACCGCTCTACACTACACCACTGTAAACACACACACACACATTCACACAACACACTGTGTACTTACCGAGGAAGGCGTCTACATGCGCCGCGATACCCTTCATAGCTTTGTGGAAGATAGACGGTAGTGCTTGCAGGCAAGGGTGTTGGCTCGGGTCTCTTGTACCTTCTTCTTGCGTTATTGAGTACTAAAGAAAAAATAACATAAGCTGGTCAAATACTGGGTGTAATCGTTAAGTGTGTCCAGGCGATTATTCCGTAACTATTACAGATATCAAAAAACTTTAAACGGATATCGAAAGTACGTTACATAATGAGTAAAATGACATCAATAACTTTTTTTAAATCAAACGAACCCCTCGTTTGATTTAAAAAAAGCAAATAACAAATATGATTGTAACAAAAGAGCGGCCATTATCGCCTACAGAAGAGAGTACCCAGATAGAGAAGTCCCTTCTGGTGTACGTACCTAAAACCTTTCTACTAATCTCATACTAAATGTATGGGAGTGTTTAATGTCAAAATGTTAGATACCTCTCGTTAGATTTTTAAAAGTTATTGATGTCATTTTACTCATTAGGTAACGTACTTTGGATATCAGTTTAAAATTTTTTGATATCTGTAATAGTTACGGAATAATCGCCTGGACACACTTAACGATTACACCCTGTATAAAGGTAACAGTAGCTGTTGCCCGCGGCTCCACCCTTGTGGAAATTATAGAATTAGAGATCTGCGAAGAAAAAGGACTAGCTAGCACAATCGACTCATTCACATATAGTTTTTAACATTGTAATGCGATTGAAATAATTCTGTGAGAGGTAAACTGCTAACAGAAAGCAGAGCAAACACAGAAGATGCGACTAAGCAACTAAATGTCGATACTTTGTATGTGAATGCATTCCTGTTACATTTAGTCAACGTGGTAACATCGATATAGACTAGTGACTTTGACTTTGACCTCTCTGTGTATGCTCTGTAACACCTCCTCTCTGTGTATGCTTTGTAACACCTCCTCTCTGTATATGCTCTGTAAGATCTCCTCTCTTTGCATGCTCTGTAACAGCTCCTCTCTATATATGCTCTGTAACACCTCCTCTCTGTGTATGCTCTGTAACACCTCTCTGTATATGCTCTGCTGCACTCTGAGTACAAGTGAGCATAACACGGGTCCGGCTGACCTGCAGGAAGTCGGGCGTCTGGCTGATGACGTGCGGGCGGCACAGGTCCACGGGGTTGCCGATGGTGTGCAGCATGCGGTACCAGCTCTGCGTCACCGCCTCCGCGCTCATGTCAGCCGGGATGAGGTTGGCATCTTCTTCACCTGTCGAAATACATGGAATTACATGGCGTTGAAAAAAAAACCGGATGAGAACTTCCTCATCCTAGCGTTAAACCCAGTCGCGTTCGAAGCTTTCATTTCGGAGGATGCGATCCGCTTTTTGTGGTCCGCGAGTTTGGCTTTGTCAAGATGAAAATTTGTATGTATCACGAGAGGTTTTTTATTTTCAGCCTTTAAATCACTCACTAGATATGCTACATTCGTGATTCAATTGTATACTAGTTCGCTATTGATTTAAAACAGCACAGCGCAGTAAAAAACACCCTGGTGATGCCCCACCAAGTCCTTCCGGACCAAGTCAAGCTCACCTGGCAGTCGTTGATTGCCAGACGTAGATCTGACGTGACTTTCTTCTCAAGGTTGGGAGGTCACAGGGCAGTTCTTCCCATAATAGTCATATAAACATAGCTTAAATGAGAAAGCGTCAGCAACAACGTTAAGATAATGATGATTGTAATAGAATTTCCACCTATAAAATATAAACAAAAAAGTGGCAACAGTAAATGAAAAGTTTGAGAAACGAGCGACTGTGGTTTGGACATATTATGAGAAGAGAGAAAAGTAATGTTGTAAGGAAGGTTCAAAGTATGAATGTAGAGGGCTTTACGAGCAGAGGTAAGCCCAAGGAAAGATGGATGGATTGCTTGATTGATGATATGGCAAAGAAGAGAGTAACTGAGGAAATGACAACTGACAGGAATTTATATAGAAAATGACATATTACCGACCCTAAATAATTGAGACTAGGGCAGGTAGATGATGAAACTATAAACTTACTAATAGGCATGACGGGGAACAGTGGGCCATACATGTGCTTCAACAGCCTGGCGGTGAGGCACAGCGACGCGCGCGTCCATTGCTCGGTCAGAGGCGCGCGGTGGCGCCAGCGGATGCATTGCTCGCGCAATGTACGCCACAGTGGCGGGGATGGGAAGCATCTGAGGACAAATTGGGTTTAGGTTGACATGAATCTTACTATTTACTGGTTGTGGTGTGGATGAGGAGTGGAAAGTTAAGGCTCATTTAGACGGGGAGAGTTCCTCGCCTGCAAGATACGATTAAAAAAAGTTGCTGCGTCTAAACTTTTGCAAAAACAATTATACTGCTCGTCTAAACAGAATTTCAAAACAATAATTGTATTTTGACATGTGCGATCACTTGTAAATCTTGTATGATATAATTGTAGGTAAGAATTTATTGGATCACTCATGTCAAAGCAAAACTCGTGACAAGCTTTTCATCCGTAGCTATTCTAATACAGAGTGCTGCGAGGCCCGCCACCTCTGGTACAAAAACTTTGTTTATTTAAAGGGCTCATTTCGGCATTTCCGGGCATTAGAATTTGTGAAGGCTTACCTTTGGCTCTCACTACCATTAGGTCTGCAATTGAGATCTAATCGAAGTGATATTCAAAGATAAACCACTACCCCAAATCTAAGAATCGAACCCGTCACTTCAAATAGATCATCTTAACAATAAAGATGTACTGTTACAACTATCTTCTACAACCAACCTGTGACACGCCAAGATCCAAACCTCGAACAGCACACACAGCACTCTCTCGCACAGCTGTTCAGCCGCCGAGTGGTGCGGCGCGGGCGGCGACAGCAGCGCCGACGCCGCCGCCAGCAGCAGCAGCAGCAAGGAGCGCCACTCGCGCGCACCGAGGGCGCCTCCGTCGGCTAAGGCTCGGGATAGACGGAGCACGCGGTGGCAAAGGACGGCCTGCTTGCTGATTAGGTCTCCACCTTATAGAGGTAGTAATAGGGTTGAAAATAATATATCAACTTACAGATTCGGACTGACGAAAACTTGACAGTACGAAGGTGGAATAGATTATGAGATTTTATGAATAGACAGAGATATCGTGATGAGTGTCCTCGTTGAAGAGTTAGGACAGGGAGGAAGGAAGGATATTAAAACCGTAAACTAATGAACATTGATAAATGTGGATACATGATTATGTTTAAGACAAGGGTTTTTCAACAAAAGTTTGAATTTTTCAAAACCCTTTCTCAACGCTAATTTCGGTCTAATTTCGTAATTCTCAGTAGTTTAGCATGTATTAGTTAGTACAGTAAGCAAACTTTCTTCCCAATATAAATTATTGAAAATAGGTACACGGAGTAAACTTAAGACAGAGCCCAGAGGTTTCGAGTTACAGAAGTGAACAAACTTAAATCTATTCCAAACTTAATGCAGCTCTAAACTAAACAAACAAAAATGAATCACTACAGACTCACCCAACTCCATTTGGTATATAAACGTGAGAGCTTGCAAGAAGTAGAGATATTGTGACTTTTAATGACCATTATACAATTTAAATATATTATCAGTAGCATAATCTAGGGTTACGACCGTTCAAGCAGACTCTACGTCATAATAGTTACAGGCACATATTTTGACCCTCACTGCTATCCTCAAAAGACACCCAAAAAATGCATACTATTCAAGTATTCATTATGAAGTATATTTTGTGACACAATATGGTCGAGATACATGCTGGGAAGCATACATAGAAGAAGCATTGGTTTGGTTAACCTAGAGTCGTTATTATAAAAATTACGTTATTGATATCTATTACTATTCACGCACATCAAAAACTGTACTTACTCTCATTAGGTCTCGGCACAAAGAGATTCTGCAAGTGCCTCAATATCTTCCTGGCATACTTATGCGGTGCCTGGACTACTGGTGGCGGGATAGCTGGTGGAGGGGGCATCGCTGGCGGCGTGGGCGGCAGCAGGGGAGCTAGCCACGCGCAGCACACTCGCACACAGTCGCGAAGGGCTTCGTGCTCTTGTAGAGGTAGGGATAGACCGAAGCGTGTTACTTCTAGGACCCATTCCACCTGAAGGAAAAACGTTATGTGAAACTAGTTGACGTCATAGACACTTTATTTATATTTACTGGTTTAGATTTTTTTCAATTATGGCATGTCAATTAACCAACCAATATCATTCCTGGTGCGCAGGTGAACCTGATGCTGGCAGTGCTGCATTACTGTAGCAATCGTAATTGCCGTCTTTTGTACCAGAAACAAGCCAGAACGGGAGAAACCGCCAACCAATTTATGCAATCAGCCTCAGACCCCCAACTGCCCAAAGTATCCACCATAATGAGAACAAAATAATATTGTGACTCCATTGCGGCATATTTCATCTTTCTCCTGCTCGCCACATCATCAGCAGCCGCCACTGGGCCATTGATGGTGCCACTCAGGTGCGTGACGGGCCTGTCTAGTTTTGTTTTGTTTAGATATTTTATAATTACTGTAAAAAGTCATTTAACTAGCAGGCCAGGAAAAGACATACCTCAGCATCAGTAGTAAGAGGGCTCGGTTCATGTGAGGCTAGCTGTTTGACTATAGCCAGCACAACATCTCGGCCGCCCACTGCTCCCAACACACCTCTTCCTCCACCCTCCAGTGGCAGTGAACTCCACTCAGAATACATCCCGCCACTATCTTTGTTCTGAAAAATGACTGACTTCTTATCTTCTCTAGTCCAATAGATACTAAAAAGTAAGCTTTTCACTGTTTAATATTAGTCACTTGACAGTTTAGTTACCAGTTAAGTGTACTTGACTTTACGATTTTATCTACAATCTTTGTTTTAAAAATATTTTACATTAATGTTTTTTTTTTAATACTTAATTGCTAATGAAATCTACTATTGTTCTTTTGGCATATGTCTAACTTTACTAACATAATTATGTTAAAATACCTTATTTTAATTCATGCCAAAGCAAAGAGCTTCATCTAATAAGAATGGTGATTCTCTACCAGAAGAACACCATTTCTACTAGATTCTAACTAGACCTAAGTGGTAATTTCCTCAATTGATGGCTTATTTAGACTTTACTCTGATAGAAAACTGTAAATAAAGTCCAAGAAATAAAGGCCACTTCTAGAAGATAAAATACTTAAGTCTCATGTCATGAGATGCTATCATGCCATGCCACAGAATGTGGTTACAGATATTTATAAATTATTAGTATATTTGGTTTTAATAACACTTTTATAGCTGTTTCAAAGGATTGGCACCTTTTACATAGTTATAACTTATACTTAAAAGATAATTACACTATATAAAAGTAGAAATAGGTAATTAAGTTGGGCACTAAATAAACTAAAACAAATTATTTACCTTCAGAGAATCAGTAAGCTGATTGGCTGTAATGATTAATGAATTTGAATAACTCAGAGGAAAATGTTGACTCTTTAGCAAATACCTAATACTAGAGGTAACACATACCTATTAATAGGCATAATAGAATTTTGTAAATCCCTACAGACAAAATAATATTTTAATAAATACCTATGGAAAAAAGTGCCAATAAAAAAATATTGTAAAGCTATGATCGTAAGGTAACTTAATATAACGTTAATTGATAACAATACACGAAGCAAATAGTTTCATTAAATCTCACCTGATGGTTTACTCTGTTAAAAATTCTTACATTCATAAATAATACTTAACGGTACCCTTTATAACGGGTCCCTATTCACCTTATACTATACAGTTTTAGTTTATACAATCATGTACATTTTATTACTGCACCATTTGATGAGGTAAATAATTTCAGAATAGTTAATATTGTATGAAATATCTTGAAATAGTTGAAATCTCACAATATTTTCATAGGGAAATCTGAGTAAGTCATGACGATGACATAAACATTAGCTGTGAGAACTGTTTCAGCAGAATTCAAAAATAGAGATAGAGCAAGCGATTAGTCATGTGAGTAATAAAGATAGAATATAGATTTAATGCCAAAAATAGCAATTGTTGTAGCCGTTGTCAGTGTCAAGTGTCAAGTTGAATTTTCAATTTCTCACCACTCTCAGCTGTCACGTAGGGTATGTTCGAGAAGTAAGTTTTTAGCCTTACTTATCATGCTATTCGACAACACAAATAAGGTTCAATAAAGATTCGAGCTCCTCCGTCCTCTTATATACTCTTTGATACTGGCCCTGATACGCCTTTCCAATTATACGACACCTCACCCCTGTCTCAGTAGGTCAAATCCATTGGTTCTAATGATTTCATTATTTTTGGAGTCTTACAGCATCTTACTGGGTCTCCTACTTTCTTAAGCCTTATTTGATTTATTTAGGGCTGGTATCACCAGTTAGCCGGTGCACCTATACGAGACGAAACTGTCTAAGGATTTCCCTGTGAATTGGGAGTCAGACGACAGTCTCTCCTGTAAACGGCAAGTTAAGGGTCGGCAGCGCGAGTGCGACGCCCCTGGTGTTGCACACGTCCATAGGCCACAGTAACCACTTTCCATCAGGTGGGCCGTGTGCTTGTCTGCCACCTAAGTGGTATTTAAAAAAAGCCATTATAATTTTGGAAGAGTCAGTATTTCACGTGTGTGGAGTCCCAGGTAACAGCTATTGCAGTAAAAGCATGAAAGTCTAAGGTATAGGGAACAAGCTCGGTCCGAGAGGTCGAGGTGTCACATGAGACAAGACCCCCAAACTGAACACATCAAATTGAAATCTTCTAAAAAGAGATTTTCATAAGGAGTTGCACTGCACTTAATAAACATGACCCACTCAAAGTTTAGGCTGCATTCACACCTGGGGAACAATCTCATGTAACTGTGTTAGGTATTTATAGTACACCACATTGTGTAAAAATATACTGCAACTATATGAAGGCACAAGGAGACAAAAAGATTATTTGATCATGTTATTTATTTATGAAACAACAAAATGATAATATTTACAATATATACTAGAGAGAACCTAAATTAAAGAGTCCTAAAAAGCGACTTGTTTCAATTTCAGTAGAAAAATAATATGAAAGTTTTTCCTTATGATTTTGTTCCAATATCTAACATTATTATATTTACAAGACTAGCATTTTATTGATTTTTTAATTCACTAAACATAACATGTTTAAGCACCAGTACTTCAAATAATCACAGGTTTTATAATTTCAATTACACAATGAGCAAAATGATTGCATCATGCTCTAAAATTAATAAGTAAAATTATTAAATAGATTTAGATTATATTATGTAGTAAATGTACATTTTTTTTATAACTACATTGGCTTTGACCAGATACCTGTTTCTTGGTGATTAGACATTTGTGACTTCCACTCATATATTTCCAACATAGAAAATTATAAATAGTTTATCAGTTAAAGATGTAATTTTAAATAAATATATGACACTTATGATAGAACATTTACAATATATTATTAAACCATGCTAGAGTTGTTATATAAATGCAACACGGGTATCAATTCCAGTCATTATAGTTACAAGAATTAAATATTTTAAATATTAGTAACACACAGTGTAAATAATATTAAAATTTCAGTATTGATTTGTGTAAGCTATTCTTATTCATCCCCATTGCCCGCACTAACCGTAGCAGCCTTTAATTGTTTATACATTGATTTCCACTCTGCAGCTTCCTGTTCTAACTCCTTTACCCTACCTCGCTCTAGTTTCAGTAACTCTTCAGTTAGCTGCAGTTGTTCCTTCGCTTCATCAAGGTCTTGTTCTGATTCAGAAGCTTTCATATTGTTGGCTATTACTGTAGTCTTTGCAAGATTAACTGTAGCTTCTGCTTCTTTAATAATATCACTAGCTTTGATACGCAATTCATCTTGAATTATAAGCATAGTAACAAGTCGCCGAATTACAAAAGCTAAAAATATAGCAAATCCCGTGATATAAAAATTTCTTTGTGCTCTGAACAGCTTCACATTTCCTTTCATTTCACTAGTGAGGTGTGTGTGGGTCCCTTCTGTATGGTGTGAATATTTCCTCATTTCACGAATAGCATCCAAAAGGAATAAGGTTAGAACTCCCATTAACACATAGAAATACATTGCAGCATGTTGTTGGAACATGGCAAATAAGCGTGACTTGAAGAACAGGTTCCATCTTCTCGGACTGAATATTGGCAGTATCATGATCACGACTACCGCAATTTCAAAATACAGATAGCCAGCAATAAGAGTCCATTGGAAAGACATTTTTGTCAATTCACCTTACCGGTAACGCGATGGAGTTGGCAGTACTTACTTGAAGATTGATATTTATGTCTTACAGATTGTACGAGGTCAAATGCAATTTCAGCTTTCTCTTTAACGTTATTTATTATTCTCTTAACCACATTGAAACTTAACACTGCAAAAAATAAGAGGTGAAACTGACTGAACTGCAAAATTTCTGGAAAACACTGGAAGCAGACTATCATATCAGACTATGACTATGAGCAGAGGTTTTTGTTTTTTTTTCCTTTTGGCATTTGGCAATGCGCAGAGCTTAAAAATCAATTAAAAATAAACAAATAATAATATCAGCACGTCAGTTTTGTTTCTGAACGTGATTAAGTGATACCAGCTGTTTTAGTTTTTATGATTCATATCTTTATCTTTACATACATACAAGTCGTCCGAATTAACATGGCACCTGGCTCGGTAGCATAGATTATAATGTATGGTAGAGAAGCAACCCTCCCTCCCACAACCCCGCGCGAGGCCCCGCGCACGCCTTTCGAGACCAGTAGCGTCAGCATCGCTGTGACCGTTGCATATTTCGTTTCGTTATAATTTTGTTATCGGATTTTGAGGTGTTTTCTTATTGTTTAGTTTGGAGATTTTATTTGTTATTGTTTTTTGTTGAGTTTTTGTTAAGTATAATACTTACGTATGGACATTTTATTAAGTATTATAATAATGTGTTTGTTTTTCCACAAAAATGGTGGGAAAAACTCTACATAGTAAAGAAAGACCCCTCATACTAAAAGTATTGGCTTTTTTCGAACGCGAGAAAGAAATTAGCCATTTTGTAATTCCCGTGGACCCTACAAAAAGTGCTAATGAAGTTCGTCAACATGAAAATGTAAATAAAAAGTTTATGATCCCGGTGGATCAGCCAGTAAATAGAACCTGTGCAGCTACAGGCATATCCAAGAGAACGTTGATGCGAATTAAACAACAGGTGAAACCAGTAGTGACATCAAATTCACCGGTGCCGACACGGTCAAGTGTAATCATCTTTACTATTGTAGTATTTCTGGCTTGTATTAAAATTTTTATAAATAAATTTTGAACTGGAGCCATTGTTTCTGCTTTCTACCTCAAATATTTTTACTTTACTGCCCTCTGATTGGTGCACGTCACTACTGGTGACTCATCTACTGATAAGAAACACATTGGGTGGTATGGAATGCACTGGCATAAAACATTAACATTTTATAATGAAGTAAAAACCATACGCAATGATTTTTTTTTTCATACAACTTTATTGTGTTATCTCGGAAACCATGGTTCTGAGAAAATATAAAATTATTAATATTTACAGGTGACACAAAGGTCCGAAAACAAAGTATTGTGAAAATATACAAAATTTTATTTTAATGTAAATAAAAAATAAATATTGATATTCAAAAAATAAAATAAACTTGGAATTTTTTTTGCACTCGGTACTTTAAACGTCACCCGTCAAGGTCAGGTGCCAAGTTAATTCGTATGCGTAGTAAGTACCAATAAGTACATTCTCTTCCCCGTTAGTGCGAGTTTAATAAGGTCAACCAGTATTTTTTTTTTAAATAAATATTCATAATTTTTCTCTTTTTCCGCCGGTTGGCGTGAAGGGCGGGCCGGCGCACGAACCAATAGGACCACAAGGACATAATTGCCGACTCCCAGGACCAGTCGCTGTTCACAGAGTGAGAAGAAAGGCGCCGTAGGGGGCAGAGCTCCCATAACACAGAGCCTGCAGGCTCTATTTTGGGAAGCAATGACTTAACCCCTAAAGTGAAATATCTAGTTAACACTATGAATTTTATGATATGGCATATATTTTTGTGATTATAAGTGTGTAAAGGTTAATAAATAATTAATAAATAAAATAATAATAATTAATTCATAAACAAATTTCTTAAATGTTTAAAAAATGTTTAAAAATATCTACATCCACACGTCCCGAAAGGGGCGTTGTGTGTGAGGATACTGATGTTTTTTTCTCTTTTTATATGACGTTAGTGGTGAAGTGAAGAGACAGTGTAACTTTATTTAATAAAATGCCTGCGACTCCGCTATCGTGTTTCGCGTCTTGGTCATGGTAATATTCAAATTTAAGGTTCTACTTCATTTATTGCGGTCTCAAACATAAGGCAAATTCCAAGTCCGACTAAGACTTAAAAAAACCGCGTTATAATCCATTCAATAGCTTTTGACAACAGACAGGGATGCAAAAACCAATGATCCAGATCATAATACGATTTTTTTATTAATATTCTTGGTCAGACTTAAACGCTGCCATAAGTTAACCCAATGGTTGAGTAGAATGGATAATATCCCCGCGGGCGGGCGGAGCCGCGGGCATCAGCTTGTAGAATTTGTAGATTAATAAAGTGGCAACCCTTTGCAAATCTGCATGCAAATCAGCCATTCTAACTAAAACTATTACTAATAATATACTTCATTGTAAAATATTTAGTATATTACAAAAGGGGGGTCAAAAATCCTTCCCACCTGTTCCCACCGAACTCGACTGGTATTTTTCTATTCTGTGGTAATTATTTAATTAGCACAGCAAACAGCAATTTGGCAATTGGCAATAGCATCTAGCTGTCATGTTATTTGATCAATGTTAGAAAAATTGATAGAATTATTTGTAAAAGTTTTCATTAAGCAATGGCTAGTATAGAATTGGATATTTGGCGAGGAGAATGGGGACTAGCCTCCATCGATTTAGAATGCCTTAAAGTTTTAGTGAGTACTTTCCATTATAACCTAAAACCGTATTTCGTACCGGTGTACACTGCTTTAATTTGTTCTCAACTTTTCTACAGACGTATATGAAATTTATTGGAGTCCCAGTGCGAGTTCGAGAAGCGAACAATCCATTTTTCACCCCTAAAGGGAAGCTCCCTGTTATGAAGGATGGCCGCAAATTGCTTACAAATTTTGAGGAAGTTGTACAACATTTAAAATCATTGGTATGATAAATCTATTGCTATTCGGTGACTTTTACCTAATATTCAATAAATGCATACAAATTTGAGACTTGAATGTAACAAATTAGTTGGTAATGATAATTTACAACAGATTACATCATTTATCAATTTAAAAAAAAAAAACAGAAAAACATTTCTGGAAAGTAAACATAGTAACATAATATTAAATTACTAACGTAATATTTAACCATTTATGACCATAGAATTATGGAGAATCATCTCAAACAAAATTAGTTTTTTTTTGGGCTTTTGTGGTCACTGGTCACTGGACCTTAAAATCACATCTTCATTTAAATATAATATCTTCATTTGTTCGTGACAATGATAATGGATTGATGATGTTAATGACGATGACCGTCAATGAGATGATTGCTGCCTCAGTAAAGTTGTGGGCCTTTACTAGAAGCTCCCTAGGGAGATTTCGCTCAAACACGAAAAGTCACAATTCACTGTAATATGCCACTTTCCTACACTTGTGTGCATTGTCCAAGACATTGTGATTAAAAATCTACCATTTTTACACATTAAAACTCAAATTCACAGCATTTTTGGAAAATAAAATAGTACAGCGAATTTTTTAAGTTTTGGCAGGAAAAGGAACAGTGCCTCCTTTTCTTGCAAAACTCAACAAAATTTATAATTCTTCAGGTCAAACAGCCCGGAAGCAATATATTCTACATTCAACAAAATTTGAAAAATGAACTTGTAATTTTTTTAATAGCATTACAGCACAGATGTCCACTTAAATACAAAGCAGGCAGCTGAAGCAAGTGCATTCACACAATACTTAGGTGAAAAATTATACCCAGCTTACCAATATGCGTGGTGGGTGGATGAGAAAAATTATTGTGAATTAACCAGACCAACATATGCCAAAGCTCTATCTATTCCATTCAATTTCTATTACCCGTCAAGATACCAAAATGCAGCTAAAGAAATGATTGATGCCTTGTATGGTGAACACACAGATTTAAGGGAAATTGAAAGAACGGTGAATATTCTTTTGCAAACCATTTATTAATTATTTAGTGTTCTACTTGAGTATGAGTATGAGTAGGTTATAGTTGAAATATTAAGTATGTGTAAATTGAAAATTACCAATTTTTTCAATTGATTAAATTAATCGATTTCATTAAATTACCAATTTTATTTTTAAAGATACTGCAAAACTAATCTTATTTGAATTTGTATCACTTAATCTGTAAAATGAAGGGTTGGCTTTAGAATCGTGCCAATCGAAATAAGGGTTGTTAGGGGTTGTGTTAGATAGGGGTTTGTCTCCCCTTCTCAAAAATACTACTCTCGCCCCGCGGAGATGCATAGTTTTTTTTTTAGGGCTTTTTAAAGTTTTGTGTAACAGAACGAAGTAATGCGTAATAAAACGCTATATTATTATTATTATGGAGGGAGAGGGAGGAGAGGGGAGAGAAACCCCTCCCGCCACCCGCCCCCCTCGCGGAAACGCTTAGTTTTTAAGTTATGAATATTTGCATAACCTAACCTAAAAGTATATTTTTGACGTAAGTAGGTAACAAGGACTAAGTAAGTTTCTGATGTGTAGAGACCCCCCATCCCCAAACAAATTATTTATAATCCTAATAAATAAGCAATGGATTATTTATTGTTTTTATTTTTTTTCCTTTTTTTTAATATCCCGACTCAGAGTACCCCGACTCGGATAGGTTAGGTTAGAAGGCTAAGGCGGGAGCGAAGCGGAGCGGAGCTCCCGCCTTAGCATTCGTGGTTTTTTTTTTTCAAACCACCCAGAAATAGGAGCCCCGGGGTTATGAAAATAATCATAACTTAAAAACTAAGCGACTCCGCGGGGGGGGGGGGGGGGGGGTGTTGGTGGGAGGGGTTCCTCTTCCCCCCTCCTCCCCCCTCCCACCCTCTCACTCCATAATTCGATTGGCACGATTCTAAAGCAACCCTAAAATGAATATTTAATTAAATTCATGTGTTCACAATTTGTACTTTTGTGGTTCCTATACATCTATTGTTTCACAGATTATTCACTAAATTAATTTTTGTGCATGATGTTTGCTTAAATTATATCATTATCTTTTCAGTTATACAGTGAAGCAGAGAAGTGCCTTAAAACTCTATCAGACAGGCTAGGTGAAAGTGAATACTTTTTTGGCAACCGGCCATCTTCATTTGATGCGACAGTGTTTGCATACCTAGCGCCACTTGTCAAGGCACCGTTCCCGAATGCTACATTAGCTAACTACGTGAAAGGCATTGCTAACCTCACAAGATTTGTTGCCAGAATTAGTCAGAAAAACTTTAGGCATGTCACAGATGGTAAGTCACATTCTAAAATTATAATGTTAGCTATGCAGCACACCTCAACAGTGTAGAAATTGATACCAGCTACAGCCTTGCTTAACTTTATTTTTGATTTTCATATGCTTCTTGGCTTTAGGTTATGTTAAAAAATGGTGTGATTTGGAGGTGCCTATTAACGCCATTCAAGCCCCAACCCATTCCTTAGTGTTTAGTGCACCTGCCAATTAACAGACAAAGATTCTGAACCCCGAGATTCCAGAATCTCTCATTCACATCACACAGGTCTGGAAGTCAAATGGCAGTTAATTTTGGAAATGCCAAAATACCAATAAAAACCCATAAGCAGACTCCAGCCTCCAAAGTGCAAACTTTAGTTGTAACTTTGGTGAGGCTTCATAAAAAATTTATAAATATTTTTCCTACTGTGTATGTGTACATATATTAAAAAAATGTTATCTGCTTCAGAATACAACAAACAGAATGCAAAGAAGCAGTCAACGGGTACTCAGTCGGAGCGAGAGGCGGCCAACTTCCCCAACCAAACCCGCAACAAAATCCTAGCGGCGTTGTTCGCTGCGATAGCCATGACGGGCTATGCCGTTGCCAATGGCATGTTCCAGGTATGTAAAGAACAAACTAAATATAGACGGTAGTTGTGTGATGTAATGAGCTTGTGGGATTTAAAACACTATTTTCCAAATCCTAGTGTATAAACGAGCATGTGCCCGTTTGCTTGTTTTCATAAATGTGCAATTATTTTAAAAAAAAAAAATAGTTTTTGTTGTTTCATTTAGATTACTCAGAAACATTCCATATTTTTAAAATCTCCTCGACAAATTCTCCAGTATTCCGCTTGAAGGCAACCTATAGATCGTAAGGCCAATGCAAGTTACAGCTGCTTTGCTTACATTTCTGAGTGCCAACTAACTATTAAGCCCTCATTTGCCCATTCAGCGTTATTTTCAAATACAAAACCCGATTGTACTAAACTAGTTGAAAACATTAATTACACCTGCTATTTATTCCACAAGTATGAAATTTGCATGTTCTGATTCGCTTTTAAATCATCCATTTTCATTTGTATACGAACACAACAATTTTTACGTATATTATTTGCATGGAGAGAAAAGGATGATTTACGATTGGCCTTATAACGTTATCTTTTTCGCTTCATTTCAGTGTACAGTCGCATTCAAACATTGCTGAACACTAAAAAAAGTTACAAACGTTTTATGCAAAGTTTTAGAGCTAAGGTGGTCGGTAATTTTGAAAATGTTAAGCTACCATCGATGGCGACTGTACAAAATTGCTCCAGTATTACATTTTCACCTACTGTAGTCGCTGCCAAAGTTGTATTCTTAATCATTCTCACAGTACCATCTCTTTTGTTCAGGACCTCAAAGATTTCGAACATTCGCGCGAATACAACGAGATGTTTGAGAATGACGAGGACGACAACTGACGCTGACGGCGGGTCGGACGCGACCGCACCGCGCAGCCAAGCGCCCAACCGCCAACATCGCCGTACCAACGTTTGAGCCAACCTTCCTACTAATCCATTGCTCGTTTCATATATCTTGGACCTAAAACATGCTCTATACGCTAAGTGCACGTTTCTTGGCCGTATTTTGAGGAAAGCACGGGGTGTAACGGGGATAGATGAGTTCAAATACAACAAGTATAGAATATTAGAGAACAATCCGCGCGTACCAGGGCCTTTTATATATCTCGATTTAGGTCAAAGATACCTATATGGAACGAGCAATATCTAGTATTGTACCATGGATTGACATTTTAGTTGTTAGCGGTAACATAAAATTTTCTTTTTGTGGTTGACATAACCATATTATTATCATGGTGGTGCTGTTAATTTCAAATTTGATATGGATCAGCTTCATTAGACATATTCCAAACATGGTAAGCTAATGTTTCAGTTTAATTTTAAAGATAGCGGATATTGATTCTGGTACAAAGGTGTTGGCGGTTTATTTTTACCATTGTATGCTGACATGTTTAGCTGTAGTCGCGTGGCTCTTTAGTGACTTGTAGAGACTAATGTTCCTGTTAATTTAACATTATATTGTTAGTAAATACTGTGTGTAAGCTTCTAGCTGCGGGGTATGCTGAGCCCTTTGTGATAATACCCTCAAGTCACTAAACTCCACACTGGTAGTTACAAATTGTATAAAACATATCCACTAATGCATTTAGTATTTGAGAATGTTACTATGAATGGATGCTTTTAAGTTTATGTTACATTCAGTAGCTATTTTAAAAAGTCAAGTCATATTTTATCTGAATGTCTTTTTTAAACATTAATGCAGTTGACAAATTTATTTTTTCCTCAAATACAAAATATAAAAGTTAAAAAATGTATAGGTCATTATGACATTTGTATTAGTTACCATAAAAATTACTATTGTAGATTCTCTATCTTTCGAGTTTTTTTACTGACCAGAATTTTTTTTGTGAAATACCATAATATTATTTTGCCAGTGAGTCCCTTTGAAACACAGTCATTTGAGCTAACCCCGCGAATATTCCATAATACGTGTTATCTCTTTTTCTATAAAGAGTATAGAGTTGAATAGAAAAAGACAAAAGGAGTTGATTTGAAGAATGTTAGCTGGGTTATTCAGTATGGGTTCGTACAGCGTTTACTCAGACATATCCAAACATTGTGACATTCAGTGGCCGTTTGACTTTTGTGGTGTTAAAAGTTAATGATTTTGGTTTGTGAATGAGATATTATTTGTTGGTTGTTAACTTATTCCGTGTAGCGTGAATAAAATATGGTTCGTTGATATTGCATGTTTCATTTTTGCACCTGGATAATTTTATGATAGTTAATGAAATCGTCCAAGAATAGATTTGGATTTCTAGTGTAATGAGAATTTGTTTTCTTATAAAATCGTCGGTGCCTTACTGGTTAAGGAATCGGCCTTAAGATCGGGAAGTCTCAGGTTCGAATCCTAGCTATTACACTTCGGTTACAAATATTAAAAAATAAAACGTTCCCTTTAGCGGATGGGTAACAGGATAATTTTAATAAACAAAGATAATATAATAAATTTTGATCTGTACTCAAACTATGAACGGCCATGATGTGATGTCATTACCTTCTATAATTCTTGCCACCATATCGACAGCCTTCATAATGTAATAGACACTAAAATAATCAACAGCGTTGGGCGGTTTGGAGTTGGGAGCGGACCATGCTAGTCCACCGCATCCAGATCGCCAAAAGACACTTAGCGAGAATCAGGAAGTTGAACACCGAGCACTCGAGCGAAGACTCTAAGCCTGCGTAAAAGACTTCGCGTCGTGCTCTCGAAATTATTGTTATTTTTTTAAGAATATTATTCAATCGTGAGGATAGGTTTAATTAGCAATGACTTTGGAAGATTTATACCAACTGATAAGTTGTGCCACTGGTTTAAGTACCACTGATAAATGTTTAGTCTTCCTTCGTGTTTTTCTACTGATATCTGGACGACACAGCTGAAGATCTGCTTGGGACTTTTTTCTGATGCACTCAAGGTGCGTTTAGACCAAACGAACATAGAGCTAGAGCTAGAACAAAAGCATTTTTTCCTAATATTTTAAACCTCGTTTTCAATGAAAGAATAATGAGCTAATAATCTGTCACTGTTTACACTAAAAGAATTTGAAGTACAGCGGATAAAATCAGCGTTTCGTTTGGTCTAAACGCACCCTTAGAATGCCTAAGGGTGCGTTACCGATCGAACCGAAAATCGGCACTAAAATTCTTATACGTAGATATAATAGATGAATTTAACTTATATAGTAGTCTTCTTTCTTTGTTTCTTGATTTGTAATTATTGTGTTATTGATTGTTGTCTGTGTGCTCTGTCCATGTATCACTAGGTAGTTAATAAAAAACGTTTTATGAAATGATGTATTGATGATGTCTACTTACTAATTATATATCAATATTATTACTTTATTGAATTAAATTTTGAAGCATTTACTATGCTAACTTTTCAAATCCCGCCTGAGTGATTCCCTTTTTCCTATCTTAATCGATTATTACTGTATATGAATAATATTACTATTTTTACTTATCAATAATAAATAATATAATAATTACGCATTTATTACTAAAGACGTATTTTTTTTGTAGCGCACTGTCGCGTTGCTGTTTGGTACATCTGAACAGTTTTTAATATATCATTCGTTTTATGTACTTTTCTGTCACTGGTAACAGCAATTTTAGATGGGTACCTACCAGAAACGAAAAGTAACAATGTTTTTATTGCTTTACAATATATTTAGTGTCGCAAGTATTATATGAATACTGAATTATGTGAGAAATTATTTATTGAAATGTTTATAACCTACGAAGAATCGTGGTGTTTTTTATATTTTCTTTATACCAGTTTGTTTTAGTGTGTATGCATACACACAAATAAATAAGCACTGAGAAGGCACGGTGTGCTGGCCTATCAAAAATGAGTATGAATGCATCAAGAATATCAACGAAAAACGTGACAGCATCGTATTGCGCGATTATAGTGTAGTTGTGTACTGTTTTTACACACACCTTGTATGCTTGTGTGTAAAAGCTGTGCATGTACCATGCATTTTTTCCATCAGATGCAAATACAGTTTAGTATCGAAATATGAAATAGTCCCATAAGTATACAAGACATTTTACCTTTTTAATGTCTTGTAGGGACACACAATATTTTTGTCATTTGTTTTTATACATACTTCATATGATAAGACAATTAAAAGACAATGCTCAATTAAAAGGTATTTTTATTGTTATACTACCCGCAAACAATTATCATAAAACATTTTAGGGGTGGGGAAAAAACTGTTTCTGCAACAATTTTTTATTGGTAACACTATTTAAAGCTAGTGTTACCAATCAGAAATAATTCCTACTGAACTAAAAATATCGGATGTGGTTGGAAAAATGTATCGAACTGTTTATTAGATTAGTAGTTAATTCGCAATGCAAACATCATGGTTAGGTGCCTAGTAACGGTCCACTAACTCGTGGGATCGAAGCAATGTGGATACCAAAACAGCTCTGTTTACCTCCCTTAGATATTACAAGCGTGAATGCATAAAATTAAATATAAAGGAAGTACTTATTAGTAAATAAAACAAAGACATTTCGTAACTTGTTTATTCTTCATATTTGAACATTTTGTGTTTAACCTTGTCAGGTACACTTACATAATTTGGTACGAATCATATATCATACAATCTGCACTGGGCTATGCGTACTTATGCTGATCATTTTTGATACAATAATTTTCCTACGCAGCGAGTGATGGGAATGGCACAATTTTGGGCGTTTGAGTACTACAACAATACTTTATAGATAGAATAGATTACATTCCTACATCTGTAACATTATCTATAGATTTATGATAAGGAAATGGAAAGTGTGATCGATAAGTTGCAAACAGGACCACTGCCCATACTACAGACGCTGCAATAAATGCCATTTAATTTTAGAGTTTACCGTTATGATGTTAAAGTCTAAAATGAAATGGCATCTTGTTGAGCGAATAAAATAAGTGTAATGAACTCTTTTCATTTAATTTTGGATTATAAGGCCTTATGAATAAAATTTAATAGTATTTATTGCAGTGTCTGTGGTATGATATTGGTTGATTATTTGTGAAATCTGGATACAGGAAAGGTCATTAACATTATAAATCAAACTTCACAAATTGGCACGCGATCATTTATGTCCTAAGTTCGGTACAAAATTCGTGGCCGTTTTGGTCAGTGTGTAAATTTCTTACAAGTTATACTATTCATTTGACAAAATAATTCCAAATACTATACAATTTTACATAACTAATCGCGAATAATAATAATTTTTTGAGAGGGCTTAGGTACAAGGTGTTGGCGCGATATTGTATTGTCAGGTTGGCAGAACGAAATTTCAGTTTTCATTCACTCATTCATCAATCGTTGTTCTGTCATCTATCTATCAATCATATTTATGACAGTCTGCTGTAGTGTTTGTATATGTAATTGATATTTCAGGATATATATGACGCGACAGGTGAGCTGCAAGTTATTATTGTATCTGTAGCTTGACTATAGATTTTTTCATCATCAAGTTTTTCTTGTAATAGTCGATCAATTTTAGAAGTACCCTCATTTTAACAAAACATTATTTTGTATTTTAAAAACAGTTAGCGTGGGTAAAAACGGCTGTCCCAAACCTGTTCCCTACTTACAAAACAATGCCCTACAATATGCAAAGATCCTTTCTTAAAAAGAGGCCGAAATAAACAATAACAAAACACAGTAAGTGCACGAGCTTACACACAATCCCCAAAATCAAAACACAGTAAAGACACATTACCAATACAAAACACACCAAGTCGCATATACTTACTGTGTTTTTTGTTAGCAATTGAGATTTACTTACTTTGTAGTTTATATTAAACTATTTTAACATTTATAACTATTAAATATATATTTCAATAACCTAGTAAAGTATCAAACTGTGTTTAATTTTGGTAGTTAGTTTTTTTATTTTTTATTTCAAAGTTAAAGTTAATAAAAAATGCACATAGACATAAAAATGACCCTATTTTGCGAATACATATAGGCAATCATCTTATCTACGACATATAATAGTTATTTTAGTAAAATACCACGTAATTATGAACGGCATGCTGAATATGTGTTTTTTCGTTCTACTGTAAAAACTGTTTTTGTGATTTACTGTGTGTTTTTTCTTGGGACAGCCGAAAGGATGTGATCGAAAAACTTCTCTTTTTTACTGTGGGATATAAAATCAATATTAATAACTTTTTAATGATTATTCATTGTTATATTTTTTTTGTAGTCAGGCTTTACATATATACGTCACTCATCCTGCCTTTACACACCATTGTATCTTATGTACAGTCAGCAAATAAATTATTTGAATTTTTTTTACAGGATACTCCCACTTACATACCCTTTATAGCCTATCAGATATTCGACATAGTATTAAATATATTTTTTTTAGCTTAAAGTGCCAAAGCGTTAACCGGGCTCCGAGGTAGATAGTTGAATAGATTGAGCTATTTTTCTTGCTGACTGTACCTTCATATTATAACACCCGTGCTTTGCTTAGGGAGAGTAAACCGGACGCTCGTGTTAGCATCATAACATTTCGTTAACTTATAAATTACATAAATATTCGCTTCTAATATAAAGTTATTACTTATGTTAGTTAATATAACAACAATACTACGCGCTCATCTTCCATTTTTAATTCACTAGCGTTTTCACTTACTGAAAAGGTACTATTTGTAGTACGTGCGGTACACGAATTTAGGGGCTCCAGCCTTAATTAAGGAGGGCCTTGATTTCAAAGCGCCAGGCCTGATGGCCCCACCAAAATTTCATATAGTTTTTATGAATTTTAAGATATGTTAAGATAGCCAATTTTTGGGTCTATATTTTAAATCATACCCCGGTGACAATGCTAGTCTAACCAAGTACGAGACGCGCAGTTCTACAGTTTAATAAGGTAACAATAACAGATATTATAAAGTGTGATGTTTATCTAATTCGCAGAATATCAAAACTAATCAGCCGCATTTTTTATATACAACGATCAAGTACTGTTTGTCCATAATAAGTCAGTAGTTTGTATGAAGTATAGTTTCACTACTTGTCGATAAAGAGTCGATTATTATTGTCAAAGTTTGTCTAAAAGCGGCTACACACGACGACTTCTTTCAGGCATTCATTCAATAATCATAAAATAGAGTTAGTAAAACTAAATAACTAGCCGAATTGCTTGTGTCGACGTGTGTGACCGCCTTAAGTGTAATTTTTTATTATTTTATTATATACTTTAAAAACCAAAGAATATCGAGCTAATTCATATATAGTGAAGGTACGCGTGTCTAGCAACTGATATTGTTATAAGATTTTTGAGATTAATAAAAATCGACTCTAATGTCACAAAACATTTTATAACGTAGACTCTTCTCATATGGTAGCAACTATAGCTGAGACTCAGGATGAGTTACAGCGGTCTATTAATAACTATTGTACGCAAACCACCGTCTAAATTCATACTACATGGACAAAACATCTGAAGAGACATTGAATTTTCACAACAAAAGGTTCCAAACGACATCAATGATATTTTACAATATAGTGATTTTTCTGTCAACTAGTATGCCTTGGCTTTCAGTCATCAATATGAACGAAATGTTAGTCAAAAGTTTAACACGTTTAAGATGCATCATTTGAGAATCGTCTTACATTTCAATTATCAACTAGAAAGGCGATTAGTGATTCTATTTCCTTTATATCATACATAAGCACAAATTTGTAATACCTCCTAAATACTTGTACTATATCAGAAGTTAAGTTCATTCAGGCTGAAACCGAACGCCTCGCTGCGGAGCGAATATTGAAACGCTGCGGAGTTAAGACTATTTATAACAATATATTAGCCCTCCATTCTGTGGTATCAAAATCATGTAACTGGCGAAATAAATTGATAACTACTCTGCGTGTATTAAAGGTGTAAGAATATGTATATATACTAGTGATGTGCCGGATAGCCAGATAGTTAAAATGTATATCCGTGGTTACAGATATCCGGATATCCATGCAGTAAAACACAAATGTTACAGATGCACTTCAAATAAGGGCTTTTAGGAACGAGAATTTCATGGTAGGAAGCAATTTCTGTTGATAGTCGACTATGTAGTTTTAGAACCTCGCAATTGCAAGTCTAATTTATAAGGAGATGCTTGGGTACTCTATAATAATTAAGGGTTATACGCATCACAGAAAACACTTAAAAGCCGAATTTTGACTGGAAAGACAATAATCGAATGCACTATTCAACGTTAGTAAAATAACGTACGGACTGACGTTAATAAAGTCACATAACGATATCATTTTAATAATATAGCTGTACGAAAATTAATTAAATAATAATTACAATTATACGGAAATAAATACTAAAATAATAACAAAGTTTTTCTTTTTACAATTCACGAACGCATTTTATTAAAATTAGTTTTAAGAAAGTGGGATTAATTCATTCGAAATTTAAAAAGTAGCAGTGGAGTTACCGGAGTTACCGGATTTATTGTTGCTGTGAGTCATCCGGATAATCACAAAAATAGGGTAGTTGAATACTAGTTTTTTAAATCACTTCAAACAAAACATCAATTTTTTTTTCATCGAATACGTATGGTATGGGAGGTTTTTGTTTTGTTTTGTTTGTGGTTAAAAATCCGAATAATCTCATCTTCACTGCGGATTATAACTAAAGTCGATTATTTTATTAGACGAAGAAAGCTGACGTTTATTGGGTTTTCAATTTTTGATGAAATAAAAATAGTGTTGTGACAAAGTGAATGATTATGAAAATCCAAATAAACTCATTCTTTGATTCCGACAAGAAAGTGATGACAATTGAGGGTGACGCTGCTGCGCCATGAGTGAACGAGAATTGAATGCATCACATTAGACATTAGCTAGACATTAGCTGCTGCCAAATTACTTTGTCTAATTAAAAATTCGACTATATGGTTACTCACACATATACAGGCATAGTTCTAGATATGCTACGCGCATTCGTGAATAGAAAAGTCCATACTAAGGAAGCAAGTAGCTGCCATATTTACAACAATTATCATAAGTTAAGATTTACTTTCAGTACGTCTAATGATGATCGAGCACTAGGCAAGATAATAGTCCTCAGTTAAGCTCTATACTATTGTATCTGTTGACATAGATTAAAAATAGTATTGCCAGATATTTTCACAGAGGTTGAAGAGTCAATAAAAGTATACTAATGATTTGTTTTTGTTTTTCGAGTTTTGATTCAAATTATTACATTATGTAGTGCTCGATCGTGCGTAATGTTGTCAACAAAGTTAAAATCGATTTAATCAAACCTTCAGCACGAGTTTTTATATCGTGGTTATTAAGTTCATCACGTGCTTTGATCGATGGTAACAGGGAACGTAAGGCCAGCGAGATGTGATAAATTATGTAAATACCTTACCTCTAATAAGGTACATAAGAGCGATATGTCTATCTATCCTTTTCTCTTTCAATAAATTATGTAAGAATAGTAAAATAAAAGGTGTATATTCTGAAGGTCAAAAATGCTAAACCTCGCGGTTGGTTAACATTTTTCATCACGATTCATCGGCTTTATGTCAAGTCTATTAGTAAAATGTTTAATGCGACAATGGAAAAATAATATTGTTGCCGATAACAACGTTTTCAGCTCAGTAAGTGGGACAAGTCCAGTTACAGAGTTAAAAAAAAAGACTATGTAGACATTTAAAATGTGTTTGTTTGTAGGACTAAAAGATCAACAACGTTCTTGAAAGTTGACTAATGTGCGTGGACACTACAATTCAAGGGGATTGGTAACAAAAGTATTTAAATTGAATATTTACTTAAATAAAGTTACACAGTAAGAACTAATGGAGAAGACTGGTTTTGGGATACTCAAGCCAGTATATCGAACATTTATTTATGTATAATCAAATTCTACTATCACGCTATTACTTAACCAGTGATGCTATCAACAATAGCGTGTTATTAGCTCTAAAAGCGTGCTTCCCAAATTTACCCAAGCGCATTTAAAACAACATAAAGTAAAAGCTATCCATGTAAGTTTTTAATCCATATTTGTAAATAACATATTTGTTCACAGTATTAGAATAGGCGAGGAAACTAGTAAAAGATATCCTGCTAACTGGAACGAATTTACAGTTTTTAAATAACAGAATTTGGAAAGATTTAAATAACCATATCATTTTTTTGCGATATAAACAGTGGTCGTTTACGCACTATGGTTGGAATTTCGGAACGAATGGGTAAGTTCGGAGAGAACGCTTTTAGCGCTAAAAACATACTACATGAACGTACCCTATGTAATACTTTCGTAGATTGGCTCATATAATTTAACTGGTCACACCATACAACGATGACTATAAAAATACAACTATCAATAATAAAAATGGAATATACATTTTTTTAATCAATTCCTTGTTACAGGGAACTTATAAAAATAAAGTTTTTAGAGACACATCTATATACACTTATTTATTATGTACGTCTTAATGTAAGATGAATATATTAAATCTACTTTACCTAATACTCCACGATGGCCGCGGTACGTAGGCCTTGTTCGTCATATAACTTGTTCTAAGTAAACACGAGACAGTTCTGTTCATTATTAATTTTCAATTACTGTAGATTATTTCACTTAATCATCCTTTTAAAAACAATGATTTCAAGATTTATATTAAGTTGGCATTCAACGATACTTTGTGAATAATATTTTAGACGATGTTTTCTATGCTGTTGTAAATTTCCACTAATTTAATGATCAAGTTTCGAAAAAAAAAAAATTAAATATAATTTTGCTATCGGTTTAATTTTGTATTGCTTGTTTTTTTAAATCTTATAGAATTTTTTGTCCATTTGATCAAAAATCTGTCCGTCAATGTGTTATTCGAAAAAGTCATTACTACTTCCGCATTTGATAGTAAACGCTACTTTACAAATATATTCTGTTGGCTAAAACAGCTGAACGCGTCAAAGATTTCCATTTTACTTACACGATATAAACAAGTCTTATCTGAATTTTTGTTTTCAATCAGTCCATCGCAGTGCACCCTGGACTAAGGCTCCTGTTACGACACGATTTTATAACTACCAGTGTTCGTTTGTAGGGAACAATTAGCGCCATCTATTAGGAATACAGCAGAACTAATATTCTGCATCGCGTTATTGAAGTTTGCTCGAACAAATACTACAGATTTTTGATTTTAAATCAATAATGAACAGACTGTGGTGCAAATTCTGTACACATTAAGCAAATGAATCTGTAACTATTTAATTCTAGTAGCTATCTTACACATAACGAGAGTTACTATCTCTCTTTTCAACGTTGAAATATGGTCTAAAATCGTTTGAAATTTGCGTCCAAGCTATTTAAGAATGATTCCCATGACTTCTACGTAACTACAGACTAGTTCATATTGACGTCACGTGATGGTACCGGGGACGCAGCAAGCCAACATTTCGGAAATTATGATCGAGTTATTTGGTTTGGGCTCGATTCGTCCTCCGGCAATAAGAGTAATTTCTGAAACAAACTACCTTATTACGACGAAATACGTGCTATAATCGCGGGCTTTTAAAACATACTACTAATTTTTTACCGCTTTCGACATACCTTACTACGTAGGCATAAAAATATCGATCATTAGTCCGGTGCGTTGAGTAGTGACTGTGACTCGACGAGTTGACTAGCGTCGATGAGACTGACTTGCATGGCGTCGAGGTTGGCGGTGATAACGTCAGACCGGTTGAGGCTGAAGGGAAAGAACCGCGATACGTGCCGCCGTTGGGTCACTGCGAGCTCCTCACCGTTGGACTGCCGTCTTGATAATATTGATAGCGACGTCAGTTTTTCATTCAGTTGCTGGATCTATAAACAGTCAATAGAAACATCAGTTAAAACAACATATTATGAACCAGCTAACTGGTAGGTACACACACAAGGAGATGAGTGTCGACAATGGTATAAGGTGTACTGTATTTATATCCTGGGCGGTGTGTATGTAGTAATACTTTCATTTTTATGGACGAAAGAGAGGCCTAACATTTGCAGAGTTACTTCAGGGGTTACACGGCATTCACTAATGTATTCTAATTGAGTCAGAGCCGGCTCGAAGGACCGTTATGTAAGTGGTCCTTCGAGCCGGTTTTAATTTATGCCTATCATCGTCTAACTCTTGGCTCCATGAGTGACTGTACATAGCAATGTCACTGTGTACACTTAGTATTCGTGGTACAGCAGTGCGCCCACAGCTCCATGAGTGAGTGTACACAGTGACGTACCTCGGCCCTGACGCCGTAGTTGTGCACGTGGTACTGCACGGCGCCGGCGCCGCGCGCGTCCAGCGGCAGCAGCCAGCGCTCGTAGCACTGCGCCCACAGCTCCATGAGTGAGTGTACACAGTGACGTACCTCGGCCCTGACGCCGTAGTTGTGCACGTGGTACTGCACGGCGCCGGCGCCGCGCGCGTCCAGCAGCAGCAGCCAGCGCTCGTAGCACTGCGCCCACAGCTCCATGAGTGAGTGTACACAGTGACGTACCTCGGCCCTGACGCCGTAGTTGTGCACGTGGTACTGCACGGCGCCGGCGCCGCGCGCGTCCAGCGGCAGCAGCCAGCGCTCGTAGCACTGCGCCCACAGCTCCATGAGTGAGTGTACACAGTGACGTACCTCGGCCCTGACGCCGTAGTTGTGCACGTGGTACTGCACGGCGCCGGCGCCGCGCGCGTCCAGCGGCAGCAGCCAGCGCTCGTAGCACTGCGCCCACAGCTCCATGAGTGAGTGTACACAGTGACGTACCTCGGCCCTGACGCCGTAGTTGTGCACGTGGTACTGCACGGCGCCGGCGCCGCGCGCGTCCAGCGGCAGCAGCCAGCGCTCGTAGCACTGCGCCCACAGCTCCATGAGTGAGTGTACACAGTGACGTACCTCGGCCCTGACGCCGTAGTTGTGCACGTGGTACTGCACGGCGCCGGCGCCGCGCGCGTCCAGCGGCAGCAGCCAGCGCTCGTAGCACTGCGCCCACAGCTCCATGAGTGAGTGTACACAGTGACGTACCTCGGCCCTGACGCCGTAGTTGTGCACGTGGTACTGCACGGCGCCGGCGCCGCGCGCGTCCAGCGGCAGCAGCCAGCGCTCGTAGCACTGCGCCCACAGCTCCATGAGTGAGTGTACACAGTGACGTACCTCGGCCCTGACGCCGTAGTTGTGCACGTGGTACTGCACGGCGCCGGCGCCGCGCGCGTCCAGCGGCAGCAGCCAGCGCTCGTAGCACTGCGCCCACAGCTCCATGAGTGAGTGTACACAGTGACGTACCTCGGCCCTGACGCCGTAGTTGTGCACGTGGTACTGCACGGCGCCGGCGCCGCGCGCGTCCAGCGGCAGCAGCCAGCGCTCGTAGCACTGCGCCCACAGCTCCATGAGTGAGTGTACACAGTGACGTACCTCGGCCCTGACGCCGTAGTTGTGCACGTGGTACTGCACGGCGCCGGCGCCGCGCGCGTCCAGCGGCAGCAGCCAGCGCTCGTAGCACTGCGCCCACAGCTCCATGAGTGAGTGTACACAGTGACGTACCTCGGCCCTGACGCCGTAGTTGTGCACGTGGTACTGCACGGCGCCGGCGCCGCGCGCGTCCAGCGGCAGCAGCCAGCGCTCGTAGCACTGCGCCCACAGCTCCATGAGTGAGTGTACACAGTGACGTACCTCGGCCCTGACGCCGTAGTTGTGCACGTGGTACTGCACGGCGCCGGCGCCGCGCGCGTCCAGCGGCAGCAGCCAGCGCTCGTAGCACTGCGCCCACAGCTCCATGCCCGCCACGTTCGTACAGGGGCACAGCCGCCCTGATTCGGCAGATGAACTAGTCGGGACTGGAATATGCGCTGCGAACAGACAAGAAATGATTAGTTCTACTATTGAAGAAGGTACTTTGAACACAAATTAGGGAAACTAACTTTGAGGTCCGTCTCTGTGCAATACACGCTCATGAAAATGTAACAGTGTACTTACATAGCCTCTGCGTCTGCGGCGCAGCTTTAACTCCCATGAACAGCGGGTTGTAGAACAGCGCCGTGTCCTGCTCCGAGAACTGCTCGCCCCAGTCCCACACCGGCCTCAAGACGAAGTTCTGCACGAGAAAATACACCTTTATAGATCAACCCAGTAATCCAGTCCAATTGAAATCGTGGCCTTACAAATTTATTTATTTTTTGATTAGATTGCCTTGTATCGGGAACACCCGAAAGTTCCGAAATATTGAATTCTGAATTTCAATATTCCGATTTGCAAAATTCTGAATATTTATTATTCCTGAGAAACAAAACTTCGAGTATTCAAAAACACGATAGCTATTTTTCCGAATATCAAAAATACGAATGTTCATTCTACCGAATTTGATTTGTACGAATAATTAAAAGTCCGTAGTGTTATTAGCCCGAAAAACGTCATTTCGAATTCCAGATTACTGAAAATTCATTGCTCAAACTGAAAATTATATGAATTTTGATTTTGTATTTGGGTTGATCTGTTTTGTGTGCTGCAGGTAAGCTGAAATAAACGCATTTTTCTTTCTTTCTTTATTTTCTAATAGATAAAAGTTTAAATTGATTTGCCATGTCACGCATGAAGAACCAGGTAAAAATGATTTTTACAAATTAAGTAATTAGTAACTCTCCAATTATTTTATATAAAAATTAAGCTAAGCCGGCTTGCCGGAACCCTACTGCCGTGGTACTTGTCTGCCCTACACTAGAGTGTTATTAAAAAAAACTGGAGTTGCGGAGGGAGGCCATGTTTGTATGAGGCTAGCATGCTACATGCAAGCACTTGTTGTAAGTTGTATGGCAACGTGTATTTTTTAATGAGTAGGATAATTTAGACGAAAACAGTAAGTCTATAATTCAATGTTCATGGTCTTTTTTCGTGTATCCCGAGAATAGCAACAATACAACTTACCTCATGCAAGTTTACAAGGCGTTTGATTGTCGGGTTTGTGTCGTTTCGGGATTTTGATACTCGGAATTCGTATTTATATATTTCAGTTTATTATTAATTGGGAATTGTAATGGTTCGGTGTCTTCAAATTCGGAGTTTCGACATTCGTAGTTTTAAACATTAGATATTTTGAAATTCGGGTTTTCAATAAATAGGATTTATCTGACTTCAGAGTTTCGGAATTCGAAGTATTCGGCATTATGAAATTCGGAATATTGAAATTCGTGATGGTGAAATTCGAAATAAAGTTCTTGTATTAATTATGTAGTGTACCCGCCTTGTAACATATTAGCACAGATAACATAATATTAAAGAAGTACAGATACCTCATCCCATACAAAAAATTAGACTATCTTAACTCGGGCTATTTTATGGGCTATATTTAAATATTATTCTTCGCCACTAGATGTCAACGAAATAACCCGAGGTTCAGCGTACGTTACGCAGTAATGGCTACTAGATGGTAGTGTACTATATTTTGAATGTCAAGGACTTTCGTAGAGTAAATCATTAATAATAATATAAATGATTAAAGGTGCCATCGGGTTATTTCCACAGCGAATAGGTATTTGCTTGAAAAAAAAAGGGTAATAGCGTCAATTTGCCAGCTATGATATTGGGTTTTCGGATGTGCTGAGTACGAAGTTGATGTAATTTTCAAACGACTGCGCCAGCGATTATAATTTTTTTTCGCGTGTTTGTATTTATGTCGTTTTCTTTGTTCCCCTCTACAGGCCTAGCGGCTGGCTTGATGAGTGGGATCTTAAATGAAAGGTATTCATCTCCCGAGTGTCATAGGGTACATAAAAAGTCAAAGCAAAGTATAAAGTGGATTTTAGGTGCTGAAATGTGTGAACAAGAAAATTCTCAAGCTTATCAAGTTAGAGTATCAAAATGATAGGAATCAGAAGGCGACTACAACTATATATATGCCATATCATAACTCAATAAAATTATTAAAAAAAATAAAAATCTAGACTTATAGCACGGAATTCGGATTCATTAAGAATTTTATGTTAAATTGATACACATAGCGCCATCTAGAACATTGTACTAGTCACTAAATCTCCAATCTTCCTAATGGGCACCCAGAGGTATTAGAGAATTCTTTACATGAGATGCTAGGTAGTAGGTTCTCGGTAGAGTAAAAAAAAATTCGTTCTTATCGCTTATTGGAATCTTAATGCTAAAAGTATTCGCATCATTATCATTAACTGCAGGCACATGCTGTAAGAGCGTTTCAAACGATCAAACACAAGTGACAGCTGAATTCGGGGTGAGATTACAACTGCGCATGCTCTATATTTGCCGACGTCACGTTTGAGCATGCGCAATTGAAATCTCACCGCGAATTCAGCTGGCAAGTCCGTTCGATCGTTCATAACATTCTTACAGCATGTGCCTGCTGAGCGCCAAATTCCGGTCGCTCCCAAAGCGTGCTCTGTAAACCATCTCCCATGCCTTCTGATGGATTTATCTCGGTGTGGCCTTCCGACCCCTAAAGAAAAGCTTGCCTTAGAACTTTGTCCCTTGATCAATAGGTTGAACAGCTTGCTGGTCAGGTCGGCTTGGGTACCGACGACCCACAGACCCATCAATTCTTCAGCACCCAGGAACAAATTGACATATATCTAAGACATACCTTAGCAACAGCCAGCTCCCGGTCCCTCGCGCAGTTAAACAGGAAGGTGTCGAATATATGGTTATGTGCCGAATCAGCCAGCGTCGTGAGGTACGTCTCACTGAACTGGAAGCGCGCCGGGAACTGTTGCAGAAGTTGCCACACGCAGTCGAGGAACAACAGGAATACAGGCGCCGCCTGCGCTGCAGGGGCCTCTCGGGTTTGTTCCTTGGGGTTGCCGGGACGGGGGAGGCCGAACCTGTGGTAAAATTGTAGCATATAGGTGTCCTATTTTGATCAACTTTAAAAAAAACATATATATTTGGTCCGTCAATTGACTGCACCCACAGATGTTGAAAAACTGAGGTGAAGTCCGGTAGATACGGACCGCCATTTCTGATGCTATTGAACTCTTGGTAGTCTTCAACTTGACGGCCTTAATAAATGCTTATTCACGCCCCGTTTGAAAAAGTTAGGACTGTAAGAAGAGGGAAACCCGTTGTTAGGTCAGACGACAGTGCCTCCAGAAAAACTTACCTGTAGTTAGTAGTTTTGAACGTGTCGAAGAATGGACTAAGATGTTTGTACGAAACAAATGTTCTTCTCCACGAGACAAGGTGACTACGCCTGGTGGGCGACGACCCAACGGTTATATTTGGGATGTTGTGTATATTCTAATTTCAATTTCGCGATGCAGATATTGTCGTTCTGTAGTAAATCTGCTTACTTTCAATAGATGGCGTTAGGTACATGTAGTAGTCACAGATGCAACTGGAATACCTTGGTATATCTAGGACCTATAACGTACTCAAAATGTGCTTTAATTGCGCAGTACACGTTTCTTGAGTGTCTTTTGAGGATAGCACGGGGTGCTACTGAAATGAACGAGCTAAAATTTATCAATTGTTATTACAAAACAATCCACACGCGCCAGAGCCTCGCTTGTCACGCGATTTAGGCCTAAGATACGTGTCCCGAGGTTGTACATAGTCCACGCCATCGTCTGAAGGTTATATCAGTGCTAACCTATCGCAGAACGGGTGTCCGAGCGCCACCCACTCCTTCTGCACGAGCGACTGGAAGCCAGACAGAGTCCGCGCGTGCGAGTCCACCAGCAGCTGCGTGAGGCACGACACTAGCGCCGCGTAGTCCACGCCGTCGCCTGTAATAGACCGGCGAGTTAGTAGTGATGGGCCGAATATCCGCGGGTGTCCGAGGGAGATGAATGATCAGTTTCCGCAGATATTCGAGGGAGATAATTATTCGTATCCACGGATATCCGAGGGAAAGGAAAGATCCGTATCTGCGGATATACGAGGGCGAAGAAAGTTCGATATCCACGGATATTCAAGGGAGATGAAAGAAGCGTATTCAGAGATATCATAGAGAAAATTAAAATACATATTAAGGTGATATCCGAAGGAGAAGAAAGATCTGTATACGTAATTTTTCATCGGATCTTTTATCTTCTCTTAGGGAATAAACCTATTTTTATCTTTATTCCCTAAGTGTCTTTATTAAACGTCTTTTAATTCCTACTATGCAAAGCGTAACCTTAAATGATAGACGACACACATAGAAAAAAAGTTAAGATCCGTATGCGCGGATCTTAACAAAAATATCCGCGTAAGAAAAACTCGTGTCATGCATGTTGAAACATATAACTGTAACAATTATTGACGCACTATCATTTCATGGCAACACGTATCGACACCGATTAAGTCAACGAGTTAAGATCCGTACCCGCGGATCTAGTCACCAAATATCTAAAATGTTATAGTAGTGAGTGACCGACCTTCCTGCAAGACGACAGTGACGTTGTTGCTCAGTTGCTGCGCGGCGTCGTCGGCGAACTTAATGCAGTTGGCCACGTACCGCAGCCACCGGCTCGAGTCTAGTATGGAGTAATACTGAGAGTCTTGTATCTGGAATGATATACATAAATATGTAAAAAAAAAATCAGAAGTCTCTAAAATCTATGAGATTAAAATTTCAATTATGTTATGTCATTTTACTGGAAAGTACGTATCGCCATCATCCTTGTGTTAATCTTGGTCGCATTACAGACCGAAAAGGCCGGAATCTGCTTCAATATTTTCTGTGAACCGACTGCCATAACCTGAACAATTTGCGAATCTTCAAGATCTTGGAATCGGACAATATCCTTATATAATCATTATGTAAGGATATTGAGACCTAATTGAATAAAAATACTAGAATTAAGCTAACCCAAAATCCTCCAAGCGTTGTAGGTGTGCATAACTCAGAGAGTTTCTTATACGAGGTCTGCAAGGTGGCGAGTGGCGGCAGGAACCCTGGTCCGGTGGCGTTCGTGTACGTGTTGCCACACAAATATATGACGTGAGGAGGTGTCAGCTTGGGATGTGAACGGCGCACCTGTGAAAATGTATTAGACACTATAAAAGTGTAATAATGGTCTTCTTTTTGAAGTAACTAGTAAAGTCTTCACGCAGGATTGACTTGGGGAGTAAGTTGGTGTGTATAAGTAAGTTAAGATAGAACAGAGAGAGATTTTTTTTTGAAGATTTTATGAACTGGTAGCGAGACCTTTAAGCCACATCTTCATTTATATATATATCTTCATTTTTTGATGATGATGATGATAATGGATTGATGATATTAATGACGATGATGATGATGATGATGATGCGATCAATGAGATGATTACTGCCTCAGTAAAGTTGTGGACCTATACTAGAAGCTCCCTAGGGAGATTTGGCTCGAACACGAAAACTCAAAATACACTGAAATATGCCATTTTCCAACATTTGTGTGCGTTCTCCAAGACGTTATAACTAAAAATCCACCATTTTTGCACATCAAATCTCGAATTCACAACAATTTCTGAAACAAAAATAGCACAACGATGTGCCACTCTTCGTTTTCCCGCGAAATAGTAGTTTAGTAGTGATCTCCTACCACCAGGAAACCAAACATTGCATTCTATTTGCGAATACTGGTACTGTAAGATTCGCAGATTTGAAAGTCATGTGATCATTCCATATTCCACCGCACACCACAATGGGTATGCAAATTTTCAATTAAATTTCAAAATAAATACAATAGGAGTCGATTGAGTTACACAAATTAATTAGCACATAACTATGCATAGCAAATTAATCATACCTGTTCTAATAGAACACTTTCGGCCGTAGCCGACTGTTCCGTCTGCAACAACTCCCCACTCCTCAACAAAGCTGCCCCCTCTGGCCTCCCCCACACCCATATAGGCACTCTCCCTGACCGAAAGTGCCTCGCCGACTCCATAAGATTATAATCTAATACAGAACTTGGCACTATTAGCGTCTCTCCTGCCGTCAACATAAAAGCATCTGATGTTCCATTGATACATGTTATCCTCCAATGAGGACATTCACATCTCTCCAACTCCCGTTTCCAATCGCCAGTTCGCTGGAACATGTTCATGTCTGAAGGTAAAGTGGGGTAATAAGGTTCTCTGTACTCGAAGGCGAAGAGTAGGTCGTGGCGTTTGGGAAAGGCGTGGTGCATCAGGGCAAGGGCTATCTTGCGACCATTGTCGATTGGGGAGTTCGCGAAACTGAATGTGAGGACTTTCATGTTCTGCAAAAGATAAGAGAAATAATCGATTAAGTACGGAAAAAGTGAATGAAAAAAAAATGCTCTGACCAACTATGCTACATGAATACGACTTTAGCTCGAAATTCTCCGATACACTCATCTTGGGGCGAAAATAAGAGAAACAAGTATAGTTAAAAAAATATATAAAAACAAACCCCTATAGTTAAGCTATACTTGTATTAGGAACTTTGCTTGGAGTGGGGTACCGTCGGTAGTGCAATGGCCAGGATTCGAACCCGGCACTTCTCATCGACATTGAATACAGTATAGTATTTCTTTTTCGTAGGGTTAGTGATGGCCAATCTGAGACAGAATTGTTCAGTAGGTACACCCATATAGGTCTCTGTTTTGACCTAACGACTGTCGACAGCCGGGACCGACTTTGAACGTACCTTCCGAAGCACGGAAGCGCTTAGATGTAACACTAGTAAACGGTCACTCATCCCAGTGGTGACCTTGGCCTGGGTAACTTAATCCATTGAGCGTATAGTATTTTTATAAAAGTAAACATAGATGATAGAATGAAGTACAGCCCATTTTATTTAGAATGATCATAATCATGGTGGACTAAGATTTTAGTAGATTCACTACAGTATACCAGTTTGTATTAGGTACTATAAAGCGGGTAAATGGGACAAATCTAGATAAAATTATTTAGGTACTGAAAAAGTAATCTTGATTTAAGTACGTATCATGATTTGTTATCATATCTTATTTAATTAATAATTTCGAAAGTTAAATTTAAAATATACAAGGTTTCGATCTATTCTATAGGTTTTCATTTATTTATATCAGTTTTATGTGAGCAGTTTAGGCTTCTAGTGGTGAGTTATAGTAACGAAAGGTCTTGCTGGATGCGGTAGGCGGACTCATTGGGAAAGGTCTATGTGCAGCAGTGGACTTGAATCAACTGGCAATTAGCCAATTGATTGATTGGCGTATTGTGTGAAAGCGATGCGTTGGTCCCACACCTTTAAGAAAATAGGTACATGGCGGAGTTTCGATCATTAAGGAACACTAACAACTAGCTTCATTATCCTCATAGTGATCCTCATTGTGCGTCTGAAGATTTTGATTGGTATGACTTTCAGGCAGTGACTGCTTCAGATCTTCTATCACTGAGTATGTAGTACTATTATCTGTTCTCTGCTATTATCTATCCCTAGAATTGTTGTTCGACGGGAGGTGTGCGTGCCCAGATTGTTTTACACAGAAAAGTGCAGAACAAACGCGGGAGAGCGGGCACACGTCTGCGCTGATTACTGGCAACTTACAACTCACATTTTATTGACCTCGATATTTTTACAATCAATAATCGAAAATCTCAAACAAAAACTCACGTGGTGTACACGTGTAGAGTGACACTAGACGTCAAAACTATAGTAACCGCATTATCAACTGAATCGTTGGGTCATAAATCACTTTTCTTTGTCATTCAAATAAAGAATGGTTTCCTTTAGTCGAACAGTGAGTTGATAAGGCGCTTACTACAATATAATTTTAGTACTTTATGTAGATTTTAACAGATACACGTAACCCTGTGCTTATCATGGTCGTAACCACGTGACACTCATAGCGGTTACAGCCGCGCGCTAATCTGATTAGATAACGAACCGAAACAGATTCACACTCATACACACATCTGCAGGAATGTGCCAGTTATCTTATGTAAATAAATATTCTATGTGCGAAATACTATTATTGATAACAACATGATATTTTCGGAAGGTTACGCGTGTTATATGTTGAAATAAAACGATTTTGTAATAATTCTATCGCTAATTTTTTGCTCGTTGAGAATCAACTGAGACGTTGGGATCTGTGTTTATTGGAGTAGGTTGAGACAAATGCCTGAGTTATCTGCTATTGGTCATTATAACTATACATGTTACGAGTAACTTCTACTGTCATAATACCTTTCATTTAAGCCCAACACTTTAACACGATATAATACGCGATAGAAACCGTTAAAATAGTTCTAGTTCAACTGTTAATTTAATACCAATTCATTTCGAAGTATTTACCTTGCTAGGGGACTTCAATGGATATTAATTTGGGTAATAGATTTTAGAAGTATTTGCATTTACAGTTAGAAAATTCTCAGCAACTTTCAATACAGTGCAGTACAGCAAAAGTGCCAAGTTATTATAACGTGGGATTGAAACTTGTTGACTAAAGGCAAGATGATCGCGGCCCAAGCCAACCTGTTTCAAGGCTGTGTGTCTTCTGATTAGTGGACGAGCTTCTGGCACAAGTATTCCTCTTGGGGTTAGGAGATCAGACGGCAGTCGTTTCCAAAAAGCTGACGTAAAAACAATATTTTAATGAAATTTAAAATGAATTAGTATGCTAGTTATGCGTAATTTTTAAGGAAATGGTCGCGGGTTCTCATCCCGTCTTAGATGTTGACTTTTTCCAATCTAAATCTACAAAAACAATAGGAGTACCCCGGGCTCCGAGTGTTTACTTTGGATCTAACTGCGAAATCAATACGAGGTTGATGATGAAAAGAGCTTTTCTAAGGTCTTCAGTACAGACATGATGTGCACATTTAAACATGTCTTGTTTCTTTTTGTCGGTTTTATACATACTGCTTACTCATTATTTACATAACATACATACCTTACATATAACCTGCAACCCTTTCACCTTCCCGGGAACCTCGCCGTAGGGCATGAGTCGTCTCCGGCGCTGCGGGCCTCCGTCTGTGAGCCATACTGCGCTCACGCCGGTAAGAGGCACGTCGAACGCGCCGAGAAGGAAGTTACGTTGACAATACTCCTGGAGATACGATGAAAAGTCAGTAATTCTTGTTTTTTTTTTTAACTTTATTCTGTGTTTATATTTACAACATATATTAGTGGAAAGTGAGAGTGTCCTGCTAGAATGCTTTTTATGTACATTTCACATCCCCCTTCATTACCATAACCTCTCTGCTACTATGGGGTACCGATACGATTAAGAAAATATCTTTAGGAATACTCAAAAATCAATTGATGGCACTAGTAATCTCATTTCATAAAATAAAAAGGTTAAAATGCTTATTTCCCTATTTAGAATCACGTAAATTATTTCAAAACTTACATGCATTGCACTTACCTACATTAAACATGATGTAAGCATGTAAGCATATAAAACTCGTTGGTAATGTAATAAATAAATATATCGTGACAATATTGCTATTTTAGGAACCCGCCGTAAAATTAGAAAAGTTTACCAAAACATTGTCGCCATCTAGTAACAATGCACGCGGACTAAAAGCTGCCTGCCTTCTTTTGGAAGTTACGAGTGTAACCGTTTTTTGTTCCTGATTGTGCATATGTATAAGAATTATATTATACTAGCATTTTCCCGCGGCTCCGCCCGCGTGGATGTCGGTTATTGCGACCAAACATAGCCTATGTCCTTTCTCAAGGTCTAATCTATCCCTATACTAAATTTCATCAAAATCGGTTCAGTGGTTTAGACGTGAACACGTAACATACATACAGACAGACAGAGTTACTTTCGCATTCATAATATTAAGTATGGATATGGATTATCTGTGCTGCTATTCATAGGTTTGCTGGGAGAGAACTCATTTAGAGTTAAGCTCGCTATCTAAGAATGAAGAAATAAAGAATTCCTGCCGGCTTCCGAATGGGTCGCAAGGTGCATGATAAACTAGATAGAGAAAATTTTAATTCCATAGAAATGGGTAGGCAGTGGTGTATAAACAGCCTTAAACACCAACTATGATTTTGGTTTCATGTATTTGGGGGCGAGGCTTTGCCCTCAAGCGTGTACTTTGTCATGGGCTGTGTGTTTACATCTTTTTTTCGTAAGACACCTACGGGAAGACAGTTCCAAATTGGCGCACAAGCGTACGGTAACAGTTAATGGTATGGGCAGTGGTTGGATAAAATGACATGGCTACATGCCTACAAGCTTCATGAGTGAAGTAGGACTGTTGCTTCATAATAATAATAATATTCTAAGGATATATTACGCATAAATAAATAAATATTCCACAACATTGGAATGGGAATAATTTAATTGAATATTTTTTTTGTAAACTTATCTTGTACCTACATAGCGCACCCATAAATAAGCACGTCTGCAAAGAGTCATAATCCTGCGTATAGTACATTACTGCCGCGGCCACCAATTGTAGTGTTGCCGGACGATCGTGAAGTATGCGGGCCGAGGCGCAGCCGAGGTACGCATTACGGAGTTCGGCAACGCTCAGTTGTGGCCAAGGCTTGTATAGTGCTTTTCTCAAACAATGCGCGGAAATTAAAACTAAGTAGTATCTAGGCAGAATTTTTTAGTTACCTACTTTTCAAAATCAATGACGAACAACGAACAACAGTCATTTTTCACGCGGCGAAATGTTCATTGGTTTTTATTTTTCTTAATAAACAGCATTCTATTTGCAAGCCAGTTCTATATTTAAATAACGCCTTGGATAAGTTACCTTCTTGGTTGCCATGGTTCAGAGTAAAGGTTGGTTCCATTTTTAAATTACACGACAGATATGAGTTTACATATTAATTTATTTGGCCGCTAAAACACAACAGATATGGAATTTCATACAACTTTTGCTGGCCGCTGCTCGCATGTACAGCAATTTCGATTTATCTCGAAGAAGGTTGTCAAAATAATGTTCAAATTTCCAAGCATGTTTGAGAAAAAAAATATTTGCAGTGACCAAATAGTGCACCTCCACTTAGTATACAAAAAAACACTACTATTACACGCGTTATAGGTACAAAGCATATTTTTTAACATGGCCCCTAGCCATGTTAAAAAAATATGCTGATAAAACGTTATTGAGGGGTCAAAAGAATTCATTTTTCTCCTCTCGGCTCATGCGGCCTTGGTAACAAACTAATGAGCGTCCTTGCTTTGAAAACGGTTAATCCAATTGTGTTAGTTTCTCCACAGTTATTAAGTCTACTCGTTTAAACACTTTAAACTGTACAATGACGTCATGGTTTGCTCGAAACGCAAAAAGAACGAAATGAATCTAGTTTATGACACACAAAAAGAGATGAAAGCCGAATAATACAAACCAAAAGGAGTAAGCGGACTCCGGGCTCCGAAATCTCAGATGCAACCAAGCACAATATTGTAGGCGGTAGGACACGATAGTATTCCTGTCCAATTGAGCAGTCCAACTGAGGAAGTATCTCCGCCCTACAGAATACCGCGGCTATAATAACCTCATGTTGTGTTCCCGGCGGTGAGAAAAGTAGCCAGAGCTCACCGGAGAGTTTTTGTGCTGTCAGTGGGAAGACCTAAGGCTATTTATGCTTTGTCTTCTACACTGACGGCACAGAAACTCTTTGTGTTTATAGGGTCGGCAGCTCGAGTGTGACTACTCTGGTGTTGCACACGTCCATAGACCACGGTAATCACCTACCATCAGGTGGGCAGTGAGCTTGTCTGCCGCCTCAGTTGTAAATTAAAACAAAGATATTGATAATTTTTGGTATACTCACATCGTTGCTAGAGTTCTCTAAGGGTACGAAGGATAATTTGTAATTTGTGATGAAGAGCGATCCGAAGCGTCCGCGGTCCCATTCGCTGAGCGGTGTCAACATCACCACGCTGTGTGCTGCGCCGGTGACGAGCTCGCCTGAGAACAATAACATTTTCTTTTAATATGCATAACAATGTGAATGTAACCTCCTGTTATCTTCGTAGCGCCTGGTACTCTAACCTGGAAGTCATCCAAGAATTGGACAGAACTATTCTAGAAAATATCATAAATAGTGACGGGGCAAATCACTTGCATTTTTCAAAAGCTCCAATAGCCGGTTTCGTAATTGAGTAATTCAAATTAAATCTCGAGGTTGCCCGGTCAAAGCAGACGTGATAATACCGAACCGAGCTTGCGCTGGTCGTTCTGGGGCATCGCGAGGCTACTCGATCTTTGTGGACACAGCTATTGTCTAGTCATATGATACACACACTGGCAGAATTGGCGGAACACAAAAAAAGGAAGAATCAATTTTTTTTTTCGTAGCACTGGCCGGTTACATTTCTTACATATTTTTTTTTAAACGTCTATTTGAAAATGGAACATATATCAACAGTCATTTTTTTCATTCGTTTGTTTTAATTTTTCATTCATACATCTCTATCAACTGCTTCGAAGTAGATTTTCCATTTTCGTAAAGTTCGTAAATTCCATTTGAAAAACATTGGTCAAATGGTCAATCCTACAGATCGATTGCCTCAAGACTTGGTCGATCGTTATCAACGATTCATCGTAGCATGAAACAGGACAGATTGACGAAATTCTCTAGTGAGGAGAAGAGGACAAGACAGGAAAAGGTGTACTTCAAGGAGAGATGACCGTTTCCTACAACTTCAAGTTCGTCGGAACACGAGACTTAGGTACGGCGCGACGGCGCAGGCCCGAAATACATTGGTTCTCCAAAGCATTTCTTCAACTTTCCGCTCACTCACTCTTACTCCTCGAACTTCCTGGTTCGAAGAGCAAAAGTGAGTGAGCGGACAGTTCGCAGAAGATGCGAGGAAGTTGGTTGGAATGCTTGAAAACGAAAGTTTTCAATCAGTGCGTCCTACCCGTCATGACCGTAGGTGACCGAGACATGGACACTCACGGCAGGGTTGGTCCATCAGTTCAAAGTCGCTCAGCGAGCTATGGAGAAAGCTATGCTCGGAGTTTCTCTGAAGGATAGAATCCGCAACGAATACATCCGACAGAGAACCAAAGTTATCGACATAGCTCAAAGAATCAGCAAACTGAAGTGGCAGTGGGCTGGCCATATCTCACGAAGAACCGACAACCGTTGGGACAACCCAACAACGTGTTCTTGAGTGGAGACCGCGACTCGGCAAGCGTAGTGTAGGACGCCCTCCAACCAGGTGGGATGACGATCTAAGAAAGACTGCAGGCAGATGCTGGATGCGGCAAGCTGAAGACAGGGCGCTATGGCGCTCATTGGGGGAGGGCTATGTCCAGCAGTGGATTAATATAGCCTGATGATGATGTTCGGCCATTTGCCCCATTTATTGGTAACGACTTCATTTTAATGCAGGACAATGCTCGAGTTCCCAGTGCTCGCTCAGTACAGGCATACCTAAACCATGTTTGTGTTTCAGTGATGGAGTGGCCAGCACGGTCCCCGGATATGAATCCGATTGAACACGTTTAGGACTTGCTAAAGAGGAGTGTCAAATCAAGAATGCCACCTCCTAACAATCTGGGCGAGCTGCAAAACATATTAGTTGAAGAATGGTAGAGGTTGCCCCCAAGAAATCATTGACAACATCATTTGCAGCATGCCCAGACGGAACCTTAATCAGGGCACGAGGGGGAAACACCCGTTATTAAACATTCATTTAATTAATTTTAAACCAACATAAAATCTAAAAATTTCAACTGTTTCTCTGTCACTACGAAATCTAAGAAAAATGCATTTTGTTTAGTTAAGTTTTTTTTATTAAACTTTAATTATGGTGTAGTAAATTAATCTTCTCTTTGTTTAAAAATAAATTTTATACTCTCCTTTTTTGTGTTCCGCTATAATTCTGCCGGTGTGTGTAGTATTACTGTGGTCTAGTTATCCATTGTGCGTAAGTAGACGTTCGTTGAAGAGAAACTTACATTTAATGAAGTATCGATATGTTTTTATTAATAGTATAATATATTTCCATCCGCAGTACAGTGGATCTGAAACCTGTTTGAAACTGAAACCTACAGTTGGAGAAGTCGGAGGGTGACCGGGAAGACACAGTATGTCATTAAAAGTTTACTTTTTTTGTTTGCGTCATTGTATTTTCTGCCGATGACATCAAAAGCGGCTTTGCAGTCACGCAACGGCAGCGCGTCACCCTAGTTTTACAAGATGACGTGTAATAAATGTACGTAGGTTGTGATGTTTGTGCAGGACTCACTTGCATCCGGTATTTCCGCGGTCGTCACTTTTTACTCATATGAATCATATATTAAGAAGTTGAAATTATATCACTTACCTATAGCATCACTTTTGTACACAAGTCCCACCGACTTGTATTATAATTCGTCGGATACTACTATACAAAGTAAAAAATCTGGTAACCATAATTTTAGGTGACATATCACATCACCCCTTTGACTCCCGCTTCATTTTTTCATCTCACGTAAAGGGGACGAGTTTGAGGCCATCAATACGACATATACCGACTCCGAGTTAGTACTAACAATTTCCTAACCTAGAAACAATTTACGGGCTTCGGGAATAGAGGTTACGACCTGACAATATCACGCAAACAAGCGCAAACTTATAACACGCACTGGACCAACGAAGCAGTTATACACATAATACACACACATTTATATTATAAGTATATCAACAAAAACGGCAATGACCTAGACGTCACAAAGACTGAGTCATCATTAATATTAATATTTTTCTGTTATTAAATTTCGCTCTGATTAACAATTATAAATATTTCTTTCTTTTAACATTGAAATACCAACATATGTGGGCTACCTGGTGTTAGCATTAGGACTAAGGACATCATTAGAGTTTGTTTTAGTACGAATTTTCACAAGCTTCTCTCTCTCTCTCTCTTTGGCTAGTTTGGAAGATTAAATTGTGGAAGTAAAATATAACCAATTATTAATAATCAGGACGAGAATAATCGCAGATGGGCGATAGGCACGGCAATGAATTTTTGACCTTGACCTTTGAGACCTTGGAAGCCTGAACATAAACTTTAAGTTTTAATGATGATTGTACAGCAGCTGCAGCTTTGTTTTTGCGCTTAACATTATTAAAATTCTAGCTTTATTCGTCATGTACAAAACCGTTAGATCAAACAGGGTCCGGGTCAAAGCAACATAGGTTGTTTGGTAAGTACGGCTCAAATTCTATTTCCAAGATTTTCACATTCCCGTGAGAGGAATCTAGTACTCTTGAATTTGGAAAGAGATTATTAAGAGACCAGAGTTTGACTACACCAATCTTTGGACACCAAAATGACGTATCCTGCAAACAGTTTTATGTTCAGAAACGTTACGTTGAAATAAACAGTATCAAAAATAGTTCATTTTGCAATAAACAAAAAGTTAAAAGAAATTTATAAAAGTAATAAAATGTTTATTAGCTGGAACTCACGCCGCGTGGGCCCGATTCGCATTAGGAAAGGATTCAGCTAGCCAATTTTCAAGACAAACTTTGATACAAGTAATGAAATTGATTGAAAGTCAGGTATAAGTGTTCTGTGGTAATTAATGATCTTGTGCTAACTCCAGGGCATTACGGCTTTCAGTGAGGAAATTTCTGACGCAGGGTATTATTTTCATGATCATTGCAGGGCTCCATGAAAACTAATATCAATATTTATCGTGGAGCGCTTTGATATTCTCGATTGATTGATGTGTGAGCGAGTAAACAACGCAACCGTGTCGTGAATCACACTCGTATTAGAGTCACGTATGGTGCCTCCTTGAGACGTGCAGGTAAAATTTATATTTTTTACGTCATTAACTGCCCTCTACAGATAAGATGTAAATTTGTAAATACCAGGCTACTATAACAACAGAGAGGATAAGCGCTAAGATATACTACAGAATACTTTGTCGCTTCGACAGACAATAGGACAAAACTCTTTAGCATAACACCTGACGATATCGGGTTTGCATAACACATAAAGCGTTTAAAACAACACAACGAAATGTTTACGAACGTGTATGTTTTTCATCTGATATAGGTAATTGAATTATCTATCGGCCTTCGCATTCAGCGATCTGGACCACGCTTTTTATCGCGATTCAGTGAAGGAAATAAGAATTTGCGCAATACGCGCTGACCGTGAAAACTGTCTTTGAACAACGCGATGCTTGGAAATCATGAGGTTATTGTATGCGTTCAGTGTACACCTCTTATTGTTTAATTATTTCTATAAGGAAAATCTTAAGCGTTACGAAATAATTGTCTATTGACTCAGGGTAGATACAAAAGGGCATAAACATTTATTTATTGTTATGTATGACGGTTAATACAACTTGGTCCAACGTAAACCGGATATAATAAAAATATTTTGAAGAAAGTACCTTAAAAAACGTCCTACCGGAATATTGAACTATCGTCATACGTAAACATAACTTTGTAATATAAAAATTCTGTGGTCAATGTGTGCAGCCGTTTTAGGCTAATGGATATGTTTAATGGTAACCTCGATTTTGGCCAAATAATAATACGTTGTGGGTGACCACAAATAAATTAGTCTTGCCCAGGTTTTATTTGAGTCTCTGAATTCTGTTTGTGAAATTCCAGCTTCACGTGGAATATGAACAAACCCAAGTCGGCAACAGAAGGTCAATTCTATAATAAAAACGGAATCAAGCATTCAGTAGAAATGAAATTTCATTCTTACGGTAGGATTAACATTTTCTAGGTAGTCTGCTGTAAAAGTATTTGCAGGTGACAATAGGTATATACCACAGCGAATTCATTTGAAAATGTAGACCGGTTTTCCTTTTCACTAGGTTTTGCAAACGCCTCGGCCAATAACCAACGGTGAATCCACATTCCACACCACAAAAGCTTAGGTAGTCAGGTAGAAATAAATTATTGCATAATTTACGAGATTTGGTTTAGAAGTATGCTTATGTGTATTACGAGTTTTTAAAACCTGACAGAAAAATCCTCAGAGATTATTTAAAATGGTATGATGATCAAATGAGTATAGTATCATGGGTCATGGGTATATTTTATTCGATGGCTGGTACATGTTAAGGAGGTATTACAAGGAGAGTAATCACGAATAGTGCGAAAGGGTGGTCATGAGCATCCAGTCAGTACTTAAAAAGTAAATTCGGTGTGGGTAACAAAACTAAAGCCGTATAGTCGGAAACTAGGATGAAAGCAGTTGAAAGTAGATCACAGTGTATGGAGTAAGGTGAATTAAAAGAACGAACAATATAAAAATATTGAGAGCCGTGCGGCTTGAAGCATTTTGATACATTAATAACATAAATAAAATATATCAATTTCTTGAAGAGTAAAAAGAGGTAGGGTGAGATTTGGGCATGTAGAGCGAATGAGTAGTAAGCGACTGACGAATGAAATAAATAAGGAAAAAGTGTAGTAGGTAAGTGTGAGTCCAACCTTTCAAATTGGTAATGTTTGCGGTCAGAAGCATCCGAAACCGGTGGGTTTCTATGAAAGGTTTAATGAGAAGAGACCAAACTCGCATGTCTCGTGATGTTAGAACAGAAGCAAACTGCAAGCCGTTTTCTCTGCCTACTCTGGAGTCTAAAAGCGTAAATTAAATAGTTTCTCGTAGGCGCTCTCTCTATGGGGCAATGCTTTGACCACTAAAATGAGAACAGGCCAACAAAATGAGGCAGGCGAGAAACGTTGGTAAAAATTGATCGCATTTTTTTTTTCTCAGCTTTGGGTCCCATCTTATTATTTATTTATTTATTTATTTAGGCGCACAAAACACATTACAATCATTGAAAAACAATAATACTAAAATACAGTTCCGTTCTGGATCGTAACATAACCACATGTGCACACAGCTAAAACAATATGTTAAAACAGGAAAAGCTCTAAATTTTAAAAAGTATAATAATAATAGTAATGACGCGTTTAAACATTTTTCAAGGCCGAACCGCTATGGAGGATGTCTTTCAGAATTTTACTGAATCTATTAAAATTGGAATTAAATATGTCTAAGAGTTTGATCCTCCTTGCCACCTCGTTATACTGGCGGGCCATCCTTGTTAAAGGGTTAAAAAAAGAGATATTACCGCACAATTCCATTTAAAGACCAAAAGAGTGTTAATGCCCAGTGGTATTCTACCATTTAATTACTCAGGGTGTTGGAAAAATTTTGCGAAAGACGACCAAAACAAAGTCATTTTTAGCTTCCGAAAAAGTACAACTCGTCACCCATCCTGCACATAGCCCCGACGACGCCAGGTCGGGGCTATGTGCCCTGTGGTTTCTATTTCCCGATTTCCCCAAAATCAAAGATTTGATGAGAGGTTTCACTTTACCAACTCCTAAGTGGTAGCGGGCAATCACCACGTAGAAAACAAGCCTTTTGATCTGTGGTCGTCTTGTTTAAAAAAATGGTTTGATCGCATGAAAAAATGTTTTAAATGTAAAGGAGAGTATTTTGTAAAGCAATACATAAACATAATATTTTGGTTATAACATGTTGTTTTTTAAGTAACGCAAAACTTTTAAAATGACCTACGTACCCTACGTATTATCACAGTGGTATTATTATTTAACGTAACAATTATTTATTTGAAATTATTATTTTTTAATTTTATTAAGTTTCACATTATTCAGTTTGTCTCTTCTAATCAGTAGATGACATTTGTTGTGTATTTTACTTTAAAAATGAAATGCGGGAAATCCCCACGGATACGCCCCCCCCCCCCCCTTAGCCGGAGGGGGAGATTATGTCGGACTTGAAACGACGAAACCGCGCGCCGTCTGTGGGTCGTTGTGCTAGGCCGAAGGTGAGGTTGTCAGGCGACATATCGACATATCCCTCGCACCCCGGCTGACCCAGGTCCAACCCTCTCGTTCTGGCCCTCCTCAGGAGGGGGGACCACGCGGTCCGCGACTCGCCCCCGGTGGTCTGCTTCTGCTAGGGTGACGGGCGGCTCCACCCGTCACCCTCAGGCCCGCGCTCATGGGGGGCAGAGGTCGTTCTGCGCCCTCCGATGCGCGAGCCGTCTACAAACGCGGGTAGCGATGTCGCGCCCGCTCTGCTGTCTCCTTTACGAGCATGACTTACTCGCAGAAGGAGGCGCTGGCCGCCCACACATCCACTCAGCGGACCATCGCCGCAAGCAGGGTGGAGAGCGTGAGAACTCTCACCGCCAGGGCCGCCGCCAGTTCCCGCCTCGGCGTCTCCCACGCCGGACACACGGTGAGCGTGTGCAGCCCCGAGTCCACGCTCGGGTCGCAGTGATGGATCAGATGCAGATACCGCCCGAAGCTCCCGTGCTCGGTGATGATCTGCGTCTGACGGTACGAGAGGCTACCGTGTCATGATGGGTCTTACTGCCGTAATCCCGGCGTGCCCTGTGCGTATCTCTTCGGACTTGGGATCGAATCCCCGCGCCTGCGCCTCCCTTCGGAACCGATACTGTGCCGAAAGGGCCCTTGCTTCCAGGATCCACTGTGGCGATCCGGACAGGAGACTCGCCGCTTCGAAGGATATGGTGCGATACCCCTTGATGGCCCTGGCGGCCATCGTCCTCTGCGCCGTACGGAGCAGAGGCAGGAGACTGATATTCTTAGCAATCCATGGATTCTCCGTGCGGGTGCCGGGTCCATCGCGTTGCTGAGTTGGGATCTTGGGACTGCCTGGGACTTGCGACCCAAGTGTAGGTTTAGAAAAATTTGTACCTGTATTCGCAAATAATGTTGATTATGATTATGATTAGTTTATGAATGCTATTTTACGGCTAAACAAGACAACCTCTATAAATATCAGATTCATAAATAAACAATAACATACTGAATCAGCAGAATATAACTCTTATGAGACATCTGATGGTACCAGGCTTGCATAACATTAAAGACGTTTAATAGTACATTTTGGTACAAGTGTGTAAAGTTAGTGATTACCGCTGAGGCGTTATTGACACCTTAGCCGTTAGGTGAGGGTCTTAAGAGAGCCGAAGGCGGTAATCAACAATACACATGTGTATTATACGAAGTTTTTCAACACTGTTTGTGAATAAAATAATACTAAAAATCATTGTAACTATTCTCATACTGAAATGTAAACAATAAAAAATTAAAAACAGAACTTTAATGGCGGTCTTTGCTTTGTATTTATTTGTTCCTTTGGGAATAGGCTGAGATGCTACGACCATGCTGCCTTGTCATCAGTGGATGACGGTCTTTACGCCTAGAATATCAAAATAAACTTTTCAACTTCAGGTGAATTTTTTATATATATAGTCTGTAGACGCGGCGCAATACGCATTATATTATTTTATTTAGTGACATTAGATAAGGTAATGTATGAAACTTCACTTAATTTGATATTAAAATACTTGTGTGATACTATAAAAACTAGCCGACGCGGCTCATTTTTTTTTACTCACACTCGTATTTTAAGAACCCTTTTCATAAACTATTTAGGGAAACATTTAGTAAATGTGCAGTTCATAAAAATGGCATTGTTTTGTTAATTATACACGTACAAATCATCTACGAACTTGCATGAAATGAGCGAGTAATAGGGAATATTTTTTTTTGTTCTTTTTTTTGTATCGAAACTTTTTTCTGTCAACACAAACCAGATAATTTAAAAAATCTATAACTTACTTGTGAATTATAGCAACGAAAAAGTCACAGTTTGATTACAGATGTCATTGTATGCCTAATTGCGGAGAAATGAGCAAACGTGTTGAAAAATAAATGATTTAATAATTACAGTGCAAGGTGAAAGATCCATACCATAGAAAAGCTCTTCCATCATTATAGTCATTCATTCATTAAAATCATCTTTTTTAATAATATAAGAAAATAACTTGCGTGCGAATAAGTAGAAATGCGATTTGAACTGATTGCGTAATAGGTGTTATTGCGCATAACAGTTACGAACTAGAAGAAATCTGGCTTGACTCATACACAGCCAGAAATTATTGAAGCGAGATACAAAAAAAATAGCAGATCAATGCCACAAGCAAGATCACCAATACGCACTACCAAAACAGCAGAAGTCATTGGGTGACCTTTAGACAGCCTAAGGAGGTGATCTGTTCATTTTCTTTACGCTACTTTCGCACATTGAAGAAACCCCTATTTGGAGTAGGATTTTAAATAATTGTAACTCAAGTCATGACTCATGTGTTTATCATATACCTATTCCTTTATTAAAACTATAATATAAATAACCGATTAACGCTGCAATAAACAAGGTCATTGATACGATATACAGTACTAGGGTAGAATAATTAACTAGGTGTTTAAGTACTATCTAAGTGATAATTTATGTTCCTTGCTTCTTTCTTTACGCTGATGTAAGGAACTGGCAGCAGAGGTGTAAGGGTCATAATATAAATTGTGTAAAAATCTACTTATCTTAAAATGTGCATATTTTATCTAAATAGATAACGTTACAGAGTTACTGAACTGTAACTTTTATTCTGTTTGGTATATTGTTTTATTTAGTCGTCTTATCTTATTTATCTAATTCAAATCAGTAATTTCCATCTATTCACAAAAAACCTGCTTGCTATTTTTGTTATTAAAAGTATTCCAATAACAAAAATGGCAACAGTTATCTATCGCCTTCGAAGTAAAAAATTAAATATATGAGTTACCACCAAAAAGACGTAAAGATTTAAAGAAAAATCAACAAATTACTTACGTAATGGTTGGACGTGCCCAGTATTATCATATTATTTGAAATAATAAACCTACCTCGCATTAGAACACCCATCGTGAGTCACAATACACCATCAACTGGAGTATAGGACACCACTTCCTATTATCATAGCATTCGAGTTACCAGGCGCACATAAAAGGCGATACAGTTACACGTTCGCAGCGCATACGTAATGATTATTATCGTAATTTGCATCATCGTACTATATTGGGTGAAGGAAACTGTGGCTTGAGACTTTATTGCCACTTCCTCAGGAAAGTGAAATGCAAATGTTAGGAATATACAGGGTGTGTTTTTGAAACGGAGCAGTAAGGGGAAGTACCTTGACTGTTGTAGTTACAGCCAAATATTCTAAGGAGACCTTCCCTAACTTTTTGAGATATTTTGAACTTAAATTTCTACAATGGTCAATGGTTTTTGTTCTGGGTAGGAAGTGAGTAGGATTGACTGAAGAGTAAATAAAAATATTTTTTACCTACACATTTCGAATTTGATGCGAATACCTTTTGAATTCTTAGTGTGCGCGAAACAATTCGTCTTAATTATTATTTAAAAATTCCTGATAACATGTCATCTAATAGTGAAATAGTGGTCCTAATAGAAGCATATTTGTGTGTGTGGTCGGCACATGCCGCAATAGATACTTAATGCAGTACCTACTACACTAATTCAGTTACCGCGATTCGATTATTAATTTTGCCGCATTTCGTTACCAAACTGTGTCTTTTTGGTATATGGTCTAAGTGCAAATGACATTAAAATACATGGGTTGCTAATAATATACTTTTTTTGTTTCCCACTCAACACAGCAATGTGTCTGACTAAATGTCATCAGCTGCTTTTTTGTAGGTTTATGTCTGGTTCTTTCAGCCGTGTGGAGTTATCCATTGAACATTCTCATGGTCCTTTAGCAAATCGATTTAGGTATGAGATTTGGAACGCTGTTCCTTCTCAGACTTGTGTGATTGACAGAACCCGTTACCCGTTTTGACGTCATAAAGTAATTATGAATATCTATTAGTTACTTTGATAGAAAACGAAATTTATTTAAGAGTGACAACTGATCAGACAATAAATTAACCTATTTCAGTCCACTGGTGGACATAAAAACTGTACATAAGTGCCATGAAATGTACACCTGAGACCGATTAGACAATCAGTATTTCGTTTCTTAAAACACATTTCTTCCATACTTACAGCCTTAATCTTTAATGTGTTTAAGTAGTGTTACAGCGTGTTATGCCGTGCACTAAAGTCTATACATGTTACATGCATTGTTCGCTAGTCTCCCTGTACTGATATCACGGCACAAGGCTAGCTTTGTAACAATACATTATCGTGTATAGGGACCTACCAACATCTTTGGGGCTCAATACGAACATCACCTGTATACCTGTAGGTTTGTGCACCTGTTAGGCTATACCGCAGGCTTGGTAACCACTTCTTCTTTTCGTGTGCTTATTGGCCAACCTGTGACAGAGTTATTCAGGTTGCCCATATAAACCTCTGTCTTAACCTAACAACTGTTGACAGCAGGGACCGACTTTTAATGTGCCCTCCGGAGATGGAAGTGCTCAGATGTAACACTACTAAACGGTCACCCATCCGGGTAGCCTTTACTAAACAATGAGCACACATGGCCACGAGCTCTTCACTGCAGGATTTGATCTAGAGAGGAGATATGTGGAACTACCCATTATGGGAATAATGGTAACGGGATGTGAGTTATGATCAAAGGCAATGTGCATTACCTTGCCAACCATTAATCTTAACCAGAAATGAAAAGGAATCTAAAATAGTGACATTTTCCCTTCTTCACAGCCAAACAAAAAATGAAAATCATGAATGAATGAATCAAAAAAATGGAAGTCATGATAAAATTTTATATAGGAACTGTAAAGGAAGAATTACCCTGATTATTTGGTAATAGTGAGCTGGGTAAAGGGTAAAGCTACACTGAATAAAGTGTTCAGAAGTATAAAAAGAACATTAATAAAAGTAATAAATTCACAGGAACATAAGCACGTCTATATATCCACAAGGGATACTTGATACACAAATTTTCCTGCTAAAGTCTATGTTGAGCCAAATGCCGGGTGTGAAAAAGCATCTGATGAGGCAGACAAGCTGAGGGCCACCATTGTTAACATAGTACATGTTTGAAATGGCAACCTTTTTTCTTCCTTCTTTCAGCTGACCATCAGTTGAGGTGGACTCAAATTACCATATCCTACATAAAAAAAAAACACATTCCTTGAATCATTGAATGTTTACTGTCTGGAAGTACAGCCAAACCCTTAGTCCTCCCCCAAGGAAAACCAAGTACAATTAGCTATACACAACAATAAATAAAAGGTACTCAATAAACAAACCTTCTTATTAGATATTATTTGTCTAGAAATGATATCTAATAAGATTTGTTGTCTAGAAAATTATTTAGTTTAATAAAAGTAATGGGATAGTGATGGTAAAAAAAAAAAAATATGCCCAGGACATGTTCTCAGTTTAGCCCAGTTGGTCAGAGCGTGCCCCCTGTAAGAACTGGTCAAGGGTATAAGTGCCATCTTGGACATTCAAGTTTTCCAATTGAAAAGTACATATAGGTTGGTCTGAAGATAGTTTATAAAATTAATTTAACATTAAAGTAGTACAATATAAATATTAAATTAAAACAACAGACAATAAACTTGAACATAGAAAAAGATAAGCTTACCATTTAGTAGGTGAGGCTTTACTTCTTGTAGTGAACCATTTTTTTCACCTTTTGCATCCTGTAAAAGAGTTTGTACTATATTGTTTATTTACATAACAAAAACATGTGTCATAATTAATTTATCATAAATTTTGTTATGATGTAACGAAAACTGTTACACATTGATAGCGGGTAACTTATTGGGAGCAGGGGTAGGGAGTGGACACATTAGATAACTTTCTAACCTTTATCAAAAGAAATATTTCTATTGCAAAGATAAGAATCGGGTAAATAACTGTTCTACATCATAGAGAGGTTGCTCAATCAATAGATATGTTACACTCACCAAAGGAGAGACATTGATGTAGCTCTTGAAGTTTTGAACCAACTTTTTTTCATTCATTGTAATCAAATAATACCGATACTGCGTTGACCCACTTTGATCGATTTCAACTTCGTTTCTTAATTACTTATGAAGATAACTCTATTTTAGGTTAAATGGAAGATGATAGGTGATCAAATCAACAGTTATCCGCATGATTTTACTGATTTTATAAATTTTTGATAACAATCATTCGTGCAAACACTGTACTATCTGGATACAATTTATTCACCAATACATGTATATGTATAACTTTTAAGAGTAAGCACAATTACACTGGGCATAATTGATATTAAGAATATAGAAACAGATCGTGAAATTCAATTAATACACAACATTTTTATCGTTTTAAAATACGATGACCCACAGCAACACGCAAATTGACGCAAACCATCAACGACAAACGACAGTTAAATATCCGTATTGCTAGATTAAATAAAAAATACAAACGTCAACAAATAAAATTGACATTGGCAACACAAATTTCAATACCGCTCGGGGCCAAAGACTCGGGGCGCGCTCGGTATCTCCTCATGGTTGCCTTTCTTTTGGTGTCTCCAAAGAACTTTTTGAATTTTACTCAAAGACTATAGAAGATTATCTTTCTATAACATCTGTACTATTCGTAATCTGTAACTAAAAAAAAACATTCAACCATAGACTGCATGTCATAAAAAAAAATGGCGATTGTTAAATTTTTGTTAAGAGTATGAAAGCACAATCCTCAAGCACATATTTATATCTTTAAATATTTGTTGGTGAAACGGTGACTATATATTCTAAAAAATGGCTGACGCTTTGGTGGAGCGGAGGCACACCGCTCGATTTTTCTGCCACAGGTGTAACGTTGAATTCGAAGATGTTTTGCAGGTAAAATCAATAATTTTGGTTAAAATCACCGTAATAGTGGTGAAATTGTTAGTGGAAATACGTAAATATGATAAGAGGAGTGTTAAGTTCACGTAGATTGTACAGGATATGTCCGTGTCGCCTCGAAAAGCCGAGATTTTCATGAGTGTCGCCGGCTAACAATACTGCGTGACATTTCCATAGAAAATTGTTCTGGGTCTTTGCTTGACGGTTGACGGAAATTCGCAATTTTACACAGTTAATATCCTTTTCAGCGGCTAGACGTTTTTCCACCTGTTATCGGGAAGTACAATCGGTCATGATAAATGTTAACGTAGTATCCAGCTAGTTAGCTAGATGTCATTGATGTAAATATAACTTCTTAAATTATATATGTTATCAAGGACATTTAAGCCCAATGTCATTGATATTAGTCATCATCCAGTATAGCACATCAAACCCTGTAATGTCAACTTATTATTCTCCTACTATTGGTATACTTTCAGCTGATGATGAAATGTATACATACTTCATGTATTACTGCAGGTCCCTACTCTAGATGAACATCTATAATTATTGCATAGTTATTATTCCAAGCAAATAATAACACAGAACGAGTAATGTTCTTTTCCAATAAGACTTATGAAATAACAATATAAGTAGCAACAACTAATACCTTCCATACCTATCATTATTGTAACGATAAAAATTTGTTTGCTTATTATGAATAAATTAAGAAATTACTGGGCCATATTCAAAAGTTTTTTCTCTGCTTCATTATCTCTGAGTAACTTAAGCTAATGTTTACACCAATGTTCTTAACGGATTCCAATTTATGTAGGTATTTTATTGGTATTGGAAACTAACGGAAGCAATACTGCCGGAAAATGCTAGTGTTCCAATAAAGTTAAAGTCATTTATTCATATAATACAGGTATTGGGATGGTACAAGATACATTTATTATTGCATAGGTGCGCTGTATTATAACCTCTTCTAGGTGTGCAAATATTCACATGCAACATGACAACTAAGGCATTCATAATAGTAATATCAAAATTAATATAATAAAAAAAAGACAACTATACATGTATATCTTGCTTGTTATAACCAAAATAAATGTAATTTCAGGATTACACATGTCCATACTGTGCTAGTGGTTTTATAGAACAGTTGGAGAATGAGACGGACGGCATGGTGCTATCGGGTGATGACTTCAGTGATGCGGACATGAGCAATATTGATGACATGAGCAATATAGACGATATGAGCAATTTAGACGAAACAGAAGATCTACCGCACTTGTCACAGGTCAGTTTCAAGAGAGGTTAATATTTTTCTAATCCTATCACAATCATACATACAAACTTACATAAGTGGTTTACTAAGTACTCCTTAGGGGTCCTAGGTTGAGCCCTGGCCATTATACTACTAAAATGAACCCAGTCTTGTCACAAGTAATTTTGCTCAGCTAGGCTTAATTGCTTATGTTGGGAATCCCCTAACCTCGACAATATATATTGGGGAATCCCCTATGATTCCCCAATATATATTTTTTTTTTCAAATTAATTAGAATATGTGTAAGAATATAATATCCAATATTAGAACTCCAACTGAGGTTGGTTACTCTTATCATGGTAATAGTAGTAAATGCTTACAGCAGTTATTACTACTTATTTTGTGTATGATTGATTGATGAATTGTGTGTAAGTTATTTTAAAATCCATCTATACTTACAGCAGGTAAACACTTTTATATTTCTGTAAGTCCCTCAAAAATTGTTTTGGGGTTATATTTTGTCAGAAAGAAAAAATTTCACAAACCCATTTGAAACTCAGATGGTTTTGTAAGAAAGTAAGATTTATTTTCAGCAAAGCACACTATAAATAACATAGAATTTTATAAGTATGAAGTTGCATTATTAAACAGAATGGTTTACAAGTGGTGCGGTAATTTTGAAGTGTGAGGAGAGCATTTCTTTTCCTACCCCAGGGTTAACTTTCCACCTTTACTAAATGTGTGATAAAAAGTAATTCAATGTTTAATACATGAAACAGCAGTATTTCATATGGTTTATGAAAGTGTTGGAGATTATAACTTTCTTTCATTTCTTAGGGTTTCCTATAACACGATTCTGGCCTACTTGTATTTAACAGATATGGTAGAGACCAATGTATGAATCGCTTGGTGCATTAGAAAACTAGATTACGGAATAAAAACAATTACAGGCTTCCCTATTGAAAATATTCTCCCCTCACCGCTTCATACCAGTTTTACCTTTTCCTTTTTCATCCATGCACAAATACCTGATACCTACCTAACATGCATTATCTAAATAATAAATTGCACTAAAAGTAACAGGCCTCGACATATCGGTGGTACTATCGCGTGCGGTAAACGTCACGTGGTCGCTATGATAATAAAATATTTTGAAAGCCACGACGGTATAGTCATTGTCTGGAGTCAGGCGAGTCGCGGCTCGCGGCTCCCACGTGTTCGCGATATGTATTATTAGATTAGATTATGTACATTTGTGATGCGTATGTAATGCTTATCGTAGATGGGCTGTTGACGTCCAGTTGATAGCAATAATGTGCCTTATGAACATGTGTAGGTATTCTTTTCATTATTTTCATAAAGATGATAAATTAACTCGCATTTAAAGCGGTACATCCGTTTGAGAGCAGCCCCTCTAGACAAGTGACAATTCGTTGACCGGAGTTTGATGGAATAGAATGACGAATGTATAGTATTTGACGTTTGCAGGGGCATTAATGTTATAGACATACTAATCAAATTTATAATACTTCACATTTTTCGTCGGGGGTTAAAATTAATGGTTATATTGATCATAGACCTGCCGAGGCTAGAATAGTTTAGGTTTAGGTGTCGGAATGTGCGCTAACCTCGTTAAGGGTTGGGTCATAACTGCTGTAAGTCCTTTTACAGGACCCGAGTAACTGCTCACATACGAAAATTCGTAAAAAAATAGATGTTCCTATTTAAATTTCATACTACTTTTTTCTACCTCAATTTATTCAATAATTGAGTATGTAAAATGACAGATTATTCGCGCTATTGCGTCATCTATGTGACCCATATGTTCGCATAATGAGGTAGGTACATTTCCTTTGAAATGTGACGTTTGGTCACACCAGCAACAACTTAATTGATATTATGATTCTCATTAAACGCGACATCACTGCCGCGCTGTTGGCTTAGGCGCGGTTTATACATAAGACACGTAGCGGAGACGTATGACGTGGCGGACAATTTAAGTAACACAATATAAACCTTATGCAGTATGCAATAACGTCGTTTTTATCTTAGAGGAAAATTGCGTACGCGCCTCAATGCGACATCCCGTTAGCCCGCCTCTAAAGTGACGCGCCATCGCATCGAGTGGCGCGCATCATCTCATTGACGTTATTGTACACTACATAAGGTTTATATTGTTACTTTAATTGTCCGCTACCGCCAAATGCTCCCGCCACGTATCTTCTGTATAAACCGCGCCTTACTATGACGTGACGTGCTATAAGCGTTGTGTTCTGGGCGAGAGAGAAGGATGGAGCGGTTACCGTTAATTTGACGACCTCTGTGTTTTAGTAGTAGAGCGTACGAACTTCGAAGTCAGAGGTCGCGTGTTCGATTTCCGCTAAGCGCAAAGATTTGTATGTATAAATATGTATGTTTGCATTAGATTGGATGTGATGTACGTATTTACAAAAAAAAGGATCAAAGTATCTGGATACGCATTCAGGATCCCATAACACAAGTTAGTTTATGGTTAATTTGATTCTAGATAGCGCTATATAAAATGTGTACTACCTGTCGGTAATGAAGGGGTGTATGAGCTCCTATTAACGTTTTCGAAGCTCCGAATCAACCTCGCCGACTAGCTGGTACGGCCGCCGATCTATTAACGAAACTCTGGCCCAGGCTTCCTTCTCGGGGTGGGAGATTAAGCCAGGGTCCCACGGCCTGTCAAAAGCATAGGCCGCACCAGGCCGCCCCAGACCACGCCGTGGGAACCGATCGGCGCGTGGCGCAAATAGAATCATAAGCTTCGTGCTTAAATTTGCACTTCGACGCGTTGCGCCTTTGAAGTAACCGACCGCCCCGCCAGGCAGCTACAGGCGCGCCGGTTCCCACGGCGCGTTGGCCTGTCCTAGCGCGGCGTGGCTTGTCATTAAAACGAGCCGTGGGACCCAAACTTTAGATGGCAATAGCTCTGATCATTGGTGACATGATGATGAGCTTCTCTACCGAGTACAATACCATATGTGATTGGATAATAGCACGCTGATAGAGTATCACATTCAATGTCAAGTCAAAGATTTTTATTCAATGTAGAAGAACATGGTTGATTCTTATTGACGTCAATAATAATTCTACCTAACCTAAGTTTACCACCGTTATCAAGGCGCTGGTGGAGAAAAAAACGGCGCAACAAACTCCACTGCGGCATTTTTTAACTTAGAATATTTATATCCTAAAGGCTAAATTTGCACGAATCTACATTTATCTCGTGTCTGAATGACCAAAGATTATAAAAAAAAAACTTTATAAAAAAAAATAACCTAAGTTAAAATGTGGCAAAAAAGTCACGTTCCTAAATACAATGCATCTCATTCAATCTATCTTGTAGTCTGCTACTGAGTCTACTTTCTACTATAAGTACTATTAATTCTTTAAAACATTTTTTCTTTTCATATTTCAGGGTACGCCGCCAATGTTAAACGATTTAGCGTTTCTAATGTCGGGTGGCCGACTACGGTGAGTGTTTATTATATACTTATTTACGTACATAACTAGGAGGTAGGACATGACGGTATTTCCGTCTAATTGGCAGTCCGATTGGGGAAGTACCTCCGCCCTACAGAATACCGCGGCCATAATAACCTCGTGTTGTGTTCTCGGCGGTGAGTAGGGTAGCCAGAGCTTACCGGAGAGTTTATGTGATGCCAGTGGGAAGACCAAATGCTACTCCTGCTTTGTCTTTTACACTGACGGCACATAAACTCTCTGGCTTTACAGAGGCGGCAGCACGAGTGTGACTCCCCTGGTGTTGCACACGTCCATAGATCACGGTAACCACTTTCCATCAGGTGGGCCGTGTGCTTGTCTGCCACCTCAGTTGTATAAAAAAAAAACTAATTAACTTTATTGTTGATATTCTCCTAATAACCTCGATTTTAGTGGTAGATTGGGGAGTATGCTGTCAGTGCTGCAACCAGAGGGTCAATTCTAATATGTAAAACAAACGATTCAAAACTCAGCCACATTCTCCCAAACGATTACGATGTCAATGTACATGTTTAACGAGAACACCCTTTTTGACATTTAAGATATTGAAATTAATAATCGACACTGAATTGTGAAGAGATTCTTTACGAGAATTGGATCTCTGCGCGCATTTGCCTAATTAATACCCGGGTCTACACTGAGCGAGCAGCGTTGCGCAAATGTCTGTTCGGTCTTAGATCAGCCCCTCTAGACAAGTGGCAATTCTCTAGCCGGCGTTTGGTGGAATAGAATGACGAATGTATGGGATTTGACGTATTTGACATGCGTTAACGACTATCATGTACGTCAAATTCCATATATTCGTCATTCTATTCCACCAAACGTCAGCTAGCGAATTGCTACTTGTCTAGAGGGGCTGGAATGTGCGCGAGTCGCTGCGATTGAGTAGGTATACTGCTACCCGAATATTTCTCTATTGACGAACGGTGGCCAATAGCTCTCGAGTCTAAAGTGAAGGAGTAAAATGTGAGTATATTTTCCTGCAGGGGCCCCGGGCGGCGCGAGACGCTGATGGAGCAGCTGGTGTGGATGATTGGCGGCGCGCGGCCCGCCAGCGGCGCCGTCACGGCCGCGGGCGCGCCCTTCGTGCTCGTGGGCGCGCCCGGCGACTACGTGTTCGGCGGCGAAGGTACGCCACCGATATACCAAGGACATTACATTTATATGTACTAAAAGATTCGACGATAAGTTCATCATGCACACTGCCAAGGAGTGGAATGCACTGTGCGAATTTGTGTTCCCGGATAGCTACAACTTTGACGTCTTCAAGACTAGATAGGTTTATACTTGTAGGCAAGCGTGCTCCTCCGTCGACCATATCGTCACTTAGTGAAATAGTGGTCAAAAATTCCATAATCTACAATACAATAACACTTATAAAAACTAGTTCTATGAATAAAGGACGAACCCCCGCACAATAGCGATGGTTCTTCTACCTGCTACCGCGCACCCCGCCCCTGAGCATCAGTCGCAATTTTACCGTTTCACCGAGTGTACGGTAAAATTGCGACTGATGCTCTCAGCGCGTTTCTAAACATTGAACTAAAAAGTGTGTTTTTATATTCTCAAGTTCTTCCTACGAATTGTAAGTGATGGCTTCGATTGTATCGTTTAGATACCAATTAGGCATTAAAATAATTTTGGCCGCTTAGATCGAACGAATACCTGTATGTGCGGCGGTGGAAGAGCTCAAATTCACTAAGCATAGAATATCCTCTCGCTGGAGCCGTGTGAGTGGCCCGCTTTGAGTGTGGAGACCCCATGGTGTCCCCAAGGTGCCAAGGTGCCATCTAGCCCTCGGGTATGGGAGGCGCGCCTTGCGCCTGCCTGCCTCCGACCTGCTTCTGCCCCGGTGACAGCTATTGGAGACAGAGTTCGTTTTGCGACCTCCGACACCCTCGTCGCCTTCGCTCGTCACTGTCTGTGCGGTTGGCGAGTCTCCTCCAGCTACAGTCCGGCCCCGCCGTCTCCTCAAGCATAACTGGCTCGCAGAAAGGGACGACGTCAGCTCATGCGTTTGCGCATCGTGCCATCGCCGTGAGCAAGGCGGCGAGTGAGAGAACTCCCACTCCTGGCGCCGCCACTAGGTCTTTCCTCAGCATTTCCCACACCGAGCACTCGGTGAGTGTGTGTAGCCTCGAGTCGTCGCTCACATCACAATGATGGCACTCAGCAATGTCTCCATGCAGGTAATCCCTGCACCCGTCTCGGTATTTCCCACACCAGGTTAATAATTCTAGACACGTTTGGTATTACAGGTTTAGACGCAGTAGTAACACAACTATTAGGTCAACTAGAAAATGCCGGCCCGCCGCCATTGCCGCGTGAACAAATACAGGCCCTCCCGAGTGAAGTAGTGACAGAAACACATGCCGCCGCCAACACCTCTTGTAGCGTCTGTTGGGAGAATTTCCAACCTGGTTTGTACAATTTACTTATAATACCTAACGGATATCATTGTTTGTCTTTTAATTTTAGATCTCTTGTTATGGAACTTATATCTAACTGCTAGGTTCCTAATATGTTTTTATTCCTTAATTTTACAAAAAGACAATAATCAGTATTGACATTTTTACTTATTTTATATTAAGGCCTATGAATGTGACACATTTGAGTTTTGCTACATTTAACAAACCACTCGTACAGTTTGTTAACCCTAAACCACTATTGAGATAGGAGTGTGTAGATAGAGTCGTTGACACTTTAACCCAAATACTGGTGAAGTATTTCCACTAAACAGTACTATCTTGTGGTTATCTCTGATAAGGTAAGTTATTAGGGAAGAAATGGGACCTAATGATGAACCCTGTGGCACTCTCTCTTCTTGAACACAGATTTCGAAGAACACAATTTTCTTTAATGTCATCTTCGGTTGAATTCAATTTCGATATTCACGCAATATATTTAAGTTTTGTTTTGCGGCAGAATTCTAAGAATATATTGATTAGTTGTATGATCAACAGTATCAAAAGCTTCGGACAAATTGTACGAAGCAAACAAAGCATTTCAAGATATCTTTGGCAACCTTAATATAAGCATTACTATGGAATGATCAAGTTTTATAACTTGGTCATTCCAAATTTTTTGTAGGTAATGTTAAAAAGAGCTAAAGGATTATGTGGAAGTGCCAGTGGTTGCATTCTTATCAACATTTCCAATCCAACTCATTTGTAAAGCACTTCAAACTGGAATTATTATTTATATGTTAAAGATTGGCGATGGATGGTTGCGATCTGTGGTTGCGATGGTTCACAATGACAAGTTATGCCTTGATCACACGCACCGAGTAGAGTGGCGAGACAGTGCACTTGGCCCATGCTCGGTACGTGTGAACATACCGCCTCGTATTTTGCACGCACATTGCACTCGACCGACAACAACATCACGCCACTCTACACGGTACGTGTGATCAAGGCGTTACTCGTGGGGGTGTCCGGTAGGTGAGACGGTGTCGCGGCTGGAGTGCGACCACGTGTTCCACTCGACGTGCATCACGCCGTGGCTGCAGCTGCACGCCACGTGCCCTATCTGCCGCCGCTCGCTGCTGCCCGACGACGCGCCCGCCGCGCCCGTGCCCGCTCCCGCGCCCGCCCCCGCGCCCGCCTCCGCGCCCGCCTCCGCGCCGCCCGTCGCGACTTCAGACGCGCCCACTCCCGCGCCTACAACCGACTCGTCCTCCTTCTGTGAGTATACATTTTCAATCTTACTTCTATTACTCACGTTAATGCTAGAATTTACTACAGTAGAATGATTTTTTGAGATTTGACATTCGCCAACTAAAAATTTAATTAATCGTTCATATTATTAATCGTTTGAAATTCAGCCATGAAATGAAATGATGGTTTCGTCAAAAAATTTCTGCCATATTCAACTTTTAGTTCCATACATATACCTACTTGTTACTTACAATTCATTTATAACATTCATGAAGGAATATAGCGCACCATTCAGAGAATAATGCATGACATTAAATTACCTCTTGTGATTTTCAAATAAACGTTTACAAACATAATGACCACTGGCTGCTGTGTATACTACTAGACACGCTGTTTAGAACAAAAATTGTGGCATGGGTCAAGGGGCAGGGGGTTTATGAATTGTAATACGATCCAAACGTAAGCTACGAAAAATTAGAGATCGAGATGTATTTCATGGTACCAATTTTTTTAGTTCCGGTTGTAGTCTAGGTCTAGTAATACACTTAGGAGTCATTGTGAGACACGAACGCATTCCATTTTCAAAATGATACGTAAAGATATTTTGTCTCTTGGATATAGCAAATCCTTCTGACCCAGTAGATGGCATTCCAGCATCGTTCTCGCACCTGCTGGTGCGGCGGATCCCGCGGCGCGGCGCCGGCGCGTGGGAGGCGGGCGCGGCGGGCGCGGGGGGCGCGGGCGCCGCGCTGGGCTCGTCGTCGTCGTCGGCGTCCGTGTCGTCGGCGTCGTCGGCGCCGCCCGACCGCACCACCACGTCCACCTCCACCTCCAGCCTCAACTCCACCGAGCGCGCGCAGTACAACATGGACATCGACTTCGACTAAGCGCTCCGCGGCGCGTCTGCCCTCCTGGTACTTTCCTTTGAGTTGCACCTCCGTAACGCTCGCCTCGGTGACGTCACAGAGTCGTCGGACCCCGACGGCGTTTATTTTTAAGTCGTATATTCGAGTTTCATCGGTGCGACCGTTGTGCGAGGTTTATCTAAAATACGGTACGGTTAAAGTTCTTTTAGATGAGTAGTTCGCGCTAAGAAACATGCAGTGTGTGCCTTTGATTTGAGTGGCGGCGGGAGAAAGCCGCTCCTCGGCCCGCGTCGGGCGTGGGACTCGCGTACAAGAGTGGCTCCGAGTGACGAGGCCGCCGATGTAAAGAGTGCAGTTGCGAGGTGTCGTGTGCAAAGTACGTCATAGATATCATCCCAGATCGTGTACAAAATTTTTCGAGTGAAAAACGAACATTGTTATTATACAATTTTCTCATAGTGTTGAGTTTTGTTTTGTAAATTTTGTAAATATGCATGTAAGTTTAAGAAAATTGCTCTAAGCTGTAGTATATTTAATACTCAGGTAATAGCTGAATATATATTGCGCCAAATGAAGTGTTTTAAATTGGTTTTTATTGAAGTATCCTTGAATTGATGTTGCTGAGAGCAATACGATACAACCTTTTTGTTCTTGATGAAACTTATATTGTATATAGTGAATGCGTTTAAAACTTATTCTCCTTTTTTCGATAGTCAGTTTTGTTTATATGGACTAATTTTTAAGACCCCATTTTGAATGGAACAACACATTGACAGATTTGTGTAGTGCAATGATAAAGTACGTGCAAAGCAGATGTTTTGTAAATGCATACGATATGCTTTCGATTGCTAGAATTATATAGTGCAATGGTGTCTATGAGAGTTCAATAATGTTTATACAATGCAATTTGTTCCACAGTGTAGTTTGCACAACTTGGGAGTGTCTCGGAGTGGCCGCGATTGTAACAGATATAGTCAAAATCTGTAATGGCAACATCAGATTGACCGTTCACATTTAGTCATATACACCGGTGATGTTTTTAAACTACATATAAGCCTTTATATCTACTTATGTTTTTGGAAATACAGCTCGTTCTGATGAATAAAATTCTCAGAACATTATTGATTAAATGTGAATTAGGTTGCTTCGTAAAAGTATAGTCGTAGAAAGCAATGTTATTTTTAAGCATTAATAACATTCGGCTGTGACATGTGAATATAACATTTATATACACAATATAACAAATTGTATTAACTAGTGTAGTTAATATAACTATTGTTATCTAAAATGGTGTCGTCGTGAACGGTTTTGACTGTATTTAGTATGAGAATCAATGTGATGTTTTAATTATAATACGCAATATGAATATCTAAGATGAGTTTTTTTGTGTAAATGTGATATAGGTGCAAATTCTTATTTATATTGTTTTAAATTAATTTTAATCTCATCCATAAGGTGAAATTATAAAATTTAGTATTGTTAAAGATATGCTTGACATAGTGACTTGATAAAAAGGACATTCACAGACAGACATGCAAATAGTCCAGTGTGCTATTTACAGTTGATTTCGGTAGTCGGTTTTGCTTATTTAATTAAATTTTTAAGACTCCATAGCCAGTGTAACTACGGTAGTTACAGTAGTAGTACTACTTACAGTAGTACTTATAATTTCACACTTTTCTATGAAGATAGATATTTAACAAAGCCATCTCAACAGATGTTTCATACCTCTTTCTTATTGCGGTAAGCAGGCAGTATTTTTCCTTGCTACGATTCTAGTGTATGTCTTTCGCTTCTACTTTCATATTTCTTACATGCTCACCAGACTCTTGAATAATGTACATCAAAAACTAAATTATGCACTAGGAATATTCTTCGTCGTATCTTCTGTAAAAAATGATGTTTACGAAGTACTATGTCTTCTGATAAAATGTCTTGTTTTATTTATAAGTATAATAAAATTAAAATGCTAAAGTTCAATAATTTCGAAATTAAAATGAATTCGATAAAATGAACTACCCTCAAATTTGACATAAGAGGAAACAAAATGATGAGATTAAAATCAATTTGTTTGTAACATTCGAATAGGCACCATTTTTGTTTCCTAGAGATCATTATAATGAGATATAATAAGTGATTTGTGTGTGAACGAGTAAATTATTTTCTTAATAAATTCCTTATTTGGAGCCAGTGCTGTATCTTCTGTTTTTGCTCAATTGTGCAACTACACCGGATTGATTACTTTACATATCTATTAAGTTATTTAGAGAATTTTTTGAGTCAATATAAATTATTTAAAAAAATAGACCATAGATCTTTCAATTATATATGTTTGCCTTACAATCTTTTAGCGTATTTTGTTGCGAAAGAGAAATACATAAAACTCTTTCGTTTTTACAATTAAGTGGACGCGGATGATGTTTAATAATGCTACGCTTCTAGATAATTCTAAATAGATATAAAAGATATCGTAAAATTCGGGCGTCCATAATTCAGGTTATATTCATATGTCGGTTATGCTTAAGTATCACTATAGCATAAGTGTCTGTGTTTATAAAATAGAAGGCATCACAAGTATTAATTATGAACGATAGTCTACAACCGTAATAATGAAATGTTTAAAGGGTGTAATTGCTAATAATAAAACAGCTGCCAAGGGGACTAAGTAAAATAAAACAAAGAATTATTATGCTTGATTCCAATTTTTCTTGTGAAAAATCTGGGTCTATTCCAAAGGCGACAAGCACTTTTACTTTTTAAATATTTAATTTAGTTACTTTTTGAACGGAAAGCGCCTGTTAAGTTGGAATAGCAAATATGTATGTGCTGCTGAATATACTAAGCCCCTGAAAGTTTAAGGTTTACAAATTTGCTATTCAATACTTGCGAGGCGCTAATACAAAATATATTCAAATTATTTCGTAACCATCTCTCGGGTGTGGTTTTAACTGGTGAAGGATTACTAGGATGGAAAATAAAAGTACAATTTAAAATAATTAAAAAATAATCGGATCATTCGGTACTCGATTTATTAGGACGATTGTTACTTTTTTATTTAATATAATCAGTTAAATAATTCAAGTAAATTTGCGAAGATTGAGAGCCGACACGTGTTGGCCCTGGCCTCCTAAGATTATAAGAGTAAGTAAAATAACTATGATACTTCCATAAAATCACATGAAATAATAGTTTTAATAGTACCTATCGTGTTCCTATCCGACATAGTATACATTTGGGTCCATAGGACCGGCTGAATGACCAGTTATCATATTCTAGCCGGTAGTACTAGCAGTAGCACTCATAGTATTTCTAGCAGATTAAATTTAGTGGTTATACGCACATATAGTTTCCATCAGTATTCATAGGCGAAGCCGGCAGTATGCAACTATGCACTCTTTGCCACTGTTAGGTTTCTACACCTCGAACATGTTGATACATTTTGACGCAAATCTAATCTCACTGTTCACTGTAAAGTTACATTTGGGATTGCGTTTGTCAGAGTATGCAATTTTCTATTTTAGATATCAAGAGGGGGGTAAGTTTGTGGGGTTGCAACCCTTGTGCCATGGCCGCCATCTTGGAAAAAGGGGTCCAAATGGCTTTTCTGGATTTCTTCTTATTTTGATTGCTTGTCTTTACTTACTTCACATATTTACATCGTTTTTGTTTATATGGAAAATGGAAGGTCCCTTAGTAGGTAGGGCACGACGGTATTTTCATCCCAATTGAGCATTCTGACTGAGGAAGTACCTAGAATACCGCGGCCATAATAATCGTGTTGTGTTCCCGGCGGTGAGTAGGGTAGCCAGAGCTCACTGGAGAGTTTTTGTGCGGTCAGTGGGAAGACCAAAGGTTTGTCCAGCTTTGTCTTCTGCACTGACGGCACAGAAACTCCCTGTTCCTACAGGGTCGGCAGCTCGAGTGTAACTCCCCTGGTGTTGCACACGTCCATATGCCACGGTAACCACTTTCCATCAGGTGGGCCGTGTGCTATTCTGCCACCTGAGTGGTATAAAAAAGGTACGTCAACACTTAATGAAACTTGAGACATTTGAAAAGGGAGATAAAACCGAAGCTCAAGTAAGGTATTTTGTTCTAATGAAAATAACGTATTCTAGACCGTCTAGACGTCACTGGTCCACGAAAGGGCTAAGCCCTCGTTTAATGAGCACCTGACACAAGGTGTTCTACACTGCAGCGGCGCGCAGTGGGTTGAAAATCTACCTCCATAGACATAGGTAGATACATACATAATTCTAACACGTCTAACTCTCCGAGGGGGTAGGCAGAGCTTTGTTCACAGAAAATAATTGAAAGGTTTATCGAAAAAACTGCGCAATCCGACTTGGATAGATTTCATTTTTTTATAACCAGGCAGAAATAACTTATTTTCCTACCTGTTTGATTAAATGGCTCGGCAAGTAAATAAACGTCGATTCAAGATATTTACCTAGCCGTTTAACCAAGCTGAACACCATTCAGAGCTAAGTGAAAGGCGCCGTTTATTAGAAAGCCTAGGCGGTTAATTAAATGGCTGATTAAACTAGTTGGCTGCAACATATAGATAGAAATTACAATAGTGTTATATTAGTAATACTTATTGGTAGTAGGTATACGTAACTATTCATGCTATGGTAAGCTTTAAAGTGACTCTATGTCGTAAATGTGCATTTCAAATTGTAGATCTAGCTATATCTAGATCTTAAGACTGATTCATAAGTGTTAAACTTAAGATAAATAAAATTTGAAATAGTATTTTTATATAAATCATCACTTCGTAGTTTATTTAGCTCTAAACAATGATTGACCTTTGTCAATGGGTGTTTTGAGGAAAGTATTATTAACGAATTAGGTAGTTTGTGCTGACTTACGGACTGATTTTAGACAGTAAAATACTTCGATTATTCGACAGACAATACTTAGACAAGTCACATCTTCGAATGACCACTACTTCGACAGATTTTTTATCATTCTCCTAATACTGGGTGGTTTAAAAAAAAAACCACAGGGGCTAAGGTGGAAGCTCCACCCCGTTTCGCCCCGCCTTAGCCTTCTAACCTAACCTATCCGAGTCGGGGTGCTCTGAGTCGGGGTGTTAACCATAAAGAAATAATTTGATAAAAACCGAAGAAAAAGACCAGTTACAATCTAAGTAAGACTACAAAAAAAAATCTGTCGAAGTAGTGGTCATTCGAAGGTGTGTGTAGTCTAATACTTAAATGTCTGTCGAAACAATGACTTGTCGATCTGTGTTTTCGAAGTTCGCTACATATCAAAGTATTATAATGTCGAAATTCAGTCCGTAAGTGGTTTGTGCTGTGTATCTAAAATAATTGGGATTGTTTTTGAGTGTAAAATCAGGGAACTGAAAGTTTTCTGAGTACGGTACGACCTCACTTGAAAATGAGAATAAAAAAATAACAAATATAACATTTTTATTTTTTATTTTCATTCATCACAATCTGAAAATTAGGACCTATCTTATGTTGACCAGAATTTGCATCTTATTTTATTAAATGAATAAAATGGGTTGAAACAGGCGGAATAAATATGGATCAAGGTGTGATTATAGATAAAATGGTCATTAGATTTTTGTTTTCACAACATTTTAGTTACATTCACCCCTTGATCACTATTCATCCAATTTTAGGCACCCATTGGTTAAAAATTTAAACTTGTTATTAAGTATTATCGATATAATCAATCTGATATGATACATACCTACGTATCTGCTGAGTTTTGTTCAGACTTTTGGTTTGCTGAATTGACATAGCCTTGAAGTACCTACTAATATCTCAATATGGTATTCTGTGCTTAAAGATTGTTAGTATTTTTATCTGCATCATCTCTTATATATTCTTGTTGATTTTCGAATAATATTTAGATATGGTACATTGGAACTGCTGACTGAATGAAATACAAGTTTGTCTCATTAGTTAATAGGTAGTTTTTTTTTAAATAGGTACCTTCCTCTGCTTAACGTAGATAGACAATCTTATTTATCTGCATGTAGAGAAAATTAAAAATAATTTCAATTTACACAAATATGGGAAACGCTAGTCTAGTCTAGACACTCACTTTGCGTTACATGATATACGAAAATGTTGTAGGTATGCTTACCTATTACCTGCCCACAGATAAAAAAATTCTGTTCCTATAAACCTATAGGTACTTATACTATGATCGCGGTAATAGGTACCTCCGCCCTACAGAATACCGCGGCCTACACTGACGGCACATAAACTCTCTGTGCTTACAAGATCGGCAGTGCGCGTGAGACTCCCATGGTGATGCACACGTGCATATAACACGGTAACCACTTCCCATCAGGTGGGCTGTGTGCTTGTCTGTCACCTTAGTGGTATAAAAAGAAATCTCTAAACCTAAAACATTCATATAGTTACATATTTGTGGCAAATGCTAGAACATGAGGTCTGAGGTCATAACTTGTCAAACTACTCTGATACCTAGTTACATATTGTATAAAGACATACTTGGGGGTTTGAAAAATAGTAATTTCCTAAGAAAATGTAAAATAACATATATTATTATAAAAGAATATTATGTAAAGTTTTGAAAATAAATACAAGTACCTAATAATATTGATTTATTTGGTATTATGTAGTTACCCGCTGTATCACCTTATCCCGTCCAATTATAATTATAATTTTGCGGTAGGGGCCGGAGAAAACTTAACGAAGCAAATTGTGTTCAATGTTGCCCAACCCAATAGAATCCTATGGGTGACCCAAGCTCTATTGTTCTTAAAAAACTTCGGATGTTGACCTTTCGATAGCTATATAGCTTATTCCACCCTGTAGGCTTCTGGGCTTCTGATACTCGTATTGGAGTTGGACTAACATTGCGGCGATATGATATATGCACCTAATACCTGCCTGTCTAAAGCCCATGTACGAGAATGTCAATCAACTGAATCGTGATTTATCTGAGGAACTATTGTATCTATACAATAGTTCCTCAGATAAATTGTCTGGCAGATTGTCTACAATCTGCCAGACAACCTGTCTAATTTGTCAATGTGTATACAATCATTTCCCAGCTAAATCGAGATATAGCCAGTGGCATTCTAGAAAACAGTCCTAGTTCCTGTGTGCACACTAAAGTTCTTTGGATTTTGTTTGGAGCGACTACTGTCTGAAGTCCCAAACCCGAAAGGCAAGCCTACGCCAGAGCCGTGCTCACTAATCAGCAGCTCCTTACCTGAAAGGTAATTGGTTATGTAGGAGGTAGGACACGACGGTATTTTTGTCCAATTGAGCAGTCCTACTGGGGTAGTACCTACGCTATACAGAATACCGCGGCCTAATAATGTCTGTTTGTGTTCCCGGCGGTGGGTAGGGTAGCCAGAGCTCACTGGAGAGTTTTTGTGCTGTCAGTGGGAAGACCAAGGCTATTCCTGCTTTTTCTTCTACACTGACGGCACAGAAACTCTTTGTACACAGGGTCAGCAGCACGAGTGTGACTCCCCTGGTGTTGCACGCGTCCATAGGCCACGGTAACCACTTTCCATCAGGTGGGCCGTGTGCTTGTTTGCCACCTCAATGGTATCAAAAAAAAAGGTAATTGGTTACGTAGGAGGTAGGACACGACGGTATTTTTGTCCAATTGAGCAGTCCTACTGGGGTAGTACCTACGCTATACAGAATACCGCGGCCTAATAATGTCTGTTTGTGTTTCCGGCGGTGAGTAGGGTAGCCAGAGCTCACTGGAGAGTTTTTGTGCTAACAGTGGAAAGACCAAAGACTATTCCTGCTTTGTCTTCTACAATGACGGCACAGAAACTGTGTTTACATGGTCGGCAGCACGAGTGTGACTCCCCTAGTGTTGCACACGTTCATAGGCCACAGTAACTACTTTCCATCAGGTGGACCGTGGGGTCGTACGCCACCGCAGTGGTGGTAAAAACACTGTCTGTAGTATGCTCTTTTTTAACGTCTCTACGGATACCCTCCCGTTGGAGCCAGCGGGGGTGGTTATGTCAGTCAACCGATCAAAACTGCACGACCGTCTCGGGCCATCAGATGCCGGGGCCGAACATGTTCATATTAGTTTTTCTTATTTAAAGAGATATTATTAACATTTAAGAAGATGATCGTAGTAGGTACCTACACTGGTGGTAGAAATTTGATGGCACAAACTTCGGCCGGATGTCAAAAGCCCTCCATAGGAATCCAACCTGGATTAAATTGCGTTCAGGGGTCAGCAAGTGCATAGCCGGGCAGGTTGGTTGTCGTCGCAGCACTAGTGGGACCGGTGGGTGTCGCGCGGTGCTGCGACGACAATCCTCTTTTGATGAGGCCGTCAAGCTGAGTGCCACCATTGTTAACATTACATGTGTGTAATTGTGATCCTCTTTCCTGAGGCTTTGCCTTCAGCCTACCAACAGGCGAGGTGAAGTCAAATTGACGTGTCCTATATATCGTCGGTATAATGGCAGAATTAAATAACTCCGATTTTGGCCAAATTGACCTTTCACCATTTTCGAGAACCCTAAAATGTGCCGCATCTTTTGGTCTAACAAACATTCCTATATCTCAATCCAATCCAAAAATAAATCCATTTTCGTGTTTCAATTGAAGAAATAGATATGTTTAATTGAACACTAAATATTATTAGAAAAATTGACTAACTCTATAAATGAATGAACAACTGTGACTTCTGATCACTTAAGTATGAAATGAATTAGCTAAATTGAGTTGTTTAGTTCTTCCACGAACGAAAATATTCTAATGAAAGCAGGCATGTTGAAGGAAAACTAAACAATTTGAGTTATTTAATTCAGGCAGTTATGTTATGAGCATTCTTTCGTTTTTAAATATTTATTTTTATGTATTTCTCCTTCGAGAAAATATACATTTATAAGAGATTCTAATCAAAAAATGTCAATAGGTGAAATTATTGAATATTTCTATTTATAGTATTCGCACGTAAGCAAAGTTATCGTACAACTCAGTTGTACAAATTGGGGCGAAATAATGTAAACATAAATGAGAGCTATCGGTAAGGTGGAGTTTGGGGACCGGGAGAGGGTGAACGCGTGCTGACATGATTGAGCACATTTTAGTGCATCCAGTCCACACTATGGGCACCGCTCAACTGTTTGAGCACCTGCAGTGGTCGGCGGACAGAGTAATTGAGCAGTACCCTGCCGCGGACTTAGTATTCTTGGGTGACTTCAATGCTCACCACGTGGAGTGGCTGGGGTCTCACAGGACTGATTTTGCGGGAAGGGCTGCTCACAACTTTGCCCTGACCTATGGGTTCTCGCAACTGGTGCATTCCATCACCAGAAAACCTGATGTCGGGACCCACAGAGAGTCTTTATTGGACCTTCTGCTGACTACGCGCCCGGATGAGTACTCCGTAACTGTGGAAGCACCTCTCGGTACTTCGGACCACAGCGTCATCCGGGCGCAAGTGACTCTCGCACGACCAGAACCACCGCGGCCACCTCAGTGGCGGCATGTCTACACTATAAGTCGGCAGACTGGGACGGACTGCGAGAATTCTTCTCGTCGTACCCGTGGAGGCGGCTTTGCTTCACTTCAAAGGATCCAAGTTCCTGTGCAACAGCAGTCGCTGAAACGATCCTATCAGGCATGGAATGCTATATTCCCAACCGTTGGATCGCAACAGGAGCGAGCAAACGGCCGTGGTTTAATAGGCCTTGCAGAGAAGCTAGAGACCGCAAGCAATCTGCATATTAGGCTTGGACCACGGCACTTGCCAATAAGGATCCTAACATAGCTGAAGTGAAGCGGAAATTGAATGCCGCCTCGAGGTCCAGTAAAAAAGCTACTGCCAGGGCGAAGTTTGAGTTCATCGGTGGAATTGGCGAGCGGATTACTTGTTACCCATCCGGTAGTCGAGCATTTTGGTCGCTCGCCAAAGCTGCCGAGGGAAACTTCTGCCGTTCCTGCCTTCCGCCGCTGCAAAAACCCGACGGTAGCCTAGCTCATGGTGCTAAGGAGAAAGCCGATCTTTTAGGTAATCTCTTTGCGTCAAACTCGACGATGAACGACGGAAATGCCGAGCCACCTACTGTCCCCAACTGTGGTACTTTCATGTCTGAAATTAAAATCACACAACGGGTGGTTCGGCGGGAACTCAAGTCCCTGGATGTTCGGAAGTCGAGTGGGTCGGATGGTATACCGGCGATGGTGCTCAGGCACTGTGCCCCCGAATTGTGCCCAGTACTTACACGGCTTTTCGCGCTCTCTTACTCCGCGAGACAAGTCCCAGCCTCGTGGAAGACTGCATTCGTGCATCCTGTGCCTAAGAAAGGCGACAGGACAGACCCGTCCAATTACAGGCCTATTGCTATAACCTCCCTTCTCTCGAAGGTAATGGAGCGTGTGATTAACGCACAGCTTCTGGGATACCTTGAGGGAAACGACCTACTGAGGGACCAACAGTATGGCTTTCGCCACCGTCGCTCCACTGGTGACCTTCTTGTGTATCTCACAAACCGATGGGCGCAAGCTATCGAGAGTCGGGGCGAGGCACTAGCGGTCAGCCTCGATATAGCAAAGGCCTTTGACCGGGTCTGGCACACTACTTCCTGGGCACACTACTTTCTATCTCTTCAAGTATTGGGATCCTAGGTGTCGACATCTCAAGCGACGTTCAGTTCCGCAACCATTTGGAGGACAAGGTCAAGCTGGCCTCAAAGAAACTTGGAGTGCTCAACAAGGCGAAGCAGTACTTCACTGCGGGGCAACGACTTCTGCTTAATAAGGCACAAATTCGGCCCCACATGGAGTACCGCTGTCACCTTTTTACCGGAGCGCCTGCATACCAGCTTGGCCTCTTCGACTCATTGCAGAGACGGGCGTTGAGGCTCGTCGACAATCTCACAGGCGATGTGGAACCTCTCAGCCTCAGAAGGGACTTTGCCTCGCTGTGTGTGTTCTATCGCTTATACAATGGTTTGTGCTCAGATGAATTGTTTGACATGATGTCTACCGCTGCATTCTATCATCGCACCACTCGCCATAGGCAGGGAATTCATCCTCACACACTGCGACCGGAAATAGTGCGCACCGTGCGTTTTGAAAGGAACTTCATCCCACGCACGCTCAGGTTGTGGAATGAACTTCCTGCCGTGGTTTTCCCAAGCGACTACAATATGGGGTTCTTCAAGAAGGGTATTAGAAGGTATCTACAGGGTCGGTAGCACGATTGTGACGCCCCTAGTGTTGCAAACGTCCGCCCCTGGTGTTGCGTTTAGTTGATTTTAGAAGATTTATAATAGTTTATTACCCACAAAAAGTTGATTTGATAAACCATGGTCGTTTTTGTGTTTAAAATTACAATTATGTTTTAATGTAAAGCAAAGTATTTTTTGTTCTAGTTGATTTTACGAGTAGAATATTTATAATAAGTAATTTATTTGATTTTATTACATTGCCATACCTAATTATGTTGATTTTGATTTTTGTACTTTTACGTTTATTTATTTTTAAATAAACGATGTTTCTTCTTCCAACCCAGGTTTTTTATTTCATGTGAGATCAAATCAGGTGATAAAATTAAACAAATTAACTTTCACTAAGAATGCCTAACTTTCATGTTTAAATATTTCATTAGGTTCAGAACTCGACAAGTGAACTTGTTGACCCAATTTCATGTATTCACATCCATCTTATGTGTGAGAAAACTGAATAACTACCATAAAGAATTAGCTAACTACGGTATGTTTGCAACATCTTGGTGTGGCAAAATTGAATAACTTGGTTTTTGTTTTTTTTTTTTTGGTTCATGAAAGAAATTAGTTTGATTAAGCATTGAATCGACAGCAAACATGCTTATAACATATAAAATTGCCGACAGTAAAATTGTTCTCCCTTTGTTAACGATGTCAAAAAAAGTGCCAAAAAAACAGTAAATCGCGATTATCTCGAAACTGGAAATATTGAGTTATTTAGTTCTGCCATTATACCCACGATATGTACTATAAAAATGTCGTATGAAATGTAGCTTATTGCTACTCAAATTAACGCTAGTTAAAACCCGAGTTAGTTAAAAAGGTTACTCCTGATCGAGTCAGTCCATGCACGTGTCATATGTATATAATAATAGGGGTTAAAGTATGAAATTGCCGTTTCATTGTAATAGGTACTTCGAATTGACATAGAACCTTCATGGTTTGAGATTTTTGAGTGAAACTTTTTCCACATGGTACCTATGTAGTTCTTCATTTAAAAATGTGCAACATTCGATTATCGACTTTCAGTTGTTTTTTTTATTCAGCTTAGACAAGAAAGATGGATACTTCGAAAATTCGAGTGATTTTTGAATACGAGTTCCGACGCGGAACTAACGCGGCAGAAACAGCTCGCAATATCAATGTTGCGTTTGGAGAGGGGACTGCTAATGAACGCATCGTGCGATTTTGGTTTAAACGCTTTCGTGATGGAAACTTTGATTTGAAGAACGAACCACGACGAAGGCCGTCCACACAGGTGAATAACAATGAATTGAAAGACATGGTGGAAGCCGATCCGAGCCAAACTACCCAGGAATTAGCTGCATGGTTTAACGTTACCTTACCAACAATATTGACTCATTTGCGTCAAATCAATAAAATAAAAAATGTGAAAAATGGGTACCTCATTGACTGATCTGCAGAAAGAAATGCGTGTTGAAACTTGTGTTGCCTTGTTGAATCGATACAGAAATGAAGGAATATTGGATCGAATTGTGACATGTGATGAAAAGTGGATTCTTTACGATAACCGTAAGCGAAAAATGCAATGGCTGACCCCAGGTGAAACGCCAAAACAGTGTCCTAAAGCAAGCTTACCAATAAAAAGGTAATGGTAACTGTTTGGTGGTCTCAGCATGGTGTTATTCACTATAGCTTTCTACGATCTGGTCAAGCAATAACGGCAGATGTCTACTGTGCCGAACTCCGAACAATGATAGCAAAACTAGCAGTGAAACAGCCCCGACTCATGAATCGATCTTCACCATTATTGCTCCATGATAACGCGAGACCTCATACAGCACGAGAAACCGTTTTAACTCTACAGGAACTGCAATTAGAAACTATCCGTCACCCTCCGTATTCGCCAGACCTTGCTCCAACAGACTACCATTTTTTTCGTGATTTGGACAATTTTCTATGTGATAAAAAGTTTTCTTCTCAGGAGGCAGTACAAAATGCTTTCACACAGTTTGTCGAATCTAGATCACCAGAGTTCTATCGCAAAGGCATAAATGACCTTCCTACTAGATGGCAGCAATGTATAGATAATAATGGTAATTATTTTGATTAAATAAATACGTTAAATTAAAAAAAAAAACGAATTTCAATTTGTCAGTACGGCAATTTCATACTTTAACCCCTAATATATATAACGTATTAAATTCAAGAAATTCGTTACGAAGGGGTAGGCTAATGTTAAAAACATGATTTCGAGTAGGTCTCAATTTAATTGGAAAAAGTGAAGGGACCTGAACACCTGAACTCGCAAACAGTACCTGACAGGGGGAGTCCTCTGAGCAACTGAGACACATATAACTACACGTCCTAGACATTCGAAATTCACGTAAATATAGGTAGATATAACCGTCTTCAAGCATTTAGTACCGTAACTATTCCTTAAATTGGAAATAGTGAATCAGCGGCAGTGAACTGCAGGCTGAGTGATTGAACCACGAGAAGACCTTTTTCCATAGAAAAAGACTTACTACTAATTATGTACCCGAAAGAATAAAACAAGTTTAATGTATTACGTAGATTCTGTAGAAACCATATGCAACTTAACAATTGACGACACGCTCGTCTATTCAAAGCCCAAGATATGAAATATATAATCTGCCGCCATTTGCCTTTTTAGGTAATAAAATGACGGGTGTATTAGGAAGCCTCGGCATGAGGTGTGCAGTCCGCAGGTAGGTAGATAAATTATAAATTATTATAATGTTGGCGGCAGATGCGAGGCCACGTGCGCGAGAGTGTGTGCCGACGAGGCGTCGCCTACTTCACAATGATTTATTTGTATTGAACTGCTAACTGCTCGGGTTATGTTAGATTAAGTGGCTTAATTTATAGAGTGCGCATTTAATTTAATAGATTGTAAGGTGGCGCTTGTGCAGCCTTAATTGAGGTTATATCTCTAGTAGTTTTGTTAATGTGTTTTATTTGGTTTTAAACAGTCTTACAGGTGTATAATATAGGTGTGTATGATCTTCTATAGAAATAAGGTAGATGCCAGGCCATATTGGAATTTGGCACATAGGAACACCCAGACTAATATATATATGCCTACAAATAATTGCACTGAGCAGGAATCTAATCCACGATCTCCATCACATTCAGGCTAACAAACTCTTTAGCTATTTCATTGGTGACTTTAGATAAGTTAAAGTACCTGAGTGCAACTGTGATCACTATGTACATATAAATGCCTAAGTACATGTTTGCCCTTTGATGCAATAATTTAGAGCTGTTTTGAACATCTGCTGCTTGGTCTGTAAATAACTTTCTTTTAATTTTGCACAACAGAATGAAGAATAATAGGGTAGGTATATAGGTCTGCACCAAGGTCTCTGCGGCCCAAGCCGAGCTCGCCTGCCAGCTGGTACACCGGTTGCTTCACGGGCGATAATCTGCTGTAGGATTTCTTGGCGCTGCGACGGAGATTCGGACGATAAACACTCCTGTAGAAGTCAAAATAGGAAAGTATTTTTTTGTTGAATTGGTGCTTCCACCGGGATTGATATTTGGATAAAGAACTAATGTATTGTATCACTGTCGTTTTCCTGGAAACAAAAACTTGTGTTTTACATCGAAAGTGATTTAAATATAGGTTTTAGATAATCTAAGGCAATAAATGAAGAAGAAAGGACAACAAGCATTGCTTAATTTTACTTATTATTTCAAAAGTTACTCCGTAAATAAGTACATACCTACTCTTACTTAGGTCATTTTACTCCATTTCATGAACAAATGTCATTTATTTTCCATAACCACTGTTATTAAACAGAGTAGCTACCTATAAGCTGCCTAACAATACCAGCTATGCTTTATTGTACCCTTTAATTTTAAATCCTTGATCTCACGCGAGCGTCGTCGACCGCCACAAAAGATACAAAACTCATATGTGTCGGTGGAGTGAACAAGCCGAAGCCGGGCGCAATGCAATTATTACAAAGGTGCGTACGCAGCTGACACCGCACCTGCCGCCATCTTTAACATTTCTTTAAGTTTTTTTTCGCCATTGGAGTTATTGGCCTATTTTTTATGGCGCAAGCTGTCCCGGCAGCTGACGCCCGCACCGTTCGTGTTAGTTATACAGTCTTTGTTGGCCGTTGACTGGCGGGTCACGGCATATCTTGAGGCGATATCTAGGATAATAAGGACAATGCCAGCTGCTCAGATTGAAAGGGCCGAGTCAGCTGTGGGTGCCTCCACGTGGATCGGTTGAATTTTTTCAACTGTCCATTATTGTCGTTTTATTTCGTCACCGAAATATCATTGAAGAATTGAACTTTGGCCATGGGAACTTTTCAAACGTATTTTAGTTATTGTGGCACAATTAGTTGCCTATAGTTAAATCATCGTTTATTTGAACACAAAAAAATAAACAGACTCGATCACAGACTATGATAAATTTATTTAATAAATTTTTTATTTATTCTCCTTATTCCCACGTGACCCACTTCCAAAAAGTAAATTATTTGACGACCGGTATGACATCACACTCGTCGACTCGACATCAACTTACTTACCACAGAAGTTACGATCTTGACATTAAAAAAAAACTACCTTATATAATTGCTTAGGTAAGTACTACCGTACTTTATTATCATAGGCACAGTAAGAAATGAACCATCCGTTTAACTGAACTGCTCTTTAACCGTCAGTATTGAACTAATAGATAGCAATTACTTGAATTTATCCTTGAAAAGCTAGGTACTAAATGTTACTAAAGGTAGCCACCGCATGAAGAATGACGCCATCAATACCTTACTGTCCATACAATACGCATACTTGCGAACATTCTAGAAGGACCTCAGCGCTCGAATGTGAGTCGATAGGGGTGTACGACCTATGCACCGCGCAGTAAGGGAGCGACTATTATGTACGCGAGGCATTTTGGATATCGAGCCGAACATATTACCTGATCATTTGGAAATTTCGCTTGAGTATACGTTAAAAGTAAAATATGTTTGTCCACTGAAACTAAGTTTACATTTCTCTAATAGGTACTGGTTTCCATGTAAACTGGGTTCGCATGTTTTACTCTATGTAATTCCTTTGGAATAAATTATTAAAAATAAAAAACCCGACTGATGCTGAAAAGATCGAAACAAGCTTTATAGCAGGCGGTACCCATTTGTGGTTTGAGATTGGCAAAATGGGTACCGCATGCTATAAAGCTTGTTTCGATCTTTTCAGCATCAGTCGGGTTTTTTAATTTATTAATTCATTTTATTTTACACTTCTTAGTTATGGAATATATATTTTTGTAATCGTCTTTTAATTTTCTTCATTTCGATACCCCACTCGATAAATTTGAATTATTTATTTTTTACCAAAATCCGCCATTTTGCTTTCTTTTATTTTACCTAGTGTCACTCTCACAGTAAATACGAATCTAACGACACCTCTCAAGCTAAAATCCATCGAGCCGTTCAGGCAGCAGAGCGTGCCAAACAATTATACATTCATACATTCATACATACAGACATACATATACATACATTCATACTCTCGAAAAACATAACCTCCTTCTGGCGCAGTCGGATAAAAATTTAAAATACATTTTAGTTTGAATCAAACGCGTTTATATCTATGTTTCCTATACAATACTAATATATGTATGATTCAAACATCAAGCAATTTGTTTTCATATGTAGTTTATAAATATGAATATTTTTGTAAATATAATATTTTACGATTATAAATGCGTAAGTGAAGAGGGAAATACAAATGAGTTAAAACGTAATGCTATTAGTCGGAAATTCCGGCCAATGGTGTTTTGACTTTCACAACAGGCATAGCATTTCAAACGAGTTACAAGGCGAACCCAGTCTTCAAAAAACGCCAAAATTGCCTCACATAATTTAAGGACGCTGCCTAACCTGACCGAAGCGTATACATTATAATGGCGTGTGTATGCTGACTTGTCCAGCCACATTATTATATGGTTGATGCACTAACTTTTGTGTTCACCTGCTTACATTCTGTAATTGCCTCGAGGTGAGTTATCAGCGAACAATAGAAAGTAAATAATATGCCCTAATTATTGTTAACTTATCGTAAAAAATGTATTAAATGTTTTTTTGGGTATTGTGTTACTTTGTTGCATTTCATTTCTGCGTATAAACGGTTGTAGTCATGCGTCTGTCTCGTTGGGATAGGCATAGAGCATTTGCGTTATTCCGCTACTGACGTACACCTTTGATTGTAATAGTTTTCACGGATATGGTGAACATCACCGGTTGCTGGTACTTTTAATCTGGTCGTAAATGTTTAAAACAATATGTAGTTGATTGAATTTGTTGAAACTTCTTGATGGAACTTCATTTTACTATTTTTATATATATTGAAACACACTTTACCAGTTCCACACAATTATATTTAATTTTGTCACTGTATAATGCTAATATTTGATTTTTTTGAATACGACATGTTTCGATTAACTCATCTTCAGGTAAACATCTGAAGATGAGTTAATCGAAACATGTCGTATTCAAAAAAATCAAATATTAGCATTATACAGTGACAAAATTAAATATAATTGTGTGGAACTGGTAAAGTGTGTTTCAATATATATAAAAATAGTTTAAAACAATAATTACAAATTATTAAAAATAACAAACCCGACTGATTCTAAAAAGATCGAAACAAGCTTTATTGCAGTAGGTACCCGTTAATTTTCAACTGGTTTGAGATTTTGCAAATAGGTACCGCCTGCTATCAAGCTTGTTTCGATCTTTTCAGAACCAGTGGGTTTTTTATTTTTAATAAAAAAAATCATACTTTTTAGCTATGGCTATGACATATATATATTTGTAATCGTCTTCTTATTTCCTTCATTTTGATACCCCACAGTTATGTGTGTATTTATCGCAGGTTTATAAGTGCCCGGTTAATGGCTATAGGCTCGCCACCTATTACATTGGGACCTAAACATAAGCTGGCGAAATGTGGGTGCTAGCACCTCTGCCTACCCCATCGGGGATATAGGCGTGAGTTTATGTATGTATGTATGATACCCCACTTGATAAATTTGAGTGAAACTTTTATTTTAACCACATCTATTCTAGCGCCAAAAATCCTACATATAGCTTTTGTTTATATTTTATGTATCCAAGAACACTTGGGCAATAAAAAACATAACCCTTCTTGACAGTTGGGTAAAAATTAAAAAATACCAACTTTACCTACTTTTCGAAAACATAAATTTATTCCCCAACTCACTGAAGACATAAGAATCTTTCATTAGTTTTATCAAGATCTCTTCTCTCATCTCTCTCTCTTAAACTCATAACCCTTCATTCATGAGTCCACCGCAGTCAAATAATTACGTTTCCTTTATAACGGGGTCGGTAAAGGTTCACCTACAAATAATGTTAATTAGTAATCATCGACGTATTAACACGAAAGGAACTAGTTTTGGGGTTATGTATGTGTAACGGGACAGCTGTGAGCATCGGTAACATTCCACGAGCCGGGGTCGGCTCGAGACGTGTCTATTGGACCCACGCCGAGGTAAGAAGAAAAAAATCAGAAGAAAAAAGTGCGGCAGAGGTCGCGGGTTCGATTCCCACTCGGTTGTATTATGTATTGGTAATAGTGTGGCTGTTATTTGAGTATTTATAAAAGTGTAAGAGTGTATGTAAGGCTTATCTAGTAAACTCGTATTAGCGAATTAATAGTGATTTGGATTCGTTGAGATAGAACTGAGTCGTCAAAAATGTAAAAGATTTGAAAGTGAAAATATTTGAATTAATTTTAAAAGGGTCAAATAAGAAAAAGTCTAAAAAATACAGAGACTCAACTACCTAACTATTACAGGTTACCTTACATTGTAGAACATAGGTATTTTTCATATAGAAAAGAGTGCTAATCTTTATATAAATAACTTTCAAACAGCAGAAGTCGCGAGTAAAAGCTTGCCATTATGTCGTTTTCATCAGGTGGGCCGTGTGCTTGTCTGCCACCTAAGTGGTATGAAAAAAAAATCAATGTACCTGTTTATTACTATTTCTAATTCAAAGCCCAATGTTAAGAGATTATTAGCTTTAGCTTATCTTGTTCTATATTATATATGAAAAATATTGCATGCATATTTTTTAATGAGCAACACTGTACCAACCTGCCTTTGCAACATAAATAAATAAAAAAGCATCTTGTAACAAAAAAATATTGAATGATACACGAATGAAATGACCGCGGAGTCGACGTCCTACTCAAACAGTATTCACGCATACCGTTCTCACAGGTTCCCCGTATCAGTTACCCATGGATCGATGGTGCACGCTGTAACCGAACAACCCTCGTCAAAACTAGGTCATGTGCCCCCATGACGCGCACCCTCGCTACCAGGAGAGGAGAGCTAAGCAAGAGATTGTTTACAAATCCATTGAATACGAATCTATTTGATTAATAGGTCATTCCTTCCTTATTATCAATTTTATCTAAACATCACTTAACTTTGAAACAATGTTCCATTTCCCGCCAAATAGAAGTGAACAAACTAAATCAAAACAATTTGTTTATAGATTGTCCAATATTTTGTCTTTACTCATAGTTTACTTCATTTTTTTTTCAGTTTTGTTTAAATTGCAATAAAGTTGAGTCGGAAGTTTGATTGGTATTATTTAATTAAGATGGGGAAATAGTGATATTGACTGAATGAATTCAATCATGCATCTTGCTAATTAAAACTCAGGAAAGTAGAGGATCATAATTTTAAATGAAATTTTGAAGCAATTAGTACCTATGCTGACTATTCAAAACTGGATGGATTATCCTTAATTCTTTAATTCTTTATTGTACACACATAATACAGAGACAAAACATTAAAAGGAATATCTCTATATATAACTCAAAATGAGTTCTCTCCAACCTCAAACCTTTGATATATATTAATAACTAGCTGACCCGGCGAACTTCGTACCGCCAATATTTTTTGGCCCGCGTGGCGTCAGATCCCGTTCCCGCTGCACCCTCTACAATATTAAACATGTATTATACATATAAACCTTCCTCTTGAATCACTCGATCTATTAAAAAAACCACATCAAAATCCGTTGCGTCTTTTTAAAGATTTAAGCATACAAAGGGATATAGGGACAGAGAAGCGACTTTGTTTTATACTATGTAGTGATAATCATATATAATAATCTATAATCTCTTTTCTGAGACTTTGCCTTCAGCCTACCATCAGACGAGGTGAAGTCAAATTGGCGTGTCCTACATAAAATAATCCCCATGGATACGCGCCAGGCGCGACGCGGGGCGGTTATGTTAGACTCGAATCTTCTAAAACCGCGCAACGTTTTAGGTTTCAAATGGCAGGCCGTAAGGTAGCTAAGGTAAACTTAACTATTAGTTGTTATTATCTGACTGAAATTTTAAATCATTCCATTTTTGATCGATTAGGAATCCTTTTTTTTCTATTTTTGTTGTTCATATATTGTATTGTTTGAATAACCTAAAACAGCAGCACAATATTGATCAGACCGGACAATCCCCCAGTGGTTTAGGGTGTGTACACATTGTAAGAATGGTTGTATTACATTCAGAAAAAAAATAAGGCATAACTCTTGCAACCTAGCTGTCCTTGGGCCATCTTCAATTTCGAGATAGCCCGTCTTATATGAGAACTACGGTGGTCCCCATCTTCGCCCAGAAAGGGAGGGGGGAGTATAAGCATACCTAATACATCTACTCGTTTTTTTTTAATGCTTTAATAAGAGGTGTGACAATAACATGTGGCAGTGTTCTATTTAGGTTAATGTCCAGTTAATATGCATTCGTTGATCCCTTCCATGACGTATCGCTGGACGCAAATTGTTTGGTTGAACCCTTTATCGATCTGATAGCGTAATGGACATTTTATTATACTATTAATTGCGATTGATTTGATTAGAAAAGGGACAGAAGCTTTCAAATGTTGGGTGATCAGTTGAAATGGGATCGCGTTGGAAAATCTGATTATAAGGGAAGGAGAGGGGGTTGTTTACGTTAGATAGCGGAATATAGCCAAGCAATGCTTTCTAAGTACCTATGTTTATAGCTAGATAAAGGGGTTTAGAACCAAAAATCTCAGCACGATTCTTGGGTGAGGCGGGCATTAATTTTGGCGTTCGAATTTGGAACAGGACGCAGGAACTAGATCAATGAGTGAATGAATTTTTAAACCAGTCCACCTGAACGAGTGGCAATTCTTTAGCCCTCATATTGTAGAAAAGAATGATAAATGTATAGGACTGACACGTATTATGACGTTTATGACAGTCGTCAACGTATTTCAACTATCAATATATTCTATTCTAGAAATGTATTGCCACTTGTCTAGGAGGGTGTCTGTATCATGCTTCTGTACCTTAGTAACCTTTTTGTGACGTCAGACTTAAAACCTGCCGTACAGTTGATCATAATTGTTACAGTGGAACCACTAGCTAAAAGATATGACAATAAAAATGAATACAGATACAAGATTAGGGACTTTTGGTCGCAATTACTGACATCTACACGTGCAGAGCCACAAATATCAGCTAGATTTAATATAAGATGATTACCTAGCAACAGTTCGAAATCGAGTCCTATCGGAAGACACAGTTGACAGTTGGTACCCCAGGTGTTTAATTGTATTACCCTCGTATCATGCTGCCCTGGTCCCCGAGTGGGTCACGAAGGGTTGGAACGGGGTCGAGGACTCGGCGCACCCCCGACTCGATGCCATAATTATTGCCATGCAAAATAATAATAATGGAAATCACACAGAGCATGTTTACAACTTGATATATTTTTAGAGTTAGAATCTGGCCCCAGTGCTACTTACGAAGCACGGACGACAGAATATGATTAATGTGCATAGTTAAATTAAAAGCAAAGCTCCAGTTTCGATCTGCACTAAGAAAAATGCTGAAGAGTAGAGAAGAGAAATTGTTCGTTTGAACGCGCTAATCACTGGAACTGCATGTGCGGCTTGAAAATATATTTTTAAGTTTACTAACCCAGTCCTTGGGGTAGGTTTATAGGCTACCTAACATCACGCTGTGATCATTGCGAGCCGTGCAATAAAAAGTTCGGAGTAATACCAACACAAACAGTTATTTCTCCTATATAAAGATACCACTCTGTTAGCCCTATGTACGATAGAGGAACGCTCTACAAGGAAGGCTGTGTTGGCCTGTTGACCTTTGATTAACTGTTTCTTGTTCCATCTGACGTGCCAAATCAAATGTCAGGTACAATACTGTAAATAGTTTTGTCAATACGTGTTTATATAATGTCACAGCAACGCCGATGACAGCGAATATTGACACGAAACACTTTTTGCCGCTGTTTCCTTAGAATGGAAGCGACCCGGTTATCTAAACCTCAGGGCATCACTCATCTTCTTGAAAAGTTAGATCAAGAGCAGCTATATAGATATGTTATCGTCATCATCTTTGAGTAAGCTCTGGTCGCATCTGGGGCTTTCAAGTTGACCTCCTCTGCACTGTACCTTTGTATGTGATCGAGTTTCTTTATTCCACCATAAACATTCTTTCCGATAGTTCGTACGGAGGTCAGAAGATGGCTCCCATCGTCGCTCCAAGACGGTTGTATAGGAGAATTTGATTGCTTCAGGCGTAGCTCGGTGGCTCAGTGGTCAGAGCATTCCCCCTGTAGAATAAGGTTCGAGTCCCACCTGAGCGAATCACTTTTTCCTATCTTAATCGATTTGAAAAGTTAGCATACTAAATATGCTTCAAAATTTCATTCAAATTTAAACATTCTATCTACTTCTCCAACTGTAAATCTATCGATGTACAATAGAGAATTATCTATCCATCTATCGCTATATCACAGATAACATAATACTAAAGTGCTATATCTACCGCGGCAGCCTAGTGGTATGGGTAATGGAGGTCTCAGGTTCGATCCCAGGTTTACCATGGCACACACCAATGACTTTTCGATGCTTTTCGAAGTTATGTGTGTATTTATCGCAGGTTTATAAGTGCCCAGTTAATGGCAATAGGCTCGCCACCTATTACATTGGGACCTAAACATAAACCGGCGAATTGTGGGTGCTAGCACCTCTGCCTACCCCTTCGGGGATAAAAGGCGTGAGTTTATGTTATGTTATGTTATGCTAAATCACGGTTGTAGTCGCAGGCATACGCCAGTTATTAAATAAACGCGTACAGTCAGAATCAGTTCGATCTTAACTTCAAAGTTTCAAACTGATCCTATTACCAAGATATTAAGAGCAACCCTGTGTCAGCCGGGGTGCGAGGGATACGTCGCTTGACAACCTTACATTTGGCCTGGCACAACAACCCGCAGACGGGCATGCGGTTTAGTCGGTTCAAGTCCGACATAACTTCCCCCTCCGGTTCCGGAGGGCGGAGGGGGGGGGGGATCCGTCCGGGCTTCGAATTGTATAAATGTCCGAACTAAAAGTTTGTTCCAAATATCAGAACAATTATTCAACAGGAAGAGGGAAACAAGGCATTAAGATCATTTTGAGTAGTTTGTTTATCAAGATCGTTCTGTTGCTGACTGTACACATATCTACATAACGCCTTTAGTACAAGTCATTTGAAAGTGAGTGTGTTTGACCTGCAAGCAGCTGCCACACCACACTGCGCTAAACTGCTACAAAAGTAAGCGAAGTAAGCCTTCACACATAAAACTTGCTCATATAACAGTAAACAATAGTATTAATAGCACGCGAACCCAAACACGGCTAAAAATAATGATACAATTAACAGGTTCTCTGCTCGCTCCCTGGGCGACGACATCGCTCGTGTCAATATACTCTTGCGCACGTATGTTTTAATTTTATTGTTAATAATATATCTTGTATTTAAGAACAGGATTAGCCTATTCGGTTTTTGAACCGTCGTTAACTGGTCAAGTGCGTGTCAGATTCATGAAAGAAAGGTTTGTACCTTTATCTATTCCAGGGCTTTGATTCTTCTAAAGCAAAACTACTGTTATGCCACTGATACTGCAAAAAGTTCAATTTAATTTGAGACTTTAAAGTAATGTAGATAAAGTCTGAAATTAAATGGCTTTATGTTGAGTGAATGAAAAAGTGTGATAGGACTATTATTCGTTCAATGTCATTTTGTCTAGTGTCTGTGGAATGACAGTGGTTTTACTTTATCAGAATCGAGGGTCAAAGTATTTATACTGGAGACCACTGTAAAGTTTTGAAAATGCCGTGAGGCGAAACCGGTCCGGTAAAAAAAATAAAAGACTGAAAAGTACAAGTGTCTTTTTTATATAGGACACGTCAATTTGACTTCACTTCTCCTGACGGTAAGCTGAAGGCAAAGTCTCAGGAAAGAGGGTCACCATTACAAACACTGGTGGCACTCAGTTTGACGGCCTCATCAAAAGAGGATTGAAGTCGAGCACCGCGTGACACCCACCGGTCCCACTAGTGCTGCGACCGCAATCCCCCCTGCCCGGTTATACGCTTGCTAACCCTTGAAGGCAATCCAATCGAGATTGGATTACTATGGAGGGGTTTTTCGCAATGGTGCAGGATGGTACCCACCGCCGAAATTTGTGACAAATTTGTGGACCAGTCCGTTCGGATGAGTTTGGTTTTCAACTGACTATACAAACTTATATTCAGTCACATCTCTTTCCCAATGGGGCAGGCAGAGACTATACATGTTTCCCCTTCCTATGAACTTGGCATACCTACATCAAATGACTAAGGCACAAATAACCCTTTAAATATTTATGACAACTTATAACATGTATACACGAGTGTACACAAGACATCTTATACACGTATTTCGACAGCAAGAGCGTTCCAAATAAATATTTTGTATTTCTTGCGACATAGGAGCTTCAAAATTAATTTCCCTATGTGGGGACTCCGTGCGGATATAAAAGGGGAGATTTAGTACGCAGATATATCTATCTGTAGCTATTGATTTATAATTGTGTGTTTGAGCGTTTTTCTTGACATATATTGTGTTCGTATTATGATATGTGTAAGTGAATAGGTGATCCCTTAGTAATATTTCATCGTGCACTTCCGTGCTTCGGAGGGCCCTTTAATAGTCTATCTCAGGTGTAAAGACGGTGGCCTATTTTTTTTTTCCGTTCCAGAAATCTCCACTGATACCTCCCTTCCCCCCTCCGAAGCCGGAGGGGGAGGTTATGTCGGACTCGAACCGCACGCCGTCTCTGGGTCGTTGTACTAGGCCGTAGGTGATGTTGTCGACGAAATATCCCACGCACCCCGGCTGACCCAGGGCCATCCCTATCGGTCTGGCCCTCATCAGGGCGGTGACCTATAGTGGTGACCTCAAGACCTCTGTTAATGGGTGGCTACTAACTGCAACTCAGACTGGGCGGTCAGACTGCAGTAGATCTCAATACAACACAAAAAAATACGACATTTTGCAGTTTTGTAGAGCATAAGTACATTCTCTCTCCAATACACACTCTTACACATACTGACAAATGACCTAACCGCTACTACATACTAATCGTGCTGGTTGCTATGAGGTTCGACACCGTACAGTCGATTTTGACTGCATAGTGCTCAAACTGATCTTCTTCTTCTTTGTCCTAGCGTTAATCCCAGTCGCATCCGAAGTTTTTAACTTAAAGTTTGGGGTACGCTTTACCAGCCTAACTGCGGATTTGGCTGAACTACGATATTTTCCGTGAAGCGACAGCCATCTGAGCTTCACAACCCAAAGGCGATATCGAAATATTGCAGTTAGACCAATTGTTTGATTTTTGAGGGCTCTAACTACCCGTAACGACTGCCATAGATGATAATCTTGGTAGTGTTGTGGTGGACAGACTGGCGTGATGGTAGAACATTCATCTGTGTAATTCAATTTTTATTAAATAAATATTATTTCACTTTTTAGTTTGATCTGTTTAAACTATTACGTAAAAAACATACCTACATACGAAGCATAATATTTTAATTCAAATTATATTGTGAAACAGATCTTTTACATAAGTTGATCAGCCATGTTCTGTTCAGTTTATGTTAATTTCACTTCTTATGCTCTTAAAATGTTACTTTATTCTCTGCATATCGGGACTAAAGTTCCTTATTAATCTCTAGGGACTAAAGTATTTTTTTTTATTTACTTTGAAAACTTCTAAACAGCCAATCACGGTGTTTGTGAATGTGAGGATTATCACCTTTTTAGTGATTGTGTATAGAAATAACATCAAAATGACATTTGAAAAAATCTAAAAAACCCATTTAATTTCGTGAAACACGATTAATGATATTAATCAAATTAGAGACTTTGGTATTATAAATATTATAATTTTGTACAGAATGTCGTATTTTTTCCTCGCATTCAAAGTGAAAAGTAGAGTGTTTAACGTGGGACTAAACAACCATAATGCCACTCGAACTATTAGCCACCCTTGCTTCGCTCGGGTGGCTAAAACATCTTGTGTCATTATGGTTTCTTTTAGTCCCTTGTTGAACAATCTATAGTAGATTGTTATTGTATTTGTTTATTCGTCGGTCCAGTTCCTGTTCTAATTTTCATAAAAAAACTTTCTCTTTCCTATTGGCTGGAGAACTTACTCCACGCCCTGAGGATATCATTTTACAAAGTCAATTATATTGTTATCAATTGTTAATCCTTTTTCATTTATCTCTGCTTTAACCTAGCCGGTATAGACGCTCTTATAAAAAGACATCTCAACAAATCTTTTTTTCATCTCATCTACCTCGGGTAATTATTTAATTATTTCAATTGCATTAAAACCTAACTATCAAGTTAAATCAATTCCGTTTCAATGCCCATAGGTATTGGCTATAAGAAAAAAAATGTAAAGTGACGCGTGACCAGAAGGCTGGTTATTATATTGCACAAAGGATAAGCATTGCCATCCAACGTGGCAATGCTGCCAGCCTTCTGGGAACGTTACCGGTCGGTGATGATGCGGAGGAATTTCACGACGCACGTATGTAAATATTTATTTATTTTAGATTATTTTAATAATAGCTTCTAGTTTTAAATGTAATTATATTTTGTACCTGTAATATGAGTATGTTTCTCCGTAGTCTAGTTCTCATATTTCAAGCTATGCTATGTTTTAGTCCAGGTTGCCAATCTTAAAAAAAACATTAAAGAGCTTGTTTGTTGCTTTCAAACCAAGTATTTGCAAGTCAAGTTTTTTTGTTTCATTTAATAATTCTACGTCTTTTGGCAATATTATGTGCATCACAATCTCCGTTAAAATTAGAAACATCATCTTCTCAGTCCTTTTCTTGCAATGTTCTCTGTGACCACTGCTCAGTTGTTTGCCACCTCAGTAGTGTACATAAAAAGCTGTGAAGGCCATGCATCGAAACAAACAACGTGATTGTGCAGGTGCGACTAGGTCATTGCACAGCCATTATGGTAATCATTATCAGATGGCTTCACGTACACACTCGTAATGATTATTGTGGACTTTTAAATATCAACGTCATTAAGTTTTTGCCGCCTCTCATCCGAAGTGAAACTTGCGAATTACGAATTTTTTGAATTCCTCGAGTGTTCTATTGTCCTGGTAGGTATTATAATTCACACTTCAACTACACTGATATGTTGCTTACCATCAGGCGTGCCATGGTGCAGACTACATAATTATACATCATACTATTAGCCAATATGATAAATAAATATTTGGATGTTTGTTATTCAATCACGCTCTAGGGCTGAAAGGATTAGATTTTTTTTTCTTTGATTGAAATGGTAATAGGACAAATTATAGTCCGGAATAACATAGTATGAGCTAGTTTTTATCCCAGGAATATGTTCCCATCGGTAACGGGAACGGGATCAAAATTCCCTGCGGATGGGGCCACGTGCATCAGTTATGTGAACAGGGTCAGTGGACCTAAAATGTACTCAAAATGTCCTCTATACGCTCTTGGGAGTCTTTCGAGGATAACACGGGGTGCTATCGGTGGTGCACGAATTCTAATTCCCCAGGCAAAAATTTGGGCCTCATTTGTCTCGCGACTTTAGGTCCAAAAATAATAAGCAAGCAAAATACTCAATTATTTGCTGAACTATTACTACGTTCAGCAAATAAATGAGTTATTTTTAATGAAAGAGTCTATTTATGCACAACAGTCGAAACAGGTCTGATTTAAAAACACACCCGCGGTTGGAAAATGAGTCATCAGAATTTAGATTTGGTCATAAAAGTTGATGGCATTGTTTGTGTGGCCGTTGCAGCATACATTGTATTTATGACTTAACGTGATTTACAAGAGACTATTTATAAAGTGTACTAGCTTCAACGTGCGGTTTCACTCGTGTGTTTCACCGGTGTGCGGGAAAATATGGTATTATCAAGCGGCAGTAGTCTAGTTGTCTAGTGACGGGCTTGTGGTTGAGAAGTCGTAGGTTCAAACTCGGCCATTACACTGCTGAAGTGGACCCAATGTAGCTGATATTTATTGCTATATCCTTTGAAAAACTATCACTTATCATCATTCCTAAGAAACTCGTGCTTAGGATACAAGATGGAGTTCGGGTACAGACAGACAGACTCGTACATTATCTATATCTATACATTAATCTATACATCTATACATATAAATAAAATTGGAGTGTCTGTTTGTAATATTGAAATAACCGTTTTTTCTTCATGCATATGAATATAATACGGTACATACACCAAAATATTTTTTTTTACAATTTTTGTCTGTCTGTCTGTTTGTTCCGGCTAATCTCTGAAATGGCTTGACCGATTTCGACGGGACTTTTATTGGCAGGTAGCTGATGTAATGAGGAGTAACTCAGGCTACTTTTATTTTCGCTGAAAATAAAAGTAGCACACACAAATTAGCAGCTTAGTTTACTTAGTTTACACTAAGCGATAACCGACATCCGGGCGGAGCCGCGGGCAACAGCTATCTATACTAATATTATAAAGGGGAAAGATTTGTAAGTTTGTTTGTAATGAGTAGGCTCATAAATTACTGGGCCGATTTTAAAAATTCTTTCATAATTAGAAACCTACATTCTTTGTGAGCAACGTAGGCTGTATCCAATACAGCCTAGGTTACTCAAAAAGTTTTAAGTTCCGTACGAAATCCACGGAAACGTTTTTGCCACCAGTGTGAAGCCATCGCTAGTCATTTGATATATGAAAATAGTGTCCGTATCATATATATTTTTAAAAGACCACAATTTATTGTAAGAACGTATTAGGATATCATAAACGATGAATGGTTCACAAGGGAACGGTCTAAACTGCTGCATCTAGGCTCGGAGAGCAAATGTTCACAAGTCGGCCCTCTGTAAACCCACAGATCGCAGGCTTGCGAATAAGTTTGTGTTCCTCTACAATACTGAAGATATAAAATACTAAATCACAATTAATATACTTTAACTATGCTTATTCGTTACTAAACTGCAGCAACAAAGTTCCCTGTAACTTTTTCGGTAAAGAATTTTGAATAATACATTCTTGCAAACGATGATACCACGGTATCTTTCAGCTTGACAGCCTCGTCAGATGCCTGTTGGTCAACCTACCAGAAGTTCTTAGTCTTCATATTATGTGTAGGTACTAAGAGCACATTATACTTTCCTTTACTTTTCTGCAGCATCTGCAGAGACCCTCAAACGGCGAAAATATGATAATATTACCAGCAATTTTGTATTTGAGCCGCTTGGGGTCGCTTTACAAAGGAATTGCAAAGCGACTGGTCGATGCTTCGCATGACCAAAGGGTGGCCTGTTTTTTGCACAACGGATGTGCATTGCCATTCAACGGGGCAATGCCGCCAGCCTTTTAGGCACGTTAGCAGTCGACATCGATGGATAGGAATTCTTCGACGCGTTAACTCTTTGACCTCTTTTATATTCTTGTAAATATTTAGTTTATACGTTTTAGTTTTAGTTTAACTTTTAAAATATGGAATAGATTTAATACAATGCAATTAAAATATTGAATAAATGCATATACTTTTGTACATAACCAAATATGGGCAAATGCAAGATGAATAATGAACACAAACTACGCAACAAATGACTTTGTTCGAAATAATGCATAAGCCAAGCCATTCAATTCAATCAGTCATATCGAGTGCACAGAACTCGTCCCTTCAAACGACAGCCCAACAGTCAGGTAATACAAACAGCTTCACATATCGTATAACATTGTATCTCGTGGTGTGATACAAGCAGGTATAGTGTGTGTACAAATATTGGCACATCGGCGTCTGTGCGCGGCCGCTGAGAGCCCCCGGCTTACGGCTGACTCACCGTCGGCTGCACACTGTAATGGTAACTGTTTACCGATACTGTTTATTTCTACATAAATTAACTTTTAACAGTGTTTTGTACAAAATCGGTAATGATAAATGGCAGACGAAAGAAAATATCAAAATTTTCTTTTATGCTTGATCCGTCAATTTTCCTGCTGCCTGCTAAAATGCCAGCTTCACCTCAGCTTACCAGTATACAAAAAGTAGTGGCTATAATTCCAGATAGTGTTCCTAAACAGGTCTCACAAGATGATTTTTCATGCCCCGCTTAAAGAACCCGTCATTGTATGGAGCAGGGAATATAATTGTGTAAGCAAAGCAATCCGAAAACGAATTTGGGATTTGACATATATGACAGTCGTTAACGCATGTCAGATGCGTCAAATCTCATACATTCTTCATTCTATTCCATCAAACACCGGCCAACGAATTGCCACTTGTGAATGAATGAATGAATGAATGAATTGTCTAAAGGTGCTGTTCAATATCTTAACCATATCTTCAACATGAGTGGAAATGATTACTTGCGGAAGTAGGTACGAAGATTTTGTGTCTAAAATGTATCAAGCCACCACTTGCAAGCGCTGTGACGACAATGGTACCCGGCATAAAAAAAACATTTAATTCCACCTATTTTCGCCGTCCATAAATGTCGCTTAGTATCACCAATATCGATGTACCACTACATACATGTGCTAGCCGTCGGCTCCATTCGTGGGGGTCGCGACAGACCAGCGAAAAAGCAAATCAAATATTTAATAGTCACACAGAGGGGGCGTCGGGAGGCGGTACGAGTCTTTTTTCAACTGTGTTGCTTTTTTAGAACCTTTTAAGTACAGAGCCAGCGGTGAATTTTTGATTTCGATTGATCAGCCCTGTGCATTTTTGATTGGCTCTGATTTGAGTTTTTATTTTTTAAGTATATTCTGTGACACATTACGCAGCGCTATCGAACCATAGCTTGTGCTATAGGTTCTAGAACACGGACAAACATTTATTTAGTTTTTTTTCTGTAGCAGAATACGCAACGTTTTTGTGGCAATGTTGTAACTTAATAGATTATTAGGAGGTCGGTAAACGATAGAACAGCATCATGGTAGAAGTAGCTGTTGTATATTCCACGTCTAAATTATTCGGTGTCTTGAATGGAATTGACATCAAATACACAAGGACCCAATTCTGTGCGTCAGAATTAACTTGTGAGTATGCAATATAACGTTACAATAAAAAATAGCAAAAGGCAATACGACACACTTTCAAAAGTAAGTACCTACAAATTTGAGTCAGCAACACTTCTGTCAGACTGACTGACGTAAAACATGATATTTTGACAGTTTATGTGATAAGTTGAAACACAACTAAAAAGGCTATTTACACTGTTGAGTGATGGCACTTGGTGGAACTTGTTGTTATACATATTGAGAACAATTGTACTTTTTCCACAGTATTTATTATTGAACCTGACCGGTTTCGCCTTACGTAAACGTTTCGTTCGCTTTTCGTTCGTAAAGGTTTACATCCATTTGAAACATTAATGTAAACATTTGAAGATACCGTAACGCGAAACCGGTCAGGCTCAATGATAAATACTGTGAAAAAAGTACAATTGTTCTCAATATGTATAACTAAAAAGGCTGTTTAGAAACTTCCTTTAAGTGCGTTTAACTGCTGTCAGAAGTTGCAGGTTCGATTACCATACAACTGATCAGAAATAGAATACTTACATAAATAGAATACAGTGTAGAATGAACAGTCGACAAAAAATACGGTTATAGATTTACATACAACTTTATATGAAAAAGTGCAACCGTATCTCCTTTATTGACTGCACAATGACCTACCTTATCGTTAGAAGCAATTACTCCGACAAACATAATATCTATTCATAATCATGTTTGTAAACTTACAACTTTTTTTAAATATGTAATCCTGTAAGCTTTTAATACAATAGTCAACTGTAATCCATTTTCAACAAACTACCTACAAAACTCTGTGAGCCTGGTAGTGTAACCGGAATCGTAAAAAGTGGCGGTACAACCTAACACAATTCCACGCGGATACTTTATCCGCACAGTTTAAAAAAGAGTTGGCCAGGTGAACAAAAGAGTCAATACAACAAAAGTTGGAAATACGCGAGTCAGGCGGCGGTTACGTTATGGAATGATATTGCGGCGAGAGGGGAACCCCCGCTCAAATACAATCTACTCGTCGTTAGTGCTGGCTGGTTGCCGTGTTCGTATTTTGAAATCTGGCAATTAAATATGATATAATTTAAAATTGAAATAACTATTGCTCTAACAGTCTAATTTAAAAATGGAATAAAAATTGTAAGGGAGACGCGAAGTTATATCCAAGGTTAGGTTAGCGGTTAGGGGTCCATCATTCATTATGGATTGGTGTATTATTATTATCTTGACTTTACAAATAATAAAAGTCATGACTGAACTAAAAAACTATGAGACCCTTGTGGAAACAAGGTAATTTTTCATTCTTTTTATTTGTCAAACATGAGACCAAGATGTTGCAGGTTCGAACCCTGGTAGGATATCCCACTTTAATTATATTATATATATACAGGCAGCCTCTATGCTTACAGAGTTCATACAGAGGACTGCAATAAGCTGATTAATTGATAGATTGGCATTATAGAACCCACATTATGTCCTTGAGCATATAACCATTTACGAGTATATATGTCACCACTGACTGCCTAGGCTGGTAACTAAACGGCGCCATTCAATTAACGGCCTAAATGATATTCAGCCGTAACGTTTATTACAATATTTAATAAACTGGCCGGCTAATGCTTAGGCCATTCGTAAGACAGGGCACCAACCCGAAATAAGATAGAAAGTTACGTACATATATTCACGCCTGTTAATTCCCGAGGGGGTAAATAGAGGTGTTTTCACATTTGTGATAGGTTTATTGCGATAGCTGCGCTATTCGACTTAAATAGGTTACGTTAGAACGCTGATGTGGGAGCAGAGGGTTATTTTTTTTAAACCATGCAGAAATAAATTATTTTCTTAGCTATAGATTAAATGGTTAGGCGAGTAATTAAAAGTCATCGGTCCAAGCCATTTGATTAGCCGTTTAATCAACTGGCTGAACGTCATTCAGCCCACTAATTGAACGGCGCCGTTCAGTAAAGAGCGTAGGCAGTTAACTAAACGGCTGATTAAGCTAATGGGCTAGTAGACAACTTGGCAAGGGTCAATCTACGCTACATATGTATATCATCAAGGACATCCAAAGTACCCCTAGTGGGTGAGCACGTTTGAAAATTACTATGAATGTAGAAGAGACGTAAGGTGTATATCAAGATAGTAGTAAGTAGAAACATGTGATTTCTGTCTACCCCTAAAGGAAAATAGCGTAAATGTACGTACGTTAAGCGAGGGGGTGATTGTGCCTCAATGAAGCTGCTTATTTGTGTTGATTAATCCAGCGCAACATTTCCGTATGACAAGAATAATCAATACCAATTACCAAACATGAGGCACGCCCATACACAATTAAAATTAAACATTAACTTATTTAATTTTTCCGTTTTTATTGATCAATCATGGCATCATAACGGTAAAATACATTCATAATCAAATGAGTTGGAAACGTCACAATAACACGCAAACCTTCAAGCGAACGGACATAAATCACAGCCGAGGCCGTTGTACCCTGTGAAACAGGAAGCAGAGTCGATGCACCCTACGCACACACGCGCACCTCCCGTACAACCTCACCGTTCGCTTTCCATGTGTGCGTGACACGGATACAGTAAACGCGGAAATACCACATTAACATACATTTTTCACTCACACTAACAAAGTGAAAACAGCGTAACAACACGTCTATAACCCACACATGTACAGATTTTTCTTTGATGATGTCAGTGTGTGAGTGCCGCCCTGTTCGTACGGCTTTTGGGGGTGTGGCGTTGACGGAATACGCTTTGAAGAGAACTGGGCGACTGTGCTTGTGCTGGTTTTGTATGCTTGTGTGCGTGACTGAGCTGAGTAATGTGTATACAGTATGTATTTATTTTTGTTATACGTTGCAACGAAGAGTTAAAGTTTCGGTGTATATATTATTTGTGAAAATTATTATTTTCAATTATCATTGTTTAAGTATAATGTGATCTCTGTTTGTATGTTTTGGATATATCATAGTTCATATTATGGTGATAAGCTAAAAACCTCCACGTATTCTAGGCGATAGAAGGCGCAATTAACGAACGTCAAACTTTTTTGTAAGGACATCGCTCGTTTTGGGTTCATGTTCTAATACTCTTCTGGCAGTTCTTTATAGTCGAAATGGCTCCGTTTAAGTCTATCGTGCTAGGGCACGATAGACTTAAAAGAAAAGTATGCAATGAGGAGTCTTCTGCCTAGGGGCAAAAGACTCCTCATTGCATACTTTTCTTTTACTTACTACATAAAGTGGCTGGTTATTCTAAGTAAAGCATTACTATCTGCAATGATGATAATATCATCGTCATTACTATTATATAACTATTTATACGGGAAATAGGTGAGACCAGGCCATGATTACCTGCTCGTGTCTAGGGCTAGAACAACCTCTTCAAACATCCATCAATTAAAATACATCATGTAAAATATCATTATATACTTACAAACGAAAAGTAATAAACATAAAATTTTAAGAAGGAAATATAAATGGCAACGCTTAAAATATACACAGAATACTTTACCAGACTAAAGCATACGGTTGACGTGGAAATGCAGCCGGGAAATTTAGAGGTTGCGGCGTCGTTTATACAGCAGCCTGTGTATGTTGAGGTGCGGTGCGCGCGCGTGTGTGTGTGAGTGAGCGTGTTTGTGTGCAGGGGTGGTAGGGTGAAGGAAGCGGGGCTGGCGGGGTGGGGGGAGAGGGGGTGAGCGTAGTGCGGCGCTAGCTGGCGCGCCCCCGTTCACGGCCAGGGGTCGCCGACCGCACCCCGGCTACGGCGTAACCTCGCTACGGCCCGTAGCTTCCTCTTTTGTTTTAATACCATGTGCTGTCTATGTAATTTGATTGTTACTTATTTGGGTCAAATTATTAATTTGAAATCCATTGAATGATTATTGTTTTAACGTGTTTAACGAGCGATAATTTTTAGGAGTAATTTCTGCGTAACTGTATGAAGTTCTACGAAATTGGAGTTGAAAACGATAGAATTAATTGTGAATTGAAATCCTGTATAAAATTATTGTATTTTATTTCAATTTATTTAGTGTATCTACATTCGTCGTATCTATATTATTGCCAGATGTATAAATTGTAACACTGATAATTTAAAAAAGTTCCGGTACTCTGTTACACTCAAAGACTTTAAGCAATTACCATGTTGATCTCCGCGTAACCATGGCTGCTGAGAAGCAACCGAAACAGTGGACTTACAATAATAACACTAACTAATCATAATTACACCCATTCAAATCAATATTGTCCCAATGAAAAATATAATACTAGTGATTTTTAAGTTTTCCCAGATTGGACTGACTCGATCAGGAGTAACCTTTTTACCCTAGTTAATCTAAGTAGCAATAAGCTACATTTCATACGACATTTTTATAGTACATATATAGGACACGTCAATTTATCTTCACCTCCTTGATGGTAAACTGAAGGTAAAGTCTCAGGAAAGAGGGTCACCATTACATACACGTACCATGTTAACAATGGTGGCACTCAGCTTGACGGCCTCATCAAAAGGGGATTGTCGTCTGCGCACCGCGTGACACCCACCGGTCCCACTAGTGCTGCGACCACAATCCCTCCTGCCCGGCTATGCACTTGCTGACCCCTGTATGCAATGCAACCGAGATTGGATTACTATGGAGGGTTTTTCGCAATGGTGCACGGTATTACCCACCCGGCCGAAATTAGTGACAAATTTGTGGCATCAAATTTCTACTACCAGACTTGTGACACTTTTGTTACCTCATGTCATTTTATTTCCTTTTCCACTTCATAGTTGTTCTTAGCATGGTTTCCGGATGCATTCGAGGCTTCCACCTTGGAGTCCAGTGTCTGGTTACTCTTTCTCCTTTCTTTAGATAAGGCTTACCTTGCTTTTTTCGGAAGCGACTTCTGTCTCTGACTCCACGAGAGAAGACCCGGGGTCATAAGCTCTTCCGTCAATCACTTGATGTATCTATATAGATCTTGTATATAGGTCATCTAGACGTATATATATACCCTACGATTACTCCAAGAACCTATAGGGCCCAAGAACTCCAAAGATATTGGAAGCCCCCGTACCACCAGATGAAGCCTTTGCGTGTTTATTACCAATAAAGCCTAAACACATATATTTCCTTAACAAGGTAACCCATTAACTATGATTTATAGAAGATGACGTGTGAATATATTTTACCTGTGGTAAATAGGTGACCGATTTACTTGATGGTAGGTGCGCACTATAAGCCTTTAAGTATTTGTAACTTTAGGGTTTCCTTGTTAGACATTATTAACCTTTAGCCATAGACAGGGAGTTCATCCTCACTCATTGCGGTATTAAAGGAACTTCACACCACGCACGCTCAAGCTGTGAAATTAACACCCTGCTGTGCTGTTCCTAAGCGACTACAATATGGGGTTCTTCAAGAATTAGAAGGTTTCTTAAGGATCGGCAGCGCGAGTGTGACGCAGGGGCGTCCATAGGCCACGGTAACCACTTTCCATTAGGTAGGCCGTGTGCTTGTCTGCCAAGTTGTATAAAAAAGAACCTAGTATAACATATTTTACGATTATTTTTAAACTATTTTTACTATTCATTTTAATATTTCAGTTAACCCTTCCAGTTAAGGTGAATTTTTTGTGTTGAGAGTAGATTTAAATTAGTTGTACCGTGGCCAGAACTCGAACTAGGGACCTCTAGGTCGTGAGGTCGACTTCTTAACCATTAAGCTACCGAAGAAGTTCAACCGAGTCCTCAATTTGAATGAAATATTTAAAGCATTTCAGCATGCTAAATATTCAAATAAAAAAGTCTGGAAGCTTAGTACTCAAAGCATTGTCCCTGTAAGGCAAAGATCACGGGTTCAAACCCCGCCTAGACCGATTCAAAATTATCTTATTTTAATCAGCGAGTCCTTAATCCTTAAAAAATCCATGGAAGGGTGTCCCTCAGTGTTTAAACGGGAGGCGGAAAATGCCTTCCCTTTCGTGCAGTATGTGATCGTTCTTATGGAATTTAATAAGCTTATGTTATGAGTTTGTAGAATTTATCAATTTCCAAATGCAAGAAAATAATCTGTATGTATTATGACAAGCCATTGTCTGCCGCTCCGCCCGCGTAGATGTAGGTAATCGCTACCAAACATAGCCTATGTCCTTGCCAAAGTTTTAATCTCTCTTTGTACTTAATTTCTTCAAAATCGGTTCAGTTGTTTAGACGTGAAAGCGTAACAGACAGACAGAGCTACTTTCGCGTTTCAAATATTAGTATGGATTAGAATTTTTATCGCATAATAAATGTGTTCCCAAACAATGATGTATAATAAACAATTTAAATGCGTTGTCCGGACTCTAATATGGCGACAAAAAAAAGATTATTTTGTGATAGTGCGCTACAGACATAAATACGTCTTTAATAATAAATTCGGAAAAATATCATTATTATTGATAAAAATCTTAATGTAATTCATAAAAAATAAAAATATTGACGTATTAGTAGTAAGTAGCTATAAGTCTTTAATATTTAGAGTGTGCGCCATTTTTGAAAGCCACAATGTTCCTGCATGATGTATCTACTGTTTATTTCAATATTCCCAAATCGATTGGTACGTATGAGTGGATATACCGTGTACCGGAGGGAATCCATGTGCGCCTGGTTGTTAGTTGGTGGAAACGCCTTAGAGGTCGCCTACATCTCGTTTAATTTAATTTCTGAGCTGAAATCTATGTGACGTCTTCGACGTGAGGTCTAAACTTAAAGTAAACAGGATGTATTCAAATAGATTTAGATAGGAAAAATATTGAATCGGTCCGGACTTGAACCCGTGACCTTACCTTTATAAAGGGAATGCTCTCACCCCGCCTGAATTAATTGAATTCTCTAATTATATCCGTCTTTGAGGCGACAATGGAGGCGTCTACCGATGTTTTTACGAACTATTGTTGATTGATGTTTTAGATTTAACATTGATTTTTGACTACTCCGCCCAAACATGAATAGTTGGTATGCAAAATGCTTTAAAATTTCATTCAATAAACGGTATTTAGGTGTGTATAATTCAAGCGCACACTCTCTGACATGCATCCTATAAAAAAAACACCGGAAAGCGTGCTACTTTGTGTCGATGTTCAAGGTTTAGTAGCGCGAGTGTGATGCCCCTGATATTGATCACGTCCATAGACCACGGTAACTACTTTCCGCCAGGTGGGCCGTGTGCTCAACCATTCGTCATTGTTTATGAGCCTCTTGGCCCGTCTCTATCGTCTCCAGCGCTTAGAGATGGTATTTTGCTGACTGAGCCCTCCACAGAGATGCTGGTAGCTCTATACAAGATCGTACTTGAGCTTGGTACAAGTTGAGCTACTGCAACGACTACTTTTTAATCCTGCTTTCCGGGTAATCGGCCTAATAATTTATTATTTACCAGCTTTTGCCCGCGGCTCCGCCCGCGTGGGTGTCGGTTATCGCGACCAAACATAGCCTACGTCCTTTCTCTAGGTCTAAACCAGACCTATACCAAATATCATTAAAATCGATTCAGTGATTTGGGTGGGAAAGAAGGATCAACAAACAGACACACACATCCACTTTCCCATTTATAATACATAATAGTATGGATAATAATTTTCTATTTTGTATTTATTACATACTTGTAAAAATAATAAATTTATGTAAGTTTTAGTTTATCTTCAAACAGTGTAATCCACTATAACCAAATGCATATTTACAAATAGAACATTTTGGTCATATGTATTTTACTTTAATTGCAGTCTTAGAATCCCATACGATATTTACTCATCTTTTTTCTTACTCTATATATAAATATACAGTAACAAAACATTTATAAATAAAAGTGCTTCCATAAATTATAACGAAACCCCCTGTTAATGTACGTGTAAATTTTCTTTAAACGCCTGCAAACTGTACCAATGCGTTCTAAATCCACAACACGCCTTAAAGTTTCTGCTTGCCTGGTACAAGAAAAATGCCACCGGGAAAAAATAAAAGAGAAAAATGGCCAACAAGGGGGATTATCCAAGGTTTTTTTCTTACAATAAAATACCGTAGGTTTAAAATTGGCTACGATTCAACGGTGACTGGACTGACTTAATTAATGGGGTCCGATATATCACGACATGCCTTCAACGAGGGGCCGCTGTAGGGGACAAAGATATGAATTTCAGCTTATAAAATGTATTCAGGTGTAAAATGCTTGATTGAACGTTTATTATATATATATAAATGAAAAGCTGGTTTAAATTTTTGTTGCCCTAATTAGTTCTTATTTTTTACCTTTAATGTTAGTTACATTTTGGATTACTTACCCATAGAATAGTACTGATGAAAAAAATGTCAAGGAACAATGAAAGACGTAGACAAAATGCCTGGCAAAGACACTGACTAGACTTGCCTGCTTAGATCAAGTGTGAGATAAGTTTAGTTTACTACACATTATATACAGCCGAAAAATGCCACATGTCGCAAAAAATTATAGCGTCATAGATCTCAAGCACATTTATAGAAATTACATTACGCCAGCAACTTATTTTCTTAGCTTCAGAGTTTGCCCGCCATTTTACAATTCCGTCTGTATCCAATTTGATATTTTATCATCACGTACAGTAATAATATTTTTGTAGTGTTACGGGGCGTACTGCATAATTACTGCAATTGAGATGCAGTAAAAATCAGGAAACAATCACGCAAACCGCGTCACTGTTACATAAGCGCGGGAGGGGGGTTACGCAAGCGGCGGCGCGGGGCGGGGGTCGTAGCACGGGACGCAGGATCGATGCGCGGCCGTTCACCCGCCTGCAATGCGCCTCGCTTGCCGCACGCCTACAGTCAGCCCGCACACATCCGCCGGTGCTTTATGCCGCCCTGGTACTTTTTGCTAACGCCGGGTCGTTCGCTTTTGAGAAAAATGAGAAAATGACGTTTGATATATGAAACCCCGGCATTTTTAGATGTTTTATAGCTCCTGTTTGTTAATCAAGGTTTTGTACGTTCACTACTACGGTTTTTTAGTCCCACGTACTAGACCCTATTACCGTCCAACTGGATTTCTCGTGAATGTTTGTTATAAAATGCAGAATAAGCCTATTTCTTTGTGGCCTTACTGAACATCTGGGAAAGGTCGGTTGGCTTTTGTATTCTACTTCCTTAGAAATCAAGCAAAATACATTATGAACAATGCAATTTTTAAACATATAATTGATGACTAATTCAATTATGATTGATTGCATGGTCAATTATGATTGATAACAGTACAACTTACGATAATTTATTATTAATTTATCGTGAAGAGGGCTTCATTACTATTAGCATAATTACATAATATGTGTATATTTACATATAGTAGAGGAGTAGTTAGTAGGTAGATATATTACAGGTAGGTGTTCAGATACATTACTGGTGAATATTTAGGAGATGTTGAATGCACAGTACATGCGGGTGACGTCTGAACGACGCCTTACTTGCCTTTATCGGCGGCCAGTTGGAGGTAGAGATTCACGCTGTATGTAACAATAATATTTTTGGGTTATGGGATTAAGCTAAATTGCTTCAGTTGGAGTGGGTTCAATGCTGTAGTATATTAGCCTGGAATAGAATCCGGCAGGCAATAGGTATTATTACACTAGACCATAACTAAAAAATTATAAAGCAATTTTCTTTTATTAAGTTACATTTACAAAGTAAAATACACTGTGGTAAATTTCGATCAACATACGTAGGTATCGAAGTAGCAATGCCTACGTGACGCCACGCTACGCCATCTCTGTAGCGCGTCTACGAGCGTGCTACGAATATATTATCCAGTATCCCAATCGCGCGTTCGATATTTTAAATTCAATATTACATTACGATAATATTTATTATTATTTTACATTAAGTACTTATTTTTAATGAAATGTGTTTGTTTTATGTATATGATTCTGTAATTTCAATCAAAATATTAAAGATACAGACACGCTTGATTGATTTTCTATTGTTTGTATTCACGTCACGCTCGGGAACGTTCCGTGTAATGACATACTCCATGAGGCTGAAAGTTTGCGATAGAAATTGAATCATGAGGTTTGTTTACATTTTTCTTTACGAGTTTTGTAAAGAATATTGTTATTCATATTTATTTTTTGTGTACCCACTAAATATTAAATGAAAAGAATCATAATCCTCCCTTGGCTTTGTCATAGACAAGTAAAAAATCGAGTATTGCCCCATTAATATTTTTGGAGTCCATAGCAACCTTATCTAATCCGCTTTTTTAAATTCAGATAGTAAATTGACAACTGCAAATGTCATATTGTGAAATAATGATACCAGCTTTTAGTGCTTAGCGACGTGCTCGAAACTATCGACAATGTTTGTGGCCTAGATACAAGAGGTTTGACTTTATTATATTTTAAGAAAAAAGTTAAAATTGAAAAGTTTTTTAGTTTCGTACACTATCCAGGTAAGCTAACTATGAAATAACGTACAGAAATCTGTACAAAATTTAATTTATCGACCACTTTCGAGGCTGGTGGCACATGACTATTTTTTAATTGTAATCAACTGGCAACACAGGTAATGTCATTTTACTGTCTGAAATAATAAAACACACTATATGTCAAGATGAGGGACCAAAATCTAGCGTAGTCTATCCTCTCAGGGATGGCAAGCAGGATGAAAAGATACACTCAGTAGTGTACAGACAGCATCAGATAGATCTTGACTACCAACGTACTCAAAATGAACTTAATTTTTTTTTATACCACTGAGTTGGCAAACGCGGCCCCACCTGATGGAAAGTGGTTACCGTGGCCTACAGACGTGTGCAACACCAGGGGAGTCACACTCGTGCTGCCGACCCTGTAAACACAGACAGTTTAGGAGACAAAGCAGGAATAGCCTTTGGTCTTCCCACTGACAGCACAAAAACTCTCCAGTGAGCTCTGGCTACCCTACTCACCGCCGGGAACACAATACGAGGTTATTATGGCCGCGTTATTCTGTAGGGCGGAGGTACTTCCCCAATCGGACTGCTCAATTGGATGTAAATACCGTCCTGTCCTACCTAAAAATGCTAAATACCTACTAATGTTTCTTTTTTTTACAGGACACGTCAATTTGCCTTCACCTCGCCGGATGGTAAGCTGAGGGCAAAGTCTCAGGAAAGGGGGCCGCCATTACATACACGTACCATGTTAACATTGGTGGCACTCAGCTTGACGGCCTCATCAGATGCATTTTCACGCCCCGCTTATAGTGGACGCTCCATAGTGGAACGAGATTGTTGGGAGAAATATTTTACAGGAAAGTGATCTTTATGCCTTTATGTCTTACAGTCATAATATTAAGTTGGGTAATTTGCTGGTTTATTCGTTCACTAACAATTTACTTGATTCTTTTTCTAGAATTGCTTTCGCGACGGTTCAAACAATTGTCACCTTTAAAATTATGAGTATTAAGTGAGAGTATACCCCTACTAATATAATGAATGTGTTAATATACCCCTACTAATATTATGAATGTGAAAATATACCTCTACTAATTTAATAAATGTTAAAGTATACCCCTACTAATAGTAGTTTTTACATACATACACTCACGGCTGTTTCGTTGAGAGGTAGGCAGAGATAGTCCGCCAGAGCCACCAATTGCTTCTATCTTTTTACCCGACTGTGCCAGAATGAGGGTACTTTTTTTAAGAGTATGTATGTGTATATGTATATGTATAATTGTTTGGCACGCTCTGCAGCCCGAACGACTCGATGTATTTTAGCTCGAGAGGTGTCATTAGATTGGTATTTACTGTGAGAGTGGCACTGGGTATATCAAAATAAGAAAACAAAATGGCGGATTTTGGTAAAAAAAAAACTCTCAATATTATCGAGTGGGGTATCAAAATGAAGGCAATTTCAATCATTGATTTTATTGCACTAAATATTATTGTACTTTAATTATTGTACTTTATGTTGCAGAAAACAACAAAGTAATGGAATAGTAACGGCAACTGGACACAATATATTCTAACAGAACTGAAATGCCAATCGATGTGACGAAAATATATCGTAAAATGATGTGGACTACATAAGGATGGGCCACTATGTCAAATAAACAATACACATTGTTGTTTGTATGTTTTGGACATACAAAATAGGATTAATGGTGTTAAAGTCAAAGATCTTTTATTCTATTTGGACCATTAAAATAGAACATGCAAAAAGTTAAAATTAAAAAAAAAAAACTGGTTTAGCAAATGGACTGCCGTATTGAGAAGATTTCTGTATGAAACTCTATCTTAGGTTTGCAGTTATCTTTAACCAGTTTAATAAGAATTAACCAGTTTTTAAATTGTAGGTGCTTGATAAAAAATAAATGTAACAATAACCTTTGAAAGAATTAAATAGCTTTTGGAGTTGCATTGTATTTTGTGTCTGGGTTTTATTTTATACCTGTCACAAGCTCTTAAAAATTATGAAATATTTTTCGTTAGGTAGGTTCTTTAGCCTGGAGAGTTTGGCTGCTAGGTCAGAGCAGAGGTCGTAGGTTCGATTCGCTGTTCTTCCCACACGAATGGTGGGAAGAACAGCAAATCGAACCTACCTGTGGTATCTCAACAGAGGTAATACTTTTAACACTATCTTCTTCTCCTACTTCAGTAACAGTATGCTGCGTTCTGAATGCACACAATACTGTTTAACTTAGTAAGAAGAAGTTACTGTGTACTCTTTTTTGTGCCTATTTATATAATACTAGCGAACGTTCCCGTGGAAATCCAATGTGTTCTATGCATGGAGAAGGAAATGATAGCGGAGATGTTACAAGGGAATCGAGTCGCGAGCCTTCCATATGTCAAAACGACTCAATTGGTCTGTGACGTCACCATCCAGTTCTAGTGAAACGTCCTTGCGTTCGGTTGCCATTTTTGGTCAAAAGTTCAAGGATAAAAATAGCTTTAACCTGGTTTAAGAATGAAGTGTACAGTACAAGGATGTACAAAGTGTAAAAATAAACAATTTCAACATTTTAAGGGTATAACATTTCATCAGTAAGTCCACTATATTTAAATTTTAATTTTTCCGAAAAAAATGTCTGAACAGAACCATCTAGCGTAGAGAAGAAATAAGTAACCTAGTCTGGCATGTATACTAGTTGTAATAATAACTCAATTCATTTTATGAAAATGATCACAATAATCTCGCCCGACTTCATTAGCAATTTCAAAAATGTTATATTATTTATTAAATGGAATATTTTGCTAAAATTGAATATTAAAGTAAAAAAAATAGGGCCATCTGTCGGTATAAGGCCAAATCATTTAGCCCCCTAAATGATTTTGCTATAATCCAAAAGATGGCCTTATTTTTGAAAATTATTTCCTTAAAATAGATTATTCTAGAATTCTGTGTAGCGCTTAGTGGCGAATAGTCAAACTATATAACAAAAATGACAAGGTCTGTTTCTATTCGGTTTCGCTATGACGCACTAGATGGAGACGCGGACGAGGTATGACGTCATGCCCCCCGCGTCTCCCTTCCCACCCGCATTTGGTCACGCGTTTTTCTTAAGAGAAATTTGACTGTGGCATCTCCGCTACTTAATCATATTCTGTCCTCCGTGGTTCTATGTTACTCAGGATGAATGTAGCTTTCCAATGGTGAAATAATTTTTGAATTCGGCACAGTAGTTTTTGAGTTTATTCATTAGAAACATACAAAAATAAAAATCTTTCCTCTTTATAATAGTAGTGTAGACAATACCGCCTCGGAAAGCATGGTAAGCCGTCGACTCCTGTTATCATATGAACATCTAAGGCAGTCGTTACGTTTAGTTCGAGCCCTAAAAAGTCCGACTAGTCTAAATCCAAAAAATATCGAAGTTCAGCCGTATCACAGTAGGACTAGAAAGCCGACTTCAACTGATTTGGGAAAAAGACTCAGAGAAAGATGTGTCTATTGAAATGCATATTATGTGTCTGTCTATGAAAGTAATGGATAGACTTCTAAATCGACCCCTCTCGACATCTCCATTAGCAAACCCTCCAGATAAAAGCAACATCTATCCAACCATTGTACATCCATGGGCCCCTGGTCAACAAATTAGCCTGTCTGCAGCAGACACCAACACCAAAATAACCACGTATAATGTGCAGTGTGTGCCTGACCTACCCCTACCGGCGGCGCAATGCGACGCGCACGGTATAGTGCGGTGGTATACCCCCTAGACTAGTACACCGGTACTAAATTATACACCGCCGAGTGTATTGTGAGGTAGCGACTTCGATACTGTTGACTTAGGTAAATGCAGGCGTGATCGATATGGCTGTGTTTAATTGATTATCGGGGGTAACCATTGGTTACTGTGATCGCAATGACTGTGTTTGTTTAGTTAGTTGAGTAGTAATTTTTACTCGTACAAGGCGACTAAGGGATAGGGCTGATTAACTTTAACATCAGACAGATATGTACAGCCCAGACTCAGCCTCAGATGTATGGCTTGAGTCAACAATAGTGCCCGGAATACGGCAATAGGCTCACCCCCGTGGAACCGAATACAGAATGGCGAAATGTGGTTGTTAATTCACCTCTGCCTAATCCTCCGGGGATAAAAGCGTGATTATATTTATGTATGTAGGCAGTAGTCGTTATACCACTGAGGTGGCAGACAAGCATACGGTACATCTGATGGAAAGTGGTTACCGTGGCCTATGGACGTGTGGTCTTCCCACTACTCACAACACAACACGAGGTTATTATGGCTGCGGTACTCTGTAGGGCGGAGGTACTTCCTCAGTCTGATTGCTTAATTGGACGGAAATACCGTCGTGTCCAACTCCTTCTTATTTTGTAAGTAACTTTTTCATTCGTTTGTATACTGACCGGGGTTATACAAATTATCCTACTGGTAATATGCCGTACTGGATTACGTAATAGCTGTTTCGTTGTTTGGATATTTAAGTCACTTGTAAGTCTCGTTTGCCCCTCAGGTTGGAAGGTTGGGAAGCAGTCGTGAACCACTTGGAGTACAGGTGCTTAAATAGAGCGGCTGTTGTTGCTTTTTCCATTGAACCCCCCATGGTGATAGAACCTCCTTGAAACGGCGTAAATTTGAAAAATTTGATTTTTTTTATAAAAGTTCATAAAAAATATTGGGTTCGCCCTGATGAAGTACGGTACTTAGCGGTAGCGAAAGACTGACAACGTCTCCGCGCACCTGATGGTATACAATTTGCACTATGTGCCTGCAGAAAAAAATGAAGTTTTGTTAAATAAACTGATAAAAAGTGGGGAAAATCCCTATTTTGCTAACGACGCTTGCGATTAGCCGCCTGCTTACTGTGAACCAATCGCGATGCTCCATTCTGTCGATACGTAAATGTTAAAAATTCGGATATTTTACGTGCTCGAGGCACTGTAGTCGATTACTTGCCCTTCACAAAAGTTGTCCAAGTCTAGACTGTCGGTGGTTTGCCACCAGACAGTCTGTGTCTAGACGAGGGGTTGGTTCCAAGTGCATTTTTCTGTCTGGACCCCTCTTCCACATCAACGTATAAACGAACCCCATCGTTTATGCGTGTGCGTTATTTAATTTTAATACATTCGATATGACGAAAATTTATCTTAAATAACAAGTACTAAGGGTTCAGAATGGTATGGAGTAATAAGAAATACATCCTACGACCATGATTGGATTTTTTGTAGAAAAGCTTTTGACAGGGTATTTTCGTCTTTGCACTGTACCAAGAGTTCATATATGTGTGGAGGTCGAGGTAATAACATTGAAAGTAGGACGCAGTGAGCAATGGTTGCCTTTGATGTGTACTTATTTGATTCAAATGTGATTTTTGAGTAGCAATTAGTACTTTAACTGTGGGGGCTTCAAGTAGGCGGTTGGAGAGACTTACTAAACATATTTGCCAGACGTTTATAAATATAGCAAGAAGTATAACACCTACGTCTACTCTATAGTTATGATTTTGTATATAATAGAGTAATGTAACGCAATCACGAATGCATGACCTATAGAAAAGGCTTTCAAATTGGTTTTCAATTTAACTGACAAAATGGACAAAACGGTAGTTTTTTTGTTTCGCCGAGTAAAAGTCTCAGACATTTTCTTTTGTTCTGTGATCAAAGACCATCCTCATTATTTTTGTTTGCATGCAAGAAATTCACGGAGAATGAAGTCGAATATGTAATAAAATGTACAATGATAGAAATCTGCAACAGTCTAATTTCGTTGAAGAGCTATTCTAAATTTAATCTTAAAATTTTTACTAAATTAAATCCAATCTTAAATCTTAAATTAATCCCAATCGGATCAAAAAATTAATCCTTACGCAAATTCTCTGAATAGGTTGCCTTAAAACAATACGGAAACGATTTTAATTTCATAGGCGTTTATTTTATAAAAATACCTACTTGAAGTACAAACAAAGTCCTTGAAGGCGAATATTTTTTCGTAATTAAAGTTATTATGGAAAACTCCAAGGGGAAAAATAAGACACTGTTCTAGAAATTCTATTAAGAAATTAACATTACTTTGGTACAATGAAAAGTTTCAGTTTGTAATCTCTCGTCACAAGTCCAAGTTACTCTGTGATTTGATAGCTTTATTGTTCATATTATATAAGCTATTCATACTTACCTAATTACTTAGCCTGATTAACTGACTCACCGAGACAGAATCTAAACCAGTCTACGACTACTAACTTCAAACTTAATAAAAATAGTTTCTTTCAAAATGTTACCACTGAGACTTGTGAGGGTGAAACTTTATATGGAATATTCGTCAACTTTAAAAAAAGACGCATGAATAGTTTTAAAAGAGTTCTAGTAATCAAAATGACTAGTATTTCCTTTAAACCTCTCCAAATTACTTACGTAGGACTCACGTAGGTTCACGTTGTCAGTGGTATCAAGGCCAGGATTTGTACCCAGGACCTCTCGATCGTAAAGCCAAATCCTTTAGCTCTCATGACGTCAACAGCACCGGACTTGGCTAAATTATCCACATTTAGTTTCTTTCTACTTTTTAATACGCCTCTGTCTACCTCTTCAGGGATTTACATGTTCAAGAATGAATGATATTTCAACTAACTTCAACTTTTGGTTTATGGATGAATGATATTTAAAATTGGATCTATTCTTAACGATTTCTCCCGCGCAAAGCCAGGACGAGACGGCAATTAGGATATGATACAAAAACGTACTAAAATAGCATACCAGGCTTCCAGAAAGTGTGAAGAGCTTTAAACTTCCAATAATGTTAGTTTCGGTACCTACGGCTTGCAAGATCATAAATCGTTATTAAGCCCAGCTATGTGAATCGCGCACTTAGTTTTACGTAGATAGATACTCGGAAGTGGCTGCAGGTCGTTGCACATCCCGGCCGACGTAACAGGGGGATTGGGGGCACCACCTCACCTCCCACCCGGGCAATTGCCCCTCGGTTCATTATCAAAGTTCACTAGTACGTTGCACACATATAAGTGGTTAATATTGACTATATCGCGTTGCATACAAGCGTTTCAGCATAACCATATTGTCTAGACTCTCGATGTCTGTAGAAACTTTGAAGCCAGCGGCTGAATATTGAGGGTCTAGTCAACTGGTTGGTGTGACGGGGGTGTCGAACTATGCCGACGTTTTACGGAAACAGTCGAACCCCGGGCGGGAGTTTTGACTTGACAGCTCGCCCGGAAATTCTGCAGCGAGGAAATGCGCCACAAATAGTGTTCCGCGTCTAATTGATTAATTTTCGACTTAACAGCTATTGGAATAAAGGTTACAGTAACAATAGATAGTATTTTGTTTTGGAGATGCTTTATATCTGCAGTATTGTAGGAAGAACAATGGCGAACATACTACAATTTTGTAGAATTGATTGTTTTAATTAAAGAAACAAATATCAGTCTGTAATTCGAATAATTTGGCAAGTGAAACATGAGATTGAAGAACATACTTATAGTCTTTCTTTTACTGAGTTTAGATCAATGACTACAAAAAATTCGTATCGCTAACGACCACCAGAGGATCACAATTTGCAACTTTTTGTTGCCGTCGTACAGATGATTACAAAAGTTGTACTATGATAAGGCTGCGACTATTGCAGATGGGTGTCAAACTTCGTCTACTTATTTATTTTTCAACACATTTGCTCATAAATTGGCTCTGAATTCACCGCAATTAAGCACATAATGACACCTATAATCAAACTGTAACTTATCATTGCTATAATTCACAAGTGAGTTACAGTTTATTTTTAATTTTATTGGTTGAGTTGCTTTGTTTTAAAAAAAGTTTCGATACAAAAAAAGATCGCGTTCAATAGTACAAATAAGTTAATATACCTATTACTTGCTTATTTCATACAACTTCTTAGATAAACAAAACTATGCCATCAAAAAGATTTAATTATAATTTAACTAACTGCACTTTTCCTAATTGTTTCTCTAAATAGCTTATGAAAAGGGTTCTTAAAATACGAGTGAGAGTTAATAAGCCAAAGGCCAGTTTTTATAGTATCATTATAGTATATTAGTATCATTTGGTCATGAAATACTCAATTAAAACCATATAACATGCAGTTTCACACATTACTTTATCTAAGCTCATGACATAATTAATAAAATATTGCGTAAAATGATAGGGGTACGTATTTGAATAAAATTAAAGTGCCCAACGTTAAATAACCTATGTTTAAAGTACTTAAAATCTAAATACCTGATGGTTGTTTGACCTATATTTAAAATAAGGAAAGTTTAAAATGGCTATGTATTTGAATACCTAAATTTCAAAAGCCTAACGTTAAATAACCTACCTTCAGAATACCTAAAATCTAAATACCTTATCGTTGTTTGACTTACTTATAAAATACCCAAAGCTTTAAATGACAAATTTAGCATGGTCATTAAAAAAATAACCACGAAGGCCTTATGCGGAGTTTCGCTACGCTCCGCTCCCGCATTAGCCTTCTAACCTAATCTATCCAAGTCTAATTGAACAGCATTCTCAATTTTGCTGTCATAAGAAATTAATTATTATTATAGTATTTTATAGTATTTTAATATTAATTATAGTATTTTTCTGTCAGAAGAAATTAATAAATTACACTACTTTAAACAAATAGCTCGCAAGTAATGCATTATTTTTAGATATTTTGACCTTAATTGATATTAAATGTTGGTATATCAACCTTTGTTGTTTTAACTTTAGACATTTTAAACATAAGGTTATTAGTCCAGTAGGTATTTCAAATTTAGATATTTAGTACGTAGTTATTAGTGGTTTAGGTATTTTAAACCAAACCAAACCAGGTATTTAGATTTTAGGTACTTTAAACATAAGTTATATAACGTTAGGCATTTTAATTTTAGTTAGTCAAATCGGTACGTTGAGCGCCAAAGTCGCGTCCGCAGACTATATAGAAAAAATCCAGCTGAAGTTTTAAAATTTAATTTGATATTCTGTGCGTAAAGACCGTCGTCCGCAGATGACAAGGCAGCATGGTCATAGCTCCTTAGCCTGTTCCAAAAGCAACAAAAGAAACAAAAAATGTGAAGACGGCCATTAAAGTTTTGTTTTAAAAAAATTTAATGTTTAAGTTTCAACAAAAATTTTAGTTAACTCAAAATGAGAATGTAAAAATCAGTCAAAATGGCTGCAACAGTAATAATAAAGACTTGAGTATGTCTGAAAGTAGAGAAAATTACCCTATTAACACAAAAAACATTCCTGGCAGTTCAGGTAGCGACATAGGGAATAAACAAAGTGTATATTATAGAAAAGAAAATGTGAAATTACAGAGAAATATAAAAAACATTATCAGTGTCACATTTTTTTTCATATTATTTGGAAATAGAACAAGCGAGACACAAAAATACAAGGAGCAGCGTTGCTATGACGACCAACGCTACGCGTGTGTGCTTATAAAATATAATATTACCAGGAGAGCAAACTTAACACGTTTTTTTATGTGCCGGAAATCCCCACAGACACCCACCCCTCCGGAGCCCGAGGGGGAGGTTATGTCGAACTCTAACCGACTAAACCGCACGCCGTCTCTGGGTCGTAGTGCTAGGCCGAAGGTGAGGTTGTCATGCGACATATCCCTCGCACCCCGGCTGACCCAGGGCCATCCGTCTCGGTCTGGCCCTCCTCGGGAACATGTAGGTGGATTTGATTGATTGGAAAAAGCGTAGGTTTAAAAGTCTTGGAGATTGGGGCCACAACGCGATTGGTTATTTAATGACATTTATATATTATAAACCAATAATTTTGTATTGCGAAAGATTACTTGACCAGCAACCATGGTCAACTTTTTGTATGTAACTGTGATGATTTGATAACTACGTTATTCTACGTTCTATTCCAAATTTGAAATTCAAAATTCATTCCTTCCTCACCCAGGAACGTTTAAGTGATACGATTTTGAACAACTAATCAGGTGTACAGTCAGCATAAACTAGCAAAGTACTCAAATGAGCTAAATACGTTGGCATTCCCCCCTTCCTGTTGACTGATTGTCTTGATAATTGGTGCACAGCTTTAGTATGGACGACAATATAAATTGAATCAATAAAACAGTTTGGTAAAACGTATTAAGATCAATTTGCGTACTTTGCTAGTCAAGATCGATTTGATGCTGACTGTACATAAACATAAAATTCTTTGTGAGTCATCCTGAATACTGATGTAGAAATAAAACCCTTTAGACCTCAATGAAAATTTTGCAATCAAACTAATTCGACGAGTCGCCGAGGGCAACGGTAGGGATATTCATCGAAAGTTTCACTCCTAATGGGTAAAACGCATGGTTATGTCCGCTATGTAAGCATTATAATACTAACTTTTATCTGTGGCTTCTCCTTCGAATATAAAAAACAAACATTTATAATCATACCGCTGCCCCGTTTGTGAGGCCTCTCTTAATGAGCAACGTTAAATCTATTCTGTTTTTCCGGGTTGTTAGAAAATGTATAATATAATATAATAATTTAATTATGACGTCACAATTGTTTATTTCATACAGGGTGTAATCGTTAAGTGTGTCCAGGCGATTACTCCGTAACTATTACAGATATCAAAAAACTTTAAACTGATATCGAAAGTACGTTACCTAACGAGTAAAATGACATCAATAACTTTTTAAAAATCTAACGAGAAGTATCTAACATTTTGACATTAAACACTAAGGTGAAATGAAGTGGTAAGATAATTAATTTGCACGTGTATCTACTTAAAAATCAACATTGTCATAGTATACGTAATCATAAAATATGATTAAGGTAAAATGGGTACTACATCACTTAAAATAAGCAAACTAAAACCTTTCCACTAATCTCATACTTAATGTATGGGAGTGTTTAATGTCAAAATGTTAGATACCTCTCGTTTGATTTTTAAAAAGTTATTGATGTCATTTTATTCATTAGGTAAAGTACTTTCGATATCAGTTTAAAGTTTTTTGATATCTGTAATAGTTACGGAATAATCGCCTGGACACACTTAACGATTACACCCTGTATAAGTTTCCTTATAACCTTAGAGTTTACATTAGCAAAGGCGGGAGAAACTGGCGGCCCTAAGAGTGAGAGATTTCACGCTCGTCGCCTTGCTCACGTCAAGACGGTGCACGCTTTCGCGAGCAAGTAATGCTCTTGAAGGAGGTGATGGAACGGGAACGGAGAAGACTCCCAGACTCCATAGCCCGCAACAAGCGGAGGCTACTCGGGCGTCGAAGGTCGCAGAATGACCTCCGTCTCTCATGAGCGCGGGCCTGGCAGAAGCGGGTCCTCCCCATACGAGGGCTAGATGGGGACTTCATGGTACCCATACCCGTAGAGGGCCAGCTCGAAAGAGATAACCCTGGGTCAGCCGGGGTGTGAAAGATATGTCTCAGCCAATTTCACCTTCGGCAACCTACGAACAACAGACGGCGTGCTTTTTAGTCGGCTAAAGTCTGATATAACCATCCGGGGATTTAATCAACTTAACAGTAAATAAGTTCGTCTAAACGATAGTACTAATGGGCGGTGCTGACAGCATTTATATCGTCTAAAAACGTTTACAAAGTGATTGTAATGTCCCCTCGGATCGTTCGGAAAGAATACTAATGTTTGAACTATTAAGGGCTGGACTGTGCGTCTGATGGCTGTACCGAGGGGCAGTAATTTATTGGCTGTTAATTAAGAAGTGTTTAAACATTATGCGTGTGTAATTGGTGGGGATTTTATAGTAAATGCGTGTGTGTGGTCTCGCCTTAAGTTTCAGATAGTGTCTGTTACACTTTTGAACGTTTTTGTAGTATTTACACTTTTGCATATTGGTAGAGTAATTATATTTTTGCAAATTTATAGTATTTATTACACTTATACATATTGGTAGTGTCTTTTTTATGCTACTTAATTGTCAGACAAGCATACGGCCCACATGATGGAAAGTGTTAGTTTGACCTATGGACGTGTGCATAACCGTGCAAGGGCGTCACATTCGTCAACCTCTGAGGGATAGAGTGGTCCCAATATCTTAAGAACGGTCACCCATCTTTAGAGCGACTTGGTTAGTGTTATTTAAACTTGCTATATATTTATATGAAATGAAAAATTCACAAATATTAGTCATACTAAACATAAACAACACTAAATTTGACATTAGCAACCATCCCGACTATTAATAATTATCCTAATTGCCTACCAGGAGCCCAGACAGAGGGTGGAGGCTGCTATTATGACGATGTATTGATGGGATGATCTGTATGTAGACGGTGTATAGTGCATGCCCAGACAGACGCCGGCAAAGGGGAAATTAAATTACGTCCCGGTATTACTTTTTGAAGCTTTTGATGTTTGAAAAGGGCCTTTGAACGAAGGGTACTAGGAATGGAAGATTAACAAGTATATGAAGCGTTTTGTTTACTTGGAAAATTTGACAGGTGCGTATGGACCTCCGATGTCCGAATTTTCCAATTTTTATAATCCACAATGTTTATATTTGCCGCATTATTATGATTTTCTAAGTGCCTACAATATTTCGCATATAAATTAAAAAATAATTGCCAGCACTCACGACTGGCTCTTAAGGTTTGCTTAAACTTTATACGTCTTTTTAACTAATCGGGGTAGTAGATGTGTAGTTCGATTGTATTTTGGGTTTAGTAAAGGTCTATCTACACTCGTTAGGGCTGTGCCTGGGACGTGACCGGGCGTGCCGTGCTCAGACCAGGGCACTGAAGCTCCGTCGTCGGTCCAGGCATGGACGTGTGTCAACGAGTTCATATAAAATGTACACACCGATATTTATTTGAGCTCGTAACGGGGCCCGATCCGTCCTGCCCTGATGTGTGTTGATAAACCTTTATCCTACTGTATTATATTTAGCACTTTTCTCTTCCTCAGCTTTCATACATGTTAATGGTGATCTGAAGAGGTACGTATTACAATGCCGAAAGTTCTTAATACCTACATCTAAAACATCCACACTTAAAACGTCGAAAATCCGAATACCGAACGTATGAAATACCTATAACCCGATATACCGAAGCTCAATATGTCTAATTTCAAATAAGCGAAAGTTCCAAATCCCGTAACGTTGTTTGATATTACGTTTATGTAATCGAAAATCATTTGGTCTAACGTTTAATATGGATAAACACCCCGACTCAGAGTGCCCCGACTCGGATAGATTAGGTTAGAAGGCTCCCGCGTTAACCTTCGTGGTTATTTTTTTACACCACCCAGAAATAGGAGCACCGCGAATTTGAGTGGTATGTCAAACGATTTTATATTTAATGTATATTCTGTCAAACGATGTTTAATGTATGTTATGCTTATAAAAATTAGTTATGTTAAAAAAATATCAATCGTTCATTATATTAAATATTAGAGATTTTGTTGTTATATCATCTATTACTTACCTATTTGAAATTTATCTATTATCGGGTTTTAAAACTTTCGATCATATAAACGGTCGGTATTTTAATATTCGGCATTTTAGTATTAGGCGTTCCGATTATAGGTCTTATAAGATTTTGTATATTGAATTTCGGTATTTAGAACTTTCGATCATATAAACATTCGGGATTTTAAAATTCGGCCTTCCCTTCGTAGGGCTTATTAAATTCGGTATTTTTAAATTCGGCATTGTAAAACGTACCCATCAGCTTGACGGCCTCATTAGATGTTTTTTCAAGTTATAGGATATTGAAGCTGTGTTTTGATAAATAGTTCCAAGTTTTTATTGTGCGACAGAGTTGTGCTCGGGGTTGGGAAGTCAATGGCAGTCGCTCCCACAAAAGCCAAATATGTACTACAAATCTACTGAAAGAGTATATGAGTACCCGTGATTAAAAGGTTCGGTTTCGTTTTCATGAATCGTTGGCAGGACTGATAATATCCTTGGTACAAGAAAATTTCTGATTCTAAAGTGACAAACCTTTTTCTACCAATGGGTTATGAAGATCAGATGGCAATCGCTTCACGAAAAATATCGAAGTTCAGCCAAACCCACAGTTGGAGTAATAAAAGTGGTCCACAGACTCCAAGGTGAAAGCTTCAGAAGCGACTGGGATTCACACTAGGATGAAGCAGAAACATTTTCCTACTACGGTACGGTTTGATATTATTAACCGAAGTATTATAAAAGTAGTCAAATTCATGACCTCTTCCTTTAAGTCGGTTAATAAAGTCACCTACTCCAGCAGACATCGCCAACGTAGCCTGAATAAATAGGAAATATGATTAAAAACCATGTGCCATTGCACCAGACGCAGCGAGCTCTGAACAAAAAATATAGGTACTGGTGCATACAATGGGTGGGAGCGAGAGGGAGGTATGCCGGCTCGCACCCCCATCGCGTAGATAGCGGGTGATATCTATTCGCACTAAGGAGACCATTATTATAGGCGTCTAGGAATAATCCTTATTATATTTATACAGGGTGTAATCGTTAAGTGTGTCCAGGTGATTATTCCGTAACTATTACAGATATCAAAAAACTTTAAACTGATATCGAAAGTACGTGACCTAATGAGTAAAATGACATCAATAACTTTTTAAAAATCAAACGGGAGGTATCTAACATTTTGACATTAAACACTCCCATACATTTAGTATGAGATTAGTAGAAAGGTTTTAGGTACGTACACCAAAAGGGACTTCTCTATTTGGGTAGGTACTCTCTTCTGTAGGCGATAATGGCCGCTCTTTTGTTACAATCATATTTGTAGTAAATTTTTAGCATATCTCTCTTTTATCTTTTGGAATAGGCCATTTTGCAATCAATAAATGAAAAACAATCACGATTTTTAACACAAATTAAAAAAAACAACGATAAATTAGCGGGAACAAAAACCCGAGATAAAAGTTTTGAATTTAGAACGAACACCAAAGGGTATCTTTTTTTGTAGTGTGTCGCTTTTCAGTTAGCTCAAATTACATAATGCGATATTGAAACACGGTTTATTACTAATTTGAAGTGGTAAGATAATTAATTAACACGTGTATCTACTTGAAAATCATCATTGTCATATTATACGTAATCATAAAATATGATTAAGGTAAAATGGGTACTAGATCCCTTAAAATAAGGAAACTAAAACCTTTCTACTAATTTCATACTAAATGTATGGGAGTGTTTAATGTCAAAATGTTACATACCTCTCGTTAGATTCTTAAAAAGTTATTGATGTCATTTTACTCATTAGGTAACGTACTTTCGATATCAGTTTAAAGTTTTTTGATATCTGTAATAGTTACGGAATAATCGCCTGGACACACTTAACGATTACACCCTGTATAGTCACACCTTCAAATCCTCAAAGGGGTTAGCAAAAGTGTATTTAAGATAAAAAGATTTTAATACATATATCATATTTAGTTGTTAGAAAAAATTAGGTGTAAATTACATCGAGTAAGTAACAGTATATACAAGTACAGTATGCGTATACGGCCAAATACGATCCAGGCAGGAGCAGTTCTGTTGAGTATTGTTTGGAAGCTCTTCACGTATCCCTGTGATTAGCAGATGGCACAGGACCTGAGAGCGGCAGGTATATCTGCCTGTGAGTTGTAATCTCAGTAGGAGCAGGTCAACACGCGGCGGCGCGGCATTTCAAAGCCGTATAGATGACCCAGTGTCCACCGGGATGTGAGAGCATTGGCTTATTGGGGTACACACGGGACGGCATCTGCTTTTAGTTGGTTCTAGTTCCACATAATACGCATAGCCACCTCAATTGGTAGACGCTAGGGGAGGGGGGGGGGGGGGGGGGATGGCAGACTTCCGTGGGAATATGAGTAAGGTACTTCAAATACCACACAACTCTGGATTTGACAGATCTGTACCCCTAGTACAAAAATCTCTTGTAATTCTATCGTAAACGTATTGAGAGAACGAAGTATTGCGATTGCCCGGATTCACACACACACAGGTTCACACTAGTCAGGCAGCCTATAGCAATGCTCCATTCTCTCAACTACGTATACGATACGATTACGATAGTTGATCGTGCTAGGAGTACTTATCAAACATAGTTACGACATACTTTACCATTACCCATCTTTATCATCATTATCACAGCGTTAATTCCAAAACTATTTTGAAATAAGTCCGATCCAAGCATGGCCACCCTAATGCCCAGGGTTGCAAGCTGCCGTGCATCCGGCCATCACCATGGCTACCGCCGCTCGCCGCACTTCCAACACAGCTATACTTGCCTGGTAAGTAACCAGCGATACTAGGCGAGCATACATAAGCAGAAAGCATCACTCTCTTGGTAATATTAGATCTTCTACTAAGAGATATCTTGAAAGTGCGAAGTATGAAATTCAATAACTGACTGAGTTGCCTTAAGAATTATTACTTAATAGGATGACTAGAGATCTATTCAACTAAAATAGTGGTTATAAACGTACAACAGTTAGCTAAACGTAAATTTAAGTCTACAGGCTATTTCCGTAAAATAAAATAATTATATGTTCTAAAGATAACATAATTTCTAAATTATCTATATATATATATTAAAAAACTCACTTTACAACTTCCACACAATTATATTTAGTTTTATCACTGTATAATATAAATACTAATATTTAATTTATAATATTACAATAAATTACGATAAAGATAATAAAATGAAGTTTCATCAAGAAGTTTCAACAAATTCAATCAACTACATAATTTCTAAATATAATTTCTAACATTACTGAGAACTGCAAACATACACAACATATGTATATATTCTATGGTATTCATTAAGCACAATCCCGTCAATAATATAACAAGTTCAATCAAAACCAACCAATATTGAGAACTACTATATCTTTTGTTGTTCCAAACTTCCAATGCACCGGCTGCATAGAGGAAGGGGGGCCAACGCGCTTTGACTTGGGGTAGGTCTGGCACGCCAACGTGAGGAGGCGTCGAGACAGCCCGCCGACCTATACAAACTGCAATTACCACTAACACTACACATATAACGTTAACTACAACATACATTGCTGGCGATTGTACGGATATGAAACACCTGCATTAAGAAAAAGCGGTAATGGATAGTGTTCCGTGAAAATGCAGTGTATTGTGGTGAATTTCTAGTAAGGGTAGTGCAGCCAAATTATCGGACTTCCCGAAGAAAATAAACCCAGGAGGCTAGTTACTCACGCGTTGCGGTGCTCGATATGTTCGCTTTATAGAACTTGTACGTGTTGTTATATCTACTAGGGATTATTACGCCTTGGTACATGTCATACTCGTATATGATGGGATTTAAGTTTATATAATAAATCTGTTTTATCTGCAGTTTTTTATCATAGGTATTTAATGTCTAGTGTAGTCGGTAACTAATTGGTTAAGGATTCGACCTTACGATTGAGAGTTCCTGGGTTTGAATTCCGTCAAGTACACTATAGACCATCCGCTGAATCCAACCCTAACATAAGTAATTTACCGTAGCTGTAGGGGTTAAAAGGCATACTATTATTTTTGGTTAATTTAAAAATCTACATTACGATAGTAGAGGAAGCTTGTGAAGATAAATACTTAAGAAAATGCCGGGCCGTTATCTGCCTACTAGAAGAGTGTAAGAAAGAAAAAAAGAAAAAAAAATACATATTTACCCCTGTAAGGCAAAGATCGCTGTTCCAAACCCTGCCTAGACCGGATATTTTTCCTATGTTAATCAATTTGAATATTTAGCATGCAAAATCGATTAAGATAGGAAAAAGTGAATGCTCTGACCGGTGCGAGCGGCTCGGTGGCTCAGTGGTCAGAGCATTCCCCCTGTAAGGGAAAGATCGTGGGTTCGAGTCCCACCTGAGCATTCACTTTTTCCTATCTTAATCGATTTGAAAAGTTAGCATAGTAAATGCTTCAAAATTTCTTTCAACTAGCATGCAAAATGCTTTAAAAATTTCATTCAAATTGTTTGGGCTGAGTAGTCAAAAATCAATGTTTAAAAATGATTGAAATATCATTCATTGATTCTGATAGCTTGTAAGAATATCGGTAGATACCTCCACTGTCGCCTCAAAGCCAGATATAAAGGAGAAATTTGAATTGGTCCGTCGAGGTCTGGTAGCTTAGTGGTCAAAGTATTGCTGCTGTAAAGCAAAGATCGCGGGTTCAAACCCCGCCTAGACCGATTCAATATTTTCCCTATCTTAATCGACTATACAAAATAACTTGCCTGGAATCCCTTGTCATGTCTAGACAGTATAAATTGTTTACAATATGTCTGCGTCAAATTTCTATTACACTACCACCATGACGTTAGAAAAGGGGATAGCTTCCCGCTCTGTGTTTACAACACAGTGTATTTTGCTGACTATGCATTATTAACTCTAGAAAATTTTCGTGTCTGCACATGACGTAGCGTCACCTCAGCACTGCTATATTTTCCGAATACCTATGGTAGTGATAGTTATTTATCACCTCGAAATTTATTTTTAAGGTTCGAAAATCCCCCGGTCGGAGCCACGGGGGGAAGGGGTTGCTCTTGCCACGCACTTGGGCCGAACTGAAAATAAAAAAGTCGCCATTTTTTCAAAATAATTCACCTACCAAGATCTCCGAGGCATAAGCTGCAAGCTAACCTCGGTTGCAAGCCGTAGATGGTACTGGTTGACGGATGAGACTTTGTTGCAGGCTTGTACACATTTTTGATTTCGTTGCAGAATGAGCTCAAAGTATTTTGGAGTCTTGCTTTGCTTTGATTTTCCTTAGTTTTCAGTAAGGGAGTCATCGGCTCCCAGGCTGGTGTTACATGCCATTATTTTCGGTCCTACGTAATAGGGGTCGATCGTATTACCCTCACTTTGCCATGTACACTCGACAAAGGAGATACGGTAACACCTTTACATACAAATTTATATGAGAAAGTGCAACCGTATCTCTGTCAATTGTACATACAGTCAGCATCAGATCGGTCTTGGCAAACAAAGTACTCAAAATGATCTCAATGCCTTTTTTCCCCCTTCCTGTTAACAGATTGTTCTGTTATACATGGTTGGTACAGTTAGCGTCAAAGTGATAGTGACACTTAAGGTAATCAAATTAAAAGACGCAAGCAAAAAGTTAATAATTTCAATAAATTTAAATGTATAGAATTAATAGTACATTACTAAAGAGGCCGGGAAGAAAGGGGTTGCCGGCTGAAGACATATAGATAGGCCGGATAGGTCTGAGGCAGGCAACCCCATATTTCCCGCCGAGGTATGTATAGTGCTTTCTCAAACAGGCAATGAAATAAACAACAAAAAAACTAAAGATTTATTTTTAAAGAAATTAAAAGTAAACAAGATAAAAACTAAAACTCACGTGTATATTACTATTTCGTCTATTTTACCTTGATTTTAACAGAAAACATTTACATTTATGTTCATTATCATGTTACTTAAAAAAAGTATAAAGGCACGTTTCTGAACGAACAGTGACACTTATCATTGTTATAAATGTCAATTTGTTGCAACTAAATTAGGTAAATATTGATATTTCAACGTTTATATGTATAGTTAAGAAAACAATAGATAATAATTTTATTGTTTTTTTTTTTTAATAGATACGCATAGTGGCAGAGTGTCACAAATTTATGTGGAATCGAAATAAAAAAAGAGGACATTTCCGGCCTAGGCCTTGCAAGGTTTGTATGAAATTTCATTACCGGCCTCTGGTCCTAGCCGCGCCTGAAACGTCATACTTCGCAGCCTGTTAAGAGGAACGTAATGTCAATATTTCATTGCATGTTTGAGAAAAGTTTATTTACCTAATATATTCCACATTTTTGAACACTTGAATGCTTGGATACGACTGGTGGGATGGGATGACTGTAACCATATTTATGGCGGTTTGATTGAACCTATCTTATGGCATTTTGAACGTCTCGACTTTTGAGCGCTTATATGGTTGTCAATATGAAAACTTTACTTGTGCCGAAATTATTGACTTTTTGCTTGCGTCTTTTAATTAGACTACCTTAAGTGTCACTATCACTTTGACGCTGACTGTACACACCTTTAGTTTGAACAAAATACATTTTAAATTAATAAAACAGATTGGTTTGCTCTTAATACCTTGAAAGTATATTCATTTTGAGATTTTGTGGCCAAGATCGCTCTGACACCGACTGTGCTGTATGTTTCTGTCGGATAGCGAACATCCCTATTCTTAAGAAGCCTTCTAGGACATCCACGTTAAGAGATAGCATACCCTGAATCAATACTGTAAATTGAATTAAACCCGTTTTACATCCTATCGAAATATCCAACCTTCCGCTTCCTAAACGCATTCTTCTTCATCTTCATCCCAGCGTTAATCCCAGTCGCATCCGAAGCTTTTCAACTTGGAGTCTGGGTCAGCTTTTTACCAGTCTAACTGCGGATTTGGCTAAGCTTCGATATTTTCCGTGAAGCGACCCATCTGACCTCCACAACCCAAAGGCGATATCGAAGCATTGCAGCTAGACCAGTTGTTGGATTTTTGAGGGCTCCAACTACCCGTAACGACTTCCATAGAAGTTTGTATGATAACCGGGACCGACGGCTTAACGTGCTCTCCGAGGCAGACCAGACCAATGCAAATACCCATATTCATGCATTCTTATATTTGCACTGAGCGGGGATCGAACCCGTGCCTCCTGCGTAGCTGCCGCGTTCACTACCGCTACGCCACGGAGGCTGTCTAACTTCCTAAATGCCATATCGAATGTTAATTCCTAAAGCGACAAACCTGATCATGATTAACTATTTACATTCTGACTGACGTTTGATTGCCGGCGGCTATTAGAAGGCCTGACGCGGTACCGTCCGTCGGCCGGCGGGCCGTCTGCGGCGGTCACTTCCAATATTGAATTGAAGGGGAGAGTCTCACGTTCGCCGAAGGGGTCATTTTAATCACATCAGTGATTAAAGTTTCCCCTTTCGCTACTGTTGAGGATGTGTTTGAACTGGGCTTACATAGTATACATGCCTAGTCGCAACCAAAGGTGGTGCAAGCCTGGGGACTGCTGTCCTAGTCCTGTATTCGTTTGTTTTGACTTTTATGGGAGCCTGATCCGAAATGAACCTCATCCGTTAAATAGTATCTAAACGTTAAAGACCGTACAAGAAAGCAATCGAACTATGCTGCACTGATAATCTCAACGAATTCAAACGCAAATTAAAAAATATTTTAATTAAAAAAGAATACTATAGTGTACAAGATTATCTAGATGATAAGCAGTGTGTGAAATCTCTGTTAAACAAATATTATATAAGTACCTAAATGTTGATCTATTCACTGTGGCATTATATTATTTATTGATTTGCTTATTGACGTAATATAGATGATTGCAACTTTGTTCATTATGATATTCGTGACTTTGTTTAATGACTTATTGATATAACATTGAAATAATTGCGTACCTGTGGATTTAATTAAAGGGGGATGCCGAATTTTGTATAGACTCCGTTCCCACCCTCCAACAGACATGAAATGCATGTCCGGTTGTTTGTTCCTATCCAAAAAAGGACAAAACACCTGATTTTGTTGGGAAATCTAAAAAAGCTTTTCCGAAAAATGTGTTTAATTTCATACAAAAGTATGTTTTTCTTAAACAAAGTTATATTTTATGTAAACAAATGAAAAATTGTACTAAAAATAAACATAGTCGCAAAAAATATTACATTGAGGTGAATTAGATCAGTCATCATCATCAGTCATCACATCACGTATTTTTTTATTTACAAAAAAAAAAAATTAGGTATGACAAAACCCATGTTTGTAGTATATCTAGTAATTTTGTCAACAAGAAAAATACCTTATTTCAATTTAGATACAATCACATTTTTCACAATTCAAATATAGTAGTTTATGATACTGTTGCATAATAAGGGTTCTTATAACACGAGTGTGTTTTAAAAAAACGAGCCGTAGGCGAGTTTTTTTATATTATCACACGAGTGTTATAAGACCAAGTTATGTACAGTGTCATACACTACTTTATCTACTCTCATACTATAATACATAAACTAATTTATTTTACAAACAAAACCAAACTTTGTTTAATATAAATGTAAAAAAAAAAGTTGACGCCAAGACAAGGCCGCAAACATCGGTTGCGCATGCGCGTTTCTTTTTTTTTCTTGCGAATTGGCCGTTTTTATTTTTTAAAGTAGAGGTTCAGTCCAGATGGGGATTGTATAGGTGTATCGTTATGATTAAAAAGTTATATTATGATATAGGTGTCCATACAAGACCTGTATCGTAATAAAACTTTTTTTTTGGCCTGTGCGTAATGTTTGTCATAAGAGTTTTGATTTCAATTTTATAATCTTTGTATTATAGTATCAGAGTAGATAAATATAATTTATTAGATGTTTTATCTCAATTGAACTCACATATTAGATTATTCTGTTTACAAATATTATTAATTAATTTCTTTGCTACCTACTGCACTCTTTAGTACCTATTACACTAACATACTACTACTTACTATACTATACTTTCTAAATATATTTTAAATTTCGATTTAATTTATTTAAAATTTAGAAAGTAATACACTAAATATACTTATTTACAATTACGCCATATAGCCAGTCTGGCTGTACGGAGTGCATAAAAATGTTACCATGACAGATTAGTAGGTACTTGCAATATGCAACTTTTTGTAGCTATCATACAAAACTATGAGCCATGTATATGCATATAAAATAATTTTGAATTTTAACACATAATTTAGAGACGTCAAAATTCATCATTCCAATGAATCTAATTTCTTCGTCCCTTTCCGATATCATAATGTATTTATTCCCCTTAATTTTTTCGTTAAAAGCGATACAAATGTTCTTAACAGTTTTTTCTGATAGATTTTTTAATTTTTACATAACATAAACTCACGCCTTTATCCCCGAAGGGGTAGGCAGAGGTGCTAGCACCCACATTTCGCCAATTTATTTTTAGGTCCCAATGTAATAAGGTGGCGAGACTATTGCCATAAACCGGGCACTTATAAACCTGCGATAAATACACACATAACTTCGAAAAGCATCGAAAAGTCATTGATGTGTGCCATGGTAAAACCTGAGATCGAACCCGAGACCTCGTCTCAGCAGTCCATTACCCATACAACTAGGCTACCGCGGCTTTCTTTTTAAATTTTTATAGAGAAATAATTTTCTAAAACCTATAAATTACTCACGTAGTTGATACAGATAAAACTAATATTAGCGTATAAAAGCACCGAAAGCCTCCAAATAACAACCCTTTCTAACGCAATGTGTATATCAGTGAGGTAGTAGGAGTGACGTCATACAGTCTGAAACGGCATAAAAGCTGCACTATTACCGCACCAGACCGAAACAGATCGAAACTGCACGAGCACGCCAGACGACCCGACATACCTATAAAACTACCTATAACTCAGACTACGCCTCGACGAGACTTTTTAATAACGGCCCCTTTGGAAGGGGAGATTTGAATTGTAAGGTTTCGATTATTAATTTAGTAGATAGGTTTTATGAATTGCTGTCCTTTTGATGCTTTAATTTTTTTTATTTACGGATACGCTGAATACTTACTTTGTTGCATAGGTAATTGAAAAATTATAGAAGTTTCTCGTTAGAAATGACAAAGAAGCCTTTTCAGTAAATTATATTACTTAATTTAAGTTATTTTAAATATTAATTTGTCGATATTAGTACCTATTTTACGGAAACAAATCTTACTATACAAGTCTAATAGGACTTGAATCCATATGTTTTAGTTCTATCAAACTAGTAAAGTTTTAGAGACCATTAAAATCTTATTATGTGCATTATGGAAACCTCTGGCGTAAGGTTTCTTCTCGTAGGCGGTCATCTTGGTTTTTACAGGAGCTTTTGAAGTCGCTCTAGTAAAAGTCAAATAGTAAAAGTAAGTATAGGTAGCACACCTGTGTGTGTGAAACGTCACGTACAGGATGATTGGATTGAATGAGGGTGCTTTCTTTTTTACGTGCGGGGAATCCCTACGGATGCCCACCCCTCCGGAGCCGGAAGGGGAGGTTATGTCGGACTCGAACCGACTAAACCGCACGCCGTCTCTGGGTCGTAGTGCTAGGCCGAAGGTGAGGTTGTCATGCGACATATCCCTCGCACCCCGGCTGACCCAGGGCCATCCCTCTCGGTCTGGCCCTCCTCGGGAGGGGGGGACCACGCGGTACCCGACTCAACCCCGGTGTGGGGAGGCGCGCATCGTCCTACGATGCGCGCCGCCGCCGTGGCCTTCTTCTGCTAGGGTGACGGGCGGCTCCACCCGTCACCCTCAGGCCCGCGCTCATGGGGGGCGGAGGTCGGTCTGCGCCCTCCGACGCCCGAGCCGCCTTCGAGCGCGTGCAGCGATGTCAGCGAGCCTTTCTTGCTCATCGCGCCGCGCCCGCTCTGCTGTCTCCTTCGCGAGCATGACCTGCTCGCAGAAGGAGGCGCTGGCCGCCCACGCATCCGCGCAGCGGACCATCGCCGCGAGCAGGGTGGAGAGCGTGAGCACTCTCACCCCCAGGGCCTGCACAAGCTCCCGCCTCGGCGTCTCAAACGCCGGACACTCGGTGAGCGTGTGCAGCCCCGAGTCCACGCTCGCGTCGCAGTGATTGAATGAGGGTGCAGTGCAATACTGTATTGGGAATTTGAAGGGAATTTACAGTGTTTGAACCATTGACGGGTAATTTGTACGCGTTTATTGGAGTAGTATAAAATGATAAATTCTCTCCTTAGCGCAAATAATTTAGTCAGTAATTGCTACTATCGATACTGAACTAAACAATTACAAAGCGTCTGGTGTACCACCTTGTCAAACGAGACTAGCCGTAGGGTCCCACTATGACCAGCCTCATTTGCATATAGCCATATAAGGCGACAATACCGCCTTCGGGTACATCGATATCGATATGAACACCTAAACATTATAATTTAATTTAAACTAAAATTTTACAAACTTCCATTTTATAAAAATGAGGGATTAAATTAGTAAAATGTATGTAAATAAGAGCAGTAACTATCGCAATGAATGCATTGAATAATGCACGAAAGTGTGAGATTTACGAGTACAGATCAAAGATTAAAAAAGTAAAAACCAATCGTATAGAGGGAGAGGACCTAACGGTAAAAAAAAGGAAGAGCTAGTGCACTGATACAATTAGAAGACGAGATTAAAAGAACTGCACCAGAACTTCTTCTCTCTCATTTAGCAAGTGTACAGCTTGCAGTTGAGGATGGCTTCACCCCGAAGGTGCGCCCACCATAAAAGCTGTCAACAGTGATTATCGTATTAATTCAGTAGAAAAAAGTTAAGACTCAATTATACGAACGCAGACAGAAAGCAACATTCTACCTAACACGTATGAAGTTCTTTTTAGATCCTTTGAATAATACCTGTGTCGCCGACTGCAGCCGGCGAGGCTAAAAAGGCTCGGGGAAGGGGGGCTTTGTGACCTGCGTTTTTACTCGCATTTTATTAGCTTCAGCTGTATGTTTGTATGTTTGTAACCGACTCCTTTGGGCGCGATTTTGACCCATTTTAATTTTTATAACACTTAGGTGGTAGACAAGCACGCGGCCCACCTGATGGAAAGTGGCTACCGTGGCCTATGGACTTGTGCAACACCACACTCCAGCCATCAAACCTGTAAGAACCTTCTAATTACCTTTTTAAAGTACCCCATATTGTAGTCCGTGTATATGTATATCCATGATCATGTTGCTTGGACACTAATAAAAAAAAGACGGGTTGCACTCCAGGAGTGCCGGCAGAAGTGAAAACTTTTTCTTTCTTTCTTTCTTATTACAGAAAAAAAGAGATAAAGAACACACCATACCATACCATACCTATAATATAGCGCCAATCATAGAACCTGTCACTAATTTTATGTCAGAAGAAATTAATGAATTACAAAAAGAAAAAATAATCACAAAAAGTGTCAGAAGCTCAGGTTCGAACCCGGTACTATCTGAAACCATAGGGACTTACAGTCGAAGCGCTTACCGCGAAGCTACGAAGCTTCTTAACGCATCTAACAAAATAAACAATCTGTAGCTGCTGTAATGTTGTATGACGTCGTCGGTTACGGTTCAAAGGCCAAGTAAGCCTGATGCGAGTTTAACACTTTTTATCCATTCAACACCGCTAAAGAAGCTTTCACTTCAAAAGAAAACAAACTGTGATTGTGATGTGTGAAATTGCTTTAATTGTATATATATTTGTTTTGAATAGTAGAAACCAAAATATTAAAATCGGTGCATGAATAATATTCGAATTCGGAACGTAAGCGTAACCAGAGAACGGAGCAATGCGATTGGCCGCCTGCCTACTGTGAACCAATCGCAATGCTCCATTCTTTTGATACGTTTACGTTACGTATTCGAATGTTATTCGTGCCTGGGGCACAGAATGTGTTCTAGTTACATCTGTTTTCAAAAAGTACCGCAGTTGAGCTTGTTTAGATTTTGTTATTCCCGATTTAAAATATATAACGTCATCTTTTCAAAATTCTATAATTATTTGTGGCATGAAGTGATAGCATTAAAAATGTATGTTCTTTTTGTAATATGCATTGTATTATAGTTCAATATCAGCTAAAGATAAATGAACTTAAAGAATATCTAGACTGTTCTACTTTCGAAAAGTCTGGTTTAAGTAGAACGAGCAATATGGATGAATGAACTATAGCGATTTAGGTGAAATAAATGTTGACTATTCTAATTTTCTTTATTAAAATTTAGCTAGCTCAAAATAAATCAGAATATAAGATAAGAAATTAAAATAGCACTAGTTAATAATTAATTCTAATTATATCAATGGACTGACGACCTGAAAAAGGTGGCTGGGGCAGACTGGATACGGAAGGCGGAGGATCGGAAGAAATGGCGCGCATTGGGAGAGGCCTATGTCCAGTAGTGGACTGCAGTGGGCTAATTTATTGATTTATTTATATCAATAAAAAACCTGGTTGTCCTTGTTTGTAGCTATAGAAAAATGGGTGTTTTTGGGCTCCAAGATCCTTAAGGCTCCTGAGCACCTAAAGGCATCGGAGTATCGAGTCCTGCTGATGGACGAACGATGCTTTGGCGTAGGCTTTCCTCTCGAGGTTGCCGTCTGGTTTTATTAGAGCTCCATGACGGCCTGACGGCATTCACTCTCAAAACTAAACTTTAAGGGGGAACGGATCCAGGACTCCGAGCTGAAAGTAACCGGGAACAATGTTAAGATGATGATGAGAAAAAATAAATATCGCTCAAACTTGTAACTCAAAAATATGTTTCAATGAATCAATCAATTAGCCCACTGCAGTCCACTGCTGGACATAGGCCTCTCCTAATGTGCGCCATTTCGTTCGATCTTACGCCTTCCTTGCCAGGTGGACTGGAGACCTGAAAAACTGGCTGGAGACCTGGCTGGGATAGATAGAAAAATATATTCATAATAAATAAATTATGGCAGCAGTCCTTCGGAACAAAACGGCACAAAACTAATTCGAATGCAGTTGTCAGAGCGTCAGGCGTTGTCACAGTTCTTTTGTGTCTGCTCGTCTGGCCTGCCTAATGGCCGCCGGATTTTGTCGCGTTTTATTTCCAAATTACTAATACCAGATGAAAGGATTCTTAATTGTTTGAAATACCTGTGTCTAGAAAGTTCCTAGTCAATAAATTATTGAAATTATTTAGTTCGATTTTCTAGTACTAATTTAAAGTTAAAATAATAATTGTTTCTTTGTTTCTTTGAAGCGTGGTATACATTGAGCAAAATTGTTGCACGCTATGTTGCACAATGTTACACAACTTTTCTGTCCACGCATATCAACCTAACACAACAAAAAAACAATATAACACATCATGATGGGCGTGACCTTGCAACATCGCACGTGTTTCGCAACGTTGCAGAACTTGTTGAGTATTACGTGTTGCCCGTCCAATCTTGACTAGTGGTAACGAGGCTTGAACGTGCTAATCTCTGGGACCACAATTGCAATTTAGAATATCTCTTTTTGCGTCTGATAGCCCAGTTCTATAGGCATTACGCTATGTCCCTTAGGAGCCTTGCGACTAACAGTGTAGTGGAATAGAACCGTCAGCCGGTAACCTGCCTATCTGCTTTTCGACTTTTACTCCACCACTTTGCACGGTATTGGGTATCCATGTTAGCCAGACCATTGACACGCATATCATCACATAACACACCAGCACTTCTTTGGTTAATTTCTCCTCTAATCTCACTTACTTCCTATTATAAATGTGAAAGTTTTGCCGTGTTGGTTCCCAGTGGAATACAATAGGGCCTATCTCTTCCTGTGGGTGTCGTAAAAGGCGATTAAGAGCGTTTTCACACTCATCCGATATCCGATATCGGTGTCGGACGCCGATAGCCGACATCCGATAGCCGACACCGGTCCGAAAGTCCAAAATCGGTCCGATAAGGCCATTTGCTCGAAAGCACAGACTAGTTAGGGATGCTATGGTGAAAAAAAGAAGTGAAGCAAAAGTGCAAACAATTTTCCACGTTATTGACATGACATGGTATCGAGTACCGACAGTAAACATATAACCCATAAATAATTAAGGACATGCTTGACGGCAATAAGCTTGCCACCTATTAATTGGGACCGAAAATCCTAGTTGGCGAAATGTGGGTGCTAATACACCTCTGCCTACCCCTTTAGGGAGTTTCAGGCGTGAATATATTTGTGAAGCTCTGTGAAGATGTTTGGAGTTTTGATATTTATCATTCAATCACGTTCAAACGGCTGAAGGAATCTGTCTGAAATTTGGTACAGGGATAGAATGCGGTATGTAAGAACACATAGGCTTTTTACTTTTTATACTGATAACATGTTCCCATAGGTAGTGGGAACAGGTTCAAAACTTCACACGGGCGAAGGCCCGGGCATCAGTCAGTATTATTTATGTACCTCTACATATATCTAACTACACAAATCACACACTTCAAATTTTGACCCAATTAGGTTTTTCTGTTTATTTTGTTCTCTTATAGAACAAGAGAGGAGCGCTATTAATCTCTCCAAATAATATAAGTGCGTACTAATTAAAAATAATTGCTCCGAATACCGACAGTAAATTTATTCAAGCGCCGGGGAGTGCTGGTGTTATTTGAAGTGGTAACTGTTCACAAATTAGGCATCACGCTGTGTAGCGCGTTGAGTCGCGCCCGCCGAGGGTGGGTTTAAGTCGTTGGAGATTTATTTCTTTCCTTTTTTTTTTAAGAATAATATAATCGAAATTTCAAATACTCCCTCTATATAACCCCGCCAGCTAAGCTAAATTGCTTGTGTTAGCAGTGGGTTCAGTCGGTAGTGTAATGGCCAGGATTCGAACCCGGGACCTTTCGATCGTAAGGCCAACTAACCACTAAGCTACCGAAGCTTTTTACACTATGCGTGTGAGGTTATTTTCACTAATAAACCGACCAGGCTACGCTTGGGTAAAAAAGGTTTATGTACTACGTACTCAGCAGTTCCCGGTATATTATTTCATATCAGCGAATATTTAACATACATACATACATATAATCACGCCTTTATCCCCGAAGGGTTAGGCAGAAGTGAATTAACACCCAGATTTCACCAATCTGTATTCGGTCCCACGTAATAGGGGGTGAGCCTATTGCCGTATTCCGGGCACTATTGTTGACTCGAGCCATGCATCTGAGGCTAAGTCTGGGCTGTACATATCTGTCTGATGTTAAAGTTAATCAGCCCTATCCCTTAGTCGCCTTGTACGACACCACATGGGAAGAGAAGGGGTGGCCCAAATTCTACTCTGCCGGGAACCACTCGGCTAATATTTAAGTTGCATACATATCTTGAACTTTAGATCTCGATAGTGGCGAAGGGTTCCTATAACCCGATTCCTACCAGCTTCTTTTTGCAGATATGATAGAGATGTTTAAATTTGTCGAACTAGATCGGGGTTAGAACTTTTGTGCACCGGCTTCCCTTTTAAAAATATTCACCCAGAAAAGGCTGAAATTTAGCGATCAAAGATGGTGGACTCGAAATTTTCAATAAAATCGATAGTGGGTTTCGTTTTCAGGGCTTTTGGGTTTACTAATTAGAAATAATCATCCTTTTAGCGAACAAATACGGTGAACTTGAAATTTTCACTAAAGTCGATATGGGTATCGTTTTCAGAGTGTCTAGGGTTACTGATTACGAATATATCATCCATTTAGCGAACGGATAGTGGACTTGAAATTTTCACTAAAATCAATATGGGTATCGTTTTCAGGGTTTTGGGGGTTACTGATTACGAATATATATTATCCATTTAGCGATCAAAGATGACGGACTCGAATGTGGCTTATATGGGAGGTACTGCGGCATGACCTCCCGACACTGCGCCAGAGCTCCGTCCTTCAATCACAATCTTAATTCTCCCCAACCCTTCGTATGTTACTCCGACTCGTACATCACCGGCTTTAGTTGTATTAAAGAGACAATCTGTTTTCACATCCTGTCAAGAACCCTCAAGGCTAACCTAGACAGGTTTGCACTCTTGTCCTTACAAACAATTACTTTCGCGACACCCGAACCCCACGCCAGACGGAGACCGCCTCGTTTCGCAAGCCGTAAATAGCACCAATAAACTTGACATTTAAGATATTTCACGCACTATAAAGTTACTACAGAAGCTAATATTTCATCACTCACCCCCTGCGTCGCAGCTTATATGGAGAAAACATTCAAATTCAATGATAATGTCTGAACTTTACGCAAACATCACTCATTAAAATATAACTACTTTTAACGGATTCTATTGCGATTTATTTGGTACTAGCGATCCGCCCCGGCTTCGCACGGGTGGTAAAAACGTTCCCGTGGAAATCCAGTATAGTCTATATTACTCAGGGTGAATGTAGCTTTCCAATGGTGAAAGAATTTTTGAAATCGGCACTGTAGTTTTTGAGTGTATTCTATACAAACATACAAATCTTTCCTTTTATATTATACTAGCTGACCCAGCGAACTTCGTACCGCCAATATTTTTCCGCCCGCGTGGCGTCAGATCCCGTTCCCGATGCACCCTCTACTATATTATACATATAAACCTTCCTCTTGAATCACTCTACCTATTAAAAAACCGCATCAAAATTCGTTGCGTTGTTTTAAAGATTTAAGCATACAAAGGGATATAGGGACAGAGAAAGCGACTTTGTTTTATACTATGTAGTGATAGTGTAGATAGTGTAGATGTAGATTATTTGCATTTAACCCGACGTTTCGGCTACTTTTCAGCAGCCATGTTCGCTGTTTGACTAAGGATAGTAGTTGTCACATAGTTTGAAGTGTAAGTTATCGCAAAATATACGAATTATGATGAGTTGTTGGTGTTACTATTTACGTAGAATGAGCTCACTGTTGTTTAGTCTTGTTGTGTTTTGCTTATTCCCGGGGTTTAAGTCGGACTAAATGTAAATTAATACCAAATAAATCGCGATGGAATCAATCAAAATAGTAGATTGTTCAACAAGGGACTAAAACAAGCCATAATGACACGAGATGTTATCGATATGATAAATTAATATATTTAGGTTGAAAAAGATATTTGCTTAGTTCTTTTTTTTTAAATATTATAATTTTGTATAAAACGTCGCTTTTTTTTCCTCGCATTCAAAGTGAAAAGTAGAGTGTTTAACGTGGGACTAAAATCATCTCGTGTCATTATGGCTTTTTTTAGTCCCACGTTAAACACTCTACTTTTCACTTTGAATGCGAGGAAAAAAAAGCGACGTTTTATACGAAATTATAATATTTAAAAAAAAAAGAAATAAGCAAATATCTTTTTCAACCTAAATATATTAATTTATCATATCGATAACGGGGTAAAGCCTCCGTGGCGTGGCGGTAGTGAACGCGGTCGCTACGCAGGAGGCGCGGGTTCAATCCCCGCTCAGTGCAAATATTTGTATGCATGGATATGGGTATTTGCATTGGTCTGGGTGTTTCTATGTATAATATGTATGCATTTACACAAAAAAATCTAAGTATGTTTATCTGTATTCTAGATTCCGTAATACAAGGTAGTAAAGCTATGCTTACCATGGATCTAGATAGCGTTGTGTGAAATGTTGTGAAATATTTATTTATTTATAATAACAAAGTTTCTAAGTTGCACAATTAATTGGTGTAAGTAATTGGTGATTACAACGCAAGCTTATTACGAATAATCTATTCAAAATTCAAATTGCAAAGAAATTTGTCCCGCGGTTTTTTTTGTTGTTAAGTGACGTACGGTTTATATGCTTGCATATACATATATTTAGCCAACAGATTCAAACTTGAAAAATAATTTAAAACTAATTGGAAATGGATAATAAAATGAACTTATCCTTAATACTCACATAATAATGAATTAAATTAATATCATTAATCGTGGTTCACGAAATAAAATGGGAATTTTTGATTTTTCAAATGTCATTTTGAGGTTATTTCTATACACAATCACTAAAAAGGTGCTCCCATTCACAAACACCGTGATTGGCTGTTTAGGAGTTATCAAAGTAAATTTAAAAAAAAAAATACTTTAGTCCCTAGAGATTAAAAAGGAACTTTAGTCCCGATATGCAGAGACTAAAGTAACATTTTAAGAGCATGAGAAGTGAAAAAGAAATTTCCAATCGCTTGAGAGACGCTTCCTGTGACCAGAAGGGTGGTTTATTCCTTGCACAAAGGATTAGCATTGCTATTCAACGTGGCAAGGACGCCAGCCTTCTGGCCATCCTCCCAGTCGTTTTATTCTAAGTCACGAAAGTAAAGTTTTCATATGGGTTTAGGTATTATTGTAATGGATACTACAACAATGACACATGAAGAGCACAGGGAAAGAAGGGGCTCATCGACCATAGAGACAAATTGAAATAAACGCTAATTAATACTACGAATCTAAATACTGTGTAAGGATTCTAATATTTATTGGAGTTTTTTACATACTTTGAATATTACACCATCGTATTTTTGAGCATTACTTCGTTATCTACATATTTAATTAAAAGTTACATAGACTTTTCGGATCTAAGTAATAAATGAACAGAGCAAAAAGGGGTTGATTGTAGCAATGAGCTCCTTATTTCCTTTTCGGGGAAGTGACTGTCTGTAGGCATATTAGATCGTTATTATCATAATCATCATCACAGCGTAAGTCCTGTGTGGCGGCTTCTATGGTGTGGCGGTAATGCATTCGACTGCCGTGCAGGAGGCGTGGGTTCGATTTCCTCTCAATGCAAATACATATGTCTATTTGCATTGATCTATGTATATCCGTATATCTGCCTCGGTTAAGGGCAATTGCAGCCTTAAGCCTAAAATCGGTAGCAGTCGGATACCGCACTTCGATATCACCATTTGTTATGGTGGTCAGATGGCAGTCGCTTCAAGGAATAGCTATCGAAGTTCAGCTGCGGCGCATATAGAACGTAATGCAAACCCCAACTGCGTCGGGAAGAGGGTCAGAGACATGATCACAGCGGAAGTCCCGGATGAATCCGAAGCTTGGCTTGGAGCCCGTTCATCAAGAGAAAAACCTGCAGCAGTAGCTTGTCCATTAATTAGCACATACTCTTACCTGCAGATGAGGTTGGCTTGTGCTAAAACTTATCACATTTTATTGCTACACATTTTTTATGATCTTTGTACTGTTTGTGTGCAATAAAGTATTAAGAATGAAGAATAAAGACACGCACATGAAACTTGAAAACATTACACACTCTGTATTGTGTACCGACATAGCTCGCAGAATAAGCAAGCAGAAGTGGCAATGGGCTGGCCACGTCTGTCGAAGGACCGATGGCCGTTGCCGTTGGAGGAGACCGCGAGAAGGCAAACGAAGGGTAGGACGCCCCCTAGTCAGATGGACCGATGACCTGAAAAAGGTGGACGAGACGGAGAGGCCTATGCCCAGCAGTGGACTGCAGTGGGCTAATTGATTGATTGATTGTGTAGTAGTGTAAAAAGCATCCCATTCTCATAATGAATGTGGGGAATATATCCCAAAACTAGGAGTCTACTTTATAACCTTAATTCACAGGAACCTTGAAACGGTTCTAGAAAGTCGATGTTAGTCGTGGGGCCGGGACTCAAACCCCAAACAATTATTAATGGGCACAGGAAGGGACGACAGATGTTTATCTTAAATGGAACCTTGGCTGTTTGTTCATTAACTCGGATATATGAGCTCTAAAGTGGAGGGTAGTCGGGTCTTATCATTTGTTAGATAAAAAACTGGACCTTCTCTTGTTACCCGACTGCTGAGCCGAAAAGGAGGGTTATGTATTTAAATCTAGAATCTAGCATGCTCTATACAGCATTATTTAGATTCTAACTAAGTTGTACGTTATTATAAGTTTGTCTTTCTTGTATACGAATAAACATACCTACTGAGATACCTTTTTATAGTTATAAATATTTAAATGAATGCAAATATACAGCAATAAACTGATTCATTCAAACTCAATTGCATGCATACCATGTCAGAAGTTATGAATTATATTCTCGCCAAATTTTTTAGCACTAAGCGAGAATTGAACCCACTAACTCTGACTTAGAACTCGAAATTTCAGTTTAAGTATGTCAGTACTGTACAGTGTCTATTCAGTGGCTCAAGTATGTTGTAGTTTTGTTTTCTTACACAAAAATATTAGTACGGAAGTATTTATATCGGCCGGTTACCCCGAGAAGGCTATGTTGCCATGGTGCTGTCACAAGGGGGTGAGCAACGTGAACAATTCTAACAGGGAGGAATTGATCGATATACACATTACTTGAACATTACTTGCTCACGCTAATTACTTAAAATATGTTCCTAATACATTTTTCAAATCAAATCGCTGTTTTTGCATCAAATAGATACAGACAATCAAGAGACAACGATAAAAATTGATTGACACTAAAAATATCGAATGTTAGTCAAATGGAAAAAAAACGGAACACTTACGGATTCGTCATGTCTGTCTGTTTGTCCTTCCGTATGTCACAGCTACTTTTTTACGAAACTATAAGAACTATGTTGTTGAAACTTGGTAAGTAGATTTATTCTGTGAACCGCATTAAGATTTGCACACCAAAATAGAAAAAAAAACAAATTTTGAATAATTTGCGCGAGAGACTCTTCCAAAGTGGTAAAATGTGCCCCCCCCCCCCCTGTAACTTCTAAAATAAGAGAATGATAAAACTAAAAAAATATATGATATAAATTACCATGTAAACCGTTTTTGAACGAGATCTACACAGTATTTTTTTTTAATGCGTCCCAAATCGTAGAAATTTACTTGGTACCTATTAAATAATAATGATTAGGTGTTTTAATGTTTAGGTATCACACCTATGTCTAGGGATTGGCTGGATTCTGTTTAGATATATGTATGAACCTTTTATCGAAACAGGTAGAAAGATATATCGAAAACGCGAGGCGGGGCTAGAATTTAGTATAGATTGAAAAAAGACGGGTTGCACTCCGGGAGTGCCGGCAGAAGTGAAAACATTTTCTTTCTTTCTTTCTTCGTTATATCCAGAGTTTTCTCATAGATAAAAAGAACATACCATACCATATGATACTCATAATATAGCGCCAATCATAGAACCTATCACTAATTTTCTGCTAATTTTCTGTCAGAAGAAATTAATAAATTACAAAAAGTAAAAATAATCACAAGAAGTAATGTATTACAAAAAGAAAAAATTATCACAAAAGGTGTCAGAAGCCCAGGTTTGAACCCGGTACTATCTGAAACCATAAGGACATACAGTCGAAGCGCTTACCGCTAAGCTACGAAGCTTCTTAGCGTACCTAGCAATATAAACACTCTGTAGCTAGGAATGTTGTATGACGTTATGTCGTCCTATAACTTACGGGTTACGGGTCATAGGTCACGTGATCCTGACGCGAGTTTATCACTTTTTACCCATCCATCGCCGCTAAAGAAGTTTTCTCTTCAAAAATAGTGCAGAAAAGCACCAGGAAGCGTTGGTAGCTTAGTCGGACTTATGATCGAGAGGTCCCGGGTTAGAATCCTATTTCGTTACCGACGTGAACCCACTCCTAACACAAGCGAGCTTAACTAGAGGGGTCAGAGGGAATATTAATAAATTCGGTCACTAATATTCTTAAAAAAAAGTTATCAAATAACCCAATACTGAATGGGAAACCTAAAATAGAACAAACCTAAAAAAAAAATACAAAACGTATAATCTTTTCTTCTAAACTTCCTTATTACATAACACAAATAAAATATCGAATGAACCGATGTAATAGAGAAGTTTCTAAATATCCTAGCCAGGCGGGGTGCAGAGGTGGGCGGTCGCCATGGCAACGGCCGGTTGCAGGAAACTGCACAATCGATGTTGCCAGACGCTGCCGCCGCCTGTGGATCAATGTGTCTCTAGTACTACGCCCGCGCCCGGGAAACCTACCCTCTTACACTAGTGTGAGTGCGCCTCTACTCTATACTGCCATCTCTGTCGCACACCGCCTATTTTCCTTCGAGCTCTACAGTTAAATTGCGTCATTGGTGATTATTATTACGATTCTCGCGGGTGAGAGGTCGTCACATTCTGGTCGGTTTACATGTGTGCGTGAGTTTTCCCCGGGCGGTGTGCGTGTGTGCGTGAGCCGTGTCGTTACGCGCGGCGCGTTCCATTTTCGAGTGTTCGTCGTGAAACTTGTGAATTGGTTATCTGTGTGGAGTTGTTTGTTGTTGTGGGTGCGTTCAGGAACGCCGACGGTGACTATTGTTTGTTTTGTTGTTATTATCGTTCTGAAACTGTTCATACTGCACTGCATGCAGTACAAATATATGAGCAGGGATTAAAATTTATTCGCTAGCGGTAGTGTTCACTGTTACGTCGAGGTCGCGGATTCGATTCTTTTTCAATGCAAATATTTGTATATACATACATATTTTCACGCTTGTAAATCCTTGAAGGGGTAGGCAGAGGTCTATTAACACCCACATTTCGCCAACTATGAATTTCGGTCCCACGTAATAAGAGGTGAGCCTATCGCCGTCAAGCGGGCACTTAGTCATGGGCTATATGTTTTGTATTGGATGGAGAACCCTATCCCTTGTCGCCTTCCACATCACCCACGGCACAGATGAACCAAATAGTTGGACCCACGGGAAGAGACCCACCCACTCCTCTATTACACCCAACACGGCTTACAAATATATTTATGTATGAATATGTCTATTAACATTAGTCTGGGTGTCAGTAACAGCCGCGGTAGCCTAGTTGTATGGGTAATGGACTGCTGAGACGAGGTCTCAGGTTCGATCCCAGGTTTTCCATGGCACACACCAATGACTTTTCGATGCTTTTCGAAGTTATGTGTGTATTTATCGCAGGTTTATAAGTGCCCAGTTAATGGCAATAGGCTCGCCACCTATTACATTGGGACCAAAACATAAACCGGCGAAGTGTGGGTGCTAGCACCTCAGCCTACCCCTTCGGGGATAAAGGCGTGAGTTTATGTTATGTTATGTTATGTCAGTAAATATAAAATGTAAATTATATTCGCAAAAAATTATCTGATCATCATCATCATCGTCATTTAGACGTTATTCTGATTGCATCCGAGTGGATGTCGTCCTGCACCATGTCAAGCTAGGACTTTTGAGCTTACCTCTTCTACCTGGACCCGGCGAGGGCGCCATTGCCAGGCATTTGTTACCCACGTAGCCAGGCCGTTGCCGCAAAACGCGGCCACACCAGCAAAGGCGACTCTCTAGCATTTTATCTACTGCCGATCTTTACGCGTGACTCCGCACATTCACCGCAGCATTTTCATCTCCGTGACACGTAGCTCCTGCTTATGTCGCTCCAACAGCGGCCACACCTCACAGCCGTGTAAAAGGACAGGCCTAATGATCGTCTTATAGACCTGCTCCTTCAAGCTGACTGGCATTTGAGGATCGCATGTGACGTCAGTTATTTCACGCCCCTTCGCCCACGCGGCGGCGATACGTGGCTTGACGTCGCAGTCGATGTCTCCAGTCACTTGAAGTACAGATCCCAGGTACTTAACCTGGTCCGTGCGCTCGACCAAGTCATCGCCTAAGCGGACGGGTGTGGGATCTGTTGAGTTTAACGCCAAGTATTCTGTCTTCGCCCGTTCTCAAGCGTCTCCTTCCACACACTTTCACAAGTCGCACCAATCTATTCCTGTTCGCAAAAAAATATCTAAATAAATGTTTATTTCCCTATTCTAGCACCCCTATTGCAATCTACGTTCGGTTCTAGATGGCCCTATGTAATGTGACCTAGAATAGGCCGGTATTTTAAAAAAAAATCTTTTTACTTCTCATGAAGGACTATAAGAACACACTATATCTATATGTTTAAACATAATATAAGATTGATACGTGCCTATAACTTCACCTATGAGGGTAAGAGGGTCTGATAAAAATAGGGCGGGATTTTTTTCAGACATAATAAGCATACAAAAATGAACCTTATTTCTTTGACTAAAGGCTGTGTGTCTTTGTATAAATATTGGTGTAGGGGCTTGTTATTGCGTAGTTCTGATGACTGGCAAAACGTTAAAATATTTAGATCGGACTTGACTAATTAATAATGTTTACCCAAAGCGTGGGGGAACAGATTTCTTATGATGTTATTAAAGAAAACGTATTTAATAGTACAAAAATATTGCCTCGAAAATATACCTTTTCTAGGGTTCCTTACTCGAAGGGTAGTGAACGTAACTTTCTTTTCAACACACTTGCTCATAAAATGGCTCTAATTTCACCGCAATTTTGTACGTAATGACATCTATGGTCAAACCGTGGCTTTTTGATTGTTATAATTCACATTTGATTTATAGATTCTTGTTTAAAATTTTATTGGTCAAGTTGCTTTTTTCTTTAAAAAAGTTTCGTTAATCCATACTAATATTATAAATGTGAAAGTAACTCTGTCTGTATGTTACGCTTTCACGCCTAAACCACTGAACCGATCTTGATGAAATTTGGTACAGAGGTATATTAGAGCTTGAGAACGGACATAGGCTACCTTTTATCACGAGAAAGGGGGTTTAAGGGGGGAAATAGGGGATGAAAGGTTTTATGAAAGTTTGTCATTTCTGAAGATATTTTAATGAAATTTGGTACAGAGGTAGATTAGAGCTTGGGAACGGACATAGGCTACCTTTTATCGCGAAAAGGGGGGTAGAAGGGGGGGGGGAACAGGGCCTTGGGATGAAAGTTTGTCATTTTTGAAGATTTCTTTATGAAATTTGGTACAGAGATAGCTTAGAGCTTGGAAACGGATATAGGCTAACTTTTATCGCGAAAAAAGGGGGTAGAAGGGGGGCGGACTAGGGCCTTGGTATGAAAGTTTGTCATTTTTGAACATTTCTTAATGAAATTTGGTACAGAGATAGTTTAGAGGTTGGGAACGGACATAAGCTTCCTTTTATCGCGAAAAGGGGGAAGAAGGGGGGACCAGGGCCTTGGGATAAAAGTTTATCGTTTTAGAAGATTTCCGGATGAAATTTGGTACAGAGATAGTTTAGAGCTTGGGAACGGACATAGACTACCTTTTAACGCAAAAAGGGGGGTAGAAGGGGGGGACTAGGGCTTTGGGATGAAAGTTTGTCATTTTTGAAGATTTCCTGATGAAATTTGGTACAGAGATTGTTCAGAGCTTGGGAACGGACATAGGCTACCTTTTATCGCGAAAAGGGGGGTAGAAGGGGGGGGGACTAGGGCCTTGGGATGAAAGTTTGTCATTTTTTAAGATTTCCTGATGAAATTTGGTAAAAAAGATAGTTTAGAGCTTGGAAACGGACATAGGCTAACTTTTATCGCAAAAAGGGGTAAAAGTGGGGGGATATGGCATGGGATGAAAGTTTGTCTTTTTTGAAGATATCCTGATGAAATTTGGTACAGATCTAAATTAAAGCTTGGGAACGAACATAGGCTAACTTTTATCGCGAAAGACGAGGATAAAGGGGTGGGTGGGTTATTAAGGGGATGAAAGTTTGCCAGTTTTGAAGACATCCTGATGATATATTTGGTACAGAGATGGATTGAAGCTTGGGAACGAACATAGGCTACCTATTAACGCGAAAATGGAGGCAGGTAATAAGGTATGAAAGTTTGACAGTAGAAGATATCCTGATGAAATTTGGTACAGGGATTAATTAGAGCTTGGTAACGGACATATGCTACCTTTTATGGCGAAATAGGCAGTTGAAGGGGTGGAATAGGGCAAAGGTATGTAAGTTTGACAATTTTGAAGATATCTTGATGAAATTGGTATAGAGTAGAGGATAGATTAGAGGTTGGAAATGGACATAGGCTACCCCTTATCGCGAAAAAAGGGATAGAAGGGGGAGGGGGAAGGGGAATAGGGCTATGGGATTAAAGTTTCTAATTTTTCATTGGCACAAAAAAGGGGGTGAATATGGCATAAATAGTAAGAATTTCTTTAAGATGTCCTCATGAAATTTGGCACAAAGTTAAATTAAAGCTTTGGAACGGACATAGTCGAGTAGCGAACCGAATATAGAAGCGAGTGGAGAGGCGAGTAGAGATTGTTATAGCGACGAGTGGATAAGCGTATAAAGATCGAAAGTCGAGTAGAGTCGACTACAGGGGCAAGTAGATATGCGACTTGAGAGCCAAATAGAATGCAGTAAAGGCATGAGGAGAGAGGCGAATAGGGAGGAGAGTGGAAAGATTAACGTAGTGGCGAGTAGAGATCGAATGGATGGGCAAGTAGAGAGGCGAGAGGTCGAATATAGAGGCGAGTAGAAAGTCGAGAACAGAGGTGAGTACATAGTCGAGGACAAAGTTGAGTAGCGAGGCGAATTTAATGCTCAATAGCGTCGGATCAACACTAAGCGATAACCGACATCCACGCGGGCGGAGCCGCGGGCAACAGCTAGTATAATAATAAATTTCAACTTGTATGTGTTTAATGAACAAAACTTTCACTCAATTAAGTAATTAATATCTTTTGTTTCCTTTGTAATAACTTTAAAATTTCCATTTAGTCCGCGAAGAATAAAAAAAAGTAACCTTTTTTTAGTCTATGGTCGATCGATAGGAAAAAAATTGATCTCGCTATTGCGAAAAAATAATCACAATTCGTTTTCACCTTTGAAATAATAGTCATTTAAAAATGTCTACAAGTACTAGTATGAAGAAAATGATTTATGTTGTACATGGTCCGATAAGTGATGTGATTGATGTGAAGCCCTTAACTTTATGAAATGTTAATTACCTGAAAACTGCAGGGGTAAATATCTATTTACCCGACTGCCAACTGCTGAGGTAATAAAGAATATTACAAACATACACACGAACATACAAGAAACGCGCAAAAAACATAACTCTTATTGGTTATGTTATTATACATTATTGGATAGTGGGGTCTTTTAACAAGCTTGGGTTTGGGTGTATGTGCCAAAATATATTAAAGCCAACCTCGTTAGCTAGCCGGTTGATCTGCAGATGAAGGGGACCAGGCTATTGGGTGGACTTTCATTTTGGGATAGGAGGTAACTGAAAGGAAGAGAAAAGGAAGCCGTGGCTGCAACCCTACAACAATACTAAGATTGATCAGGATAATAATATGAAAGCGCTTCTCTTGTTAACAAAAGTATTTAAAACATAGTGTTAAATCTTGTAAGACGATACGGAACCATCCGCGCGAGAGTCTAACTTATACAAATTTGATTTTGTTTTATTAGCTAAACTAAACTCTATTTAGCGTATCACAGGGAGAAGTAATTAAGGATGCATTATTATTAAGCAGACAGATTGTTGTCGATTGTCTGTGCCTTTGCGTCGCCGGAGTTTAAAGTATTGGTAGGTAATACTGCTTATGCTAATGAAAGAGTGAAGTTTACTCTTCAGTTTAAGTGGTATACATTTAGGTGGTTTTCAAGGAAGCGGTTAACTTTGTATGCAACATCAAGGACTTTTTACTCACGCTGTCGACCTTGAAAAACCCTTCTAATGCTTTTATTGAAGAGCCACACTTTGCAGTCAGTTCAGAAAAACATAAGATCGTCCGTTTGTTCGAGTTGATATTTTTGGCAGTGCAACTCTTTTAGGTTACACATGAATATTAAGAAAATCCTATAGACATACTCTGTCCTCTGTTCCCTCATCTACTGACAAAACTACTATCACAAATAAAACTTAGACTGCGTGTGCACTAGTTTCTGTTGCGTCACTACCACCGCGTACATCCAAATGCGGACAATTGTCACTTGTCCAAGTGCGCGCACCTTCATTGGGCATAATGTACGCCGAGAAAATCACGCAACGGTCAAAGTGAAAAATCCACTAATAGCCTTAGTTATAAGATTAATAGAATAAAGATTGAGCTAACTGTTTGTGGCAGAGCGGTTGCTCTGCCACAAACAGTTAGCCCAATCCGACACCACCCTAACATCGCGTCGCCGTCGTCACGGAGTAGTACCTACGTCATCGATTCAACGGCGTTGTCGCAGACAGGTGACACCGATCGTTCCGCGCTATTATGAAGTAATATAATCCGTCGGCTCGTTAAGATCCGATTGTTTGTCGGTTTATTGGTGTGGTGAAGGTGGGCTGGTTGCACGTGACAAGATATTATTGTTATTGATAGTGAGGGTGTTGTGTGTAAGGCGGTCTGGAGAGACTCAGGTCTCTTATGATCCGCAGAGCTTGGAGGTCTTACAGACGTCTGAGGTCGCTTAATGAGTGTATGAGCTTAATGAGCATCCTTTATTAGCGTATGTCTGGTGCGACAGGTGGAATTCCCTGTGACTCTAGCAGATGCAGGCTTAGGCGACGTGCGACCATCGCCTTTCCATGGGCAATGTGGGGACACCGTGGTCCTCACACCGAAGAGTCCCCAAAACCGTAGATGGTCCTTGGTTAGTCGTGATGCGAGGGATATACCACCACTCGCCATAGGCAGGGAATTCATCCTCACACACTGCGACCGGAAATGCACGCACGCTCAGGTTCTGTAATGAACTTCTTGCCGTGGTTTTCCCAAGTGACTACAATATGGGGTTCTTCAAGAAGGGTATTAGAAGGTACGATTGTGATGCCCCTGGTGTTGCAAACGTCCATAGACAACGGTAACCACTTCCCATCAGGTGGGCCGTGTGCTTGTCTGCCACCTAAGAGGCATAAAAAAAAACTCTGTCAATAGATTTTACCCACGGTTCGTGTAGTGTAATTTGTTCATTCATCAAAGTTTAACCTCTTGATTCGCGGTTTGTTTGCGAGCTTGTATTTACTTACGAAGTTCTCCTTCTACTTACAAGAGGCACAGTGAAGACGAGTTTGTCTGTCTTGCCATGGGCTCGAGGTACATTCGTAAACACGCTATTTTTACTTATTTTTATTAAAAGGCACCACCTTAACTCTCTTACAAACCTCTGGTAACAGAACTCGTGCTGCTGTAAATAAAAAAATCTTTACAAAAAACGCAATAATACTTTTCCCAATTCAGGAATAGAACCGTCGACCTCATGCAATAGGCGCCATTCGTTACCGCATTATCACTTAAAAAATTATGAAATTAAAAAAAAATCTTTGCCAAATTATTTATGAAAAGCCTACATAAATATGAAGGACTGATAAATGGTCATATTTTTATTATGACAACATTTACATTTGAAAATGGAATAAAAGAGTCGAGTCCCGCTCATTCGGCCGTCATGTCATATGTCATCACATGACAAATGTCGATGGTCACCACAGAGTATTCAGATAACCCGCCATATTTACAAAGTCATGAATTTATTTTACGCTGGCAATTTTTATTGACAATGTGAACATTTTTATAATTTTACACATGATTTGATAAAACAATTTTCGTGTACAGTCAGCATGAAAACGATCTTGATAAACAAAGTACTCAAAAGGATCTTAATTCCTTTATTTTCTCCCCTTTGTTATTGGTATGATTTTGAAGTTAGGCAAAAGTATAAAAACTGTATTTGTGGTAGCGGCATTCTGTGCTATGGCGCCACCGTCCCTTCAATATCGTCAAATCATGCCAAAGTGACATTGATTTGCAATAAAACAGTATGCATTTGAAAGGGACAATCGTAGAAGGGTCAGTCAGCAATTAGCGTCATCCAGCAAGAAGCATCGGAGAGCGTACCCGGGACAACAAAGTGCAAGATTTGGACGGAACCTGGACTAGATAGGATAGACCGGCCATACGCAGTGTTCACCTGCATGTAGCGCGTGGTGACTTTTTCACTGTAAATAAATACTCACGAGAGTTATTAAATTAATTTTAGTAGTACGAGTACTTCTTCAGCTGACCTTATAGTGTCAACCTCCAAAACACAGAAACTGTTACGACAGAAGGTTATAGGGCCACTACAATATGTTAATCCATAGCTTTTTTAAATGGCGGTTAGTGTAACAATCAACGCATTGCCGTGTGTAGTTTTAATTCACGAACACTGCGGGAATTGAACACGGATGTGGAGATGTAGGTACTAGAAGTTATTCTAGATTAAAATTAAATTTAATTAATCAAGCGCGACGTTAAATTACTAACTTAGCAGTTAAAAAAGTAGTCAGCCTTATAATACAGAAGTGCCAGGTCCTTTTTTTATACAACTGAGGTGACAGACCAGCACGCGGCCCGCCGGTTGATAAGTAGTTACCGTGGCCTATGGACGTGTGCAACACCAGGGGAGTCACACTCGTGCTGCCGACCCTGAAAGTTCGAATGCCATTTAGTCAAGTCAAGTCAAAACGAACAATCCCCACTGGGCACCCGGGGGTGGTTTTTTCGTACCCGAATCAATTGAAATCGGGTCTCAATTACCCGGGTATAAGGTTGCCCAATTTCAAGTCTTTTCCTCGCACCTCAGCTGACCATATTTTGGCAACACATTCATTGAACGTACAGTTAAGTATTGGATCCATTAACTTAATAGTTTCCTTAACCCTAACCTCAAATCGTTAAATCTCAATTAAATATTCAATGAGTGTTTTTGTGCTGTCAGTGGGAAGACCAAGGGCTATTCCCGCTTTGTCTTCTACACTGACGGCACAGAAACTCTGTGTTTACAGAGTCGGCAGTACGAGTGTGACTCCCCTGGTGTTGCACACGTCAATAGGCCATCGTAACCACTTTCCATCAGGTGGACCGTGTGTTTGTCTGCCACCTTAGTGGTATAAAAAAAAGGTTCTTTCTAGCCCAGCTACTTTTATCGTAGATGACATCAATTTTATCAACAGGTGAAATAGTGGGTGACGTGAAGGTGACTAAAGGATAGGGCTATTCTCCATCCCACAGTAAACATATAGCCCATGAATAAGTGTCCGCTTGATAGCAATGTTCACGCAATACGGACCGAAAATCATAGTTGGCGAAATGTGGGTGTTTATAAACCACTACCAACTCCTTTGAGGATTTCCGGCGTGAATATGTGTATATGTCGCCGCCAACTAGCTTTATCAGCCGTTCAACTAACTGCCTAGGCAGTTAACTAAACGCCACCATTCAATTAACGGCCTGAATGGTGTTCAGCCATTTAATTAAACGGCTAGGCAAATAGCCTGGATCGATGACGTTTAACTATTTGCCTAGCCATTTAATTAATCAGTTAGAAAAATTACTTATTTCTGCAAGGTTATAAAAAAAATAACCACGAAGGTCTAACCTAACCTAACCAAGTCGAATTACGCAGCTATCACAATAAACCTACCACTAATTTTCTGTGAATACACCTCTGTCTACCCCGTCGGGGATTTACAGGTGTAAGTATATGTATGTATGTATGTAATTTTCTATCTTATTTCGAGGTAGTGCCCCATCTTACGATTGGCCTAAGCATTAGCCAGCCAGATTATTAAATGATGTAATAAACGAGACGGCTGAATATCATTCAGGCCATTAATTGAATGACGCCGTTAAGTTAATTGGACGGCTTTTTTTGCCACTTCGGTGAAGTATAAGATAGTGGTGAAACATATGCCCATTAACGACAAAAATCACCCCTTCTATGGGTTATACGTCCGTGTAGGGGTGTGGTGGCACCGCGAGGCGCGACCATGCGTCATGTACATAGCTGCGCCCAATCGTAACCGCGACCGGAAACAGAACCCACTACCCGCGATATTACTTCTGGTCTAGGTTGTAGCTTTGTGTATGTGGGGTACTTAAAAATATTAGGGCAGTATGAATCTCCTCTGCTGAGATTCAAACTTATAAATAAAAGGCTAAAATCTTGTCCTAGTTTGCCTTCTCCACTGACGACACATAAACTCTCTGTTCTTACAAGGTAGGTGTGTGACTTCCCTGGTGCTGCACACGTCCATAGGACCACGGTAAACACTTTCCATCAGGTGGGCCATGTGTTTGTCAGCCACCTAAGTGGTAGCCGCCTAGTAATATGTACAATCGAGTAGAAATTTGAAAAGTATTGATAGTCTATTGGTTAATTACTTGGATGTTTGGGTCCCAGCCCCATCAAGTCCTGAAGAGCCCAGCCACCTCGCTTGTGAGCCGGTGAGTTTGCAGATTGAGGGACGCGGCTCAATCAGTACGTGTCGCTGCCATAACATGGAATTGGGAACGGCACAATACTTTTTTTTTAAATTACGGTGAAGCAAAAAGGAGGGCAATGGTTTTGACCACTATTAATTTAAGTATGTTCATCTCTTTGCTCATTCCTTCTAAGTTTTAAGAAGTTTAGCAGTTAAGACGTAGTTTATTTTCATTGTCCACTGGTTTTACTCATTTCATACTTTTTAGAGCGTGATTTTTCAGTAAATAGATAAACAAAAAATATTTACAAAATTTCAATTTATGATTTTACAAACATTTCATAGCATAGCATAGATTACTAAAATACACATTATGTATGTAGATTTCAAGTTCATATACTTTGCTTGTGCACCCCTATAACCCTCTGAATAACATATTTCTAACTATGGCAACACTCATATAAAAACCCAAATTATTCATTAATAGCTCTGTGTGTCATCGGGATTCACGTCTATGATTCATTTATCGTTGCCTAGACGCGCTCACTGCAGACGCATCGCACCCTATACACCCCTCTCTTTCTAGCAATTCATTATTGTAATGTGCATGAGTGGAATCACATCGATTCTGGAAGACAAATGACCGCTGTGGAGGTCCTAGCTGTAAAATTGTATGTTGTTTAGTAGGATTATATTTATTTTGCTCCATTGGTGGAGTTTGCATGCGATCTTGAGGTACTAGGCTCGATTATCTGATCAGAAAAAGGGTTATTGAGTATTTTTGTAGAGAAATATTCAATAGCAAGTCTAGGCCGATGTGTTATTTGCAAGAAAGATATAATAAATACTAATGATGGCTTTGTTGGTCGGTCTTGCGATCGAAACTTTTTCGGTTTCAACTTCGAACTCAGCCATTGCTAACTTATAGTTTAGCTTAATTTTCTTCTTCATACATTACTACTTACTTCATACATTGGTCTGGTCGTGCCTTGGCGAGCACCTTAAGCCGTTCCCTTCATGTCTGAAAGTCGTTATAGGGGAAATGTGTGAAATAACACACTGAAGGGCTGATCACTCGCCGGGACAACGGCATGGTGCCGTCTGGCAGTTGCAGTATATTCACATTAATAACCGATATATGTACTGCGCTGCAATCGGGTTATAGTATTTATCTTTCGAAATTTTACCCTGTGACCCATGCGAAACGGGGTGAAGGTTTATTTGTTTATCCCTTATGCGTGACCACAACATGCGTCCCATTGTGGTGTAACTTCGGAAAGTTTTTGTACACGTGCCCAAAAGGGTTTCTGAGCTGATGCAACAAAAAAAAACTCCAGCATGCACACAATACATGCGGGATATTTGAAAATCGTATATAGAATTTAAACCTGTCTACACAGGCCTTTCGTCCACACGCATAATCTAGACTAAGCAGAAACAACAGTCCGCTATCAGATGGGTCCGGTTCAGCCTGGGTGCTAGGTATATACTTAAGCTCGGCTTCTTCAAACTCAAGACGTTGTGCGGTTTAAGTAAGTTTGAGTATGACATAATCACCCCGCCGGTGAAGAGGGGTTTACCCGAGGGGATTTTCACATGGAAAAAAGGTGGATACAGCGCGTAGCAAGTGAAAACATAATGGTTCGTATATTCCAATGGAAAATAGATGGTATTTTGCAATTATTTGGATTGAATTAAATCTTACCGCCGACTATATTGTACTGTTAATTACATTCATAACTAAAACTCAAGGGACTCCCCGACAGTCTAGAGACACTCCCGGTCACTACCCTGAATAACAGTCGTAGATACCAGACTACAAATGCATTCACTATCCCTTCGTAATGAATCTCTTGTTTACTGGAGTAGCCCCTTTCGTTGCTAGTAATGTATAGCAATGTGCTTTGTCGTTAAAACGTTATAAATGCCTAGGTTAACGGTGCAAGCGAGAGGCGGAGGCGGAACGATTTGAAAAAATTAATAGTTTCAAAGTATTTATTTATTTATTTATTATTTTAACATTTACAGGATCCTTTTCCTAACTAGTACTAGTATGAGGCAGTGTAGGGGATCTCACCACCCGACCCGTTAAAAAAAATGGGACTCCCCTTATCACGTGGGACCGAAAATCGTAGTTGGCGAAGTGTGGGTGTTAATACACCTCTGGTAGGGGTAGCCCACGGGGACTTACAGACGTTGAGTATATGTATGTAAAACTCACAAGGCGTAAAGGTGATTTTCCACCAGAGGGGCGAGACGAGACGAGGCGAGGAGAGAATTGAAATTTGTATGGCAAATTTTCAATCCTCTCCCAGCGTATCTTTGGTGGAAACAGTGTGGATTGACGAGAATATGCGAGGCGTGAATTGAAATATTTGTTTGTGCAAAAATGAACCGAATTAGTTCCGATATAGAGTATAAATCACCTTCGGGGTGATTTTCCACCAGAGCGGGGCGAGGCGAGGAGAGAATTGAAATTTGTATAACAAATTTTCAATCCTCTCCCAGTGCATATTTGGTGGAAACAGTGTGGATTGACGAGAATATTGACGCCTAATTTTTGTTCGGAGTTTTCGGCATTGACGCTAGAACAAAGTTATATCGAGCATTGTGTGTGAGCTGTCTGAAATACATTTATATAATGAAGCATACGGGCCGCCCGTATGCGGCGGGGCGCGGCGGTCACGCGCGAGCTCGCTATGGCAATTTTTAGTGGAAAAGGGTCAGTGCGATTTCAATTCTCTTCTCGCCTCGTCTCGTCTCGCTCCTCTGGTGGAAAAGCACCTTAACACATGATCGAAACAAATATATAGCATAGGTGGCGAACGGATGTAGATTCTACTTTGAATATATCTTACGCTTTTTCTGTATAATTCACACCTTAGATCGTGCATCTGTTACCATATGCCTGTAAATACCTGAAGTGTATTTAGGCAGAAGTATTCTAAAGTTATAATTTCACCTGTTTTGTGGTTACACGTAACTAGAGTGAAACCTTAGTGCTATTTTTAATGGCTTTATGTTCATTTTGGTCGCCAAATGCGTCACCACCAGGAAATGTATCTGCTTCAATGTGTTTTATTAGAGTGAACTATATAATGTCCAAATATGCGTATATCGACCCTTCTGTGGATCTTTTCAGAAATCCAGCAGAGTCAAGTCGATCAATCAGTAGACCTACCGGCTTCGATCTGACCTTACTTGAGATCTGCCCCTCTAGACAAGCGGCAATTCGCTAACCGGCGTTTGATGGAATAGAATGACGAATGTATTGGATTTGACGTATTTGACATGCGTTAACGACTGTCATATACGTCAAATCCCATATATTCGTCATTCTATTCCACCAAATGCCAGCTGGCGAATTGACACTTGTCTAGAGGGGCTGATGTTCTGTTACTGACTGGGCCACTTGTGACTGATCTAAACAAAGTGCACTTAGCACGAGTAATCGCTATACCGCTGGCGCTTACACTTGGGTCAAAGCTAGGTTGGTGACCGCGTCGTCGCGTCTATCGGCAAACAAACTGATTGCCGCCCTACGGAGTGGAGCGTCGAGCGCCGAGCCACTCCGGGCGGTAGACGAGTCTCGCAGATATATCGCCACCTGTCTCGTCGCCGGATGTCAACGTATTTGTTACGGAATCAAACCAGCACTTTATATAGAGATTTAGTTATTGTTTAGTTATAGTACTACACACGCCCATAAGCCACGTTAACCATTTTCTATCTGGTGGGCCGTGTGCTTGTCTGCCACCTAAGTGGCATAAAAAAGCGTAACAGACAGACAGAGATATTCAAGTATAGTATTAGGTGTTACTATTAGTATATATACTAGCATATTTTGAATCTATTTGTAGACCGAAGGAATCAAAAAATAACCTAATATGGTAGTACTGAGGTATCTTATTGTTTCGTTCCATTGTAAAGTTGAGCAGAAGAGATAGCTCATGAAGATAAGTCACCCTCTGTACAGCTAACTAAAATATTGTTAGTTTTAACCAAATAACAATTAGTGCAATTGTATTAGACGATAATCGCGATCCTTAGAGACTTTATTCAACCGAAAATTGATTTTCACTTAAAGAATATCAAAAATATTTTAATACATCATATCTTTAATGATAGACACGTTTACAAAGCATAAAGACGCGAATCTAAAAATTTAAATTCAAAGTCTAAGTACTAAAAGGTCTCGTAATTCTTAAGATAACGTAAGTCTTTCGTTATAAAAAGACTCTTGATTTAGCTGTCTGCACTTTCCCTCCTTTGTCAATAAGGGACATTATTCGTGACATCAGTCGATTATTTTTTACTCCGTACCAGGCTATCAGCCTCATGAGGAGGTCTCATAAATCGTAGAAAGTAATTTTTACTTCGGTAACCAAGGTATACAAGGTACTCATAACATGTTCCACCGTATATAAACTAAACAGTACCTCCTTTATTTGTTCCACGATAATGAAATGGGATGCTTTTCATCTTCCTGTAATCCTGGTTCATCAAGCGTAACGAGGCCGTCACATTAAGGACTATTAGTTTAGAAATTCAATACCCTTGAAATGTTAGCTTTTATTGTGATGATGTGTGGTTACTTTAATAGTGCATATGACTGGTACAAGGGTACGTACATGGGTTCGATCTCGACTCACGTAATATACATATTTCTATGGAGAAACAATATGAACATTGTATTGATTTCAGTCAAGAAAAACAACTTCATGCCTTTTCTGAAACTGATATCACAAGTTAATTCCGACTTATATTGACCACCTCTGTGTCGTGGCGGTAGAGAACGCGACTGCTACGCAGGAGGCGTGGGTTCAATTCCCGCTCAGTGCAAATACTTGTATGCATGAATATGGCTATTTGCATTCGTCTGGGTGTTTCTATGTATACTTAGTTTATATGCTTACTTTGGGTCTAGATAGCGTTGTGTAGAATGTCCTAGAATAATTATTAATAGTTATTATTATTATTGTGCAGTGCTAAACGTTTACCTACGTACTAGCCAAAGATGGTCTCTTAATATTTAAACTAGAAAGTGGCCGGCGAATCTTGTTTCTGTTCGTACTTACGATGACAAAAAGTCCTCTATATTAAAATGTGTTTAATATCAGTATAATGGAAAGTCAGTACGTGAGTTCATCCCAGCTGCATCGAAGCCCTTTTATTAAAGTTTTAAAACCCAGCTTCAGATTGCAGTGTCTCTAAGAAAGAAATAGCATTTTCTCTTAATATTTAATATTTCTATCTCTTAATATTTCTTACCTTGCTGAGATTAGAGACGGGTGGATTCTATATTAAACAGGTATAAAATATACAGAATTATTTATTCTTTTACTGGAAATAGAAATTTCAATGGTTTTATTACATCCTATCAACATATACACACTATCAACGATAAATGTAGCTTAAATTGTAATTTATTGATTACTCTCTCAAACTTTTCATAAAATTGAATAATATCGTGTTCTAAGTATTATAAAATGACTTTTATTTTGTCGTTGACTGTTCATAGTTTTTGGTCAGTTAAATTTGAATTTCATCAGTTAAAAAAAAATGCGTTAAAGTTCAACTAAATTGTTGGCTATACATTCATATTCATACATTATATGGCATACTTTCAATTATGGCCCATTTCGGTTATCGTATCGAGTCCCATATATAATACTAACCGAACCGCACAGCTTCGTCTGAGGCACACTTCGCAACTCTGTGTAACCCCTTTAAGCCAAATATAAAGTATGGGAATTTACTGGATTTGTCGATATTTATGATAACTGATTGAGATAAAACCAGTTTTTAACGGATTCTGTCGCGATTCATTTCATTATTATTATCTTTATTCATTTAAAAACAACTTATAAATTACATTTTTAAATACATATTAAAAAGAAAACATCTATTTAAAAATATAAAAATAGAAGGCCCCCGGTAGCGGGGCAGGGCCTAAGCTACCGGTGGTCGGAGTCACAGAGAGAGAAACCTCCGGACAATACGTGCCGTGTCGAGGATGACCGCCTTCTGCATCTGACCCTTGACCCAACCATCTTTTCGCTATCAGCCCGTTCGCCGAAATGACTATCGGGACAATGATCGTTGAATCAACATCCCACATGGCGGTTACTTCGTGAGCCAAGTCAAGGTACTTGCTAATTTTGTCCTTCTCAGCCTTCACGAGGTTCTCGTCATGCGGAATGGTGTCGGTCACGCGGCCGGTCTAAAAGTATCTTTTCCCTCCCCACGGATACCTTCTTGAGGGGGGGGGGGGGGGGGGGGGGGCTCGGAGCTCGAGGGGAAGGTTATGTCAGACTCGAACCGACAAAACCGCACGCCGTCTGTGGGTCGTAGTGCTAGGCCGAAGGTGAGGTTGTCAAGCGACATATCCCTCGCACCCCGGCTGACTCAGGGCCATCCCTCTCGGTCTGGTCCTCCTCGGGGATGATCTCTCCACCAAGGTATTAGGAGCAAATCAAACTATTGACTTGATTTGGGATTTAAATTGTACGTGTTAAATTATTCCAACTAAAGGTGTGTATCAAATGTAAGAACAATCAGACAACAGGTAGGGGGAGGGGGGGATCGATCATTTGTGTACTTTATTCGTCAAGATCTATCTGATGTGGACTGTACATTAAAACATAGGAGGCATCGACAGCATAAAACAGAGGAAATAGGAATCCCGTCGAACCGTATACTATAAATGAGCCCTTATTCAAAGATCAAAGCAAGGGTTATTGTCTTAAATAACCGTTTCAAAACGAACATCACTAATAACGTCAATAATCGGTTGTGTTTAGCCGATATTCCAATAACATTTCACTAACTACTCTAACAAATAACTACAAATAACTAGGTACGCTCAAGTATTTCAATATGCTTCTTATAACGTTACCATTAAGGTTTGATTTACTTCACTGATAATGAACTATAAATGTTGTATCACACGGTGTTATGTTGTACTGGATATGTCTTTTTTTTTGTGTATAAGTCTGTGAAGGTTTGTTAAATTGGTAATTAAGTGCGACCAAAATTTAGCATGGTATTTATGTGGTTTATCTGTTTTTGTACTAAATTTTATCCTAATCTTTTCAGCCATTTGAGTTTTTTTTTATTTTGTTATACTCAGTCACTAGACAAAGCGGATCCCAGACTCTCAGGTGAAAGCTTTAAATGCGACTGATGAGATTAAGAAGAAGAAGAAATCACTTGACTGCCCCCTTCAGATGGTGAGAAGCTAGATTTGGGTTGCATTTAGTTTAGTTTTACTAGGAATCATTAGCGTTTTGTAATATAACTAAAATAAACTTTACTGAGGGATATGTACCTTGCAAATGGAGAAAGAATTTTTTTAATCGGTGCAAATGTTATTGAGTATATATAAACATAAAAAATAAAAATTTTTCCTCATCGAATACCTGTTTCCATGTAACTTACCTAAAAGTTATTTGACTTGTCAATCAACTACCCCATCAGAGTAACTTGAGTATTTTTAAACTGTCTGTATAAACTTCATATTTGGTTTACGCAAATACGATCATGTTTCACAGTTCTGATCGCTGCTAAGTGATTACCAAGGTTCAGCCTTTCTTTGTTTTAACTTTATATATGTTAAAAGTATACGTAAGTATGTCACTGAACTCATTCTGAACGGTAAACTACGCCAGATTTTGCGGGTACGATTTCCTACCAAGTTGTTATTAACACATTTTTTGAAGTGAAAACTTCTTTAGCGGCGTTGGATGGGTAAAAAATATTAAACTTGCGTCAGGATCGCTTGACCTTTGAACCGTAACCGACGACTGACGTCATACAATATTAAAGACTGTCTAGTTTACAAAATACGAAAAATAGCTTCGTAGCATAGCGGTTAGCGCTTCAACTGCAAGTACTTATGGTTTCAGATAGCACCGGGTTCAAACCCGGCCTTCGGACACTTTTTGTGATTATTTTTTCTTTTCGTAATTTATTACTTTTTGTGATTATTTTTTTTCTTTTTGTAATTTATTACTTTTTGTGATAATCTTTTCTTTTTGTAATTTATTACCTTTTGTGATTATTTTTGATTGATAATTTATTAATTGCTTCTGACAGAAAATTAGCAGAAAATTTGTGATAGGTTCTATCATTGGCGCTATATTATAGATATGGTATGGTATGGTATGTTCTTTTTATCTTCTGCTATGTATATAACGTAGAAAGAAAGAAAGAAAAAGTTTTCACTTCTGCCGGCACTCCCAGAGTGCAACCCGTCTTTTTTTTAAAGGCTGTCTGTATAAGCTTCATATTTGGTTTACGCAAATACGCATGGTATATGCATTTTAACGGCATTTTAGAGCTCATCCAGATTTTTGATGTCAAGATCCGGGGATACCGATACGGATTATATAAAATTTATTTATTTATTTATTTGATTTACTATTAGTGTGATATAAATATAATATTAATTATATACTTATAATAATAATTATATTATATAATTATTTATTATAATTTAATATTAGTGTAATATAAATATTAGTGTTAAATAATTAGAATAAAATTTGACAGTTCTTTATTGCTACCTATTCACTCACATACATAAATAGAATTTTATTTGTGTACCGATCTCTTGAAAAACATTTACGGCAATAGATTAGCCGAACAAGTAACAGATACGAATACAAATCTTTTTTTTTCCTCGGATAGCCGCGGATATTCGAGTATTAGCAATAAAAATAGGAAGAATATTGATGCTACAATACCACATCCAGCGACCCCACATCCGTGTGCAAGACGCCTGTATCAGCGGATCTAAGCACGCGATTTGTAAATTATCCACCGCACGGTGCGGACGCCCTAATTCAGCATCGCCCTGCTTCACCTAGTTAGGCACCTGCTTCACGCTTGTAAATCTCTGAAGGGGTCGGCAGAGGTGTATTAACACCCACTTTTCGCCAACTACGATTTTCGTTCGAACGTATTAGGGGGCGAGCCTATTGCCATCCAATAGGCACTTAGTCTGGGCCGTATGTTTACTATCGTATGGAGTCACCTTCTATAATACAATAATGTTACCGGAAACTAAGGCGATCATCGTATAGGTATTATT